>NW_023591411.1:240807-882891 GCF_014843425.1 Jatropha curcas | reverse complement strand
AGAGAGTTTTATTAACACATTGAGGTAGCAGACCGTCTTCTCTTACACATCCCCCACTTCCCTAAATTATTTAAAATTATATAAAAATTTAAAATATTTAATTATTATAATAATTTACCTCAAAATTATATATATCTCATAAATATTTTTTATTTCTTTTTATAGAAGGAGGAAAAAAAAACAAATATATATATTTAAAGCTTTTTGTTATTGTGTGGCTTCTTTTTCTTTATTTTAGTTACCATTTGTTTTTTGGAGGAGAAAAGGTGTTATTTTTTTTAAAAATTTACGGTGGGAGACAATCTTGAAAAATTATAACCAAAAGGCTCATGGATTTTATTTGCTGTGCCTGTTTTGTCTTCACACCACACAATCGTAAAAGTCGAGCAAAGAAGATAATTGGCTCGTCATTTATATGTGACTTCATTTAAAATGTACACAACCTGTGCTCACTTATCCAATATGGAAAGTGTATACTTATGACAAAGCGCTCCACTAAGGACTAAGATTTATCACATTTAATAAACACTTTCATGGAATTCTGAACCATTGGGGAATGCTCGCCCTAGAAATTTAGTGGGTGATTAGTGCTTGTGCATGTTTCAAAGCGCGATAGTTCTATCCATACCATGTTGCTAGCATCATGCATCAATCTGCAGGCCATGAATACCAAGGAACTTTTGTTATAGCGAACCCATGTTCTTAAGGGTCCGGAAGTTTTATTGTGTTTTGTATAGTTTGGTTGGTGCTAGTTATATATTATAGGCTGATTCGTCAATTTTATATATTTAGTAGAAGTTGTAGTTTGTCATCTGTGAACCGGGCTAGATAGTTCGTAGATTTGAACAAATGCCTTTATGGTAGCTTTTGAATTCCTTTTATGGTTAAGGAACGAAAATTTGAAATAGCGGAAAAGGAAATTGCTTATGTTTGGTTTATTGGTAAATCGTTTGACAAGCGATTAACATTGTGTTTAGTAGAGAGTCTGAAAGTTTGTTTGTTGAATTCTTTGGATGAAATGTTCATGCATACCTAAAGCTTGATATTACCATTAATAGGTTTTCGACGAATTATATTGTATTACAAATTTTGATTAAGTTTTGCCAGACCAAGCATTGGCTCTGATATATATAAGTCGCCTTTTTTAACTCCATGATGAATAATATTTAGAGCTTTACGATCAGGATTAGGCATTTACTAACACGCCATCATAGAGGTCATTATTCAATACGTTTAGAATAAGTAATTCTGAGGCAAGTCGGAAATGGGATTCATATAAAATAAAATTTATTAATCTCAATTGGGAGTACATATGGTTTGGGACATTAGTTAAATAAATGAAGGGCTATGATTATATCCTCAAGTAAAGTCAAAGGGAAAATCATGCTGGTCATAGTGTATTTTCCGTTATTTCGAAAAGGAGAGAGCAAATAAAAGGGACTAAAGAGAGCTCTTTGTATAGGGACTAAATGCATAGAGGAATATCTGGTGAATAGAGAAGCACATGCATACAAGTATTGGGAGGGAGACGATGAGAGAGCTTTTTTGTCACTACGATGAAATTTTGGTGAGCAGGGAATGGTGCGCAATGCAATTGAATGGACACGTTAAAAGTAATGGTATAAATTTTCTATACATGTGCTTAGAGTTCCACGAGTACTAGATGACGCACGGAGAGTATAGAAGGGAATGTTTTATTCGATTCACACTATTCAATCCTTATTTAATGAGAAGTTAAAGTAAACATCTTATGTTCTTTCTTTCCATCCTTTAAACGATTAAGGTGTGCCACTTATTCGGTATCTTATTCAATTGGACCCTATAATATGTTTATTTAATTTTCGATGCACAGACCTAGAGAATGAGTCTGACGCTATTTGGTAGTGGGATTTAGACATTTAGGGCACAAAATATAAGAAAGGGGTGGTTAAAATAAGTGTGTTACTTCCCCCGGTTTTAGGATGAGAACCTATATATATGATTTTCACGTGGGTTATGATAGTCGCTATACAACTTACAGAGGTTGTTACCAGTGCTGATTCTCAGTTACAATGGGATATGGGTTTATTAATAAGTTTAATATAACTTAGATAGGTATTTAACGCACTCAAGATTGGTGAAGTATTGTTTTTGACGAGTTTTGAATTTTACACCCATTTTCTTGAGATTGAATCTTTTGAAATAATTTATAAGTTTTGATCAACAAATAATCATTATCTACAACACTAATTAAGCATAAATGCTGAGTAAAGTTGGGAACGAAACTTAATATACTTTTAATCTTTCTCTTTGCGAGAGTAAATATGCAAGTATAGGAAAAGGGATTACTATTAATGTTCATTTTGTGCTAATTGCTCTATAAATTATAGATTGGTAGGATGTACAAAATAAATGAACTAATCTTTAAAACTTTAGCAATTCCACATCCAGCCACAGTTAAAGTAGAGCAAATAGAATTTAGCCTAAGTATTTTCATATTTTGATGGTAAAAGTCAACAAATATTAAATTTTATTTAGATTATTTGACTTAAACGTATAAATTAGGGTTTTTACCAGTGTCTTTTGCGTAAGATGATAGATTTTGGTTTGGTACAAATAATAGATGTTTTCATTAAAGTTTTATACCTCAGTATATTATCCATTTAGAAAATGAATATTTTTATTAATAAAATTTCTTTCAAATCCTTTTTTTATAAAGTGAAAGAAGGGTTGTTAATTAAATAACAAAACTTATTGTTTTAAGAACATCTATACAAATCTACTAAAATTTATCAAATTTTTACATATATTTGCTGATGCTAACAAATCCTCAATTTTAAATAAGAAATTGATGGTATATTTAAAACTTATAATATTAAATCAATAGTCTATATATTTAAAATTATTAGTTAAATAGTTCGCTAACTAGATGTGAGTTTTATTTTGAACGATATAGATAGCTTATGGGTTTTGTTTGGGTTTATTCTTATACGTTCTGTTTCTTAGTCTTTGATATTAGGAGGTTGTAAAGTGTCTACTCTTATTTTTTGATAAAGTGAATGACTTGGTGGCTATATTAACTAAAATTAGTTTTTCCTACTGTTATTTATTAATAGATGGGACGCATTGATTTTTTATAAGGTTATTTAAACAATTTTCAAAAATATGATTAATAATAAATTTAAAAGGGGCACACAGTAAAAGATATAAAATATATTAGTTATATAAGAATTTAATTGTGGAGTTATAAGCTTAATTCAATGTATATAAATAAATGAAATTGTGTTATGATTTTTTAGGTTTGGAATTTGCTCTACCTATTTGGGCTATTAAAATTCACACTTATTTTTTAACTTTTGAGATTTATTTGGCTGGATATAATAAGTACTTAGATTTAAAATTGAATATTAAATATTATGTTTGTCGCTGTAGATTTTATTTTGTACCTAATTAGGATGTTGGCATATATATTTTTATGGATACAAATAAGTTAATAACTTTTTCAGATTTAGTTAAAGAATGAGTGGGCAACTTATTGTCAAAAAAAGATATATTCTAAGAAGAATATAAACAACCGTAAAAATTTCTCTATCTCAGAAAGAGAATAAATTCTAAAATTTATCTTATTATTAATGTATACTCCCTCTCACAATATGTGAGTATTTTATGTGTGCCACCTTACTGCTAATTGTAGTGGTATTATATATAGGACTTGGAATAAATATATATCCAAATATTTATCTCCAGCCTCAAAAAAATCTAGATTTATTTGTATTTTATCTTAAAGAATATAAATTAATTTCTTACACCAACTCTATAAAAACTCGGTAAATTTAATAAACTATGAAGTTGTACTCTTTAAATGCTCAGGGTGTTTAAAGTTAGCTTAAATTATTTAGTTAAAGGAAAATTTGAATATATTCACATTTTATTGATACATAAAACCAATTTTATAACTAATTAATACCGTTGGGGTATTTAAGATTCACTAAGGCTTATTAATCTTCCTTTTATAAAGCTAACGAAAGGTCGACATTGTTCTCATGAACTCGGCTTTAAAGCTATTTTCTATTATGTTCAAGAATCACTTATGCTATCCTTTGTCACTTTTTTTTTGTAAAAGACTATCGCATGGTGGATGAACGAATTCTCTGGTATCGGTTTCAATTGAGTTTTAGGTCGCGCTTGTCCTTGATCAATAGATATCTTTCTCAAGGCACAAAACGCAAAAAAAAGGGGTTGGCAAATGATATTACAGATATTCCATTCTTTTCATTAAAGCGAAGATACTGGAAAAGTCTTTCAAATGGAGAGAGCATGTTAATTTACTATATTAAATATAATGAGATACAAACGTTCAATGTGGGACAATATTCAAGACTCAGGTTTTGTATTTTGTCGCGGTTCTGCTTTTATCTCAATTTTTTCACACGTGTGAATGGTACCACTGGAAAAATAATTAACACACATAAAATAATTATAAATGAAAATTGTTTGTGTTTTAAATATATACGCATAATAAAACCAATGTCTAAATGTTTGATTCTAATATTATAATAAAGTTTAGATTATATATCCCATTTAATTATATGACATGGACAGTAAAAATTACTAAAAATAACTGGGACCAAGACCTTTTATAAGGTTGATTTAGTATTCTTCTAGTGATCCAAAAAAAGTCAACCACTTATCTTCAATCTTTTATTATTTTCTGGTTTGAGACATTATTGCATACTTCTGATCAAAAACTGAAATTATTTACCTTTACCATATTCTTTTTTTCTGTAATTGGCTGACCGCTATAGAAGAAAAAAGAAGAGATCCACCAATTCAATAGAATCTTTTAAGAACTAATTTTTCTTTATTTCTACATTTAGAATATTTTAGACCCAAACTCTTCCTAAGCTACTCTTAAGGTATCATGTAGGACACCGAAAATCAACTTGAAGAGCGTCGAGTAAAAGCTGGTCATAGTGGCGTTAACATCTAGAGTATTTGCTAGGTGGAATACGTATTCATTCACATCCCCTGAAGAATAATTCAAAGGACTTAAAAAGGCCTTCCTATCATTCGAATTTACTTGTTACACTAATCGCCTTTTTAAATGCTGTGGCAGGAGCGGGCTGGGTGTTGAGCAATTTGGCAATGTCAGTCCACTATCGATGTCATATTTTAGCCCTAGGTTCCTTTGTATACTATTATTTAGTAGTTCAAACATTCATTTGACAATATGGTGCCTTCTTAATCGTTTGGTTTCCTTGCATCAGATAGTGTTACAATAGCTATATGTTTAAGTTATATTAAGATCGGGCGAAATTAACAGTGTATCGATAGAGATGAATAAGTGGTCTTACACCTTGTGGAGGGGAGCAGGAAATGCACTCTTCGCTTGGTAGAAGTACGAGACATGGATATTATCTATGAGTTAAAGATTTTACTTCTTTGTGGAGAAAGGGTTGGTTTCTTTTATCTACTTTTTGGGAGTAAAGTTGAGGAAGAAGTCACCTTGGGTTAAGCATAGTGCAGATAAAAAGTAAGCTTAATTGAAGGCTAAGGGATTTTGGGCAGTTTTGGTTTCATCTGTTTTTTTCTTGGTTTTTCTTTTGCCCGCAACAATATTTGGTTAACATTAAGATTTTATAAATATAAGTTTGGTCTAGTAGCAAAATAAGATGTAATGATAAAAGTATGCAAGTAACGTTAAACAGCATCTTATTAATCGTGAGATGGACGCATTGGGGGAAGTATTTTCTTTCTGTCACACCTGGCCTTGCTGTGTTTACACACATAAGTACACTAGACGTATTTTTACACAGATAGAAATCAAACAATGTCTAAAGTTTACACAAATATTAAGGAACACAGGATTCTGACATTCAATAAAATGTATATTTATACTGCTCTCAAATTTCGGGCAATACGCATTATCGATTCTGGATGCCGGATGCAAAATCAGAAATTACAAAGTCCTAAAATAATCACACTACCTATTAAGCATAATCTTCGTTAGTATATGACCACCAACTGTGTTTTTTTCGAGCAGGGATGGACAGGAGAAAGGGAATATTCAGGGTGAGCAACTTAATTGTCCCGAGATTCGGTCGTTCAATTCCAAGTCATCTAGACAGTTCTAGGAAAAATTACCAGAGCTAAATATCCAGCATGAGTTTCATAATGGTTCTAGAGTCAAATAGTGCCAAAAATCAACCAACAAAGCTTGGTGCACAAAGACAAGATTTTCTATGAAGTACATACACAGCTGGAAAGCGGTCAACATTATATATGCTTCTAGGTGAAGTTATTTCCTTATATTCATATGATACCCAGTGTGAGGAAGAGCCCAAATTGGTGGTGGTGTGAGAGCTCCAAGAACATCGGTAGAGAAAACCTATTTCCAGAAATTATTTTGTGGGTTCAGAAACAGAATCAAATTATCACACCTACAAACTTTGTAGTAACGAGATTAGATATTTTGCTCAGCAAGTATTTAAGGCATGAGGAAACTCGGCATTACCACTTCCTTTCTCAAGTTATTTTCAATCGTAGACAATTATTTTCTATTTTGAAAGGTTCCCTCTTTTTACTAACGTCATTGTATATCCATTTATAATTGAGAAAATGGGCAATACTCTTATAGTTTCAAGTTACCAATAACAAACACTTGCACGAGATGTTCACCTTAACAGAATGGCAAATTGCATGGTTGGCAGAATCTTTATAGTGGGCTGAAAGAACTATTTGGCGCAAACTGTACTTAACCTCAGATCTAGGAGTGAATTTCATAAAAGGTATAGCTCATTTAACCGTCAACTTCCAAAAAAGTGTCCTCATGGAGCTAATAAGATAAATTTTTTCTTAGGGTTCAAAAGTAGTTTTAAACTAAGCTCATGGTTGCGTTATATTGTAAATAGCCTATATTAAGTCTCTCTGTTTTCCCGAGCTCAAAAACCTAATTACCCGGATTGATCCATGATGAAGAAAATACAAAATGTAGGCTGAGAGTCACATATAAAGGCATAATATCTCTCCAAAATATCTCATTGGGATAATTTAGGATTGTGGCAAAGATGGAAACACCATTTGTTGTATTCTCCTATTGACTAACAATCTCACCTATTTGCTCAGCATTGATAGCAAAAGACATATGTACTAATATTCTATTAGAATTTGGGAATTGAAATAGTGTGCATGGCGGCGTTTTGTGTCTATTCACACATATGAGCATACATAAATTCAGACCTAGTTAGAATATACGGGCCAAACACTTGAATGGGGAGGAAAAGGAGTTTTTGCTTTTTCCTAACTAAATACAAACTAAAATAAAAAATACTCTTGTCATAATTTGATCCTATAAATTTTAATTACCATAGTTCTAAAAAGGTTTCATTTTTTTTTATGTAAAATTATACATGGTAAGTATTCAGGAAGGTAAATTAAGCATTAATTTTCTTTAAACTTTAAATCTTTAACTTCCAATGAAATAAAAATACAAAAGTATATAATACCATATATGATTGGGGGTATTCTTTTAATAATATAATGCCATATTTGAAATTATATCTTAACTTAATGGATAATAATGGATATTTTTGAATTGCAAAGACGGGAAATGTAATATTAGACATAAACCTTCAAGGGATTGTGTTTGTAATAACCCTTATTATATTGTTGTTCAAAGCCTTTCTTTTCCGGTGGCCTGCAAGTCTGCCAACCATACCATATCTTTTGTGTTTTTTTTTTCGGTTATTTTTGAAGCCAAAGAACATGAATAGAGGATTTAGGATTTTGGACTTTACGTTCTTGTTTAACCTCAGATTGGGGTTTTTGGCTTTTCTATGTACTGTAATTGAACAGTCGAATATGAGTTCGGAAGTGGAAATTCTAATTAGAGGATCCTTACTTTTTCCCAAAATATGCGGTTTCCTTTATGGTTGTGAATCTTGCACTGGTAGAAATTAAGAGTTCTATTCCTTTTCCTTTTCTGTTCAAATTTTCTTGATTTGGTGTGGGTGGATATATGGAATCTTGGGATTATGGAGATTGGATGCCTTATCTACTAATTCAACTTGTATTTGTATAAATTTATGTATATAAACCTGAATCTGTCTTTTCTTTCAGCTTTCTACTATAATAATTGTTTGGTTTTTAGAAATTAGAATTGAATCTTGGTCTCTGATAGAGGCATCAGACAAGGTGAAAACTTTCTGTACTTTTAGTAGGTTGATAATAGGAAGTTAGTAGAAGCGCACTTGTTTTTATTTGGGATTTCTTCATTCTTTTTTATAGCTTTATTTTGTATTTCTGCTGTAGGTTTTGGAACTGTAAAGGTGATGCCATGGGCCTAAAGTTGGTATTTTGCAATGCTGATGTACCTGGCAGAGGGCAACAAGCTATCCTTCCTAGTTTCTGGAGATAATTTCATTTTATTTAAGGCTTGTTTTGCGTTTTTTATTTTTTCTTCATGGGGAAATATGATGGGTAGAGTAGAGAATCTGGTTTTCCATGATCCAGAATTGGTTGCTTGCTATATTTGGTTGCTAGAATGTAAGAGCTAGTCAGACAACAGACGCTTTCTATCTAGACATATAGTAGATACTGGTTATACATATCAAAAAGAAACTATGTATTTGTTTGTAAACTGAGATTTGGGAGTCTTAAATCAGAACTCATTTTAATCCTTCATGTTGAAAAAAGATGATTTTCAGACTGGCCTCCTTGCTATATTTCCCCGCAATTCTTGAATATTTTTTGGTTGTTAATTACCATTCTGTAAATTGAATAAGTAATCTGAATGATACTACCCTGTTCTTCTTGAAGTCCTTAGAAATGGTGCTTTGATTTCTTTCTCATCCAAAGAAATTCGATACCATCTTCCCCTGACACCTTTAATGAAACCCCCAACATATAAACTCACAGCTTGATTAATTTCAAACATTGAGATGTATCAAGTTAATTTGTATGGATTATTGGCATGGTTAGGCATTAGTTAGAAGATTGAATAATATTCATCCTCATCTGCGAGCAATTGGCATTTTCATCCCTCTCTTATCCTTTTTTGCCTATATTTGATTTTAATATAAATGCTATTTTCTGCTTCTTTTTTGGAAGGTTTATTGGCTCCATGCTTGACTCTACCTCTATTTTTTGATAGGTTTTGTGATGCAAGGCACTTCTGGCCACAATTCATTCAAATGGAAACTATAGGCGATGGTTTAGACCGAACTTTTGAATGGCCCAGGAAACAACAGATGATGAGCTATTCAGATAATCTGGACGGAAATTGACAGCATAGTTCAGCCTTCTGTTCAAGTTTTCCTGTAACAGCTTTGGAAACCAGCGATTGGATGGGAGTTTGAGTTCGGGCGGAAGAATGCCTAGGGAATTCTATGGATTTAATGGAAGGCCGTATGGGCTTTAACCATACGAAAACAATCGTACACGTCGGTCGCTTAAAGATAACTTCAATATTGGGTCGAGCAGTTTGTATGCTCAAAAGAAGGGTTTTTTGGTGCAGGAAAATGTACAGAGAGAAAACAGAATTTTTTCAACACGATCTGCTACTAGAGAGGGATGCAATGCAATGTTAAGGATAGTGCTGCAAAAGATGGAGGAAAAATGGGTCATTTAATGGTTCCATAAAAGAACACAGCCATGAACTGAATCCTAGCAAAATACCACCTCGACGATCAATAGGATTGCATTCAACGACGTGCACTTCCAGATTAGTTTTTTCCATGGCAGGGTTACGTTTGTTCTTATTGTCTTAATAGAAAACAAATGCAAATAACTAATTGGCCATTATGTGTTTAACTGTTCTCTTCCAATTCGATTGGAAAAATTTTGTATTCCCTAAGAACATGTATATACATTGCTGGTTCTGTTTGCAAGGATGAGAAAAGATCTGAAATCAGGGACTATCCACAGAACTGCTTAATCGCGAGAAAAAGAAATCAGCTGCCTTATCAGAGCAACTACAAATGGTGTTGAAATATGGTTCGAGAGCATACACAACGGCTAGCTTAAAGATTGAATCAGTACTAATAAAGTAAGAGAGTTGAGTTTGAAGAACTTGATGGTTCAGAATCTGAATAGAATGCAGTCAAAAATCTGTATGCTTTCATAGATTCGGATAATCTAATTTTGAAGCTTTATATTTGCCTAATGTACCTTGTGCATAAGTATTTTGTTTGGTTAAAAGCTTGTGGGGACATCATGGAAAATTATTAGATGGGCATCCCAATATGTTTGCAAATTTGAAAAATGTATTCCTTTGAATAGCAAGAGACCTATAGTCTTCTATTGGAGGACACAGTTTTCTGGGCTTTGAAGTCCTGTGAATGTACAATAAGAAGTTGAATTTAACTCAAAGAATTGCCATATCACTATACCCATTTACATAACTCTGGTCAATTTTACTGAGGCCTGAAATAATCATAATTCTGGTTATATTTTGGGTTGTATATTGTCACACAATGCTTTTATAAGTAATATAACTTCTAAACATTGAAATTATTTTAATTTTACTATTGATTGTAATTAGATTGAACTTAGGTAGGAAATTAAGATATCAATATAAAAATTGGTTGTAACAGAAATAATTGTCCTTCATTTATATTTGACCCCTATATTTTTGGTGAAAAATTATAAGTTGAATCCCATTTTCAAAAAAATCAATTATACAGTTTTTTTTTTAAAGAGAACAAAGTCAATTAAACAGTTCTTTATTTGTTATCGTTCAAACCTAAATGGTCCTTGCTATAAAGTTAGTTGATTTCTTTTGTCATTAGTTAAACTAAAAATTTAAAGAAGAGTAACTTTTCATATCGAATTAAAAAAAAAAAAAAAAAAAAAAACCAATTTTATCTAACAATTTGATTTGAACACAATGTATGTGTTTATTAATCTTTCCCATTAATTCTTAAATTTATAAATTAAAGATCAAGTGAAAAAAAAAAAAAAAAAAAAAAACCAAATTTTATCTAACAATTTGATTTGAACACATGTATGTGTTATTATTTTCCATTAATTCTTATTTATAAATTAAGATCAGTGATACTTAGGATAAAAAAATTTCTCACAATTTGATTTGATAATGATATAAAAAAAAGAAAATCTGAAGTTTTGTTAATGATAAAATTGATATTACTTTACAATTTAACAAAAGATTAACAAAATAATTACTTAGTTGAAAGACAGCAAAGAAAAATAATCATTTAATAATATTTCAAAATAAAGCTCCAGAGTTGTGAAAATTTATTATTAGATTATAAAAACTAAATACTAATCTAAAATATTTTAGGTTAATTGTACATCTTTACCAACAGTAATATAAATTAATAAATTTCAATTAATTTTGCATAAAGTTAATTAGATGATAGAATTACAAACCTGCTAGCAGCAGTAAACTCAGTCTAACAGTAGGAAAGTTAATAAAAAGAAAACCAAAAGAAAAATGTCAAGATTCCTAACAACTTAACAAGAATCTTCTTGACATTTCCCAGTAGAAACAGGTCCCAAAACTTCTCTTGCTATACACCAAGCTTCATCAGTTCACCAATTCTTTGCTGTTTAAGCTATAAGAGAATGTATATGACAAATAACATGTTAGAGCCCCAAAACATTTTTAGGTTGAAAGCCTAGTTCTTGAGGACACATCCTACCTTCAAAGACATCCTGCAAATAAGGAATGTGCTCCCTGTGTTTGTCCATATACCTTTCTAAGAAGCATTTGTCAGTTACTACCATCACAGAAGAGAGACTGATATTCTTCTCCAATGCACCTTTCGACTTCAAAATTTTAATAACTAAACCCCTAGGAATTATTCTCTTCTTCAAACTGTAACTAAAATTGCAAGAAGTTCCAGCTATTTCTGAAGGCTTCATATCCATCACATTAACAAGAAAATCCATAATACCAATTATTTTCTTCTCCGAAAGGGTCATGCATTGAGGATATTTTTTGAAAACTGACAAGATCTCATATTTAGACCAACCACATCTTCTATAAACCTGAATCTTGCGCTGCCAATTTGATTCAGAGTAATTGATAATTGCATGAAGAGCAGGGATAAACTTCATTTCTGTAGGGTCGAACCCCATATCAATAAGCTCTTTGATCTTATCGCGGAACTTATCAGCTTTGTGGCACAGCAAACTAGGACGATGTACGAAGATCTGCTTGATTAAAGATTGTGGCATTCCAATTTGTCTCAAGAACAATAAATTAGGAGCACTAATCTTTTCAACATCCTGTACAAAAATTCTTGATTGATTACTCATAGCTTTAATGACCATGTCATCATCAAATAGCAAAGCACTCTCGAGGAATTTATAACCAGGAATAATTCGATTCCTTAAGCTATAGATTAATATTGATGGGTTTGAGGATATGAATCTTGTAAGGTTTGGGCCAGTGATTCCAACAGAAGAGAAAAACTTAAGCTTAGGAAAAATAGTTTTCTCAGAATCACACAAAAGAATCCGTGGTTGTAATTTAACAGATTTGGTTATTTGGGAACTGGAGAAACCGTGTTTCTCGAGAAGAGCAAGGACAGAATCTGCGGTTTCTAGGGTTACATTTTTCACTTGCTTTGAAGCAGAATTAGCAGCTTCCGGTGACAACCCACATGAATTTATTAGGTATGACACTGTAAAAGAGGTTTCTTTCAGTTGTTTCTGATTACTAACGCTTGATGACAAAGATCTGGTACTAATAACTGGTGTACATTCAAGAAACGGCAAAAGGGTACTTAAATCACAAAAATTTCTCAAAAGAGGAGATAGCAACTGTGGTGATTTAGTGTATAGTAAACTAATCATAACTGAATGTAATAAAATTAGCCAGAAAAAACAATGCAAGGAACAAACTTACAGACCAATTCTTAGCGTTCGCTTAATTTCGATCAAATGTTGTTTTCTAGGGTTTTTCAGTTTGTTTCTGCAAAAGCACCGAGTGCATAACACAGCTGGTTGATCTGAAGCACATCTTTCTGTTCTTTGTGTGCTTCTTCAGAATCTGAGGGATGAGAAAGCGATTTGGCTCTTGGGAACTTTTCAACTGTTGATGAAGATGAAAGGGACGCAGAATTTCATATTCAGCTCAGAAATCAAAATGGATTTGGGCCAGAAAATGACTCAAACCCAATTGCATTTGGATCACAGTAAGCCCAACTTAATACTATAAGAATTTATAATATTAAGATTTTCTATGAGTAAATATTCAAATTCCATTTTAGTAAGGATTTCAAGAAAGTGTTATAAAGCTCCAATGCTTAAAAAAAAGTAAGAAAAATTTTATTTAAATAATTATTGAATTTTTTATTTTTTAGTATTTAATAATTGAAAGAAAAATAATTTTCTTTTAGAAAAAGTTAAAAAAAAAAAATCTTGATGATATAATTGGATATTTGGAAATATCCTATTTGGGTATGATATTCAATCTCACATTTCCAAAAAGCACTATTTTAAATTTTTTAATCAAATTTACACAAAATAAGATCTAAAAAATTTGGACTAAATTGATCCTTCATTTTTTTTTAATATCCAATCAAATGCAAAAAGAAATATTTTTATCTAAATTGACTTTAAAATTTTTAATTTTAAACTAATCAAGTCTAAATTTATTTGACAACTTCAACTTTCTTATTTAAAAATCAACTATTAAATGAAAAATATAAAGTAAATATAAATAAAAAAAATTATAATTAGATTTATTATTTAATTTTTTCTAAATTCAAGGAATTGTTATCTCATCCCATATGGAAATATATTAATTCATATAGAAATATAGAAATATATTAATTTATATCTCATATTTGAAAATAATTTTCTCTTAATAATATTTCTAATTTGATTTCTTTGAAAAAATAAATTATATGCAGTAAATCCAATTAAAAGGATATGAGAGTATTATTTATGTAATTTCCAAACAACAAAAATTGGTAACGAAAATCAGCAAATCCACTTAAAAGAGTAAGCTAGTGCTTTATAGTGTATACATACTAATAATAGGCGATTAGGGTTCAATGAATCTTTTATATATAATATAATAATATATATATATAATATATATATATAATATATATATAAACCTACCGGTATTTGCTCCCTGATTGCTAGGATTGATATCGGATTTCGGACTTAGTCCACAAGTTAAAGCTCTTTCGCCTTTTTTGTAAAAATGTGTTTAAAGTGTGAATTGAAACCTAAGTACTCTTCCATTAATATAAACTACCGGTATTTGCTCCCTGATTGCTAAGGATTGATATCGGATTCGGACTTAGTCACAGTTAAAGCTCTTCGCCTTTTTTTGTAAATGTGTTTAGTGTGAATTGAACCTAAGTACTCTTCCATATGCCTAGCCTGCATTGTCAATAAAGTTACAACTCGTAGGTAAGGTTTAATGTATCTTTAATAGCATCCATTGAAAGAAAATGTATCTTTAATAGAAAAACCTTTAATAATGAAAATAAAGAAACCTTTAAAGACGTTAATTAATATTAGTTATTAATTATTAATTATTATTATATATTAAATATATATAAGATATATAAATTATATTATAGATTTTTAAAGGAAAAAAAATCCAAAAATGGAAACGAAAACATATATGGTATATTAGGGAGAATACTTTCTTCGATTCATTCCAAGGATTCCCAGTATTATAAATAATTGCCAGGTATAATGAAATTTGAAGACAGAATAATCAAATTTCACGTTTTTGCAATGGTTACTAAAAATCCTTGGAGCAATTTAAGCAGTTGGGTATTTTTCTTGATATGCAGCTTCTCTTACATGTTAAGCCCTGAGCTTGTCAATGGAAGAAACGTTTCAGATTTGATTAAACATAAGAAGGAACACATAATAGAGGTTTAGTACTTTTTTTTGTGATTAGAATAATTTATTTCTGAGCTTGAATTTAAAATTTTCCAATATATTGAAAGTGTCTTTTCTTCTCTTAATTTTTGAATTTCAATTGTTGCAGGTTGAGGATGGTGATATAATTGAATGTGTTGATATCTACAAACAACCTGCTTTTACTCATCCGCTTCTCAAATATCATAAAATACAGGTTTTCTATTTATTTGTATCAAATATACAATTGGTAATCGATAAATTGTTAGCTGAGATGGTAAGCGAAGTCAATTTATGTAGGTGTGAGAATATAAGTTCGACTTTCACAGCGAACGAGACAGAATTCTTTAAAAGACAACAAAAAATTTCAATATTTTATAGGATAATTCTTTAAAAAAAATTTTTATTAGGGGGTAGGGGCCACCTCTGGCCCTCCGGATCACTTTACTGGAACGGTAAAAAACTTTTACAGCCTGTTCGGATATTAAAAGAAGAAAAATTAATTTATTTACTCCTCTCTTGCCTACATAAATAGAATCCTTCAATTTTGGAGAGAAAAAAAATGGTGAAAAGTAAGAGTTTCTCCAATTTTTATGCAATTACCCAAATACCCTAACTTTTATTTTTATTTTTGGATTTAAATTAAATTGAGTACAAGATATGATTTTATTTTCTTTTTTCTCTTTTTTCTTTTTTGGTTAAATTTAGTTTGTATTTTGATATTTTTATTTTAATTTACATTGATTTTTGTTTACCCAGTTGCCTTTACTATTTTTATATTAATTAAATAATTACACAAATATAATTAAAGTATTAAGTTAAATTAGATTGATATTTTTTTTCTTTGGAAGACATGTTAGGTTAAACTTTTTCTTTTGCTTTGTACAGATGAGACCCAGTTCAAATCCTAGTGGAATCATAAGAAGAAACAATACTATCCCCTTTCAACATTGGAATATGAAAGGAAAGTGCCCTAAAGGAACAATTCCAATTGTAAGAACACAAGCATTTAACCATAAGAAAGCTAGTCCAATTCTTCCAAACACAAGCCTAGCCTTTACATCTTCTCATGAGGTACTTTGCACTAATTCCATAAGCTTTTTTTTTTTTTGAGTATTAAAAAAGGGGGATTCGAACCCGGATCTATCGCCGAGTCGTATATATACTTGCCACTAGACTATGTCTTGGTTTGCAAATTCCATAAGTATTTTATTTTATCTTTTCTCGTTGGTTATATTAATCAGTACGCCCAAGTTTCTGCCCGAGGTGGGGAATACTTTGGAGCACATGCAACATTTGGTCTGTGGAATCCAAGAACTAATGCTGGAGAATTTAGTATAGCTCAAGTTTGGCTTGTAGCAGGCCCAGAAGACGATATGAACACCATTGAGGCTGGCTGGCAGGTTTGATACTGAGACTATTTTATCATATAACATCGTTTGGATTGATGGAATGTGAAATCATGGAGTTGTGAAATTGTGATTTCAGGCTAAGGATGGTGAAAAAGAATCAAGGCTTTTTACATATTGGACGGTAATTTAGCAATTATTTCAGTTCTCTTAAATTTCTTATCTAATTTATTTGTTTGTAAAAATAACTTGTTATAATTATTTTTTCGTTAGAGAGACAATTATCAGCATACAGGTTGCTATAATCTTGAATGCCCTGGTTTTGTGCAAACCAGCCATAGATTTGGTGTTGGTTCTGCGATGAAACCAGTCTCCGTCTATGGTGACAAGGGCAAGCAATATGAAATAGACATAGATATACACAAGGTAATATATTTTTTCTCCATTCAACTTTTCCAATAGCATTTCAGTATAACTTTTATATTAATATTTACAGTTTAACGAAGCTGATAGCTACTAAAATAGCTGATTTTGCAGAGCATAATTAAAATGTTCGATCAACCTTCAGGCATTATATCTATATATGATATGTATTCAATTTGTTTCAGGACACGAAAAGTGGCAACTGGTGGTTGCAAGTGCAAGGTGAAAATATGGGATATTGGCCTTCCACGATATTTACAAGTCTAGCTAAAAGTTCAACATTGATAAACTGGGGAGGAGAGATTGTAAATTTAAGATCAAATGGCCACCATACAAATACTCAGATGGGAAGTGGGCATTTTCCTAATGAAGGTTTCAGTAAAGCTTGTCGAATTCGAAATCTTAGATATGTAGATGGTTTAGGTGTATCGAGAGATGCTGACGAGCTTATAACTTACGTAACAAATCCTTCTTGCTATGATCTGCATATTGAGAGCAAAAGGAATGATTTTGGAGTTAACTTGTATTTTGGAGGTCCTGGAAATTCACCACAATGTCCGTAGAACAATAGCTGTAGCAATTGTTGTAAAATTGCAAGGAAAATAATAAGGGAAAATGCTATATTTTCCCATTTGGAAAGCGGGTGGAAAATAAGAATCTGTTTTCATTTTTGAATACTTATTTTCAGATTGTATGGAAAATTAAATAAATTTCCGCGATTTTATTTTGTGTTTCGGTATTTTTGTACTTTTATTTTAATCTCCACGTAGGAATTCAGATCTTTCCGTCTTATATTATTATTGACAGTGTTTTCATTCTCGTATCATAATAAATGTTATAACAATGAAAATTTATAATTATTTGTTAATTTTAGATAAATAAAAGTAAATATTAAATAGAAAACAAATATCTTATTAACATATGATATGGAGTTACTTTTAATTAATTTTAAATGTAATGATTTATCCCTTAAAAAACAAAATCTAATGATTTATATTTAAATATTTTAAATTTAATGGTTAAAAATTTTCGGTAACAAAATTTTAAACAATAATATTTAACGGTACAAATAAAAAAAGAACGAAGAAAGCTTGATTTGACTTGGGCCTTGACCTTTCACTCTGGTAATTCACAGCCACATGCCCTCCAGCTCCACTGCTTCAGGCACGGATTAGCTTCGCTATTTTGTCTTAGTGAACTTTCCTCTTTCGACTCTCAAAGCCCAGTTCGCCATTTGCTTTTCCTAATCTGCAATCTAAGAGGTTCTCTGTTCAATTCCAAAGGCAACACCTTTTGTCATGCAATACTTTGCTTTCAGTGGTGCGTATCTCTCTCTCTCTCTCTATATATATATAAACCTTTACTGCGATTTTGGTTTTCATCTTCCTGGCTATTCTTTGATGAATATAAACTGCAAGTTCGTTTATTTGCGTGTTCTTTTCATTTCTAATTCTGTTCATAAATAGGTGCGATATACTAATTTTGTTCATGGATTGATAATCGTATTTTACCTTTGATGATTTACCAACATGCAAACTTGCAATTTTGAGTTCTTATTTTTATTTTTATTTTTTGAAATTTCGTAGGTAAGAGTTCAACCCATTTGCCCTCCAAGAAATTCACCTCCTTCACTTATATTGCTTTTTGAAGTTCTAGTTGGTTTTTGGTTACTGACTACCTCATGAGCAAGCTTGAAAACTTTTTCAGAAGTTCTTTTGTTTTTATGGGAAATTACATAAGTGCTCAGCCTGTTTGCCTCTTCAGAAAATTCACTTTGTTAACTTATATATGGTTTTTCAATTTCTAGTTGGAACTTTATCGTGCCTACTCATTTAGCAAGGCAGTTGCCTCCATGGCGGTTAACACTTCAAAATGAGGAAATTGTTTGCATAATATTGTTTTGAGGCTTTAAGAATGAAAAAAAGTTTAGATCCTGAGTTTGTTTTTCCCTATAAGTTTAATTTCCTTTCGTGGATGATTCCTTGTGTTTTCTCTATGGAGTTTTGTCAAAGATATTTGATGTTCCAGATGATGTGGCCAGATGTCATTCTCGCTGTAAACGCATGATGAACCTAGCATTATTATATTATCCACCTTAGTAGTCCTTGGATTGGACATCAGATTACATCATTGATCTTTATTTTTCTGAATCAATCTTGATAATGGGGCCTTTATAATTTCCATAACAAATGTATCTTTCTTCTTCTTTGGAAGTCGGATCTAACACTATCTTTCTGCTACACCCTTGTTTGGAAATGGTAAAATATCATTTATATTTTGGTTACATCACAGCATTGAAGGATTTAAAGGGGTATAAGCAAAATCTCTTGTTGATATACAAGCATGTTTGACATTACAACATCTTCATCCTATTAGTCAATTTGTCGTACAGCAAAAATTTTGCCTGTCTTGCACCATTCTGATGTGTGCTAATCAGAAAAACTTGAAACGTATAACTTGTTATGGTTTTCTTCCCTCTTTTTGGTTTATTTTTAGTCCTTTGTCTTCCATACAAAGTATGTTACTCTTACTTTATTAGTTGTGCCGTATTATCTTATAGTTACTTCTATCTTGGCATTTGTTCTTCAAGCATTGTGCAATGATGAGTTGATTATGAATTCTATCAAATTGTATTTTAGGTTCCTTTTTCTTGCCGAATTTTAATGTTAGTACACCAAGAATGATTTATCAACTTTTGTTTTAGAGTATAATGGATGACCAATCTGGCCATGGGTTCGATTCAGATGAAAGCGACCTAGAAATACAAGCTGAATCCTATGAATATGGGAGGATAGAAGATGACCTCCCTAATAACTTAGATTTCTGTGTAAGTGAAGAAGACAATGTATCAGAACAATATGTTGGACTAACTATAAATGCTGAAGGTTTAGAACCATATATAGGCATGGAGTTCAACACGAGGGACGAAGCCAGAGAATTTTATATTTCCTATGGCAGGTGTGCTGGTTTCACTGTACGTATACACCATAATCGTCGTTCTAGAGTTAACAATCAAGTTATTGGCCAAGATTTTGTTTGTTCAAAAGAAGGTTTTCGTGCCAAGAAATATGTATACAGAAAAGACAGAGTTCTTCCCCCACCACCAATCACCAGGGAGGGCTGTCAAGCAATGATAAGGCTAGCTCTGAGAGATGGGGTTAAATGGGTAGTAACCAAATTTGTTAAAGAACATACTCATAAACTAATGAGTCCCAGTAAAGTTCCATGGCGGGGTTCTGGAAAGCACTTAATTAGTGAGGTATGTTTGAGTTTTCTTTCTTCCCCATTGAAATGATAATTGAATGAACTTCTTAAAGCTTTCTTCCATATGCTTATCCTTCACACCAGAATGGGAAACATGATAGTTTGCTAGGCTATGTGTGCTGAAATCGCTAAACCTGATCATGCTGTAATAGCTGTTACACTTCAAGCCCGTAACACAAGATACCAAGCAACACAAATATGGTTACTAATCTTGAATAATCCTAAAAATTTCATTTCATAACCACATTCCAGTTGGAATTCCCCCTTCTTTTATACTTTGGAGATTCTTAGTGGGGAAAGAGGTGTCAGGATCTGAATTCCTTATCATGAGACAAATACTTGACCGCTGAGCTACTAATCCAATGACAGTTTGAATCAACTTTTGCCATCAAGAAACCAAGGACTTGGATTGGGAGCATTTCCCAAAGCATATCTTTTCTTAATGATATATGCTACCTGTGATGTGGAGTTCCAATTAGATTTTGGGTGCATTAAGAATCATGCATTGTTAATGTGTTAGATTAATTGGTTATTTATATTTTTCTGTTTTAGAATAGTATATCTGTAATCTATTATTAGAATGTTATGTAATGTACAAACGTTACCTATGTTGCAGGATGAGAAGGATAAGAGAATCCGTGAACTATCCCTTGAGTTGTACAACGAGAGACAAAAATGTAAACGAAGATGTGCTGCATATGAAGAACAATTAAATTTGATTCTAAAGGATTTGGAAAAGCACACAGAACATATTTCCAAGAAAGTTAATGATGTTGTGCAGAGCATAAGAGAAATTGAGGAGGAACAGTCTGATGACTCAGACAGTGGATGAAGTCAATAAAGAAGCATAAAGTGTCGTGTGATTTGGTCTGTTGTGAAAGATGAGCTGAGCCTAGCAAGATGTCTACTTTTGACGTAAATAAATGGTTTGGATTGGTACAATCATCAAGGTGGATAATTTCATGATCCCTGATGTCAAATATGTTTTTGCTGAGAAAATCAGGCTCTATAGTGCCTTGGATCTAGGAAGAATGTAACAAGTATTCATGGAGTTGGCCTGGTTTATTGTCGGATGTTAATTCTGTCTTCTGTCAGGTTTTATAATTATTTGTTTGTATCTCTAAGCTTAAAATTATGTTTCATTGTAAAATATATACCAATATAATGAATTGTTTTTAAATTTTCCTTTAGGAATGTGATTGTGTTTCATTATAGTGCACTATTCATTACCCTACATTTCTTTCTTAGCTGTAGTCATATATTTTTGTGGTGTTGGTCTCCGTTGAGATTAACTGATAAAGGAAAGATAAGGAAAGATAATGAGGAACTGCTTCTCTGTCAAGGCTCAGCTCTGACTTATTTGCACCACTAATAAAATATGACGCACTGTCAACAACAAATCAAGCGTAGTAATAGTTTAGTGGAGGTATTGCCACCGGTTTAGTTTGAATCTAAACCGAATTGAAATCGAATTGTAGTGTAAATAAACTAGAGACATCGGCTCAAAATTTTGAGCTGAAATTGACAGTTCAAGAGCCGGTTAAGATTCATGTGAATGTTAAATTTTGAACTTGAACTAGTCCGAAGCCGGCGGTTAACTTGCGGTTCCGGTCCGGTTAGAACAGAAATTTTTTTTTTTTATTTTTAAAATTATAATCACTTAGTCTATTTTATAAAATTTAGTACATAATTATATTGTTTAATACAAATGGGAGTTTAACATTTTTTCCTTTTAAGTAGTTTACTTAGTTCAAAATGACATTGTTTGAAGCATTTTTAAAACTTTTCTAATAATTTATTTAATTAATAACATTAGATAAAATAAAATGATAATTTATTTTAGATAAAATAAAATGATAATTTTATATTTGGTTATTTATGTAAAATTAAATTAATTTTATTGCTTAATATAAGTATCAAACATTCAAAAGTTATTTAAATAAACTTACTAGTATTTTATTTTTAAATTCTACATTAAATTTTTTTAAAATAAAGAACGCATTATAATTATTTTTAATTTTTTTCCGAAATAACACGACATGTAATCGCTGGATAAACTGGATTCGAAAAAAATGACATTGTTTGAAGCATTTTTAAAACTTTTCTAATAATTTATTTAATTAATAACATTAGATAAAATAAAATGATAATTTATATTTGGTTATTTTGTAAAATTAATTAATTTTATTGCTTATATAAGTATCAACATTCTAAAAGTTATTTAAAATAAATTTACTAGTATTTTATTTTAAATTCACATTAAATTTTTTTAAATAAAGACGCATTATAATTGAATTTTTATTTTTTTCGAAAAATTAACACATGTATCGCTGGAAACTGGGATCGAAACAGCACCAGAACCGAAACCGCGCCGGAACCGGCAGTTTAAGGGTCGGTTCGGGGTCAATATTTTAAAAATCTTGAACCGGTGGTTCCATGAACCGAATCCGCGCCAAAACCGGCAGTTCAAGGGCCGGTTCCGGATCAATATTTTAAAAATCTTGAACCGCCGGTTCCATGAACCGAAACCGGTGGTTCAATGAACCAGCCGCTCCCAGTTTAGTGGCAGTAAACTCAATATGAAAGTTAATAAAAAGATTAAAAAAAAAATATCAATTTTCATTTACAAGACTTGAATACCAAACAGTTTAGCAGGAATCTTCCTGAAATTTTCACTGAAGTTCTAAGGATTCAGGACAAACTATACCACCAGATTATCAACAGTAGAAAAAAGTCTCAAAAATTCCCCTGCTATACATACATTAAGCTGTATAAGTTCACCAAATCTTTAGTAATAAACATGTTAGTGCCTATATTGAAAGCCTAGCTCTTGAGGACACATCCTACCTTCAAAGACATCCTGCAAATAAGTAATATGGTCCTTATGTTTGTCCACATACCTTTCTCTGAAGCATTTGTTAGTTAATACCAACGCAGAATGGAAATTGAAATTCTCCTCCAATACACCTTTCAACATCAAAATTTTAATAACTAAACCCCTAGGAATGATTCTCTTCTTCAAACTGTAAACAAGCATAAATGGATTTGCAGCTATTGCTGAAGGCTTCAAATCCATCACATTAACGAGAAAATCCATAGAAGCAACTATCTTCTTCTCTGAAAAAGTCATGCATCGAGGATTGTTTTTGAAAGCTGACATGATCTCATCTCTAGACCAACCACATCTACCATAAACCTCAATTCTATGTTGCCAATTTGATCTAGAGCATAGAATTGCAGCAAGAACATGGATAAACTTTGCTTTTGCTGGGCAGAACTCCATATTAATAAGCTCTTTGATCTTATCACAGAACTTGTCAGCTTTAAAGCATAGCAAATTAGCTTTATGCAGCAATAACTGCTGAATAACGGATTGTGGCATTCCAATTTGTCTCAAGACTAATAAATTAGGAGCACAAATCTTTTCCACATCACATAGAAGAATTCTTGATCTTGATGACTTGCCCATAGCTTTAATGATCATGTCATCATCAAATAGCAAAGCACTCTTGAGGAACTCATAAGCAGGAATAATCTGATTCCTTAAGCTCTGGCGTAATATTGATGGGTTTGAAGATATGAATTTTGCAAGGTTTGGCCCAGTGACCCCAACAGAAGAGAAAAACTTAAGCTTAGGAAAAATATTTTTCTCAGAATCATATAAAAGAATCCGTGGGTCTAATTCAACAGATTTGGTTATTTGGGAACTGGAGAAACCGTGTTTGTCGAGAAGAGCAAGGAAAGAGTCTGCAGTTTCTAGGGTTAAACATTGCACTTTCTTGGAAGCAGAATTAGCGGCTTCCGGTGACAACCCAAACGAATTTATGAGGTAGGACACTGTAAAAGAGGTTTCTTTCAGCTGTTTTTGATTACTAATTGTTGAATCGTTATCTGATGAGAAAGATCTGGTAATAATAACTGGTTTACATTGAAGAAACCTTAAATCACAAAAATGTGTCAAAAAGGATATAGCTTTTGTAGTTGTTTAGTGTATAGTAAAGCAAACATAACTGAAATTTAGGCAGAAAAAAAAATGCAAGGAACAAACTTATAACACTAATTCTTAGCGTTGGCTGAATTTCGATCAAGTGTCGTCTTCTCGGGTTTTGCTGCTCCTCCTGAGAAGGGCATGGCTCTGGGGAACTTCGTTTGCTGCCGGTGAAGATGATTCAACTAACAATAGATGGGTTTGGGCCAGAGAATAAGCCCAATTACAATTTATTGGCAATAATGAGCCCAACTACCTACATGTGTAAAACAGATTTTACATGAACCAACAACAATTTTTCCCAGCTTCCATATATTACATATAAAAGAAATTGTTTTTTTTTTTTATTTTTACGAAAATAATTTATAATATAATGGAAAGATAAAAATAAATAGAAATAATAAAAATTCATTGGCTTTAAACATGTAACCTATGAGATCAAAAGCAAGAAATGGTTTTTATAATTAGATAATTTAGTGCACTAATTTGATGAGAGTGTACAAATTAAGTAATGCTCGTGTGTCGTTCGTATGTGCTAAGTAAGTAAATATTGACCGTTTGATTAAATGTCAGGCTCCAGATCCCCTATCTGATCCCCATTCTCTAGTCTTCATCTCCATTTCAGGAAACAATCAGTCCATAGTATCCTACTCCGACTGAAACCAACGCCACAAGCGCATTGAAACAATTTTAGCTGCTGAAAAACTTAAGAACGAAAAAGCTGATATCAAGGCTCATCTCAGCCACATTGTGTAAGCTTAATTTCTGTTTCTCTATTTAGCTGATTGTGGCAATTATTATAGAGGCATGGTTATTTCAATTTTCAAGCTGTGAAGATATTGGGAGATTTTATATAACTAATTGGTGAAATGGGTTTTTGTTGGATTAATGGAAATGTGAACTAAATGAAGTTGTTGGTACAGTTTCTTTTCTTTGTTTGGTTGCCTATAAAATAAGGGCTCAAGTGGGAAATTGGGTTATTGTTATATGATTTTTTGACCTTTTTATTTTTTCAAGAAAAATTGATCAATTTAGTTGATTGTAGGTATCAGCTAAATTAATTTGTGGATTGATTCATATGGTGTTGTTATTGCGGAATCTTTAATTTGTGGAGAAGGTTTCTTTTTCTGGGCAACCAAACAAGTGTTTGTAGGTAGTTTGGCTCTGCAAAAGATATTTATCTAAAAGCCCTTTAAAAGGGAAAACTTTCTTGGTTTTTGCTTTTGTTTTAAATATTGGGCTTATATTGAGTAGAATAAAAGAAAAAAAAAATATTTTTATTAATTCATAAAAGGGTGGTTGAGGGAAATGAAATATGGGATAACAAATAGTACTAGATCTCAGTGAATTATAATGCATTTTTTTTCATCGTGTTTTTTTCAGCTGAAAAATGAATCTCTTACCTCAACTCCTTGGGCACTGGCTGCTACTTCCTAATTTTCAATGAATTCAAACCATAGATTTTAAATTTGTATGTGCGTCTGTGTGTGTTTGTGTGTGTGTGTACATTTCTTGAATTTTTATCATCCAATGGAGTTTAGTTGAATAGCTGAAAATATTTTCCACTTACCTTAGATTTTGTTTTGAGAGGATAAGGTGGAGGGAATTCCTACATTGGGTCAACTAGAACCGGCAGAAGGAACATGTTCTCCTTTTTAATTAGCTATGTTTTTTTTTTGCTTTTGTATGTTTAACATATGGGGAATGAATAGCAACATTATCCAATTGCAGTTGTTTTATTAATTACATTGCTTTTTGATGTATTGAGATATAAACAACATGATGGAATGAGGTTGATTTTATATCCAATGAAAGATGAAAATATATTGTGTCAAAATACTTTGAAGTTCCTGCTCATATAGCTGCAATTCACTTGTTATTCTTTTGTATCTATTTGACAGCCAGAATGCATGATGTGCTGTTGTAGCTACAGAGGTTTTGTTGCTTTGCCTAGTACTTGTAACCATTGCCTATGACAAGAACTGTACCAATTCCATTCGGGTCATTGGATAGAATTTTCCCTTTGGAGGGACATTATGGCTAGCACAGTTGATAGACATGATTGTCTAGATAGTGATGAAATCTCAGATGATGGAACTCTTGAAGTTGGTGAAGAATGTGAAGACGTAGAAGATGGGCTGTTGCCAAACTGCAATTCGCATAATGTTGTTAATAATACAATGATTTTGACTGAACCATCAATAGAAAATTTAAGTGCAAACAGTTTGGATTTGGAACCATCTACTGGGATGACTTTTCCGTCATTAGATGATGCAAGGGATTTCTATTATGACTACGCCAAGCAGATAGGTTTCACCATACGAACCAATCGGATCAGGCATTCACTAAAGAACATGGAAGTTATAGGACGTGACTTTGTTTGTTCTAGAGAAGGTTTTCGTGCTGCAAAGCATGCACTGAGAAAAGATAGAGTTCTTCCTCCTCGGCCTATTACTAGGGAAGGATGCAAAGCCATGATAAGGTTGGCGGCAAGAGATGGTGGAAAATGGGTAGTTACCAAATTTGTCCGAGAGCACAACCACAAGTTAATGACTCATTGTAAAATTCCTGGAGAATTGCCAACCATAAATATACTCAATGAGGTATAGCTCAGATAGCAGTCAGATAAATGCTTTTATCTTACTGTATTTATAATTAGGATACAATCACAGTATAGTCTCAGAGTTTCAATTCACATTAAAAGCCATGGATATGTTTGGGACTTAACCTGTATTTGATTCCCCGATATCCAGATTTATGTTCTTGAACCTAACACCATTACCCTCTTCTTAGGTAACTCATCTCGTCTGAAACCTTGTGTTCTGGAGCTAATAATGAACCCTAAATCATATCTGGATATGAAAAACTGTTCTCTGCAATTTATAAGGAGCTTATCAACATTTTGTCAGCAAGTTATTCATAACTAGCCAAGGATTATATATTATAAAACTTGAGTCCCATGCCTCTTGCAATTTTTGTGGTTATCATAGTTCATAAACTAGATCCCTAAAATGTTAACAACTATATTTTGCCATAGTACGCTTGTGTCTCATCCATTTACATTTTAGTGCTGTCAAGCTTGTAATCTGCTGAATTCCAGGAATGCATGATAAAAAAAAAAATGTTCAAGTCATATCATGTGAGAAACCTATCCACAATGCATGTGTAAGATCATCAGTTCACGCTTGCATTTTGGCTGTAGAAACTTTTTGCCTGTGATCTTGTGATAATGGAGAAACAACTACTAATATATTATATCAATTTTCCTGTTTTCCTATTCATTTTCATTTTATTAATGCTTCTAACCAAACTTCCAAGTCTTTTATCATCATTCTTCAACTCTAAGTTGTCCTATATGATTGCAGGAGGAGAAGGATAAGAAAATCAAGGATTTATATGATGAGCTGCAGCATGAAAGACAACGATCTGCAGTGATTCAACAAGAGCTACACATGATTCTTAAAGATCTTCAAGAACATGCTGACTTTATGTCTACTAGAGTTCAAGACATAATTAACAGCTTGAAAGAAATCGAACTTGGCAATCTATAGTTCGGAATGCAACTTTTAATCGGATAGAATATTCATGCCAAATTAGAGCTGGGCAAACTCACCACTCTGGATTTGCTTTGAGGTTGAGCATGTATCTCATTGGCCTGATACGACCTGCGAATCTGTTGATATATTTCCATACTAATCTGAGTGGACAAAGATGACCGCGGCATGTTACTTGAATTTTAGTAGCAAGCTATTCTCTAATCTAACTGCTCAACTGGGTCTAAGGTAGACAAATGCCTTCTCTCTACCCCTTTTATTTTTCTTTGTTTTCTTTTTTGCTTTTATTTCACTGAAGTTGCCCTCTGTTTGCAGTTACATTTTTTTGGTCCATAGTGAGATTGTAATCGTTTTAGTGCTCCAGCTTCTTCTTGGAGCTTATGTTGCTTCTTCACCTCATTGCAGGAGGATAAGCCTGTGTTTTTATGTTTATTGGAATTAAATATTTCAAAATGCAGATTACATAGAAGGATTAGCTTATTCTGATGGGAAACAAATCAATATCTTTAGACTCTACTATATGTAGAGAATGTATATATAGTCATTCTTCATTCAGTTGAACAGCTTTTCAAATAATCTCCAACTGCTAAATTAAACAATTAATAATTAAGTGATTTATCATCATCTTATAGTTGTTCAAAATCAATTGATTACAGGTACCTGTATGACTTGGTGGTGCTCTCAATAGAGGTACCCAAGTTATTTTGTTTCACATTTCAATTGCTTAGTTTATATTTCTTCAAGCATTTTTTAATTATCTTCATGTGCTGTTCATATATACACACACATTACAGTATTTTAATGGCATAGTTATAAATTAGAGTTTGAATAGCCATACCATGATACATTTTTCATTTTTCATTTTATATTTCCTTAGTGTTTGAATATATTTCAACCAATAAAATATAAGTTGGTTTATTTTTCATTTTTCATTTTTCATTTTATTGATCAAAATTTGAACTTTTGATGAAATTATAGAGTTTTTTTAGTTTCATCATGAATAATTCACCTCTAACTTAACTGGTAGGGAGGAATATTAATATATAATACCTCCTTATTGCAATTAGAAAATATATATATATATATATTCTAAGTAAGAAGTCAAAACATGGCAATTGAAAAATGTCAAACACCCACATGGACTTGCTTGAAATAGGGTAATCTCAAGCTGTCATAGACTTGAAGACAACAAGCCAGCTTGCTATCCAGCATTATTCCATTCTTGCTAAGTTATGTTTGGTTAGAGGGAAAATTGGGAAGATGGGCAGAGGGAAGAGATAAGGAGAAGGATTTGCTTTCCTTGGTTGATTTGGTGGGAAGCAATCAAAGGAAATAAAATCACACGAGGAAAGATGTCTTCTTCTCTTTCCTTGGAGTTTGGAGAAAATTATTTAGGTAAGAAAGACATATAAAGTGATTAATTATACTTTTGGCAATCATTTATAGTCAAATATTTATCTTGAAAAACCTATAAAGTGATTGAATATTTATCTTGAAATCTATGGATATATAAGGTTAAAGAGTTACATTGAAACTTCTCGTTCAAAAAATTTCTAGCTAAATGCATAGATTTTTCCCTTTAAAGTGTATATGATTTGCCTTGTAACACCTTCAAATTTATCAGGGTACCTATACTTTTAGATTTCAATAATAATCATGTCTTTTGCAGAACAAAATGTAAAGCAAAGTCATGATTGAACTATAGATTTTCTTTTTCTTTTGATTCATTTTCTAAGCATCAATATAAAGAATAAAAAAATCACAAAACATGAAAAAAAACAAGTAAAAGATAGAAAAGAAATATAAGGTAGAAAGAAAAAAAAAAGAATTGAGGAGATTATCATAATTAGAAACAGTAGGTAGCCCACCAAGCCAATCCTACAACATTCGAACTAAAAACAACAAAAACACACCCTCAAAACTAGTCAATACAGATAGTCTCTTTGTGACTACCAAAAATATTTATATTGTTTCAATCCTCCCAAATTTGCCCCAACCTGCCTTCTTTCAATTTTTCTGTTCCCCAATCTAGGGATCAATAGCAATGATGATTTGGCATTACCTGATGTATAAAAAATGTCAATGATCCAACCGCTTCCGCTTATCAACGATGACAAATGGCGAAATCGAGTCCGTCCCATCGACTTCCTTTCGGTAGCAAAAATATTTACAGAATGGAGAAATTTATTGTCTAGGCCGAGTACATGAACATCCACAATCACACCCATTATGTGAGTGTAGTATATGAACAAATCGGCCGGGTTTAGGAAAGTTTTTCCCTTTCTGTGAATTCAGTTTCAAGCTAAATTAATTGAAATTAATCAACTCAAAGCACTAAAACCACCACCTTTCATCATTTGCTTAAACTCCATAAAATTAACCATTCCATCACCATCAACATCAACCCTCATTATCATCCTTTTACAATCCTCTACTGCCTTCCCTTGCTTAAGCCCAAGAGAAGCCAAAACAGATCTTAATTCATCAACAGTAATATACCCATCTCCATTTCTATCAAACACATTAAAAGCCTCTCTCATATCCTCCTCCTCATCTCTCTCATCCATAATAGACTGATACAGAACACCAAACTCTTCAATGTCTACACACCCATCGCCATTAACGTCGATGTTATCGATCATTTGAGTTAATTCCGAATCCGGAATAAAAATACCCAAATTCTCTAACGAATCACTTAATTCCTTTCTTGTGATTCTTCCATCGCCATTTCTGTCGAACATTTGGAAGACACGGCGGAGTTCAGTGGTGTCCATTCTTTTATGGACAACAGAGGAAGAGGAGGAGGAGGAGGTGTTGGAGGAGGAGGAGGGAGGTTTTTTGTTGGGAGGGAAATTGGCTTGGTGGGGTAACCAAGAAGAAGGTAGGAGAAACCTAAGCTTCTTGGGTAGCAAATAGACAAGAAGGGAATGAAGAAGATGATAAAGAAGGAAAATTTTTAGCATTTGAGAGGTAAGAAAGAATTGTGCGGTGGGTGTTGTTTTGTTTGGCCGTTAGAGAAGATTTTGGAGGCTAATTTTGGGGTTGTGTTCTTTTACAATGCAAGATTATATAGAGAGAGGAAGTCAGGTAGTTAAAGTAGTTATATGTTGGATCAAGATTGTAAGAAAAGAAAAGAAAAGAAAAGAAAAATAATAAAGAAAAAGTTTAGTTTAGGTGTCACTTTAAAGCTGGCCTGGCCTTGTTTGTTTGGACTTTGCACTTCATTTACGCGTATTGTGAGATTGAATTAATCAATTAATTAATTAATTATTAGTATTAGTATCATTTGTTAACCAATAATTTTTTTCAAAGACGCGTTTGCCATAATTGTTGTTTGGTCTTTTAGGTATTAATTTAGTAGAAAGTTGTTTAATTGTTGTTGAATTATTAATTTGTTCACCAAAATAAATAAATTCACCGAGTGCATTACGACACCGTTGAATTTTATATTAAATGATGTTAGAGTATAATGTAATTCATCCCGTGAAATGAGATGAGATAATAGGAATCTCTTTTAGGTATTGAGTTTAAATTCTGAAGCGTGAAGTCCTTTTAAACACTTGAGAGAAAATAATTTACCCTATTTATAGGCTTGCCTGGTGTAAATTTAAAATAATAAAACAAGTGAATATCAAATATAGAATGGTTAGTTATTCTAATAAAAAAATTAAAAAAAATAATTCTAATAAAAAGTGTGTAATATATATGCTTCTGTGTTTTTTTAAATAAAGAAAAAAGAAATAAAATTATCTTATATTTTTTAAAAAAATAGAATGAAAGCTAAATATAATTTTTTGTAAATCATTTATAATAAACTTTAAATTTTTATTATCATTTGTACGAAGTCTACTTAGTTCCCATAAGGAATGACGGGCACGTACCAAGTAGAGACCACATTTTTCCTTTATTAAATGTAAAAAGTCGTTGAGAAATATGACCGTTGATAACGGATCTGAGATAAATTAAAGACGTTGGGGATTGCAATGCGCCAAGAAAAAGGCAAAGAAGATGATATTAATCGTCGGCCACTGTGTCAACGGCTATTATGTTGTCGCGTTCGCGTGATTGGTGGAATCGTGACACGTGGCAATCGTTAGATAACACTGCCAGCTGACTCACTTTCGGTCGCGGATTTTTTGGTTGGGTGTTTGCTTCACTCACTTAGCTGCTTGTAAGGTTGCCGTTAGTAGATTCTGTAGTTTTTTTCTATTTATCGAAATATAAAAAAAAAAAAAAAAAAAAAGTTGAGAAATATGAAACCGTTTTGGATAACGGATCTGAGATAAATTAAAGACGTATGGGGAATTGCAAATGGCCAAGAAAAGGAAAGAAGAATGATCATTAATCGTACGGCCACTGTGTCAACGGCTATATATGTTTGTCCGCGTTCGCGTGATTGGTGGAGATACGATACACGTGGCAATCGTTAGAATTAACACTGCCCAGCTGACTTCACTTTCGGTCGCGGATTTTTTTGGTTGGGTGTTTAAGTTTCCACTACTTAGGCTGGCTTGTAAGGTTGCCGTTAGTAAATTCTGTATTTTCTTTCTATTTATCAGAAATAATAAAAAAAAAAAAAAAAAAAAAGAAAAAAAAAAAAAAAAAAAAAAGAGAGAGTAGAATAATAATAATTTAAAATTTTGTTGACAGTCATACCCTCGAATTTAGGAAAGTCTTACTGTTGAATTTATTATGTTTGAATAACCGTAGAAGAGGTTGCATTAGAAATAGAAATGGGTAGTATAGCTAGCTGTCAAAAGACCTAATCATTTTAGGTTTAGGGCATAGTTGTTGCCCTAAAGTTTTGGTTGTGGGGTAAGGGACAACGCGTTTGGACAGCTACTAGTCCTAACACATCCCATTATTATCTTCATATGGTGCAATCATACCCTACATTGCAATTCCATTTGTGGATTAAGGAAAAATTAATTATGCGAAGATTAAAACATTATTAACGATTATTTATTATCCTAATTATTAAAAAATAAAAATATAAAGACATTAGTTTTGTTATTTTAATGAATTATTTAATTTAGTTTTTGGTTTTTATTAATAAATGGAAGAAGTTTCAAATTCAGATGAAGAACAAAAAGGATGATATTAATTTAATTATGTGATTCATAAGCTTGTATTTTTTAGTGTTTTGAGATCTGAAAATTTCTCACAATGAGTGAGGAGTAAGAAAAATGTTTACTTGTTTAGTTGACTTCATCAGCTTCGACTTGGTAGTAGATCATTTTCTTTTTTTTCTTTTTTTTTTTTTTTTATCAAATGGTTCGAGGACTGGTTAATGAAAACCGAATTAACTCTAATCGGATACACATAGTACACCTGTAGTTACTAGAACGTTTTGTGAAAATAAAATTGATTAAAAAAAATTATCGAGAGAATAAAAAAAAAAAAAATTTAAAGTAACTAACCATTTTAAGGTTTTAAAGTTTGAATTTTGTATGTTGTTAGAGTTATATCTTAGCGTTTAGAGTTTGAAACTGTTTCATAAAACGTACGAAACACTATCTTCTTAAACATTTAGTATTTTATATTTGTTTTTTTATGACATCTATACATGTAACTTGTCTTTATCTTGTTTTCCCCTTTTATACCCTTTTAACCCGCTAACAATTAACTACTAGTGAAACAACCGACAACTATTAAAGCAAATACTAACTGACAACTATTAAAGCAACTATTAACAGATGCTAGAACAACTAAATTACCGAACAGACCCTAATGGTGTAATTAATTCCTAATTTTCATTATAGAATATACTTATCAGAAAATTAAAAATAGTTGCATTGTAATTGTAACAAGTCATAAATTTCAAGTATTGTTTGGCATAAATTATGTTTTTTTAGTAACATTTAAAAGTAAAATTTGGTGCACTAATAAGGTGGGCTTTGTGTTGTAAATTATTATTCAGAACATGTAATTAGTGAATAAGAGTAGAAAATAAATAAACTAGCAATTTGCAACTTGTGAATATATAAACTAGCAATTTGCAACTTGTGAATATATATATATATATATATATATATATATAATATATATATATTGTTAATCAAATAGAATTAAGACAGGGTTGACCAAGCACTAAAGATGCTCGCATAGATAAAGAGACAAGTAAATGTTAAAATTAAGAAAATCAATTAGAGATAGGAAACAATTTTGTCTTTTCTATTTTATATTTGATCCATATTTGTCCTCATTGAAGCCTCTCTCTCTGTTTCCACATGTTAATTAGCTGGCCAGCTTCCTCTCACTCATTGCCCCCCTTTTTTTTTTTTTTTTTGAGAACATGAATTTTTAATCCTTCTGATGAGTGGAGAAAAGAATTAGTAGGATAATAGATGTTAGTGCCCATATTGAATGCCTAGCTCTTGAGGACACATCCTACCTTCAAGGACATCCTGCAAATAAGGAATATGCTCCTTGTGTTTCTCCACATACCTTTCTAAGAAGCATTTGTCAGTTAATCCCACCGCACTATAGAAACTGATATTCTTCTCCAATGCACCTTTCAAAATTTTAATAACTAAACCCCTGGGAATGATTCTTTTTTTCAAACTGTAATGAAGAAAGTAAGGACATGCAGCAATTTCTGAAGGCTTCATATCCATCACATTAACAAGAAAATCCATACAACCAATTATCTTCTTCTCTGAAAAAGTCATGATTTCAGGAGCCTTTTTGAAAGCAAACATTACGTCAGCTTCAGACCCAATTATCTTCTTCTCTGAAAAAGTCATGATTTCAGGAGCCTTTTTGAAAGCAAACATTACGTCAGCTTCAGACCAACCACATCTTCCATAAGCCTCAATTTTGTGTTCCCAATTTGATTCAGAGAATTGGAGCATTGAAGAAAGAGCATGGGCAAACGTTGTTTTCGTAGGGCAGAACCCCATATCAATAAGCTCTTTGATCTTATCGTGGAACTTCTCAGCTTTATGGCACAGCAACTTAGGATGATGTATCAAGATATGCTGGATTACAGATTGCGGCATTCCAATTTCTCTCAAGACCAATAAATTAGGAGCACTAGTCTTTTCCACATGACATAGAAGAAACCTCGATTGTGATCTCAAAGATCTAATGACCATGTCATCATCAAATAGCAAAGCACTCTTGAGGAACTCATAAGCAGGAATAATCTGATTCCTTAAGCTAGTGATTAATAACGCTGGTAGTGAAGATATTAATTTTGCAAGGTTTGGACCAGTTATCCCAACAGAAGAGAAAAAATTAAGCTTAGGTAAAAAGGTTTTCTCAGGATCAGCTAAAAGAAGCTGTGGACGTGACTTAATAATTTTTGTTATTTGGAAATTGCAGAAACCATGTTTGTTCAGAAAAGCGAGGACACAGTCCGGCCTTTCTGGGTTTACAAATTGCACTCTTTTGGAGATAGAATTAGCGGCTTCCGGCGATAACCCACATGAATTCATGAGGTATGAAATTGTAAACGAGGTTTGTTTCAGTTGTTTTTGATTACTAATTTTTGTATTGTCAACTGATGAAAAAGATCTGGTAATAATAACCGGTGAAGATTGAAGAAACGGCAAATGGGTTCTTAAATCACAAAAATGTGTTAAAAGAGGAGAGAGCAATTGGGGTGATTTACTGTAATATAAAGCAAACATACTCAAATGTATGGAAATTAGCCAGAAAAACAATGGAGGGAACGAACTTACAAGACTAATTCTTAGAGTTGGCGGCTGTGCAGTTTGTTTCTCCCAAAAGCGCCGACTGTGTCGTTGCCGGCTGGAGGATGTTTGTTTTAAAAGGAGCACGTCTTTCTGTATATTGGGTGCTGCTGATGGAGAAGGGGCTTCAGATTTTATTTGAGTTTGGGCCAGAGAATGAGTCTAACCAAGACAGAAACCCAATTATATTTCATTCACGATGAGGAGCCCAACATTTCTCATGCACTGTTATTTGAAAGGAAAAAGATAATATCATGTTCAAATTTAAAATTTTAAAATATTAATATACGGCATAAACACTTATATACCTATATAAAAGCTGAAAGAAATAGAGAATTTCTGTTGTTTGGGTATGTGCAAAAAGAGCGTGGAAAATTATATTACCGAACAACTAAACTTTTTAAATAGTTTTTAGCATTTTGATTATTTTTTATATAGTACTTGATAACATAGCTTATGAACTAATAGTTACTTAAATAGCTAAACACTGTCAAAACACCTAATTTTATCTAACAGATCCGAAACCTGAAATATAAAAGCTTCCTCTAAAGCTGTTACGGTTGTTACGTTACTCATGCAACTAGAAGGAGTGGTAATTGGCTGTGATACCAATCAATTGGTTTTGGGAGAATCACTGGTCCACAACTCAAAAACTAGCTATCCAAGTTGGGAAGTTCAAGTTCATGTAACTCCTATATTAAAAACTTAAAACTATTAATGTGGAATCTAAGTCAATTGCCATAACTTATCATGGAATTGGGGTAGTAGAAATTGGCTTAAGGTCACAAGTTTCAATCAGTTTGATTAGGGTTAGTTCAGGAAGCTTAATCAAACATATCTTCAAAGCTCCTGCAGATTTTAATCAAACATAGCTTTAAAGCTCCTGCAGATTTAATCAAACATTAAGCAGTAAATTTGTAAGCTTTACATGTTCATGACGATACTTGACTCAGACTCAAGGCCTAGCTCGACTCATTTGCATTCTATCAAGCATTGCATTAGTTTCAGCAATATGAAAGTTAATTAAAAAAACAAAAAAAGACCTGAATCCCAAACAATTCATAAGAACCACTCAAAGTTCCAAGGATTGAGGACAAACTGTCCCACCAGATTATCCATAGTAGAAACAAGTCTCAAAAATTCTCTACACTAAGCTGACCAAATCTTTAGTGGTTAAGCTATACAGAGATATAAAAAAATAAATAAAAAAAAAAATCAAAATCTAACATGTTAGTGCCCATATTGAAACCCTAGCTCTTGAGGACACATCCTACCTTCAAATACATCCTGCAAAGAAGGAATATGCTCCTTGTGTTTGTCCACATAAATTTTTGAGAAGCATTTCTCACTTAATGTCAACACAGAAGAGAAACTGATATTCTTCTGCAATCCACCTTCTGAAATTAAAATTTCAATAACTAAATCCCTAGGAATGGTTCTCTTCTTCAAACTGTGAGAAAGTAGATATGGATTTGCAGCTACTGCTGAAGGCTTTAAATCCATCACATTAACGAGAAAATCCATAGTACCAATTATTTTCTTCTCCGAAAAAGTCATGCATCGAGGATCCTTTTTGAAAGCTGACAAGATCTCATCTTTCCATGTATAATCCATCACATTAACGAGAAAATCCATAGTACCAATTATTTTCTTCTCCGAAAAAGTCATGCATCGAGGATCCTTTTTGAAAGCTGACAAGATCTCATCTTTCGACCAACCACATCTTCCATAAACCTCAATTTTGTTTTGCCAAGTTGATTCATTTTGAGAAATTAGATATCAAAAACATCCTAGCTCTTGAGGACACATCCTACCTTCAAAGACATCCTGCAAATAAGGAATATGCTCCTTGTGTTTGTCCACATACCTTTCTAAGAAGCATTTGTCATTTAATACCAACACAGTATAGAAACTGATATTCTTCTCCAATGCACCTTTAGACGTCAAAATTTTAATAACTAAACCCCTGGGAATGATTCTTTTCTTCATACTGTAATGAAGAAGGTAAGGAGATGCAGCAATTTCTGAAGGCTTCATATCCATCACATTAATAAGAAAATTCATACAACCAATTATCTTCTTCTCTGAAAAAGTCATGCATTCAGGAGCTTTTTTGAAAGCAAACATTAAGTCAGCTTCAGACCAACCACATCTTCCATAAACCTCAATTTTGTGTTCCCAATTTGAGTCAGAGAATTGGAGCATTGAAGCAAGAGCATGGATAAACTTTGTTTTTGTAGGGCAGAACCCCATATCAATAAGCTCTTTGATCTTATCGTGGAACTTCTCAGCTTTATGGCACAGCAAACTAGGATGATGTATGAAGGTGGAACTTCTCAGCTTTATGGCACAGCAAACTAGGATGATGTATGAAGATGTGCTGGATTACAGATTGCGGCATTCCAATTTCTCTCAAGACCAATAAATTAGGAGCACTAGTTTTTTCCACATCATATAGAAGAAACCTCGATTGTGATCTCAAAGCTCGAATGACCATGTCATCATCAAATAGCAAAGCACTCTTGAGGAACTCATAAGCAGGAATAATCTGATTCCTTAAGCTAGTGTTTAATAACGCTGGTAGTAAAGATATTAATTTTGCAAGGTTTGGACCAGTTATCCCAATAGAAGAGAAAAAATTAAGCTTAGGTAAAAAGGTTTTCTCAGGATCAGCTAAAAGAATCTCTGGACGTGACTTAACAATTTTTGTTATTTGGAAATTGCAGAAACCATGTTTTTTCAGAAAAGCAAGGACACAGTCCGGCCTTTCTGGGCTTACAAATTGCACTCTTTTGGAGATAGAATTAGCGGCTTCCCGCGATAACCCACATGAATTCATGAGGTATGAAATTGTAAACGAGGTTTGTTTCAGTTGTTTTTGATTACTAATTTTTGTATTGTCAACTGATGAAAAAGATCTGGTAATAATAACCGGTGAAGATTGAAGAAACGGCAAATGGGTTCTCAAATCACAAAAATGTGTTAAAAGAGGAGAGAGCAATTGGGGTGATTTATTGTAATATAAAGCAAACATACTCAAATATATGGAAATTAGCCAGAAAAACAATGCAAGGAACGAACTTACAAGACTAATTCTTAGAGCTGGCGGCTGTGGTTACTTCTCCCAAGAGCGCCGACTGTGTCGTTGCCGGTTGGAGGATGTTTATTTTAAAAGGAGCACGTCTTTCTGTATATTGGGTGCTGCTGATGAAGAAGGGGCTTCAGATTTTATTTGAGTTTGGGCCAGAGAATGAGTCTAACTAAGACAGAAACCCAATTATATTTCATTCACGATGAGGAGCCCAACATTTCTCATGCACTGTTATTTGAAAGGAAAAAGATAATACTATGTTCAAATTTAAAATTTTAAATTATTAATATATGGCATAAACACTTATCTTTTAAGTAAATTTTATATACCTATATAAAAGCCGAAAGAAATAGGGAATTTCTATTGTTTGGATATGCACAAAAAGAGTGTAGAAAACAATATTAAACAATAGATTTTTAATTAGTTTTTAGCATTTTGATTATTTTTAAATTGGGCGAAATCATATGAATAAGATACTTAAACGCTACATTTCATATGCCCTAATCCATTCCTTTCATCTCTACATTTGTTTAGGATTCTTACATATAGATATACATTTTAAAACTTATTTGCCAAAAGATAATTTTTAATACAATAATAATAATAATAATAATAATTAAAGTCTACACATTTACTATAAAAAAATTATATTATATTAAATTCTTTAAACTACATATTTTAATTTTTCAATAAATTGATGAATTTCTAAATTTATAATGTAAATTGATAAAAAAAATAATTCAAGTTCAATTAATTTCATTTAGCTTTCAAAACTTTAACTTTGTTAATAACTACTCAAACCTGAAGCAGTCAAAGCCTAGCTTGACTCATTTGCACTCTATCAAGCATTTCATTAGTTTTAGCAATATGAACGTTAATTAAAAAACAAAAAAGGACCTGAATTCCAAACAATTTCATAAGAACCACTCAAGTTCCAAGGATTGAGGACAAACTGTCCCACCAGATTATCCATAGTAGAAACAAGTCTCAAAAATTCTCTACACTAAGCTGACCAAATCTTTAGTGGTTAAGCCATACAGAGATATACAAAAATAATAATAATAAATAAAAAAAAATCTAAATCTAACATGTTAGTGCCCATATTGAAACCCTAGTTCTCGAGGGCACATCCTACCTTCAAATACATCCTGCAAAGAAGGAATATGCTCCTTGTGTTTGTCCACATACATTTCTGAGAAAAATTTCTCACTTGATGTCAACACAGTAGAGAAACTGATATTCTTCTCCAATGCACCTTTCGACATCAAAATTTTAATAACTAAACCCCTAGGAATTATTTTCTTCTTCAAACTGTGAGAAAGTAGATATGGATTTGCAGCTACTGTCTTCTTCAAACTGTGAGAAAGTAGATATGGATTTGCAGCTACTGCTGAAGGCTTTAAATCCATCACATTAACGAGAAAATCCATAGTACCAATTATTTTCTTCTCCGAAAAAGTCATGCATCGAGGATCCTTTTTGAAAGCTGACAAGATCTCATCTTTCGACCAACCACATCTTACATAAACCTCAATTTTGTGTTGCCAACTTGATTCATTTTGAGTAATTGCAGCAAGGGCACGGATAAACTTCGTTTCTGTAGGGCAGAAACCCATATTCATAACCTCTTTGATCTTATTGCGAAACATGCCAACTTTAAACAATAACAAATTAGTATAATGTATCAATAACAGCTGGATACAGGATTGTGGCATTCCAATTTCTCTCAAGAACAACAAATTAGGAGCACTAACCCTTTCCACATCGTGTTGAAAAATTCTCGATCCCCTACTCATAGCTTTAATAACCATGTCATCATCAAATAGCAATGCAGACTTGAGGAATTTATAAACAGGAATAATTCGATTCCTTAAGCTATGGGTTAATACAACTGGCTTTGAAGAGATGAGTTCTGCAATGTCTGGGCTACTGATCCCAATAGAAGAGAAAAACATAAGCTTTGGAAAAATAGTTTTCTCAGGATCAGCTAAAAGAAGCAATGGATACAACTTAACAATTTTGGTTATCTGGGGATTGGAGAAACCATATTTGTGGAGAAGAGCAAGCACAGAGTTTGGCCTTTCCACGTTTTCAAATTGCACTCTCTTAGAAGCAGAATTAGCAGCTTCTCGTGACAACCCACATGAATTTATGAGGTATGAAACTGTAAAAGAGGTTTCTACTGCCGTATTGTTATCAGACGAGAAAGCTCTGACAACAGTAACAGGTGTAGATTGAAGAAACTGTGAATAGGTCCTTAAATCACAAAAATGTCTCAAAATAGGAGATACCAATTGTGGTGTTTTAGAGTAGAGTAAACGAATCATCACTGAAATGTATGAAATTAGCAATGCAAGGGACAACTTACAAGACTAATTCTTAGCCTTGGCTGAAGTTCAATCAAATGTCGTTTTCTGGGGTGTTGCCGAGCAGAGCAGGACGTTTGACCGTCTCGTTGTTGATTTGGAGGATTTTAACAGGAGCACATCTTTCCGTTGTTTTTGTGCTGTTCCGGAATCTTAGAGATTTGAGAAGGCTATGGCTCTTTTTAACTTTGTTTGCTGCTGACGAAGATGATGGAACTTCAGATTCAACTAACAAGAGGGTTTGGGCCAGAGAACGACTCCACCTAAAACTCAAACCAAATAATATGTCATGGCTGCAAATTAATATCATAAATTAATTTATAAACAGGAATAATAAAATTCGGTAAGCTATGGCGTAATAGACTTGGGTTTGCAGATATGAATTTTGCAAGGTCTGGGCCAGTAATCCCGACAGATGAGAAAAACTTAAGCTTGGGAAAAATAGTTTTCTCAGGTGCAAGGTCTGGGCCAGTAATCCCGACAGATGAGAAAAACTTAAGCTTGGGAAAAATAGTTTTCTCAGGATCAGCTAAAAGAAATCCTGGGTTATACTTAACAAGTTTAGCTATTTGGGAATTGGTGAAACCATGTTCATTGAGTAGTGCAGGGACAGAGTTTGGTCTTTCTGGAGTTAAAAAATGCACTCTCTTGGAAGCAGATATAGCGGCCTGTGGTGACAATCCACATGAATTTATGAGGTAGGAAACTGTAAAAGAGGTTTTTTCCGGTTGGTTTTCATTCCTACCGATTGTTGATGAGAAAGATCTTTTAATAATAACTGGTGTACATTGAAGAAGCCGCAAATGGGGGTACTCAAATCACAAAAATATCTCAAAATAGGAGAGAGCAATTGTGGTGTTTTAGCGTATAGTAAAGCAAACATAACTGAAACAAATGCAAATTAGCCTGAAAAACAATGCAAGGAACCAACTTACAAGACTGATTCTTAACCTTGGCTGAATTTCGATCTAGGTGTCGTTTTCTAGGGTTTTGCAGTTTGTTTCTGCCAAAGAGCATCGGGTGCAGAACAGAGCAGGATGTTTAATAGCAGCACATATTTCCGTTCTTTGGATGCTGCTTCCAAAACTGAGGGATTTGTCTGGCCTGAGAAGGCTACGGCTCTGAGGAACTTTTTGTTTGCTGCCAGTGCCTGCTGATGAAGAAAAAGAGAAGGGGCTTCAGATTCAACAAACGCGAGAGGCCGATGGGTTTGGGCCAGAGTACAACTCTATCTAGTTTCGTGAGTATAACTAGTTTAGCCTCTCATTTTTTTAGGCTTAATGACAGAAAAACAGAATAATAATAATAATAATAATAATAATAATAATAATAACAATCAAAACAACCTCGTTTTAATATAGATTTTAATTGATTTTAGCTTATTGAACTAACTCGTGAACTCAACTTGACTCGATAAGGCTAACTCGAGAGCTCGGCTCGTTTATTAAACAAATTTGATAGCTCGACTTAAGCTCGATAAACTTATTGAACGAACTCGAGCGAGCTTTTACCAAACCGAGCCACAAGCAGCTCACGAGCGGCTTGTCTTGTTTACTGCCCTAGCCGCAAGCTCAATTTTTGGACAAATTGTACATCTTACAAATTTATGATGCAAATTGAGCTTTATTTCAATTAAAAATTATAAAAGTATCATGGTATAATAAATTACAGAATACATAAAATTCGCATATGTAGGTCCTACATAATTTTTTAAGTTAAAAAATTAGTTGAGACGGTTGTTGAAATCTAACCATGTAAATTTTCTCTTGTTTAATTTTGCGAGCTTTGCATGAACATAATGATATTGACCCGAATCATTTGCATTCCTTATAAAACACACAAACATAGCTAGTTAATAAAAAGACCAAAAATTGCCAATTTCCATTAACAATTCTTGAATTCCAAACAATACACAAACAGTCTACTTGACATTTCCACAGGAGCTCTAAGGATTCAACCCAAACCCTCCCACCAGATTATCCAAAATTCTCTAGCTGTACATACCCTAAACGGCATAAGATATAAAGATCAAAAAAGAAAAAAAAAAAACCTCAGAATCAAAATGTTATTGCTCATATAAAAACCTCAGAATCAAAATGTTATTGCTCGTATTGAAATCCTAGCTCTTGAGGACACTTCCTACCGTCAAAGACATCCAGCAAATAAGGAATATCCTCCAGATGTTTGTCTATATACATTTTTAAGAAGCATTTGTCAGTTAATAACAATACAGAACGGAAACTGATCTTCTTCAATACACCTTTCAACATCAAAGTTCTAAAAACTAAACGCCTAGGAATGGTTCTCTTCTTCAAACTGTAAGAAAGTAGATATGGATTTGCAGCTACTGCTGAAGGCTTTAAATCCATCACATTATCAAGAAAATGGACAGTACCAATTATTTTATTATCAAGAAAATGGACAGTACCAATTATTTTGTTTTCCGAGAAACGCATACATCGAGGATCCCTTTTAAAAGCTTTCAAGATCTCATCTTTAGACCAACCACATCTTCCATAAACCTCAATTTTGCGTTGCCAGTTTGATTCATTAAGTAGAATTGCTTGAAGAGCATAGATAAACTTCATTCCTGTAGGGCGAACCCCATATCAATAAGCTCTTTGATCTTATCGAGGAACTTATCAGCTTTGCGGCACAGCACACTAGGATGATGCATCAAGATCTGCCGGATTAAAGATTGTGGCGTTCCAATTCGTCTCAAGAACAATAAATTAGGGGCACTGATCTTTTCAACATCCTGTCGCAAAATTCTTGATTGATTACTCATAGCTTTAATGACCATGTCATCATCAAATAGCAAAGCATTCATGAGGAATTCATAACCAGGAATAATTCGATTCCTTAAGCTAGTGCTTAGTAGTGGTGGGTTTGAAGATATGAATTGTGCAAAAGTTGGCAAATCGGGCTTGGGGCCACCCTCCATTCCAATAAGAAGAGAAAAATTTTAAACTTTGGAAGAATAATTTTCTCAGAATCATATAAAAAAGAATCCCGTGGGTCTCATGCTTAAACAATTTTAGCCATTTGGGAATTAAGTGAAACCATGTTTGTGGGAATTAGTGAAACCATGTTTGTTGAGCAATGCAAGAACAGAGTCTGGTCTTTCTGGAGTTAGAATTGCACTTTCTTGGAAGCAGATATAGCGGCTTGTGGTGACAATCTACATGAATTTATCAAGTAGGAAACTGTAAAAGAAGCATTTTGCAGTTGTTTTTTATCAGTTAATTATTACTTTAATTTTTAAATAATTTTATATAATAGATAAATTAAAAATATTATAATCAATTCACTTAATAATTTATAATTCACTGATAAATTATTTACTATTTGTTTTCCATTAAATTTTTTGTTTTTCACTTTTCTTTAATAAATAAATAAATTTATTTGTTTAAACTTGTTTATTATATTTTTTCTTTATTTTTGAGAAAACTGTTTTTAAAATAAAAAATAAACTTTATGAAACCACAAATTATTGTTTACTGTTTTTAATTTTATATTTCTCGTTTTTTTATTTTTATAAGATTTATCCTCATAAAATTATTATTATTACTATTGTGATTGTCACAAATGAATTGATGGGAAAAAAGAATTTCCACTCCGAAAATGATAAAAGATCCCAACAAAATACTACTACTACTAGTATTATTATTATTATTAATTATATATTTATTATTATTATTATTATTATTATAAATTTAATATTATTTATTTATTCATAATGTCATTTATTTATCCAAAATATACAAGCATATATTTTTGTCTCTTATTCAATTTTTCAACTTTTTTTCTATCTCTTCTCTATTTAGTATTATTTTTATATTTATTATTTTTTCTCTATATATGTAAATCTAATATCATTTAGTATTATTTATTTATTATAATATTTGGATATTGTGTATTCAACATAATAATTAATAGTTACTGTAACTTTAAAATTTTAAAATTGAATTGTAAAATATTTTTAATTATTTTGTTTGAAACTTTGGATTTTTAGAATTTTAACTATTAAGTAAAATCTTTAATAGCTTAATAAGGGAGAGATTTGATAATTGAAAGAATTTTTCACATCATGAAAAAAAAAAAAAAATTAAAATAGTTTTTAAAAAAATAGTAATCAAAAACTAAAAACTACTTCATATTTCTAATAAATAAAAAACTAAAAATAAAAAATTATAATAAATAGGGCCTTAGTCTTCTTAAAAGACATTAAATACCTAAATGTGACAAGTATTTGAAAACAAAATAAGCAATGAATTTTAATATTTTTAACTCATAAATATAAAAAATTATTCTGTCCCAAAATATAAATCGTTTTGAATATTTTAAAAAACAATGAACGATATTTTTTAAATATTACTCTTAATTATATCAAATACAATAATTAACTTCACAAATTACCATTGATTTAAAAAATTTATATTTTAAGATATAAAAGTATTATTTTATGGATAATACTAAATTTGATATGGCAATTGATGATTTGGGAATGTTTAGTCTAATGACAATATTTCTATTACTTGGACAAAGAGACAATTGCTCATGCATTAACTATAGTTTGAAATACAAAATCATTCTTTCCCATTTTATTCTTTTTAATGTCAATAATAAACTTCTTTCTTATTCTAAAAATTATTAATTTTATTTCTTCTCAAACTATAAATTGACATTTCTTTTTTGCCAATTAAGTCTAAAAACATATAAAAAATATTTCGAAATATGTTGTTTCGAAATATGTTGTTTGTATTGTACCCTAAAACTTTGTCGTTTTGAAACCAATTGAGTGCAAAACCTGCAATATGAGGTGACAAGAGTATTAGTACGACATAAATTGCAGCAAGGGTGAGCTAACTGTTCGTTTTACAACAAATTAGGAGCAAATAGCTAATGCATTACAAAAGGACTCTTTCGAGAAATATTTTGAAGTGCTCGTCTCCACTCACTCCACCCACTGGCTGTTCGCAGTGGAATTTTCAATTACAAGTTTTTCTCATCGGAAACTAATGCCCAGAAACCAGATTATGCATAGCAGAACAGGTCTCAAAATGCATCAATTCACCAAATCCTCGGCGGTTAATGTAATGGATATGACAAATAACATGAGAAGAAGAAAAAGAAAAAAAAAAAACACCATCCCAACCAAAATCAACATGTTACTGCCCATATTGAAATCCTAGCTCCTGAGAGTACATCCTACCTTTACCTTCAAAGACATCGAACAAATAAGGAATATGCTCCTTGTGTTTGTCCACATACCTTTCCAAGAAGCATTTGTCAGTTAATACCAACACAGAATAGAAGTTGATATTCTTCTCCAATACACCTTTCAATATCAAAGTTTTAATAACTAAGCCCCTAAAGCCCCCTAGAATTATCTCTTCTTCAAACTCGAAGCTAAAAAGGTAAAGGAAGTAAAAAGGTAAGGACTTGCAGCTATTTTTGAAGGCTTCATGTCCATAAAATTAACAAGAAAATCCATAACACCAATTATTTTCTTCTCCGAAAGGGTCATGCAAAGAGGATGTTTCTTGAAAACTGACAACATCTCATCTTTAGACCAACCATATCTTCCATAAAGCTCAATCTTGTGCTGCCAATTTGATTCACTAATGCTGATAATTGCATGAAGAGCATGGACGAACTTTGTTTTGGTAGGGCAGAACCCCATATTAATAACCTCTTTGACCTTATCCCGGAACTTGTCAACTTTATGGCATATCAAAGAACTATGATATGCCAATAACATATTGATAAGGGATTGTGTCATTCCAATTTCCCTCAAGACTAATAAATTAGGAGCCATAAATTAGGAGCCATAAATCTTTCCACATCATTATAAGAACCACATCATATAGAAGAATTCTTGATCCTGGCCTCAAAGCTCTAATGACCATGTCATCATCAAATAGCAAAGCACTCCTGACAAATTTATAAGCAGGAATAATAAAATTCGGTAAGCTATGGCGTAATAGACTTGGGTTTACAGATATGATTTTTGCAAGGTCTGGGCCAGTAATCCCGACAGAATAGAAAAACTTAAGCTTGGGAAAAATAGTTTTCTCAGGATCAGCTAAAAGAAATCCTGGGTCATACTTAACAAGTTTAGCTATTTGGAAGTTGGTGAAACCATGTTGATTGAGTAGTGCAAGGACAGAGTTTGGTCTTTCTGGAGTTAAAAATTGCACTCTCTTGGAAGCAGAATATAAGCGGCCGGTGGTGACATATCCACATGAATTTAATGAGGTAGGAAAAACTGTAAAGAGGTTTTTTCCGGTTTCCGGTTGTTCTTTATTACTACTGATTGTTGATGAGAAAGATCTGTTAATAATAACTGGTGTACATTGAAGAAGCCGCAAATGGGTACTCAAATCACAAAAATATCTCAAAATAGGAGAGAGCGATTGTGGTGTTTTAGTGTATAGTAATGCAAACATAACTGAAACAAATGCAAATTAGCCTGAAAAACAATGCAAGGAACAAACTTACAAGACTGATTCTTAACCTTGGCTGAATTTCTAGGCGTCGTTTTCTAGGGTTTTGCAGTTTGTTTCTGCCAAAGAGCATCGGGTGCAGAACAGAGCAAGATGTTTAATAGGAGCACATATTTCCATTCTTTGGGTGCTGCTTCCAAAACTGAGGGATTTTCTGGCCTGAGAAAAGGCTACGGCTCTGAGGAACTTTTTGTTTGCTGCCAGTGCCTCCTGACGAAGAAGAAGAGAAGGGACTTCAGATTCAACAAACGCGAGAGGCCGATGGGTTTGGGCCAGAGTACAACTCTTAGTATAACTAGTTTAGCCTCTCTTTTTTTAGGCTTAATGACTGAAAAACAGAATAATAATAATAATAATAAACTTCTAAGTTTATTTTTAATTTTAACAAATTTTATTTAAAATATTGAAAATTATTTTTCTTTAAAAATTAAGTTTTTTATTAAGTTGAGGAGGGTAAATTGTAAAAAAAAAATGATTTTTGGGCAAATTTTACATTGCTTTTAAGTTTAAACTGCAAAATGAGTTTTAATCATAGTATAATAAATTGCAAAATATATAAAATTCATACTACTTGATTAATCTTTAACATTGAAAAATTAGTTAAAACATTGTTAGAGTCTAACAATGTAAATATTCTCTTGTTTAATTTTACGAGAGCTTTGCACGAAGATACTCATACTCGACCCGACTCATTTGCACCCGTAATAAAACACACAGTCGAGCATAGCTATAGTTTGGCAGCAGTAAACTCAATTTAACAACAAGAACGTTAATAAAAAGACCAAAAATTGCCAATTTCCATTTAAAATTCTCGAATTCCAAACAACATACAAACAGTCTACTTGACATTTCCATAGGAGCTCTAAGGATTCAACCCAAACCCTGCCACCAGATTATCCAAAATTCTCTAGCTGTACATACCCTAAACAGCATATGATATAAAGATCAAAAAAGAAAAAAAAAAAGAAAAAAAAAAAAAAAACCTCAGAATCAAAATGTTATTGCTCGTATTGAAATGCTAGCTCTTGAGGACACTTCCTACCGTCAAAGACATCCAGCAAATAAGGAATATCCTCCAGATGTTTGTCTATATACATTTTTAAGAAGCATTTGTCAGTTAATAACAATACAGAACGGAAACTGGTCTTCTTCTTCAATACACCTTTCAACATCAAAGTTTTAAAAACTAAACGCCTAGGAATGGTTCTCTTCTTCAAACTGTAAGACTTTCAACATCAAAGTTTTAAAAACTAAACGCCTAGGAATGGTTCTCTTCTTCAAACTGTAAGAAAGTAGATACGGATTTGCAGCTACTGCTGAAGGCTTTAAATCCATCACATTATCAAGAAAATGGACAGTACCAATTATTTTCTTTTCCGAGAAACGCATACATCGAGGATCCTTTTTAAAAGCTTTCAAGATCTCATCTTTAGACCAACCACATCTTCCATAAACCTCAATTTTCCGTTGCCAGTATGATTCATTGAGTAGAATTGCTTGAAGAGCATAGATAAACTTCATTCCTGTAGGGCAGAACCCCATATCAATAAGCTCTTTGATCTTATCGTGGAATTTATCAGCTTTGTGGCACAGCACACTAGGATGATGCATCAAAATCTGCTGGATTAAAGATTGTGGCGTTCCAATTTGTCTCAAGAACAATAAATTAGAAGCACTAATCTTTTCAACATCCTGTCGCAAAATTCTTGATTGATTACTCATAGCTTTAATGACCATGTCATCATCGAATAGCAAAGCATTCATGAGGAATTCATAACCAGGAATAATTCGATTCCTTAAGCTAGCCTTTAATTGGGGGCACCCCCATTTGTTTTCATCATCGACCATTAGGCCAAGCGGGCATTCATGCAGGAATTTCCTAACAACCAGGAAATAATTCGATTTCCTTAAAAAAGCTTAGTTTAGGCACTTCCGTAAAGAAAGTTACTGGTTTGGGGTTTTGAAAAGATTATGTAATTTTGCCCCAAAGGGTTTGGGCCCCAGTTGATTCCCAATAGAAGACGAAACCAATTTAAAAATCTTTGGAATAATAAGGAAATACTAAAAAATTTTTCTTCAAGAATCCATATTAAAGAATCCGGGGGGGTTCATGGGCTTAAAAACAATTTATATAAGCCATTTGGGGGAATTAGGTGAACCATGTTTGTGAGCAATGCAATGAGAAACAGAAGGTCGGGAATTAGTGAAACCATGTTTGTTGAGCAATGCAAGAACAGAGTCTGGTCTTTCTGGAGTTAAGAATTGCACTTTCTTGGAAGCAGATATAGCGGCTTGTGGTGACAATCCACATGAATTTATCAAGTAGGAAACTGTAAAAGAGGCATTTTTCAGTTGTTTTTTATCTGTACTGATTGTTGATGAGAAAGTTTCGGTAATAATAAGTGGTGTACATGGAAGAAATCGCAAATGGGTCCTCAAATCACAAAAATGTATCAAAATGATTAAATAAAAATTTGATTTTTAAGTAAGTTTGGAGGCAAATTCAACCTTACAGTTCCATTTGTACTTCAAATGAAAACAGAAAGTATGGAACCATTGGTGGTTAAGCTATAGCATAATTGATATGACAAGTAATACGAGCTATGAAGAAAGGAAGAAGAAAAAGAACCATAGTTACCAAAATTAACATGTTACTGCCCATATTGAAGGCCTAGTTCTTGAGGACACATCCTACCTTCAAAGACATCCTGCAAATAAGGAATGTGCTCCCTGTGTTTGTCCATATACCTTTCTAAGAAGCATTTGTTAGTTAATCCCACCACAGTAGAGAAACAGATATTCTTCTCCAATGCACCTTTCGACTTCAAAATTTTAATAACTAAACCCCTGGGAATGATTCTTTTCTTCGTACTGTAACAAAGAAGGTAAGGAGTTCCAGCTATTTCTGAAGGCTTCATATCCATCACATTAACAAGAAAATCCATAATATCCATCACATTAACAAGCAAAATACCATACAACCAGATTATCTTCTCTCTGATATCCATCACATTAACAAGAAAATCCATACAACCAATTATCTTCTTCTCTGAAAAAGTCATGATTTCAGGAGCCTTTTTGAAAGCAAACATTACGTCAGCTTCAGACCAACCACATCTTCCATAAACCTCAATTTTGTGTTCCCAATTTGATTCAGATAATTGGAGCATTGAAGCAAGAGCATGGATAAACTTCGTTTCTGTAGGGTAGAAACCCATATTCATAACCTCTTTGATCTTCTCGCGAAACATGTCGACTTTATACAACAACAAATTAGTATGATGTATCAATAACAGCTGGATAGAGGATTGTGGCATTCCAATTTCTCTCAAGAACAACAAATTAGGAGCACTAACCCTTTCCACATTGCGTTGAAAAATTCTCGATCCCCTTCTCATAGCTTTATTGACCATGTCATCATCAAATAGCAATGCAGACTTGAGGAATTCATAAACAGGAATAATTCGATTCCTTAAGCTATGGGTTAATATACCTGGCTTTGAAGAGATGATCTCTATAATGTCTGGGCTACTGATCCCAATAGAAGAGAAAAACATAAGCTTTGGAAAAATAGTTTTCTCAGGATCAGCTAAAAGAAGCAATGGATATAACTTAACAATTTTGGTTATTTGGGGATTAGAGAAACCATATTTGTGGAGAAGAGCAAGCCCAGAGTTTGGCCTTTCTACGGTTTCAAATTGCACTCTCTTAGAAGCAGAATTAGCAGCCTCTTGTGACAACCCACATGAATTTATGAGGTATGAAACTGTAAAAGAGGTTTCTACTGTTGTTTTGTTATCAGACGAGAAAGCTCTGATAATGGCAGCTGGTGTAGATTGAAGAAACTTTGAATAGGTCCTTAAATCACAAAAATGTCTCAAAATAGGAGATACCAATTGTGGTGTTTTAGAGTAGAGTAAACGAATCATCACCGAAATGTATGAAATTAGCAATGCAAGGGACAACTTACAAGACTAATTCTTAGCCTTGGCTGAAGTTCAATCAAATGTCGTTTTCTGGGGTTTTGCCGAGCAGAGCAGGACGTTTGACTGTCTCGTTGTTGATTTGGGAGGATTTTAACAGGAGCACATCTTTCCGTTGCTTTTGTGCTGTTCCGGAATCTTAGAGATTTGAGAAGGCTATGGCTCTTTTTAACTTTGTTTGCTGCTAATGAAGATGATGGAACTTCAGATTCAACTAACAAGAGGGTTTGGGCCAGAGAACGACTCCACCTAAAACTCAAACCAAATGATATGTCATGGCTGCAAATTAATATCACTCGCCTTCACCAGCGCAGATAAATTAATTTAGGAAGCAGCGGAGATAAAGTACGCGGCGGCGCCAGCAGCAGAGACGGTGATGGGTGCTAGACGAGGAAGGTAGGAGAAGGGGGGATTAGTGATACCGTTTCCAAGGGCAAAAACTGATTTTGTATAAAAATAATAATAAAATACTCATTCTGCATCCAAATAGTTGTCGCCCCTGAGTTTGATAAATAATAAATTTTTTTTTTTTATTTTATCCTTTACATATAATGGATAAATTAAAAATATTATAATCAATTCACTTAATAATTTATAATTCCCTAATAAATTATTTACTATTTATTTTTATTAAATTTTTTATTTTTTCATTTTTTTTAAATAAATAAACTTATTTGCTATTTATTTTTATTTAAATTTTTTATTTTTTCATTTTTTTTAAATAAAGAAACTTATTTGTTAAACTTGTTTATTTTATTTTTTTTTATTTTTTCTTTATTTTTGAGAAAACTGTTTTTAAAAAAAATAAATTTTATGAAACCACAAATAGTTGTTTACTGTTTTTAATTCTATATTTCTCATTTTTTTTAATTTTTTATAAGATTTATCCTCATAAAATTATTATTATTACTATTATTATTATAAATTTAATATTATTTATTTATCTATAATGTCATTTATTTATGCAAAATATACAAAATATATTTTTATCTCTTATTCAATTTTTCAACTTTTTTTTTTCTATCTCCTCTCTATTTAATATTGTTTTTATATTTATTATTATTTTCTCTATCTCTATAAATCTAATATAATTTAGCATTATTTATTTATTATAATATTTGGACATTGTGTTTTTATTCAACATAATAATTAATAGTTATTGTAACTTTGAAATTTTAAAATTAAATTGTAAAATATTTTTAATTATTTTTTCTGTGAAACTTTGGATTTTTAGAATTTTTACTACGAAGTAAAATCTTTAATAGCTTAATAAGGGACAGATTTGATAATTAGAAGAATTTTTCACATCATGAACAAAAAAAAAAAAAAACTTTTTAAATAGTCTTAAAAAATAGTAATATAAAAGTAAAAACTACTTCATATTTCTAATAAATAAAAAACTAAAAATAAAAAATTATAATAAACAGGGCCTTGGTCTTCTTAAAAGACATTAACTATAGTTTGAAATATTTCTATTACTTGGACCAAGAGAAAATTGCTCATGCATTAACTATAGTTTGAAATACAAAATCATTCTTTCCCATTTTATATTTCAATAATAAACTTCTTTAATAATAAACTTCTTTCTTATTCTAAAAAATTATTAATTTACTTTTCTTCTCAAAACTATAAATTGGACATCTTTTTTGTCATTAAGGTCTAAAACATAAAAAATATTTCGAAATATGTTGTTTGTATTGTACCCTAAACCTTTGTCGTTTTGAAGCCAATTGAGCTCAAAACCTGCTATATGAGCTGACTAGAGAATTAGTACGACTTAAATTGCTGCAAGTCCAATTTATTGAAGAAATTGCAGCAAAGGGTGAGTTATCTGTTCGTTTTACAACAAATTAGGAGCAAATAGCTAATTTATTACTAAAGGACTCTTTCAAGAAATACTTTGAAGTGCTCGTCTCCACTCACTCCACCTGCTCGCTGTTCGCAGTGGAACTTTCAATTACAAGTTTTTCTCATCGGAAACTAATGCCCGGAAACCAGATTATGCATAGCAGAAACAGGTCTCAAAATGCATCAATTCACCAAATCCTCAGTGGTTAATGTAATGGAGATGACAAATTACATGAGAAGAAGAAAAAGAAAAAAAAAAAACACCATCCCAAAATCAACATGTTATTGCCCATATTGAAATCCTAGCTCCTCAGAATACATCCTACCTTTACCTTCAAAGACATCGAGCAAATAAGGAATATGCTCCTTGTGTTTGTCCACATACCTTTCCAAGAAGCATTTGTCAGTTAATACCAACACAGAATAGAAGTTGATATTCTTCTCCAATACACCTTTCAATATCAAAGTTTTAATAACTAAGCCCCTCCAATAAACAGACCTTTCAATAGTCAGAAGTTTTAAATAACTAGCCCCTAGGAATATTCTCTCTTCAAAACTCAAAGTAAAAAGGTAGGACTTGCGCTATTTTGAAAGCTTCATGTCCATAACAAATTAAACAAGAAAAAAATCCATAACACCAATTCTTTTTCTTCTCCGAAAGGCCATGCAAACATGCAAAGAGGATGTTTCTTGAAAACTGACAACATCTCATCTTCAGACCAACCATATCTTCCATAAAGCTCAATCTTGTGCTGCCAATTTGATTTACTAATGCTGATAATTGCATGAAGAGCGTGGACGAACTTTGTTTTGGTCGGGCAGAACCCCATATTAATAACCTCTTTTACCTTATCCCGGAACTTGTCAACTTTATGGCATATCAAAGAACTATGATATGTCAATAACATATTGATAAGGGATTGTGTCATTCCAATTTCCCTCAAGATTAATAAATTAGGAGCCATAATCTTTTCCACATCATATAGAAGAATTCTTGATCCTGCCCTCAAAGCTCTAATGACCATGTCATCATCAAATAGCAAAGCACTCCTGACAAATTTATAAGCAGGAATAATAAAATTCGGTAAGCTATGGCGTAATACACTTGGGTTTGCAGATATGAATTTTGCAAGGTCTGGGCCAGTAATCCCTACAGAAGAGAAAAACTTAAGCTTGGGAAAAATAGTTTTCTCAGGATCAGCTAAAAGCAATCCTGGGTCATACTTAACAAGTTTAGCTATTTGGAAGTTGGTGAAACCATGTTCATTCAGTAGTGCAAGGACAGAGTTTGGTCTTTCTGGAGTTAAAAATTGCACTCTCTTGGAAGCAGACATAGCGGCCGGTGGTGACAATCCACATGAATTTATGAGGTAGGAAACTGTAAAAGAGATTTTTTCCGGTTGTTCTTTATTACTACTGATTGTTGATGAGAAAGATCTGTTAATAATAACTGGTGTACATTGAAGAAGCCGCAAATGGGTACTCAAATCACAAAAATATCTCAAAATAGGAGAGAGACAAAAAATATCTCAAAAATAGGAAGAAGAGCGATTGTTGGTGTTTAGTGTATAGTAAGCAAACATAACTGAAAACAAATGCAATTACAAATTAGCCTGAAAAACAATGCAAGGAACAAACTTACAAGACTGATTCTTAACCTTGGCTGTATTTCTAGGCGTCGTTTTCTAGGGTTTTGCAGTTTGTTTCTGCCAAAGAGCATCGGGTGCAGAACAGAGCAGGATGTTTAATAGGAGCACATATTTCCATTCTTTGGGTGCTGCTTCCAAAACTGAGGGATTTTCTGGCCTGAGAAAAGGCTACGGCTCTGAGGAACTTTTTGTTTGCTGCCAGTGCCTCCTGATGAAGAAGAAGAGAAGGGGCTTCAGATTCAACAAACGCGAGAGGCCGATGGGTTTGGGCCAGAGTACAACACTATCTAGTTTCGTAAGTATAACTAGTTTAGCTTCTCTTTTTTTTAGGCTTAATGACTGAAAAACAGAATAATAATAATAATAATAAACTTCTAACTTTATTTTTAATTTTAACAAATTTTATTAATAATAATAATAAACTTCTAACTTTATTTTTAATTTTAACAAATTTTATTAAAAATATTGAAAATTATTTTTCTTTAAAAAAAATTTTTTTTATTAAGTTGAGGAGTGTATAAAAAAATGATTTTTGGGCAAACTTTACATTGCTTTTAAGTTTAAACTGCAAAATGAGTTGTAATCATAGTATAATAAATTGCAAAATATATAAAATTCGTACTACTTGATTAATTTTTAACATTGAAAAATTAGTTAAAACATTGTTAGAGTCTAACCATGTAAACATTCTCTTGTTTAATTTTACGAGAGCTTTGCACGAAGATAATCATACTCGACCCGACTCATTTGCACCCGTAATAAAACACACAAACATAGCTAGTGTTTGGCAGCAGTAAACTCAATTTAACAACAAGAACGTTAATAAAAAGACCAAAAATTGCCAATTTCCATTTAAAATTCTCGAATTCCAAACAACATACAAACAGTCTACTTGACATTTCCACAGGATAAAAAGACCAAAAATTGCCAATTTCCATTTAAAATTCTCGAATTCCAAACAACATACAAACAGTCTACTTGACATTTCCACAGGAGCTCTAAGGATTCAACCCAAACCCTGCCACCACATTATCCAAAATTCTCTAGCTGTACATACCCTAACAGCATAAGATATAAAGATCAAAAAAAGAAAAAAAAAATCTCAGAATCAAAATGTTATTGCTCATATTGAAATCCTAGCTCTTGAGGACACTTCCTACCGTCAAAGACATCCAGCAAATAAGGAATATCCTCCAGATGTTTGTCTATATACATTTTTAAGAAGCATTTGTCAGTTAATAACAATACAGAACGGAAACTGAGGAAGCATGTCTGTTCAGTTAATTAAGCAATACAGAACGGACAACTGATCTCTCTTCGTTCAATACACTTCCAACAATCAAAGTTTTTAAAAAACTAAACCGCCTAGCCGAGATGGTTCTCCGTTCTTTCAAAACGTGTAAGACAGTAGAATGATGGATTCTTGGCAAGGCCTACTGCGTTGATCTCTTCTTCAAACTGTAAGAAAGTAGATATGGATTTGCAGCTACTGCTGAAGGCTTTAAATCCATCACATTATCAAGAAAATGGACAGTACCAATTATTTTCTTTTCCGAGAAATGCATACATCAAGGATTCTTTTTAAAAGCTTTCAAGATCTCATCTTTAAACCAACCACATCTTCCATAAACCTCAAGGTAATGGATATGACAAATAACATGAGAAGAAGAAAAAGAAAAAAACAAAAAAACAACACCCCAACCAAAATCAACATGTTAGTGCCCATATTGAAATCCTAGCTCCTCAGAATACATCCTACCTGTACCTTCAAAGACACCGAACAAATAAGGAATATGCTCCTTGTGTTTGTCCACATACCTTTCCAAGAAGCATTTGTCAGTTAAAACAAACACAGATTAGAAATTGATATTCTTCTCCAATACACCTTTAAATATCAAAGTTTTAATAACTAAGCCCCTAGGAATTATTCTCTTCTTCAAACTGAAAGTCTAAACCCCTGGGAATGATTCTTTTCTTCACACTGTAACAAAGAAGGTAAGGAGTTCCAGCTATTTCTGAAGGCTTCATATCCATCACATTAACAAGAAAATCCATACAACCAATTATCTTCTTCTCTGAAAAAGTCATGCAAAGAGGATGTTTCTTGAAAACTGACAACATCTCATCTTGAGACCAACCATATCTTCCATAAAGCTCAATCTTGTGCAGCCAATTTGATTCACTAATGTTGATAATTGCATGAAGAGCCTGGACGAACTTTGTTTTGGTCGGGCAGAACCCCATATTAATAACCTCTCTGACCTTATCCCGGAACTTGTCAACTTTATGGCATATCAAAGAACTATGATATGGTCGGGCAGAACCCCATATTAATAACCTCTCTGACCTTATCCCGGAACTTGTCAACTTTATGGCATATCAAAGAACTATGATATGTCAATAACATATTGATAAGGGATTGTGTCATTCCAATTTCCCTCAAGACTAATAAATTAGGAGCCATAACCTCTTTGATCTTATTGTGGAACTTACTAGCTTTGCCGCACAGCAAACAAGGATGATATATCAATAACTGATTGAGAATGGATTGTGGCATTCCAATTTCCCTCGAGACAAATAAATTAGGAGAACTAATCTTTTCCACGTCATATAGAAGAATCCTTGAATATAATCTCAACGCTCTAATGACTGTCATCATCAAACAGCAAAGCACTCCTGACGAATTTATAAGCAGGAACAATTTGATTCGGCAAGCTAGCGTGTAATAGCGTTGCGTTTGAAGATATGAATTTTGCAAGGTCTAGGCCAGTAATCCCCATAGAAGTGAAAAAACTAAGCTTAGGAAAAATAGTTTTCTCAGAATCATATAAAAGAAACCATGGCTGATACTTGACAATTTTAGCTATTTGGGAATTGGTGAAACCATGTTCCTTGAGTAGTGCAAGGGCAGAATCTGGTCTTTCTGGAGTTAAAAATTGAACTTTCCTGGAAGCAGACATAGTGCAAGGGACTAATCTAGTCCAATTTGATGGTTTCCAATGTATTATTTCAGAAAATCTTTAATTCTTATATTATTTTATACAGTAATCCTATTTGGGTAGATTATAAATCATAAAAATTTAGAAAATTTTCACCTGACATGCATCAATACCACTCGCCATGTAGAAACTTCTTGTTCTTGAGGCCGTTTTCATGAATTAAGGTATTCACTCAACCTTTTGCACGGTTTTCAAAAATCATGCACTAATTGAGCAAAAAGCCCAATCTTGAATAAAAAATAATTAAAATAATAATTTGTAATACTTTAACTAATAAAAGTGTCACTATTATTAAAGAAAAGAATTATTTTTGATTCCTTTTGGCATCATCTAATGCAAAATGATTAAATAAAAATTTGATTTTTAAGTATGTTCGGAGGCAAATCCAACCTTACAGTTCCATTTGGTTTAATAGTTATCTAACAATAAGTAAAAAGCAATAAAGCAGATAATAATTAATACTTAAAATGAAAACAGAAAGCATGGAACCATTGGTTGTTAAGCTATAGCATAATTGATATGACAAGTAATATGAGCTATGAAGAAAGGAAGAAGAAAAAGAACCATACTTACCAAAATTAACATGTTACTGGCCATATTGAAGGCCTAGTTCTTGAGGACACATCCTACCTTCAAAGACATCCTGCAAATAAGGAATGTGCTCCCTGTGTTTGTCCATATACCTTTCTACAAAGCATTTGTCAGTTAATCCCACCACAGTAGAGAAACTGATATTCTTCTCCAATGCACCTTTCGACTTCAAAATTTTAATAACTAAACCCCTGGGAATGATTCTTTTCTTCACACTGTAACAAAGAAGGTAAGGAGTTCCAGCTATTTCTGAAGGCTTCATATCGCCCACCACAGTAAGAGAAAACTGATTATTCTTCTTCCAATGCCACCCTTCGTCGAACTCTGCAAAATCTTTAATGAACTACAACCCCTGGGAATGACTTCTTTTCTTCACACTGTAACAAAAGAAGGGTATAGGCAGTTCCCCAACGCTAATGTTCTGAAGGCTTCGATATCCATCCACCATCTAACACAGAAATGCCATACAAACCAATTCAATCGTTCTTCTCTGAAAAAGTCATGCAAAGAGGATGTTGTCTTGAGAAGACTGCACAACATCTATCATCTTGAGACCCACCATATCTTCCATAAAGCTCAATCTTGCTGCAGCCAATTTTGATTCACTCAATGTCTGATAATTGCATGCAGATCTTGTGCAGCCAATTTGATTCACTAATGTTGATAATTGCATGAAGAGCCTGGATGAACTTTGTTTTGGTCGGGCAGAACCCCATATTAATAACCTCTCTGACCTTATCCCGGAACTTGTCAACTTTATGGCATATCAAAGAACTATGATATGTCAATAACATATTGATAAGGGATTTTGTCATTCCAGTTTCCCTCAAGACTAATAAATTAGGAGCCATAATCTTTTCCACATCATATAGAAGAATTCTTGATCCTAGCCTCAAAGCTCTAATGACCATTTCATCATCAAATAGCAAAGCACTCCTGACGAATTTATAAGCAGGAATAATTTGATTCGGTAAGCTATGGCGTAATAGCGTTGGGTTTGTAGATATGAATTTTGCAAGGTCTGGGCCAGTAATCCCGACAGATGAGAAAAACTTAAGCTTGGGAAAAATAGTTTTCTCAGGATCAGCTAAAAGAAATCCTGGGTTATACTTAACAAGTTTAGCTATTTGGGAATTGGTGAAACCATGTTCATTGAGTAGTGCAAGGACAGAGTTTGGTCTTCAGACAGTTAAAAAATGCACTTCTCTTGGAAGCAGACTATTAGGCACCTGTGTGACAATCCACATGAATTATGAGGTAAGGAAACTGTTAAAAGATGGTTTACCGGTGGTTTCATCCTACCGATTGTTGATGAGAAAGATCTAATAATTAAACTGGTGTACAATGAGAAGCCGCAAATGGTACTCAAATCACAAAAATATCTCAAAATAGGAGAAGCGATGAAGAACGACTCCACCTAAAACTCCCAACCAAAATGATATTCATGTGCTGCAATTAATATTCACTCGCCTTCACCAGCGCAGATAAATTAATTTTAGGAAGCAGCGGAGGATTAAAGTACGCGGCGCCAGGCAGCAGAGAACGGTGATGGGCTGCTAGACGAGGAAGGTAGGAGAAGGGGGATTAGTTGATTACCGTTTCCAAGGGCAAAAAACAGGCTGATTTTGTATAAAAAATAATATAAAATACTCATTCTTGCATCCAAATAGTGTCGCCCCGAGTTTGATAAATAATAAATTATTTTTTTATTTATCCTTACATTATAATAGATAAATTAAAGATAATATAACAATTCACTTAAAATTGTATAATTCCCTAATATAAATTATACGATTATTTATTAAATTTTATTTTTCCAGTTTTTTTAAATAAAATAAACTTATTTGTAAACTTGGTTATATTCTTTATTTTTGAGAAAACTGTTTTTAAAAAAAATAAATTTTATGAAACCACAAATAGTTGTTTACTGTTTTTAATTCTATATTTCTCATTTTTTTATTTTTTATAAGATTTATCCTCATCAAATTATTATTATTACTATTATTATTATTACTATTATTATTATAAATTTAATATTATTTATTTATCCATAATGTTATTTATTTATCCAAATATACAAACATATATTTTTATCTCTTATTCAATTTTTCAACTTTTTCTTTTCTATCCCCTCTCTATTTAGTATTGTTTTTATATTTATTATTATTTTCTCTATCTCTATAAATCTAATATAATTTAGCATTATTTATTTATTATAATATTTTGAACATTAGTGTATTTAATTCAACAATAATTATTAATAGTTACTGTATTAATAGTTACTGTAACTTTGAAATTTTAAAATTAAATTGTAAAATATTTTTAATTATTTTTTCTGAAACTTTGGATTTTTAGAATTTTTATTATTAAGTAAAATCTTTAATGGCTTAATAAGGGAGAGATTTGATAATTGGAAGAATTTTTAACATCATGAATAAAACAATTTAAAAAAAAATATAGTTTTCAAAAAAATAGTAATCAAAAAATAAAAATAAACAACTACAATAAACGAGGTCTTAGTTTTCTTAAAAGACATTAAATACCCAAATGTGACAAATATTTGGAAATGAAGCAAGCAATGAATTTTAATATTTTTACCTAATAAATATAAATAATTATTCTGTCCTACAATATAAATCGTTTTAAATATTCTAAAGAACAATAAACGATATTTTTTTCAATATTACTCTTAATTATATCAAATACAATAATTAACTTCACAAATTACCATTCGTTTAAAAGATTTATATTTTGAGATATAAGAGTATTATTTTATGGATAATACTAAATTTGATATGGCAATTGATGATTTGGGAATGTTTAATCTAATGACAATATTTCTATTACTTGGACCAAGAGAAAATTGCTCATGCATTAACTATAGTTTGAAATACAAAATTATTCTTTCCCATTTAATATTTCAATAATAAACTTCTTTCTTATTCTAAAAAAAATATTAATTTACTTTTCAAAACTATAAATTGGACATCTTTTTTGTCATTAAGGTCTAAAACATAAAAAATATTTCGAAATATGTTGTGTGTATTGTACCCTAAATACACCTTTATTCATCTGCACACTATAAACAGCCTTAGCCTATAACTTTTTCTAATGTTATGCGCCATTTTCTTTGTCGTTTTGAAACTGCTATCTGAGGTGACAAGAGTATTAGTACGACATAAATTGCAGCAAGGGTGAGCTATCTGTTCGTTTTACAACAAATTAGGAGCAAATAGCTAATGCATGACAAAAGGACTCTTTCAAGAAATACTTTGAAGTGCTCGTCTCCACTCACTCCACCTGCTCGCTGTTCGCAGTGGAACTTTCAATTACAAGTTTTTCTCATCGGAAACTGATGCCCAGAAACCAGATTATGCATAGCAGAAACAGGTCTCAAAATGCATCAATTCACCAAATCCTCAGTGGTTAATGTAATGGATATGACAAATTACATGAGAAGAAGAAAAAGAAAAAAAAACACCATCCCAACCAAAATCAACATGTTATTGCCCATATTGAAATCCTAGCTCCTCAGAATACATCCTACCTTTACCTTCAAAGACATCGAACAAATAAGGAATATGCTCCTTGTGTTTGTCCACATACCTTTCCAAGAAGCATTTGTCAGTTAATACCAACACAGAATAGAAGTTGATATTCTTCTCCAATACACCTTTCAATATCAAAGTTTTAATAACTAAGCCCCTGAAGTTGATATTCTTCTCCAATACACCTTTCAATATCAAAGTTTAATAACTTAAGCCCCTAAGGAATTATTTCTTCTTCAAACTGAAGTAAAAAGGTAAAAGTAAAAAGGTAAGGACTTGCAGCTATTTTTGAAGGCTTCATGTCCATAAAATTAACAAGAAAATCCATAACACCAATTATTTTCTTCTCCGAAAGGGTCATGCAAAGAGGATGTTTCTTGAAAACTGACAACATCTCATCTTTAGACCAACCATATCTTCCATAAAGCTCAATCTTGTGCTGCCAATTTGATTCACTAATGCTGATAATTGCATGAAGAGCATGGACGAACTTTGTTTTGGTAGGGCAGAACCCCATATTAATAACCTCTTTGACCTTATCCCGGAACTTGTCAACTTTATGGCATATCAAAGAACTATGATATGCCAATAACATATTGATAAGGGATTGTGTCATTCCAATTTCCCTCAAGACTAATAAATTAGGAGCCAACCACATCATATAGAAGAATTCTTGATCCTGGCCTCAAAGCTCTAATGACCATGTCATCATCAAATAGCAAAGCACTCCTGACAAATTTATAAGCAGGAATAATAAAATTCGGTAAGCTATGGCGTAATACACTTGGGTTTGCAGATATGAATTTTGCAAGGTCTGGACCAGTAATCCCGACAGAAGAGAAAAACTTAAGCTTGGGAAAAATAGTTTTCTCAGGATCAACTAAAAGCAATCCTGGGTCATACTTAACAAGTTTAGCTATTTGGAAGTTGGTGAAACCATGTTCATTGAGTAGTGCAAGGACAGAGTTTGGTCTTTCTGGAGTTAAAAATTGCACTCTCTTGGAAGCAGATATAGCGGCCGGTGGTGACAATCCACATGAATTTATGAGGTAGGTATGAGGTAGGAAACTGTAAAAGAGGTTTTCTCCGGTTGTTCTTTATTACTACTGATTGTTGATGAGAAAGATCTGTTAATAATAACTGGTGTACATTGAAGAAGCCGCAAATGGGTACTCAAATCACAGAAATATCTCAAAATAGGAGAGAGCGATTGTGATGTTTTAGTGTATAGTAATGCAAAAATAACTGAAAAAAATGCTAATTAGCCTGAAAAACAAAACAAGGAATAAACTTCCAAGACTGATTCTTAACCTGGGCTGAATTTCTAGGCGTCGTTTTCTAGGGTTTTGCAGTTTGTTTCTGCCAAAGAGCATCCGGTGAAGAACAGAGCAGGATGTTTACTAGTAGCACATATTTCCATTCTTTGGGTGCTGCTTCCAAAACTGATGGATTTTCTGGCCTGAGAAAGGCTACGGCTCTGAGGAACGTTTTGTTTCCTGCCAGTGCCTCCTGATGAAGAAGAAGAGAAGGGGCTTCAGATTCAACAAACGCGAGAGGCCGATGGGTTTGGGCCAGATAACAACTCTGTCTAGTTTCGTGAGTATATTTTTTAGGCTTAATGACTGAAAAACAGAACAATAATAATAATAATAATAATAAACTTTTACCTTTATTTTTAATTTTAACAAATTTTATTAAAAATATTGAAACTTATTTTTCTTTAAAAAATAAGTTTTGTGTTAAGTTGAGGAGGGTAAATTATTAAAAAAAAAAAAAAAAGATTTTTGGGCAAATTTTACATTGCTTTCAAGTTTACACTGCAAATTGAGTTATATTCATAGTATAATAAATTGCATAATATATAAAATTCATACTACATGATTAATTTTTTAATATTGAAAAATTAGTTAAAACATTGTTAGAGTCTAACCGTGTAAATATTCTCTTGTTTAATTCTAAGAGAGCTTTGCATGAAGATAATTATACTCGACCCGACTCATTTGCTCCTTAATAAAACACAAGGTCGAGCATAGCTACAGTTTGGCAGCAGTAAACGCAATTCAACAAGAAGAAAGTTATTAAAAAGACCAAAAATTGGCAATTTCCATTTACAATTCTCGAATTTCAAACAATATAGAAACAGTCTACTTGACATTTCCACAGGAGCTCTAAGGATTCAACCCAAACCCTCCCACCAGATTATACAAAATTCTCTAGCTGTACATACCTTAAACAGCACAAAATATAAAGATCAGAAAAGAAAAAAAAAATCTCAGAATCAAAATGTTATTGCTCATATTGAAATCCTAGCTCTTCAGGACATTTCCTACCGTCAAAGACATCCAGCAAATAAGGAATATCCTCCAAATGTTTGTCTATATACATTTTCAAGAAGCATTTGTCAGTTAATAACAACACAGAATGGAAATTGATCTTCTTCTCCAATACACCTTTCTTCAATACACCTTTCAACATCAAAGTTCTAAAAACTAAACGCCCAGGAATGGTTCTCTTCTTCAAACTGTAAGAAAGTAGATATGGATTTGCAGCTACTGCTGAAGGCTTTAAATCCATCACATTATCAAGAAAATGGACAGTACCAATTATTTTGTTTTCCGAGAAACGCATACATCGAGGATCCCTTTTAAAAGCTTTCAAGATCTCATCTTTAGACCAACCACATCTTCCATAAACCTCAATTTTGCGTTGCCAGTTTGATTCATTAAGTAGAATTGCTTGAAGAGCATAGATAAACTTCATTCCTGTAGGGCGAACCCCATATCAATAAGCTCTTTGATCTTATCGAGGAACTTATCAGCTTTGCGGCACAGCACACTAGGATGATGCATCAAGATCTGCCGGATTAAAGATTGTGGCGTTCCAATTCGTCTCAAGAACAATAAATTAGGGGCACTGATCTTTTCAACATCCTGTCGCAAAATTCTTGATTGATTACTCATAGCTTTAATGACCATGTCATCATCAAATAGCAAAGCATTCATGAGGAATTCATAACCAGGAATAATTCGATTCCTTAAGCTAGTGCTTAGTAGTGGTGGGTTTGAAGATATGAATTGTGCAATGTGCCAGGGTTGGGCCAGTGATTCCAATAGAGAGAAAAATTTGAAAACTTTTGGAAGAAATAATTTTCCAGAATCATATAAAAGAATCCGTGGGTCATTCTTAACAATTTTCGCCATTTGGGAATTAGTGAAACCATGTTTGTTGAGCAGTGTAAGAACAGAGTCTGGTCTTTCTGGAGTTAAAAATTGCACTTTCTTGGAAGCAGATATAGCCGCTTGTGGTGACAATCCGCATGAATTTATGAGGTAGGAAACTGTAAAAGAGGTATTTTTCAGTTGTTCTTTAACAGCACTAATTGTCGATGAGAAAGATCTGGTAAGTGGTGTAGATGTAAGAAATCGCAAATGGGTCCTTAAATCACAAAAATGTCTCAAAATAGGAGATGGTGATTTAGTGTACAGTGAACGAAACATAACTGAAAAGTATGCAAATTAATCTGAAAAAACAGTGAGTGAAACGAACTTACAAGAGTAATTTATACGGTTGGCTGAATTTCGATCAAATGTCGTGCTCTAGGGTTTTACAGTTTGTTTCGCCCAAGAGCGCCGATGAAGAACAAAGTAGGATGATGCCTATGCCGATGAAGATGAAGACGCTTATCCAATGAAGAAGATGGGTTTGGGCCAGAGAAGGACTCTGCCCGACCCGAAACACGAACCGAATTTTTTCTTCTCTCACTTGTAAATAGTGACTTTTTTTAATATAATTTTCATTTTTATACCTTTGTTAATCTTATTTAAATATAAGAGTTTGAATTTTAATTCTTGTAAAAAACAATTATAAGAAAAATTCAAACATAACTATTGGTAATCAAAATTGTTATTTTGTATCCTTCAAAAAAAATTTGTTATTTTGTAAAGTACAATGTTTGCATACAAATATTTTTTTATAAGATATTAATAACCGGGACTATTATTTCGTAATTGATAAATTTACAGAGAGCAACTACTTGTCATAAATTATTAAGAACAAATCATTTTCATGCATTTCGCGTGCGGATGTTATATAATTTTTAAAAATAAAAATCATATTTTTATTATAATTAATAATTATTTTTAAAAATCCAAATATTTAATTTATTACAGTAACTAATGTCCATAAAAATGAAATGAAATAAAATAATTTTTTCCCATATTCTTGCAAAACAATATACATACATAAATCAAGTTTATAATTAAGTTTAAAATTTATAATTTTTATAAATATTTTAATAGATTTTACAATAATCTTGTTAAATATTAGTTATTGCATTCATTTTTTAATAAATAATCTAAAATCCAGATATAAATCTAATAAATATTAAAAAAATTTCATCGAAGTTTGTCCTAATTTGAAATAGGTCGAAAAGTACTATCATCTCTTTTTGTAAATCACAAAATCATACCTTAGTTGATTATCAAAAACTGAATACATTCTGTAATTTCATCATCATCACCATATCGATCAAATACACATCAATAAAATTCATGAAAATAATCTTATATTGTTTGCAAATAATTCATTTCTTGTTGTTGAAAATATAATTTGATTTTCTTTAAGGTTTCATTTATATTGAGATAGATATCTATAAAATTCTGCAACAGAAAAAAATAAAGAGATTAAATATTAATTATTTTAAAAAAGACAATGAAAATTTTGTAAAATATTAATGATACTATTAATTTGATTAATTATTTTAAAAAATAAAAATATCATTAATGATATTAATTAAATTTTCTATTAATTTTATTAAAAATGATTTTTAAAATATAAAAATTATTTTCAACTAAATAGATTAACTTTTGCCACGTAAGCAACTTAACATTTTAAAATTGTGCCACCTAAGTTTTTGTGTCTTAGCTTATATATATATTTATATAGATAGATTCTTCAAGCTATTGATAATTAGTGCTACTATTTTTGTAATTCATCAATTTACAAATAACAAGAACATATTATAAATTATTAAGAATCTTACAATTGCAAAAAATTATAAATACATATATTATTTTGTAAATTCATGTTACCCAAAACTTGAAGTTATTGAAAAAAAAAAAAAAACCTTATATAAAAACATGAAATAAAAGTCAATTTGGTCTATGAACTTGTTTAGCAAGATAGACCAATTTAACTCTGAACTCATTTGAAATGGCTAAAAAATCATACTCCCTCCATCCCATTTGCTTATTATTCATTTTTTTTATGTCCTAAAATATTTGCAAAGTTTCTAAATTTATACATGTAAATAATTATTTTTCTCATAATAACCTTGATAATCCTTAATTAAATGGGAGACTTTTGTTAATATCTTCAATGATTTAAGGGTAAAAAATAGCAAAATAATTTTTGTTGACTAAATTCTTAATATGTTTGTTTTGTCAAACCATGCAAACAAAATGAGACGCAAGAAGTATTTGATATTTTGAATTAATTTAACCTCTAATTCTTCATTTTGCTTATTATGTAAAAATCATTATATAGACATTTATTAAAACTATAGTTAGGATCAAGCTGACTAATTTATTAAAAAATTATTTAATTATAAAATATAGGAAAATGATATATGAAGTATATTGTATTTCTCTTTAATTGTTTTATGATTTTAAGTTTATAAAAATGTATTAATCTGAACATTTTAAAATTAATCTCTATTGCTGGGTTATCACTTACGAAATCTATGCATTTTTTATATTGAATAAATTAAAATTATAATGCATGTTTATAAATTTATTATATTACAATAAATAATGTTTTATAAATTTTAAATTTACATTTATAAGTATGAAAAAAAGTTTAATCTGAATGTTCTTAATATACGACAAAAAGGGATAAAAAGTCAATTATATTAAATTAAATTAATTATTAATTTATAAAATTAAAACAAGTTCAAGGGTTAAATTGGTCTACAAAATGAAATCGGATCTTTTTAATCATTTTATACAAATTTAATAACTAAATTAACAGTAAAATTTGACTTTTTTTATCACCGTACCAAATTAACATTTATTCCTAAAAACATTTCACCTACTTCAGCATAGTCTTTATATCATCATAAAAAAGCACTTCATTTTCAAAATCATCCCGCCTATAAAGTGGACCTTGCTTTTCTTGCTATTGTTTTCTAAACCACAAATTTGTATAATATATTATTTGATATTATATATTTAATAATATTATATTTATTTACTTATTATATATTATTACTTAATTAATTCATTATTATGACCTTTAAATGAAAAATGATATTAAGAACTACGAAATAAAATAATATTTTTAGTATTCATGTATTTTATTTATAAATACGAAGTCGGAATTGACAAAAAAAAAATACTTAATTAATTCATTATTATGACCTTAAATGAAAAATATATTAAGAACTAAGAAATAAAATAATATTTTTAGTATTCATGTATTTTATTTATAAATAGAAGTCGGAATTGACAAAAAAAAAATTTTTGAGGTAACAATTAACAAAATTAAAAATATTATTTAAATTTACTGAAAACGTAAAAGTTTTTTTTTTTTTTAATATATAAACATAAGTATTAGTCATTAGAGTTGACTCAATTGAACTTTTTTTTTTTTTTGAAAGACTCAATTGAACTTTTTAAAATAATAATAGTTATTTAAGAAAATTAGTATTCGCTAATTCAAGATAAATATTTTATCAATTTTATTCTTTACTTTTAATATCCGAATTATTTATTTTAATTAATGTATTTAATTATTGCTTATAATGGTAAAAATTCAACCTGCTATATGTAAGCAGGTAATGAAAATTTTTTAAAAAATGCTTTTAAAATAGAAAATATTTATCTTATAACTTTTTTTTTTTAGAAGAAATACTTATCTTACAGCTAATAATGCACTTAAGGAGACTAATGCTAACCTATTGGTATAATTACAATTTAAGAAGCCAATTAACTCTCAACACAAAATACTCCCTATTTTTCTTTTTTTGGCAAATCGTCCGGCATTCAGTATGACCGACTAATCACAGTATCTGAATTTAACTCCTGAACGTTGTTTAAAGAATTCAGCACCTCATCCGACTGGATCAACTAATAGTCAGCTGTAATACTTTTGATTAATTAAATAAAAAAGAAAACTTAAACTCACCATTTATTTATTTTTAGCTAATGGAATAATATAAAAATTTCAAAGTGGTAATTTTATTTTAACTTATATTGAAATTTATGAAATTTGAAAAAAAAAAAAAAAGAAAAGAAAAAAGAAAAGACAGTTAAAACGCGTGGTACGGTTTTGTTTGTAGTGCGATCATAGAAGAACCTTCCCATTGTGTTTCAAATCCAAAACTAAAGGAGCCATTCTCTGTCCTCGATTTCAACTGGTTACAATCCGGTGTTTTCATTCTACGTAAGTCTTTGACTATTCACCTGTTATAGTCAAATATTATTGGTCAAATAACTGACATCTTTTTACGTAAATTCAGTTTCCAATCACGGACCAGATCAATATTTTATAATATATACCACTACACATGGAAATATTGCTCTATGGTACAAATACAAAAATATTCGCGAGAGTTCTCTTTATAACAAAAATGCCATTTCCACTCTTTATTTTCTTGTTATTATTATTATTATTGTTTTATTTCGTGAGAAAAGCTAAGGCTAGATTTTGAAGTCCGTTGCTTACAGTAGCCGACTATTTCCTGCTAAGTATACCGAAAGATTTTCTCGATTTTTCCTTCACTTTCTTGGCAACTTTCTCGGAAAATTTTCAATCAGGTAAAAAGAGAGTACGTACTTGTCTTCCTCCTTCCTCTTATATTTTATCTCTTTTATCGGAAGCCTAAAAAGAAATAAAACTAGAGGGAAAAAAAAGAAAAAGAGAAAAGAAACAGAGGATTTCAAATGAGCTCACTCTGTTTGGTTGTTGGGATAATGTAGTAAAAGAAGATGAAATCTAATATTTTCTTCTCGATTCTTTCATTTCTTAAGTTGTAAAGTGAATAAAGCGCTCTAAGTTGCTTTGTTTTGTTCGATGTTCCCTTTCGGTTTCTATGTAACAAACAGAAGGATTATGATGCTTTATTGGGTTTTTGTTTCTTAAAGAGTAAGTACAGTTCATCTTTTTTTCCTTTTTTGCTGCTTGGTTCTCTAAGTGAAAAAGGAAACAGAGGCTGATTTTGAATCCGGATTCAAAAATTTGAAATTAAAGTTCCAAAATTTCATCTCGTTGACCCGTTAGAAACTTACGATTTGTTTGAGTTCATGGAGTCAGTGGTGTTATATTGTGCAGTAGTGGACTTGTAGTTGTTTCATGGTGTTTTTTCTTTTTGTTTTTCAAGGCCTTTCTAATTAATTGTGTTTTAGTTCTTGTTAGTTGGTGAAGTTTAGCTTGCTGAATTTTTTTTTATGCTTAGTTTAATTAGTGACTTTTGATTCTTCCTGCCTTAGTATTTGTTCTTGATACCCAAGTTGACCATTTCAGTATGTAGTATTTAATTTTCAGAGCGAATGTTGAAGAATTGTTCGCATGAAAAAATTTTGCATCTTTTAATGGAATATGACATAATGCTAGTACTTGGTGAGTATATTATTCTTATCTGTTATTACTTTTAATTTGGAAGATGTCGAATAAGGAAGTTCAAGAATTCTTTCATAGTCTTTCAAGGAAAGAGCTTCAAAGTTTGTGCAAGAAATATGGCTTGCCTGCTCGGAAGTCAAGTTCTGAAATGGCAGAATCATTGTTCTCTTCCTTTCAGGTAATGCAATATGATCATAGTTGATTGTCTGATTGTGCCTTTGTTTCTCCACTCTCAATTATTCTGCTTTCTAATTTGCAGTTTTGCTGGTATTTTTAACTTATGCGCATTGAGTTTTCAAGTTCTTAAATTAACAAGCCCTTATTGAGGTTTTATTTTTCTTGATCAAGCTTGACTGCCAGTTGTTTCTGGTCCCTCTATAATCTCTAGGTAGCTATTTATGTGCTTAAAGACTTCATCTTCTCGGCTATTATGCCCTTGCTTCCATGTCAATATGTACCATACTAGAAAACCATTTGAAAATTACCTGGGACATGTAATAGATTAATGGCAATGTAGAAAACTTGGCAGTTCTCTATGTCCCTGTGTTCGTCCATGATACTACTGGCGATGAATCTAGACAATTCGTTTTACCTGCTTTTCACAATTTTTTCTTGTAAGAACTAAAGATTTTATGGAGATTAGCTTTTATGAGACCTCCTTTGTTTTTCTTCTACTTTTAATTCTTACATTTAACTTCCATTCAGTTCATTCCTTTAAAGCCACTAGAGATTTATTTAGAAGTAAAATTTTATACAAGCAGAGATGCAGCTGTTTGCGTTTGTCTACCATGTGGTTTTTTAGTATATGGTGCTCTTTACATTTTTGGAGTTCACGTTTTTTTTTCTTTGGATGTGCCAAAATGCATTTGATTTATGCACCCAAAATTGATGTTTGACTATTTGCAGAAGAAGGATTTAAGTTTGGCACCCTTGGGCAAGAGCTTAGGTGGGATTCAGGAGGTTTTACTTCCTCCATCTTCGCTAACAGATTTTCATAATGAAGTACCATTAAATGCAACAGGAAATGTAATAAAAGGTCAGTGCTTAACAAAATTTTTCTTCTTCAAAGTTTGAAAAAATTAAAGTAGCATTGTATTTCTGGTTGTCTCTCTTCTTACAAAATCAATATAGATTCTGATGGAGTTGATCAGATTTTTTGCTTATAGATAGCATTCGACCGCGATCTTTTTCTAGCGAGGATGGCAAGAAAGGAAATAAAAGCATTAAATGCAATGAATTGGAAAGCTGTGTGGAACTTAGAACTTATGCTAAGGTTTGACTTATTTAATTTATGTGCTGCATAGGCATACTTAATACAGCTTAAAAATTTCACATGTTTATCAAATTGTAACATTCCTCCAGAAGAGTTGCAACCTGCATGAGATATAAGAATATTCACTTCAGTCCCAATGTAATTTTGTCGAGTGTAAATTTTTAAATGGCAAATAGCTTTACTGATTTCTGAATTTTCAATAAGTTCAACAAAATGGCAAAACTGGTAGAAATTTTATGTCTGACTCCCCACTTATTATTGGAAGGTTTCATTATCTTTCTGGGCTCTTTTTTGCCTGCATTGATAACTTCTGAAGACTCATAAAATTCTCTCCACATGTCAATTCAGGAAGGCTTTGGTGGCTCTGTTAATTATTTTCAAGGTGCATCCCAGTCTCAGTTTGTTTCTCAATGTGCTGGTATTGGTTTCTTCCACAAGGAGCCCTCAGCAAGCCTCATTCACAGAGTGGAAGAGACACATCAATTTCTTGGTGGAGGCATTAACATAGGTGTCTCTCCCAAAGAGAATGCTTCTCCCGCAATAAATACCTGTACAAAAGCTCCTTCCTCTTTTGAGTTTTATGTCAGTTCAGAAGAGGGAATCAAACTTTGTGTTGATTTGGATTCAAGCCCACTAGACTGGATTAAGAAATACCAAAATCAGGTTTCTTTATGTAATAATGTGGGGAATGCCAAGTCTCGAAGTCTTCATCAAGAGCTTGGGTGCATTGGAGAAAGTGATAAACAGATGAAAAGATCCTTTCCTCAGATTATGGATCCTAATGAAATCAAGGATGGCCATGTGGGAACTGAACCCTCTCCAAGTTTTGTTATGGAACAAGACAGTTTAGGGATTGATCATCTAGATGGAGGTAATAAATCATTGACACTGTCACCGAAAAGATCATGTACTGCAGTTCTTGTAGAGGTATCAGACTGCTTAGGGGAAGATCGGGGACCTATCTCATCCATACCTAGTTCTAATATGCAGAACCAAAAGATTTCTAATACAGAATCCTACACTAAAAATGGGTACAGTGCGACTACTCTTGATTCAGATATTTCTGATATTCCAACAGAAAACACAGCCTGCAATTTTGCTATTAACTCCATATCCAATGGCTCAATAGATCTTATTGCAATTGAGCATCAGAATTCAAAGTATGGTGATAAAGTTTGTGAGTATTCCACCCTTCAGAACAGTAGTAATCTTGAGAATAATTGTATGGCGTTTCCTGGATGCTTGGCCAGTTGTTCCACAGAAATACAGTTGTCAGAAGCTGGAAACTACCACAAAGACGCATCATGTTCACCTAATAGAAACTGTGAATTCTTTGATATGGAGGATTCAAAGCACAATGTTGGAACTGAGCAAGCTGCATTGGCCGCCCCTTGTGAGAATGGCCATTGTGGGAACCATTTGCCTACATGCTCTGAAGAGCTGGTATTACCTTCTCTACTCTATTTTCACATAAAAATGCAACCTTTGGTGGTATAATTTGGTGTTTCGCATTTGTGCATGTTCTAGATTTTTAATGCATTTGGATCGAAAGTGGGCAATGTGGCTGTATTCCATGTTAGTTATTTGCTTACTTCTGCCTCTTTATATTGACATATTATGTTAATGAATAAATTATTATAAATGTTAGAGATCAGATGAATCATGATTGTTGCCACGGTTGAATTTTAACTATCAGTTATTAAAAAGTTGGCCTCACCTTAACTATTCAAGTAGGTATTGTTTTCATTATAGTTTAAATTATTGACCATAGAATATGATTTTTCCCCCAATGAAATTCATCGTAAAATTTAAATTACCAGAGATATAAGTATAGATGGATAACAAAGGAGATTTGTAATTTCTCAGTTCTCATGTTTGTGAATTTCCTGTTTCAGAAGACTAATCAAAGTTAAGAGTCAGAGCTGCCTGCTTCTTTCTTAAAATAGTAATATCTCCTTATTCCACCCGTTAATTTCTTTACTTTGAGCAAATAGCATTTGCTTTTTGTTGAATGAAACTGTCAAATTTGATTATTGTAAATGGTCTTACAGCTCTAGTGTCAATTAGGGTGATAGAATAGATGATAAATGAGTGTCGCAAATGTTCTAGGCTTCTAGCAATATTAAGTCATGGACATCAATATTCACTATTAGTTTCTCGATATTTTCTTCTTGGCTTTTGCTGAGAGAAACAAATTAGAGGTGATTTTCACTATTTAATAATATAATGTTATTCTCTCTTTTTTTTGACCAGAAAACTTGATTATCATTATAGATTAGCAAATACTATGTAATAATAGGATAATTAGTTTAGAAATCATTCCTTTAGCAATTTGATCAATTCTCAAAAATGTTCTCTTTTTGCAACTGCTACTATGATTGGCCAGTCAACATGCATTAAAAAAAAAAACATAATTGCAAAAGAATTCTTGAACTTTGATGCTTTCTTTTAATTTTTCAATTTTATAAAGAAGCTTTTGTAGTTTGTATCAATTCTATCACTGGTTGCATATCCAATGAAATTAAGTCTTGAAATTGCAAAATTAGGCCTTGAGATTGTTGACATGGCAAGTAAATATTATCTGATATATAAAATTTTGACATATTTGATTTACATTAGCTTCAAAATCCTTATTTTTCTTTTATGAATATTTTTTTATGTTTGTATGATAATATGGGAACATATTTACTTTGATGGTTCATTATGATAAAACTGATGGTGAAGCCAATTCAATTTTTTTTTTTTTTTCTTTTAAAGTTTGGAGTCATATCAACAATGTAAAGGCTCAATTTCATCAGAGATGAAACCAGTGATAGAACTGAAAAAAAATTATGAAGTTCTTTCATCAAGTTGAAAAAATAAAATAAAGTTCGAGGTAGTATTCAAAAGAACCAATATTGGGGGCTTTTTTTTTTTTTTTTTTTTTTTGATATAAAATAAGTTCGAGGTAGTATTCAAAAGAACCAATATTGGGGGCTTTTTTTTTTTTTTTTTTTTTTTTTTGGTTGCAATTAGGGCCTAAAGAAATTTTTTTTTTTTTTTTTTTTTTTTTGGTTGCAATTAGGCCTAAAAGAATTAATAGGTCAATTAAATTAATGGAATTGAGACTTAATCGCCTTGATTTCTAGGTTAAAAGAAAACACTATATTTCTTCTTATCTGATCTCAAAATTGTTATTGCTAAGGTGCTGTTTCATGGTCAGTATTTCTAATGACACTGCTAAGTTTTTTCGATATTCTACATTTTCAGGAATGGAGCAATACTGCTAATGGGGTGGAGAGTTCACTGTAATTTCCTGTTCTTCATAGAATTTTTTGTTTTACTGTTTGTGGATTATGCTGTCATCTGATCATATACAGATGTGTCCCTTTTAGATGCTCACAAGTTGACAACTCAGTTGAGAAGACTTGTTTAACATCTGATAATCTGGAATCAAACAGAGAATTTTACAAAAAGAGGCCATTAATGGACATTGAGGATCCAAAAAGTTGCAACAAGCGTGACTTAAAAATCTTGAGAAGCATGAAGCATTCTGCTGCAGAAGTTCTTCCCAGAAGATCAATGCGGCTTGTCTCTAAGGTGCCTTTTTGACACATCCCTCCCTCTCTCTCTCCCCTTTTCTCTTGCTTGTGCTTCAAGGTGAACTGCTATTTGTTTTTAACTGTAGCTAGAAAGTAAATTGAGTACTAAAGCAACCCAATCCAAACTCGGCCAGTATTATTTTGTTTTGGAATGAAAAAAGTGGAAATGGATTTCAAATAAATTCTAAGAAATTTGTGAAATTTGTCTTCACAAGAATTGGTGTGGATATACCTGAAGTCAACTCTATTTCGTTGCCAAGTCTGCATCTGGACTTGTGTTGCTTGACATGAAGAAGCTTAATATTGGAAAACATGAACTACTTTTAACTACTGTTGGAAAATATGCCTTGCATTACATTTTTTGCCACTAGGGAGATTATACCTTCTCTTATACAAGTTACTAGTGCCTAAAAGATTTTTTATACTTTTCAATATGTTATATGTTCTTTTCCATTTTCCCCTTTTCAGTGAGCTCACAAATAAATGCTGGGCACATTGCAAGAATTGGTTTTCACAACATTGTTGTATCATTATTTCTGGATCCAAGGTACAGTTACCATATGTGCAATCTCTTCACCATCTCTTTCTTTGATGTGTGTGGACTTTACTCCTCTTTAGTTACAATGTGCATGCCGTTAGCAGAGGAGTCGTTAGCCCTTTTGCATCACTTAGAATCCTTATTTCTATGTATTGGGGAATGCTTATGATGCATCGATATGTCTTGAACGAAGTTTATGCACTGTTAGACACTCAACCGAGCTGGGTACTTAATACTTGCTTGACATTTGTCGATGCATTTTGTGTATGATAAAAGTGGTAAAAGGAACATTTCTAACACACTTTTATATGTGCCACACATGTGAGACACTTTATTGTGTAATTTTTAAATTTTTTGGTGCATATTAATAAACTAAAGAAAATAATCCAGATTAATTATTTTTAAATTTAGAGGGTAAGAATTGGATCAAGTATGCAACTAATGTTAAACATTTTGTTAGGCATTATGTATGAATTTTCTTTTCTTCTTACGAATCTAATTTTCTTCATATTTTTTGAATTTTATGAACAGACTTCTAAGAGCGCGCGCGTCTTGTCAGCTAATTGACAAATTAGGATGACTCTAAACTAGCAGCCAGACTAAATGATGTGAAGTGTATTCTGCAGGCTCTAACACAAAATAAATAAATAAATAAATAATAAAAGTGTGCTACCTTAGACAGGAAAAAAAAAAAAAGGGGCTAAGACAGTTCTAGGTATGCCATCTTACAAGTTCTCGCTGCCTTCATACGTTGCAGGTTCTACATTCTTCTGAGAGCAATAAAATTAAAAGTTATTTTCCAAGTCGTTGAGACTGGATAGTTTTTATTCCTTCCCCCACAGCACTCACAAAGCTGACCTGATTTGAAAATATGGTAATAATCCAAAGGTTAGTGGTTGCTGAGGTTGAATTAATTCTATGTTTTGAATTTTTTCTTTTTGTTTTTGGGAATGAACACCTTACTTGTATATATTCATTTAGATTCTGTTACTGCCAATTCTTTTGATGCATCTGTAAAATTAGAACTTCTGTTCTTTCTTTGCTTGTCGACAAATAGAAACTGGATTCAGTACAAAGCTCGTTTCTTGTGTTGACAGTCTAATTCTTAGTGGATGATTATTGCTTGGCTGAGTTAGTTGGAAAATCCTGTATGTGTATATATATATATACTTTGGTGCAATATTGTTGATTTTAATCTCTGCTAATCATCTAAAGATTAAACATTCTTATCTAGTATTTAAAAATTTTTAAAAGAAAATTAAATTTGCTTACTAAATGCCAATGGAGAAGTGTGGATTTATAATTGATTTAAAAAAAAAAAAAAAAAAAAAATGGAGAAGTGTGGATTTATAATTTTAAAAAAAAAAAAAAAAAAAAAGCTTTCTTCAGGTTGTTTGCTACATGGAATTCATTCTAAAAAACTTCACTTTTCCGGCCAAGTTTTTGTTCAGCAAAATTACTGCATGGATTTGTAACTGTCAGCTGTTTTATTAATTTTTCATTAAACGTTAAAGGTTAATCATAAACACGTCGAGACATGCCAAATTATTCAATTCTAATTGACTATAATATTTAAAAGAAAGACTATATGTTTATCAACAAATCTAGAAAATTTCAGAAGTTTATATATATGTATGTATAAAAATTGTAACTGAAACCTAGGCTAGAATCCAGAATGAAAAAAGGGGATTTGTTTACTTATAGAAGAGAAGATTGCAGATCACATGTTATTTTATTTTATATATATACATATATATTTAAGCTTAGTTTCCTCTTAGACTGCCTATTTATCTATCTCTATTATTCTATAATTGTTTTGTGGGGCTCTAGATTTGTTAGTAATCTTATTATTGAGCATAATACTCTCTCTATATAAATATATAATTTCATTTAAATGTAATTAAATTCCAGTCAAGAGTCAACACTTCATACCTCTCATTATATTGCTTTGACCCTTTGACTGCCTACTTAATTTCCTCCCTTGTATATATAGTCAAGAGACAAGATTTCATATTTTAAGTTCTTGCCTTCTTGCTACTTACCTTTTGGTTTAAGTGATTATGTATATATACACACACATTTATGCCCTTTCATCTAATTAAAATTTCAGTTTAATCAGCTTTTTTTTTTAAAAAAAAAAAGGTGCCAAATTAGGAATATAAATTCTATTTTCAAGTCCTTGGTCTTTTAAAATTTATAAGTTTGTTTTTTTAATTTATTGGAGACTTAATGAACTGAAATAACACTGTGAACTTTTTGACTTACCAAATTGATAAAAACAACTGTGATCGAGAAGATTCGAACTCAAGAACTATGAGAAGACCACATTCCGATAGACTTTGATGAAATAATTATTTTACTGAAAGCAGTGAAAATAAACAATTTATAGATGATAGGCAAGATTTCAAGAAGAGGTACAGCAACAGGGAATGTTATTTGAGCAAAGCCAAGACGATGCATGTGAACTTTTCTTTTTCTTTTTTTTCTTAAATATTTTCTTATTCCTATTTTAAGATAGATTGTTCTTTCCAGGAAATATATATTAGAATTTTTAATTTATGATGTGATAAATTTTTTTTTTTTAAATCCCCAAGATCTGGGCACTGAATCTTGATCTCTAGTTTATGAAATTTAATAACCAAAGAAACACAGTCCAAACACCAATCCAGGAAAAACAAAAAAACAAAAAAGCATTTATTCTTTTTATAAGTCATTGAATTAGTGATAATTTTTATGGTGGAGAGTATTCGAACTTGGAACTTGAGCACTCGAACTCGAGACTTTTTCACTTTTTACATTTTATCATGAGGCAAATAAAATTTCAAAATATAATATAATATTAATTGGAGGTGGGTCATAGACTTAATAAATTACCTTTCTATTTTTTTGAGGAATTCAGAAAATTTTTTATTTGTTATCACATATAAAAAAATAAAAAACAAATAAAATTATATATATAATATTTTAAACATTTGTATGTAGTAGTTAAAACTTACAATGTTGCTCAAAATTCCACATAAGACATTAATAATGTGTGTTATCACTTGAAAAGGCCATCTAGCTTCATGTACTATGTAACTAACTATTTCATTAATTTGCAACCTAAATACATGTTCAATAAATTGACATTTTGCCAACTATAAAACATGGTTTGATTAATCTTCTTGCTAATATGAAAAAGTAAGAGATTTCGAATTTAAATCCGTTCGACTACAAGAGTTTCCGACTTGTTGAGCCGCATAATGAATTGAAAAAAATTGTAATTTATCGTGTAGATTAGATTTTAACTATTTTGAACACAATTAAACTATTTTCTTTCTCGCTTTCCCTTTTTTTTTTCTCTTTAAAGAAAAGTGTTATTTCTATCTTAAAGAAGGTTCAAATCATAAATTTCTAATCTTGATGCTAAACTTTGATCCTACAACTAATTACTGTAGTAATCAGTATTTTTCTGTCTCATGTGTCTTTTCCCAAAATAATAAATAAATTTGATTATCATCTTAAAAGAAAGGTATCATTTTCTAATCATAATATTTTAACTAAAAATAATTCTACATTAGATTCTTAATAATATGAAAATGTCTAAATTCATTAACATGATATTTGATAGAAATAAATTTTATAAATTTTTTTATGAAATTTATTTAAAATTTTACATTATATGATGAAAATATATCTATATATATATGAATTTAATTTATAAAATTCAGTACAAATAAAATAAATTCATTTATTTTCAAATAAATATTATTTATATCAAATAAGACCTACAATTGTTTTGGAAAGAAGCTCAACAATAAATATATACGACTTTATTTTTATATATATTATTTTAATTTATACGATATGATATTTTTATGCTCGAATAAGATATGATATTCATATAAAACACTTTTAACAGTGACATTTCTAATTTTTCAAACTTTAACCTTTTTTAAGAAATCTATTTGATGAGATAGTATTCTTATCCTAACATAAACATAATAAGATTATGTGTTGATTTAGATAGAATATTTATATAAATGAATATTTAAAGAGAAAAATTCTTTTATAGTATACATTAATAATCTTTTTTAGTTACATTCTCTTTTCTTTTTTGTATGAAGTGAAAAATAAATATATTTTCTATATTTCATATGCTAATAATGTTAATTTCATCTTTTTGCTGCAAAAAAAAAAAAAAAAGAACAATTCAAATTGACCAATATGGAGCCTAAAGCTTTTTTTTTTTTTTTTTTTTTTTTTTTTTTTAGCTCGAAAATAAGATAGATATTCATATAAACAACTTTTAACAAGTGACATTTTCTAATTTTTCAAAAGCTTTGGACACTTTTTTAAGGATATATGTCTATTTGTATGAAGATTATAGTGGTAGTTATTATCTTATCCACTGAGCTAATAAGACAGTTATAATAAGGATGATGTGTTCGAGTTAGATAGAATATTTTTACGGCTATATGATATATTGATATTTAAGAGATGAATATTCTTTATATTGTTATTAGATTAAAGTCTTGTTTTATGATTACATTGCAGCTTCATTTTGTATTAGGAAGTGAAATAATATATATTATTACGTACTATTTGCATCATGCTATAAGTTTTAATTTCATGTCGTTTTGCTGGTGCAATATATATAATAAGAGAGAAAAGAACAATATACAGTTAGTACCAAGCTGATGGAAGCCTACATAGCTTTTTTGTTTCTTTTGTTTATTGTGTTTTTGTTTTTATTATTTTTGGCTTTTTTACACTATTCGTTATCTGAATTATAAGTATTGAGAGAAGAAGGGAACTTTTATTGACATATCATCTCTGACAAATATCTTCTATCACTTCTTGAGTAACAATCTAATGTCATGAAAGATAATATTTTGATTATTATTGTTTAATGAGATTGAAATTATTGAACTGAATAATAGGAAGAGTGTAGAATTTTAAAAATTCTCTCATAGAACGAAATTTAAAAAACGCATTTTAACACAAATATATAAATATATATATATATATATTTATTGTCCTCCTCTCCTCCACATTTTAACCAACGAAATGCAATGAAAAATTGAAACAAGAAAACCACTAAAAAATAAATTTTCAAAAAAGTGCTGAGCAGTAATCTAGGCCATGAAAACATCAAACTAGGCAATTACTGCCCCATTTAAATGTCTTCACCTACACTTGCCCCATATTCAAGCAAGCCTCCCATCCTTTTAATGGACATTTTATTTCTCTCTTTCCTCTCTGCTCTTTCTTCCATTCTTGCCTGAAAAAACAATACTGCTGCAAACCACTCATCGTCAAAGGAGAGCGAGCGCGAGAGTTAATTGGTCGTTCGTCAGATCCATTTTCTTTGTTTCACGCATCCACAATTCTATCCGTTCCGAACGGTATCAAGAGAAGAGGTGAGCGGCAGTAGAAGAGCCTGCGTTCTGCTATATATATATTTATTGTCTCCTCTCCTCCACCTTTTTACCAAAGAAATGCATGAAAATTGAAAACAAGAAAACAGCTAAAAAATAAATTTTCAAAAAAGTGTGAGCAGTAATCTAGGCATGAAAACATCAAACTGCATTAACTGCCCATTTAATGTCTTCACCTACACTTGCCCCATATTCAGAAGCTCCATTTTTATGGACATTTATTTCTCTCTTTCTCTCTCTCTTTCTTCCATTCTTGCCTGAAAAAACAATACTGTCTGCAACCACCATCGTCAAGAAATTTATCTCACCTAATTAAGTTTCTTCGTCAACCATTTTCTTTTTCACCAAAATCCAACAATTCTATCCTTCCGAACGTACAAAAAGAAGCCATAAGAACCAGCTTTTGCTAAAAAATGGGTGTTTTTACTTCGAAAGAATACTTGAAAGAAGCTGACTTTATGGCTCCAGGTGTGATCTAATGCTTGTTTCCTGTTTACAGTTTCTTGGGTTGGGTAAGTATCTGTGGAGCTGAAAGTTAAAGAAAAATAAAGAGACTCGAACTTTATCTCTTAATGGACGCTCGAGAAAAGCAGCATAAGCAGTTGGTTTTCCATTGATGGTATTTTGTTCATAACATTGTGTATATTATAGAGAGGTTTTCTTTCAAAGTCGAGGATTTTTCGATCTTGGTTTGGTGAGTTTAGTTGGGTATGGTTAACATTTTCCCTTACATATACACTGATGGCTTTGTTCATATGGTTTCTCCTCCATTGCCGTTGATGCATATTCATGGAAGTTTTCTTCATGTTCTTTTGCTTTTCCTTTTGTTCTCTCATCAAAATTAAAAGGAGCATGTAATGATAGTGTTTGGTAGTTATCAGAATTTGCCATCTTGGTGTTTTTTAGAAGCCTAGTGTGCAAGTCACAATCAAAAAGTTTTTGTCTTTATATACCTCTATATATATAGTGTTCGACGGTAACTATCAAACCAGAAAGTTGGAGACTTTGAGGTATCTACGATCTTCTTATATTGAAAATGGGCTTTGCAATGGGAATCTTTAACTGGGTGTTGAAGATTTACACATTTAAAGCTGGAATTCTAGTTCAACTTGTTGTTCTATCAGATTTGTGGTGGTTGGTTTCAGGCCTAGGTTCTATATCTTCCATTGCCATTTCTTATGGTGAGAATGGCCCCGTTTTTTGTGGTTTAAAATCAGACGGGTCTCATCTTGTGACTTGTTATGGTTCAAACTCTGCTATAATTTACGGTACTCCAGCTCATTTTCCTTTTATTGGCCTAACTGCCGGAGATGGCTTTGTTTGTGGGCTTCTAATGGCTTCTAACCAGCCGTATTGTTGGGGAAGTAGTGGTTATATTCAAATGGGTGTTCCTCAACCTATGGTGAAAGAGGCTGAGTATATAGAAATAAGTGCAGGTGATTACCATTTATGTGGTTTGAGAAAACCATTAACAGGGAGGCACAGAAACTATTCTCTTATTGATTGTTGGGGATATAACATGACCAAGAACCATGTGTTTGATGGTCAGATTCAATCCATTTCAGCCGGTTCAGAATTTAACTGTGGGTTGTTCTCTCAAAATAGAACTGTTTTTTGTTGGGGTGATGAGACTAGTAGTCATGTGATAAGCTTAATTCCTGAACAAATGAGGTTTCAAAGAATTGCAGCTGGTGGATATCATGTTTGTGGGATTCTAGAGCTCAATTCTAGAGTCTTTTGTTGGGGAAGAAGCTTGAATCTTGAAGAAGAGATCTCTGTTGCATATTCAGGTCAAGTAAATGTTGATTTGCCACCAAGTGATCCTATTCTTTCAGTTGTTGGAGGAAAATTTCATGCTTGTGGAATCAAGAGCTATGACCGTGGGGTTATTTGTTGGGGTTTTATTGTTAAGCCAAGCACACCAGCTCCTAATGGCATTAAAGTCTACGAAATTGCAGCTGGAAATTACTTCACTTGCGGAATTCTTGCGGAGAAATCTCTCCTACCTGTTTGTTGGGGTCTCGGGTTCCCTAACTCTCTTCCATTGGCAGTCTCACCTGGACTTTGCAAAAGCACTCCTTGCATGCCCGGTTCTTATGAATTTAGCAGTGGCAATGCACCTTGTAAATCTCCCAATTCCCATGTCTGCTTGCCTTGCAGTAATGGTTGCCCTGCAGAAATGTATCAGAAAACTGAATGTACTTTGAAATCAGATCGACTATGTGAATATAATTGTTCAAGTTGCTATTCAGCCGAATGTTTCTCAAATTGTTCTGCCTTGCATTCTAATGCTGCTGCTTCTAAAGGAAAGAAGGATGATAAGTTTTGGTCTTTGCAATTACCAGTTATAATTGTAGAGATTGGATTTGCTGTGCTCTTGGTTCTTGTTGTGACTGCAACTTCTATTCTTTATGTACGCTACAGATTGAGGCATTGCCAATGCGCTTCAAAGGAATCCAATTCCAAGAAAAGCAAAGGTAGTGGTGTTTCATTTCCTAAAGATAATGGCAAGGTTCGCCCAGACTTGGATGATCTTAAAATAAGGAGGGCCCAAATGTTCTCTTATGAGGAACTTGAAAGGGCTACCAATGGGTTCAAAGAAGAATCTTTAGTGGGAAAAGGGAGTTTTTCTTGTGTTTATAAAGGGGTAATGAAGAATGGGACAGTAGTTGCTGTTAAAAAGGCAATAGTGTCATCCGATAAGCAAAAGAACTCGAAAGAATTCCACACTGAGCTTGATCTATTATCGAGGCTAAATCATGCCCATTTGTTGAATCTACTTGGCTATTGTGAAGAAGGTGGAGAAAGGCTTCTAGTTTATGAGTTCATGGCTCATGGCTCCTTGCACCAACACCTTCATGGGAAGAACAAGTCCTTAAAAGAGCAATTGGATTGGGTTCGAAGGGTTACCATCGCAGTTCAAGCAGCTCGAGGAATTGAATACCTGCATGGATATGCCTGCCCACCTGTCATTCATCGAGACATAAAATCTTCTAACATTCTCATCGATGAAGAACACAATGCTCGTGTAGCTGATTTCGGTCTTTCTTTGTTAGGACCAGCTGATAGTGGCTCACCATTAGCTGAGCTACCTGCTGGAACACTTGGCTATCTTGATCCTGAGTACTATAGACTTCACTACCTAACTACAAAATCTGATGTTTATAGTTTTGGGGTGCTGCTTTTGGAAATCCTTAGTGGAAGGAAGGCCATAGATATGCAGTATGAAGAAGGAAATATAGTTGAATGGGCAGTTCCTCTCATTAAATCAGCGGATATATCAGCAATCTTGGATCCACTTTTGAAGCCTCCACCTGATATTGAAGCTTTGAAAAGAATTGCAAATGTGGCTTGCAAATGTGTTAGAATGAAAGGCAAAGAAAGACCATCAATGGACAAAGTAACAACAGCATTAGAGCGTGCTCTGGCGCTACTAATGGGTAGTCCATGTAATGAGCAACCAATATTGCCTACTGAAGTAGTTCTTGGAAGCAGTAGATTGCACAAGAAATCCTCTCAAAGATCTTCAAACAGATCAGCATCAGAGACTGATATAGTGGAAGCCGAGGATCAAAGGTTCGAGTTTCGAGCACCTTCATGGATAACATTTCCAAGTGTTACTTCTTCACAACGGAGAAAGTCTTCAGTATCAGAAGCAGATGTTGAGGGGAAAAATTCAGAAGCAAGAAATGTTGGTTATAATGGAAATGGGGGTGATGGGCTAAGGAGTTTGGAGGAAGAGATAGGGCCTGCTTCACCTCAAGAAAGATTGTTCTTGCAGCACAATTTCTGAGATGATCTTTGAAAACATTTTGATTGTTGATTATGTGGTTTTTGAGTTTTCAAATTTTAGTTCTATTTCTTTCAGGATGAGAATGTATAAAAAAAAAAAAAAAAAAGAAATGGGGGAATGGGCTAAGGAAGTTTGGAGGAAGGATAGGGCCTGCTTCACGCTTCAAGAAAGATGTTCTGTCAGCACAAATTTTCTGAGATGATCTTTGAAAAACATTTTGAATGTTGATTATGTGGTTTTTGAGTTTTTCCCAAAAATTTTAGTTCCTAAATTTCTTTCAGGATAGAAATGTATAAAAAAAAAAAAAAAAAAATGCTGCGGAGGAACTGTAATTTTCTGGAAATAGCAGTTGCTGCAACTGCAGTAATGACTACCCCATGTTCTTTGCTGTGCTGTAACTTATAAGCTGCCAATTTAAAAAAAAAAAAAAAAAAAATGCTGGGAGGATGTAATTTTCTGGAATAGCAGTTGCTGCCACTGGCAGTATGACTACTCCCATGTTCTTGCTTGTGCTGTAACTTATAAGCTGCCAATTTATGAATTCAATTCTAACAATTTGATGTTCTTTGTTTGATAGTTGTTGGTTATTATAAAATGAATGATAGAAACAATGACTATGCAAGAAATGAAAGGCCAAAAACCAAAAAGCATGTGTATGAATGAAAAGGGTGCCCTCACGCAGTATCGAACTACGGACCTTCTGTTTACAAGACTGACGCTCTACCACTGAGCTATAAGGGCTCCTATACTCGTTATCACAATATTTATACTCTTCTCCGTGATTCCCATTATCAGGTGAACAAAACATTAAACCGAAAAAGTATATTTTCTTTTTGGATAAAATATAACTTAGAGTCTCTAAATTACATTCGATTTAACACTTAATTTCTCTATATTTAAGAAATAATTACGACGTCTCTAACTTATACTTTTGTAGTGCTGTTAAGTCCTTCCGTCCAAAAAATGAACTCTTTACCACTTATTAAATACATATTTTAGACGAAGGACTTGATTGTAGGATAAAATATAAGGTAGAGATATCAATAATTTCTGAAATATAGAATAATTTAAGTGTTAATTTCAACATAATTTAAAAACCCAATTATAGTTTACTAATTCTTTTTTGGTACAAAGCTGAAAATCCTATTTGGTTAAATTTCAATTAAATCCTTGTCAATGGATCCAGTCTGCATATATATATTAATTATTTAATCTGTGAATGGTTAAATAATTCAATCAGACTTGTGCAAAAGTAAAATTTCAAGCTTGTAATATTCTAACTACCATAATATGTCATTATTAACTGAGATTATGAGTGCAATAACTACCAAAAATAAAGATACCTAAAAGATTTTTAATTTGCATTTCCCTATGAATTTGGTAAAAATTTAATTTGATAGAGAAATTATTATGATTTGAATTGAAAAAATGACATGTCAAGCAATACTTCTAACTTCATTTCACCTTTGGAACTATGCTCCATAAGTTCTGAAGTGGGATTTCAAATTTCAAATCCACCAATACAAAGTGAAACAGTAAATATGAAATGATTTTGATTGATGATTTAAACATTGGACATCAATGTTGGTAACAAAATTATGTGTTTGCCTTCTCATAAAACGGTGACTTGTATCATATGGGGCTCACATCAATTGGCTAAACTTATACATATATGTCAGATGTTGCACAACCACCCTCCTATTTAGACCATCCAAATGATGAAAAAGTGTATTTCCCAAACAAATATTTTGATAACATCATGAAAAATGAAAATTTGCATTTAGTAATAAGCAGTTTAATCAGCGAAAGTGGATTAAATTTCAAAATGAATTTTGCTTGTAAAATTAGGGTTCTAATTATGGAGTTAGCTGAAAGTTACTTGAATACCATCCATGGCCAAGTTTGGAAACATATAGGGCGTGCAAAACTACCCAGAACCAACCCATTTCAGTTATGTTCAGTTCAAGTGTTCAGAAGAGGTTTGATTCATTCGATTTGAACCGAATTGTTGTTCAATTCGAGTCAGTTGCACAGAAATTTGTCAGTTGGAGTTAAACCAAACTGAAATAGACAAAAACCAACCAAAATATACCGAACCAACCCATTTCAGTTATGTTCGGTAAGGTGTTCAAAAGAGGTTTGATTCATTCAATTTGAACTGAATTGTTGTTCGGTTCGAGTCACTTGCACAGAAATTTGTCAGTTGGAGTTAAACCCAACTGAAATTGATGAAAACCAACCAAAATATACTGAACCGACTCAAGTCAGTTCAGTTTAGATGCCAATTTTAATTCGGTTCAATCTGTTTTAAAAAAAGTTCAGTTTATATTTTATGGCCTCAGTTCGTTTGCTTAGCCCTAGATGCATATATGCAAAAAATAAAAATAAAAATAACAATAAAAAATTGCATTTAATGCTTATCGTGCTCAAATATTCTAAAAATAGGTAAAATGCTAAATCATTTGCAGAACTGGAGATTAAAATTCTCCTTTCTCCATTCATTGCACAAAAGGCTAGTTTCTTACCCTTCCTCTTCTTCGTTTGAACAAACTATATTGAAATCTTGCATATTTAATATTTACAATTACATCATCAAAGGTATGGAGAAAAACTGTATAAATGTCACTTAAAAAGCCACCAGAAAACAAAAATCTAAAGCTGCAAAACTTCTTGTGTATCTAGTTTCTGTCTACTGACTGATAATTTGTTGTAGTTCTCTATTTGATTAACTCTATATTCCCTTACTGGGACTGGAAGAGCAGCTTCAGCAACTCGAATCTTTAACAGATCCAAAAGAAGCAGACAAAAACTTGACTCAGTTCATTTCTCAAATGAAAGAAAGCATGCCTAAATCCAAACTGAGGGATTTCTGAATTGTGTTGCCATTGCATTCGATAGAAAACTAACAAGCTTTTCTCTCTCAACTTCTTTCACTTTCTTAAGTTCAAGATGACGTACCTTGAGGTGAAAAAAAAAAAAAGTTGAAATGCATTATTAGCATATTTTCACAGGACAAATTCGTGTGAAGAGTCTGATAAAAGAAAGAATTAATGTAAAGAGGAAAAAGGTTGTAGTTAGAAAATGCATACAAACCTTTCCCTACCACAAAAATACTTTTAAGACTCTATTAAGCCTTTGGTAAGAGTTTTCATTCAATTACACTGCCCGGTGAGAAAGAGGGTAACATAATGAGTTTCATATCAGAGCAGCGGAAGCTCGTTCCAAATAAACAGATGCAAATAGTTGTTTGGATTTGTGAGATTATTATTTCTCAAATTTTCAATACTTACATGCATACATAAAAAACATTTCCTTTCTGCCTTTCACCATAGAGATTGTTAACTCAAATCTCAATATCATAGGAAGACAGTACTAGATTTCTATTTCAAACTCACCAATAATTAATTACCAAATTAGATTTGCTATCAGAATATGCATGGCATATACTCTTTTAAAAAGTTCGCTTGGTTTTTTTGCAAAATGCCACAAGACTTTTCACAATGTTAGAATGTGTAGGAGGGTATTAGTGGGCTCCTCAAGGGATATAGGTCAAGGATGCAGTTTAGGAATCATGCCAAGCCAAGTTGGGTTGATGAGGTCTGGTTACTAAATGTTTGGACAGCTTAGTTATTTTAAACATATTAATATTTTTCAGAAGTAAGTTGTGACAAGAAATACCTTGACGGTTTCTGTTTGTGACAGACCTGCATCTGTTATGATGACGAGGCATCTTATATCATGCTCACTTGCATATTCATACTGCTCTGTAAGGCTTGGATCAGGTACAGGGACAAACTGAGCCTGGCAGTCATCAAATAATCGGTTAGCAAAGGGCAATTATGGCAGTTTTGAACATGCACAACACAAAATACAATTTCAAACCTTGATATTTGCTTCCCATAGCTCAGCAACTAGTTCCATTCTCTCAACCAATAAACCGCCTCCTCCTCTTGAACAAACAAGTATATTGGTGCAAGCTTCATTTCTGTAACAACCAGCAAAAGATGGGCATCTGCTCCTAAGTGCGTAGTTGAAGATTGGAAAAGAAGATCAAAGGAAAAGGAGTAATAGCATAGGAAACTGCACCTAAATGGTTTGTAATCTACAGGAGAATGCTGAATTATTGTCTCCAATGCAAGGCTGGCACCAACAGCACCAGGAGGACTTGTTTTCTGGAGAAAAGGGTACAGAATTATTAACAAAAGCAAATATTAACACTCTAGTCAATAATATATATGCAGAACAGCAGAAGAATGGGATTTCAACTTATCTTTCTTTTTTTATTATTTTAATTTTTCTGATTGCAAAAGTTGGTAATATAATGAGTAGCAAATGGCCATAATTGAATCTTGCATAAACTGCTATTGGCAGCTGGAATGTCATGCACCTTCTACCTAATCACCTAATCACTAAAGCTGTCCATATTTAAGATTTTTTCTCCTTTCTTATTGAAGTACAATCCAAGACTCGGGTTGTTTGCTGTTAACAAAATTCAAATAATCACAGCTTGCACCAAAGTGTGGTTATCTTGTTTAATATTTTATTAATCCATTTTTCGGAAGACAGGTAAAGCAGCTATGGAAGCACTGACTGTGAATCAGAGGAGGTGAGATGATTCTGTTCATAGAATTTTACATAAGAACCAAGTCTTCAGAGTATATATGAATTTTCATAAGAACCAAGTCCTTCAGAAGTATATAAATATGATATATATATAATATATAAATGTAAGTAAATAACGTATGCAATGCATACGTTAATCAGGAATGCTCTAACCTCAAAGACCAAGAAGCTTCATCTCCTATGCAAAACACATGAAACACATTTTAGTTTACGCTGCTGGACGCAGCCAAGTGATGGTTTTGCTGTTTGTTCTTGTTTTTTTTTTTTTTTTTTTTTTTTTTTTTTTTTTTTTTTTTTTTTTTTTTGAGGGGGGGTAAGGTTGTTCATCAGCTCTTTTCTTACTGCCTTGTCTAAATGCATATTCTACCTCCAAGAACCCCTTAAAATTTTAACTATGTGCTACATGCTAAAAGACCTTGCTAGTAAATCATTTCTTTTATTAGAGATTATGAGAAACAAATACGTGTTGGCAAACCATTTTTGGAAGGAAAAATATAAGCATCACAATACCGTGCATTTGATACAGGACCAAATACTCTGGTTCAAAGTTTTAGGTCCAATGCAATTTCATTTCTAACTGGAAGGCAGCATTCAACCAAAGTCATGGATTCATGGCACAAGATGAGTACTGGCACCAATATTTATTGCAGAATGTAATCACGATGTTTTAAATCTTCGGATGCATATGATTTAAATTTCAAAATCAGTGGCAAATAAAAAAGGAAGTCAATGATAATGTTTATTTAGCAGGAGAAGGACTTGATCATGATTTTCCCTGCAAAATATACAATATAAGGTGCTAATCTTGATATCATGGATCCAAATGTTCTTCACAGGCACTTTACAGTTTATATGTGTCAGATGATTCTTGATAAGTTCATTGGACAGAAACAAATTGCATGAGGCTAGAAGACAATTCTAGGAAAATATATTAGTGAACTACAGTAATTAGAGAAAGCAGGTGAGGAAATCAGGGAATGACATACGTATTCACGGTCCCACATTTGACGAAGTAAATAGTCATAGCGACCACCTAAAGCAAGCAATACGCCTTCACCGAGTGATCCGGGACTGTTATCCTTCATTAAATATATCTGGCAAGACAATAACAGAGTGGTTAAAGAAAAATCAGCAAGAATACTTTATGAATATATTTATCAGGTATAGAATAAATGGTACATGAGAAGAAATTAAGGTACGCTATCCAGCATTTACAATTTAGAAAAGAAATTTTACTAATATAGATAAACATTTGGGTTGGAAATAATTTGTGGCACATAGATATAATATATTGCGATTACCTGAAAAAATAAATCTCTATGATAGTTCTCAGTCGATGGCATTAGCGGATTTATATAAACATGGTTTTCTATCTTCCAAACTTTCAAATAGATAAAGAGGTCTGACAATTCATCAAGGGCCTTGCGGGTAGGTTTATCTGCAATCATGCCAAAACAAAGTATAAGGGGAAAAAAATACACTCATTAAAAGGATAAGCAATGAAATCTGTACCAGCTGGAAGGGCTCCCCTTAATCGAGGAAGGGCCTGGTCTGCAGCTCCACAGAACCTCAAACCAACAGTCTGCAACTTATTCACAACAGCTTCAGCTAAATTTAGTTCCTGAAAAAGAAAATTTGAGAAAACAGATAAATCCATATGAATGCCATAATATGGAATATAAAGTTATAAACAATAGCTATTTCATCCATGAAACAACTTTATGCAAAATCAACCTTTTAAGGCAAGAAACAGGATATGAAAGCTATATGCATGACTGTAATGTATATGTCACAAGCAAAGCAAGATTTGAAACAATAAAATACAGTGAATTGGATCATAATCAAACTTCACTAATCACAGAACGAGAGTAGCCTACGTCTATAAATTACAGGATAGTACTAGGTACATAATGCTCTGCATACTAAAGGGCAAAAAAAAGTAGATCATGCACATCCATACAAGACAAACAACAAAAAAAAATTGTAGCATAATAAAAAGTCCATGAAAATATTAGAAACTAGCAAGAGAAAAAAATGGCACACTAGCCGACAAATGAAAGTATGCATGTTATGATCCTAGTTGCAAGATAAGGTATGGGACTTAAATCCCAAATTGAAAATATGGGATTTCAATGTGTGATTTATATAGGCTTTGAGCTCCCCAATTTCATGAGCTAGCTTTTGGGGTAAGGTTCTCCCAAAGTTCATATCAATGCACAAGATGGTATAAAGCACAAGTGTATGGGTATTGAGCCTGGGCCTGAAATGAACCTAGGAACCACATAATGGAGCATAATGACATATGAAATGAAACTTGTCTTAAATGAACAAGACTATTCTGGATTAACTTTATTGTGTGGAGAACAGATAGAAAAAAATAATAATAAGTGGTAATTCAATTTTCATGAAACACCCACAAAGACCATAAAGATGAATTTTCATGCCAAATTTAATAACTGTTACAGACAACTGTAAAGTTGTAAGTTGTTGTACAATATTGCTAAAACCTGCAAAAGCTGACGCCTTATTACTCCCCATTTCAACTTCCGCTCAGAGGATTGAGGACGCAAGGAACCCATCAAAGAAAGAAGCTTCATTGAGAAAAAGAACATATGTGAGTTCATACTTTATATGCTAATAATGCATCTCATAAATATTCTAACAGCATACCTCTGCTACTTTCCGCCTATGCTCTGGCTTGATTCCTACCCACGACCAAATAGCATCCAATAGGTCCCCATGATTTAGATGAATATCACAATAGTCCGAGACAAAGAAGCGAGTTACTATGTCCATCATAACCTGAAAAATGATGCATAAAAATATTACTTCCGTAATAATGCATTCCAACAGTTTCACTAAAGGCAGACGATAGTTATAGAAGGATTAACCAGACATACACTCAAGCCTCGTGGTAGCTTGCTATCACACTTTCACTTTCTTAAAAAATATGGTATTACCCAACTTCCCATTGCTCTTTGCACAGCAAAGTCAACTGATTGAACAAAGGAAGGGTTTCTCTCTCAGCTCACTTCAATGGATGACATACTAAACACATTAAGCACCTTATGTACTCCAGATATTTTATAATCATGAGAAAATATATTCCAGAAATCTGGTTATATTTTAGAGCATCATCATCAGGAAATTTACAAGAATTGAAAAGTATATAAATGTAGAGCAGGAAAACCACAGAACATGTTGCCAACAATGAGAAAAGCAAAACACAATCTCTCCCCCTCCCTCTCTCTGTCTTTCTCTCTCGTAGTAAAAATCTAATCACTTTTGTAGTCTAATTTTGAATTTTGGTCTTGAAATCTCTTATGTTTGACACATTTGTGCATCCCAGAAGAAGTCCAACCACATTTGCTAAGTGAAAACTATAAAAGCAAGTTTTTGAGTGTCTTCAATGTCTCTTTTGTTTCATCTATCATTCACAATTTCGCATTGCTATCACGATTAACTTTGCAGACTATTTTTTATGCTCCAAACTATTTTCTTAAGTAAATTTCTTGTAATGGAATTTTAGTTTACAAGTTTAGGCTATAAATGTTTCCTTCAAGATCTACATATGCTCTCCTGGCTGCTATATTAATAAAATTTTGTTGTCACATCCCTAAAAACAAGTTGAATATTTACTAAAACGTCTTAGTTCATAGAAAATAAAGAGATGTAATGGAGAGATCACAACAAGACCTTGATAACCTCCGCTTCCATCAGTGCTGATGCACCTCCGATAATGTCAAAGTCACCCTATTGCAAAGATAAAGGCATCGATCATCAAAATCAAGATTTCCGTTAACCAAAATAATTTTGTTATGAATGCTATATTTTCCAATTAAGAATTAGATGAATGGATCACTAGATCAGTTTATGTAATCTTTACCTGTAGATACTGATTTGGTGGTGAACGACCGATCGATCTCCTATAAACAGATGATATTTCGTACCGTTTGAATGAAGATTTCTACAAGGAATAAAAAATAAGAATGGCTCTGTTACTCGGATCAACTTTATGAAGACTGCAATTAATATAGAGAACAAGGAATAAAAAATAAGAATGGCTCTGTTACTCGGATCAACTTTATGAAGACTGCAATTAATATAGAGAACAAGGAATAAAAAATAAGAATGGCTCTGTTACTCGGATCAACTTTAAAGGAATAAAAAATAAGAATGGCTCTGTTACTCGGATCAACTTTATGAAGACTGCAATTAATATAGAGAACAAGGAATAAAAAATAAGAATGGCTCTGTTACTCGGATCAACTTTATGAAGACTGCAATTAATATAGAGAACAAGGAATAAAAAATAAGAATGGCTCTGTTATCACGTTTTTTCACTTATCATTCTCTAGCTATGCTGGGTGTATTGGGAGAGTCTATTGACTTGGGATTAGTGCTGGAGTTTGATAAGTTTTTCCTTGATTTCTAATAAAATTATTAATTTTGCTGATCAAGAAAAAAATATAGAGAACAAAAATAGTGATGATAAAGAAGCAGGCAGGTTAAGATGCCAAACCATTTAAAAGTCAAGGACTTGATCTTGCAAATAAAATTTTACATGCTGCACATGAAAAGCCATTGAAAATAACTTCATATTAAAATTGTGTCAAAGATTTTTTTAGAGACATTGGTGTCCATTGTATGCATGTTTTGGAGTCCTTATCCAAGGTTACCGCTAATAAGATCCATCATATCATCATTGACAATTATGAGAAGATCACTCTTAAAGAGAATTGAAATTAAATCTTTCCATGAAATGGAACCTTTCCAACCATCTTAAGCATGAAAATCATGTAGGTCCATAGTGATCTCACTTATAGGAGAGTGAAGAGATTAGTTGATAACAATAGAAAGATGGTTCTATATCCAATACCTGGTTTGCAATAACCCAGCTAATAAAAGGCAGCCGCAACTCATGACAAAGTTCAAGCAAATCTCCTCCATGAGTCAAAAGTTTGACCGTGTTTCTTCTCATGCAAAACAAAACTTCTTAGACAGCTTGGCACAAGCCAATAAATTTAACAAAAGAAATTTTGTTAACAGACCAACCTAGAAAACTGTGGACAATCATCCAATAAGCGCATGGGTATTATTTCCAAATGCTTTGCACAATGTTGTTTGAACAATTCCCTTGTGGCCTCAATAACATAATCACGGAGCTCAGTGTCTAAATCTGCATATTGAATGGAAGAAGTATCATCTGCACCTATCCTCAATTGGCTAGCATTCTGGTGCTGGCTTTTCAAGCTTAACGTCTCTTCATCAAAGATAGAATTCACAACTTTATCATACACACTTCTATCTTCGGAAGTTTGCATTGTTCTTAGAATGTCTGCAAATAGGAGACAAGAAACCCTTAGGCAAAAATATCAAAATATAGGAAATTGACAGCATGGAAATCATTAGCTGCATGTGTAACAATATGAAACTAATTTAGTTGCAAGTAAGATAAAGTAACATGAGGTACATGTCCATCTCAGTATTCATAATTTCTCATACAAAGTCAAAAAGATCACTAACAAAAGCTGTTTTTCCAAAAACCTTATTAGAAACTAAAATGATTAGCCAACGGTAAGATTTGTTTGTATAGATCTAAAACTGGGTCCTCTAAATGTCTAGATCTATCAATACTATAAGCCAAAACACAGTAAAACAGAATATATCAACAATAACCATGGTCGTTGGTCTTTGGATTCACATAGGAATTTTGGAAAAAAAAAAAAAACATTATAATCAATTCCCCTACTACTTATACAACGATATTCAATTCAGCATTGTAGTCAACTCGGGTGTAATGTGTCATTGGTTCAAGACTCGTTGAAGAATTTGCTTTCTACCTATGTCAATATGCAAACTTTGTTGTTCAAATAAGAATATATCAAGAGGAAAGACAAACAGGAGGGGAGAAAAAGAAATAGAGGAAGTGAAGTGACTTGAACAATGGTGTTGTGGTTAAATTGAGAGAGGAGAAAAACTCAGTTGCTTTCTGCTCATTTAAAATAGTTGCGCTCATTTAAAATAGTTGCTCAAAACCAATGAGCAAGATGGGTTGTTGGAGAAAAAATAGAAGGTAGAAGAATGAAAGTATTAGAAATTGAAAGGGAAGAGGTTAGAATCCATGAGGTGAAAATGTGCGATGGGGGCTTATTTGGGTATGGGCCAAGCAATGCTAAAAGGTTAATGCTAACCAATTAGCTAGCTAGCTAGCTTGCCACTCTTATATGTCTTTTGTGGATGTGATATTTAATCAGTATGGGATTCTTAACATGAAGAAAAGACAAGAAAGAAATACTCAGGTGACAGAAAGAAACAAAAGAAGGGAAGGGAAAGAAACCCTTTCCATTCATCCATTTGATGAGACTCAGTAGCCTAGTTAAAGCAAAACTGAAAATACTGTGCAGGTAATCTAACTTGAAGGAGCACATACAAATTAAGTATAAGAATACTAAATACAACAAATAGATCTTAATTACTCACTGTCTAACAACTCAGACTCCATTCTTGGAGGAAATGCATGCTTTAGAAGATCTGTAGCAGATGGACGATCAGATGGACTTGGAGACATCAAGCGTTGCAACAAGGATGCTTGCTCTGGAAATTGAGTAACCCATGAGGGAGGAAGCTGTCCTTTCTGTTTCAAATCAGACAGAATAATATGTCTCTCCATGGCTGTCCCAAAAGGGTGCCAAAGCTCGAAAAACACAATCCCTAAGCTGTACATGTCAGCCTGAAAACAATGGTGACATGTATTCTCAGAAAAGGTGAATCGGATAATATGACTGCAGGGCTGGAGCCCAACGCTAAGCCCAAGGCATATTTACTGAAGAAAAGAAAGTATTATCTAAAAAATCACCTTTTCATCAATCTTTGGCCAACCTTGCTCAATTTCGGGTGCAGTATAAAAGTAGGTTCCAACTTGACCAGTTCCATCAATTGAAACACAATTTGTATCTGTAGGTAAGGTTGTATCATGATCCAGCTGCTCCAACTTCAAGAACTTGGCTGAAACAAGAAAAATAAATTATCAGAGTTTCAAGTCATAATTGATGGGCTTCCATAATATAGATTCAATCCAGCAATATGCATGAAATGCAGTAACATTTCCTCATCTGGTCTTGTAATACAAAGTTGCCAACAATTAACTAGACAAGGAAGAACCCGTTACCATTGATTTACTAAAGAGAGGGTGTAAATTAGGTTATTTGAGCTATTTGAATGACAGCGTTTTTATTCCATCCAAAAAGATTACATTTGTGAGAGGATTTATAATTTTATCTATCCAAAAATTTTAACTAATTTAATTGAGATAATAATGAATTATCCCAAAAGGGGGTCATGGACATAGGTCTATTGAGAGACTGAACCACATTATTGTGTTGTTTTTCCTTTTCGCTTTGCTTTGGTGTTTATATCTATTGTTTGTATAAGCTGTCTCTAAAATGTTGGTTTTTTGCCTTACAACATCACAAAAATCATACCATATCAGCCAAACAGTATAAGAATATCATGTTAGCAACACCTCTAAATTTTTTTTTTTTTTTTTTTTATTACTGTTTATTTGGGTCTTTGTGGTTGTGTTGGTTGCGAGTTTGCCTAGGGAAGAGACACTCTGATGTCATAGTATTGATAGAAAAATCGTTACGACCAGCACCCATACTCCGCCTCACATAAGTTCCCAAGAGAGACATCTTAATTTTTTACTCTGAAAGATATTAATAGTGAATGCCTATTATAATATTATATCTTTAAAATATCAGATTATATTACCAACATTTATCCTTCAGACTATTATTCATTACATTAACTAATCAGGCTTTTTGGCTTTTTTTTTTTTTTTTTTTTGAAAGGCAGGATATTTAAAATTTGAACTAAATAATCAAACGCATTTACGTTTTTTATTTCTTTTTTTTTTTCATGCTAGAAACCTCTTGATTTATTTAAAAAATCTCACCAGCACTATCTCAAAGTTCCGATCTTTTTTTTTAAGGTTTTTATATCTATTAAATTATATATCGTTATTACAATATCCAGCATTATTATCATAATCAGCTTTTTCATGTTTCACTCACTAAGTTTAATGTAACATAATTTTTTTTTTTTTCGCAAAACCAAAACCTTAATGTTTAAAGAAATTTCATATTCATAACTTAAACTCGAGAACTCTTGATTAGAAAGAAGAAATCTTTATCATTCCATTTTACATCACATGAGTTTATTATATTGTAATTTAATAAAGTATACTATAATAGTTAGAATTTAATATAAACTTAATTAAATTCAATACATTCCTAATTAACTAGATACAATCAACTACCCAAAGCTTATATGTACATGTAGAAAGGCTGTGGCTTTTTTTTTTCTTACGCATGTTATATGTTGATAATTATTTTCAGTTGCACAAATGGAAACGACAGAGAAGATAAGACAAATATATATTTATGGTTGTTTGAAAATGCAGATAACAGAGCAGATGCAGTTTCCTTACCACCAAACACGGAGAAGTGTAAAACAGATTCCATCTCACACCGCATTTCCGCAACTTTCTCAGAGAAAAGGACTTCCAAAAACTCCCTCCTTACTTAGATATAAATGATGGAGAGCATTATATATATATATGCTTTTTGTTTAGTTTATACCACAGGTGTTCACCCATCATTCAGCTAATACTATTCATGTTCGCTCTACTTCAGCCCTATAAAGAAAATGTGTTTCGAACAGATTTTCACTATCCACAAAGATCAAACATCCGATCTCTTTGTTAAAGCATCTGAGTTTTTGCCACTCACCCTTTTATTTTGGAATGTGATTATCACAAAGTTAAAATTAGGATGCAAGTGCAACAAAATGTAAATTAAATTCAGGATGTAATTGTATATTAAGCTCTTAAAAGGAGAAGAAATATATAAACTTAACCTTTTTTTCAAAAAGTTAATTGATGAAAAATATAGAATGACTTCGGAATTCTACATAATGATGTTTAAGATAATTACACGTCCAACTAGGTATATTTTGATGAATAAAAATGCTTAGTTATTCAACTTTCATATGTGACATGTCTTTCAACTTTTTCCTTTTCTTTCCTTTTCTTTTTTAATCACATTCGCTGTAGTTAATTATCAATATCTAGATTATCCACATCGAATCCCAAAAGCAACAGAAGGGAAAAATTTTATTTATGTCTAAATCTTTTTTTTCCCCAAAATATATATATATTTTTTGTTACTACATAATAAGAGTATCCTCCAATCCCCAATTGGATGAGAGATAAATCCTTTTTAGTAAAGAAGAATTAAGAAAACTATCATTAAGAAAATAATTGTACAAGAATTAAGCAATTTCAATTCTAGCAAAAAATAATAGTTGCAATGAATATATTATATTTTTATTATAATTACTAGTTATGTAATTAGAGGAGTTACCATTTTCAAAAAAAAAAAAAAAACTCAAAAAAATTCATATTAAGATTACACGTCAACTAGGTATATTTTGATGAATAAAATGGCTTAGTTTATTTCAACTAACTTTCATAATGTGCATAGCAATTAGCTTAATCACTTTTATACCAATAATACTACTTGAATTATTTTACCTCATTATTCTTTTTTCATCTCCTTTTAATCTTACAGTGTTAAATTCAACAACCATTTTCGACTGTATGTTTGTAGTTAAAGTCAAATATCTAGAAATTATTCACAAGTTCTGCAAAATCTTCTCCTCTAATAACATTCTGAATCAGGGAAAACATAATAAGGTGCTGTAAAGAAATTTTTATTTTATTGGTCGCATAAATTATTCGTGTTTATTTCCTCCTCTAATAATTAGTATTCATTGCTTAATTAATATTTGATTTTTTTTATAACATACATACAACATTTATATAAAGAGAAGTTTATTTTTAAAATTATTTAGTAGGACCCGTTAATAGCTCTTCCAAGTGCCCAATGTGGATCAATCAGCGCGGACCTGAGTTTAAATACAAATATGAGAACTTCCATGTGTGTTATATAAAAAACAGAAGAAATAGATTAAATAAGAGAAACAATTAAAGACTAAGACTTCCACTTTAAGAAACAATATCAATTAATTGTACAAGAATTAAGCATAAGGTATCTTATACAAAAGAATATAGCTTAAGCAAACACACATTAACTAAAGGATAATAGTTAGAGTAATGCCGCAGAGATGAATAAAATAAATATATAAATATTTGTTTAGTGAGAGTATATTAAGCATAGATATAATAAAAATTCAGAAGAGGAAGGTCAGACTCTAGCAAGTTATTCCACATTTTCCAATTTCCCCCAATGAACAACACCTCTACTAACATCTCAATCCCTAACACATATTGTATGCAAGTGCATTCTTTGCTTCCGTATATTCATTTTGACAAGAATAAGAAATTATGATAGATGTATAAAAAGACATTCAAAATGTTATTTAATCAGTTTTAAAGATATATTGGTTATTTTTATCAGATAAAAATTGATCATAAAAAACAAAGTTTGTGCACTAGAGAAAAAAAAGTACATATAAAATTAAATTTAAAATTATCAAAAATCAACAACGACATATTTTACCCAAATTATACAACATTCTATGCCTTTTTTTTTTATTTTAGTATAGTTCTAACTTTGTGCCATCTGAGTTAATTACAAAGTGATGGTCCATCATTTTAATTCAAAATTCGTTCTTTTTATATAGTGATCTATATCCAGAAGGGAAAATCAAGATTCAACCAGGAAAATATAAATAATCGTTTAGCAAATTGGTTTGCGGACACCCCATAACTTGAGAATAAAAAAATAATTAATTTATTAACGAGGGGATGTTTTCTTTATTTATACATTAACCCAAAATTAAGACGCCAATTATAAAGTGTAAATATATATATTAAAAAAACACTAGATAAAACACAAATGAAGAAGATAGTAAGTTTAAAATAATCAAATTAAGTATTATGCTCTCTTTTTATTTATTGCTTACATTTATTATTGATTCGAAATTACATAGTAGAGACAAATACAATGAATATATGATAATCATATATGAAATTAATCACAAGATCACATCGGGCGTTATAGTGGAACATTGGAGACTGCATTAAAGCTTAAATGATTAAAAGTGACATGCAATCCTTGCCATTCATAAATAACATATCGATGTATGAAGTGTGGAAGTTGGAAGTATGTCCAAGCTTTTTATTTCCATAGGCAATATTTGTATATGTAGCACAAACCTAAATATAGAAGTCATTACCAAATGTACCCACACAGACACCATCAAAGACTACCAATATGTGTGTCTTTAATATCATAGAGCGGTACGCCGAACGAACCATCATTATAAAATCACTGATCACCTTCGCTATATGTGTTAGTTCTATGAGGAGGTTCCTCAAATTGGCCGAATAGAGAATTAGGAGTTTGCTCTGTCGTCCACTTCGCCCTAATAGTTGTGTCTCTCCCATGTTCCAGATACAATTTCAACTAAATTTTGATGTTTTACTCGTGATAAGTGGAAAGCATTGTAATTTGACACTGAAAAAAACTCAAAATCCCCCACAATCTGCCTACATCGGGCCGGTCTTTCCTGTCAAATTTGCTGGATTATTTATATTAGGTGATTCAAAATCTTGGCGAACGAGTCCCCATTGGTGTTTATATTTTCTCTACAATAGGAAATAGATTGAAATGTGATAAAAAAATTAAAAAAAATATACTAACCTATAAATCGCATGATGGTTTAAAGACATTTCGACATCATTTAACTCATACATATTATAACAACAAATCATTTGAACATAACGCACAATTAAATTGCTAAAATAATCAATTGTAAACCCTCCGCTTATTTGAAATCCCAGATCTCTTGTGAAATAAAAATCTGTTATAAGTAGTAAGGAAAATAAAGATAAATGTAAAGTTATTAAGATATATTGAACCCAGGTTATTACCCGCTACCCTATTTCTTTCCCCTTAAGCAATTATTACTGTGATAAATAAAAAGAGAGATAATTTGTTTTTTAAGGAGAGTATGATGAATGTATAAAAAAAGAGATTGAGAAAAAAAAAAATGTGGCCAGTAAACATAAAATATGAAATATATTTTTTAAACAAGGATATACAAAAAAATAGAACTCTGACAAGTATGAAATGTCAAGACTGGAAGAAAGGTAAGGTTAAATTATTATTGTTTACATACCCGTAGGAATCATAAGATATAATATAAAAGAAACAAGAAAAAACTAGAAGACTTTGTCCTTTCTGCTAATTCTATTTTAGCATGAAACACAAAATTATAAAGAGCTGCCTCATATGACTCTTTCTCCAAACCATATTTATTTCTTATTTAAATTTTTGAATAAATTATAAAAAATATTTCAATAAATTTTTTTTTTTTTTTTTGTTAAGTAAGAAAAGTGACTCAAATTCATAGCTGAACAACAATTTAACTAACTACAGAATATATCAATATTTTCAATACCAGAAATAACCATTTATTGTGAAGAATTACAGTCATTTTTTACATTCTAAGGGATTATCTTGAGATAGCTATTTTTTTAGTATTGCAATATGATTTTTAAACAACAATTTAAGAAGTTTATTTTTAAATTATTTAGTAGACCCATGCTTGGATCACAGCCCCTTTTAACAAATGAGCTAGTAAAAACAAATGAAATAAAACATTAAAGAAAGTCCAACAGTCATTAGAATCTAAAAGAAAAGAAAACCACTTCAAGGTTAGAGAAGGGAGTTAAAAAAAAAGTGAGAGAGAAGAAGAAAAAAAACAGAGTCAGACTCTCAGTTACCAACCCTGCACCCTCTCTCTCTCTCCCTCCTTGTCATCTTCTTTGCTTCCTTTTTTTGGATGTTGTGTAACATTCATTAACAGAGAACATATCAGATAAAATCTACATTGCAGAGAAAAAGTACTATAATTTCAAAATCACAACGACATTTCATTCAATCTTGTATAGCAAGCAATCCATCTGATTAGGGCATTTCAATCTTTTTTGAAATCCGGGTTAACAAATTCATTTTACAGCATATGTATTGTATGTACCAATGAGATTAGTTTAATCCAATTTTCTTTTATTTATCTCATTATCATTCTGTGAGACATCATATTGATCAAGAAAAAGACTCGCATTTGCAACTGATAAAGCTAAATAAAGAACACATCTTTCATATACACATGTAAGAGGGGAGAACTTTATTCTAAATTAAAATAATATGATCTTACCAAGCCCAAAATCACCAATTTTAATATCACTGCGCGCATCAAAAAAGATATTGTTAGGTGTTAAGTCCCGATGGATGATTCCATGTCCATGTATGTGTGCCAAGCCTTCAACAATTTGTCGAAACAGATGCCATGCTCGCTCTTTGTCAAAGTGATTATATGATTCAAAATCTTGGCGAAGAGTCCTTGGAGCAATGAAAAAGGAAAAAAAATAAAGTGAGGTTAGCAAGACATCTTCAATAACAAATTGAAAACGAAAATGCAAAAAATCAATGCTGATTTGAAGACTTGAAATGAAGGAGTAATAAGACAGTAGAATTCCCTAGCAATTCTGGAAATAAAGAAATATTTTTTAAAATGAGAGAGAGAGAGAACAATTAATTTTTTTTAACAGTTCAAAATGCTTAAGTAGGAAATGTCAAGACTGGAAGAAAGTAATGTTACATAGACAAGAAAAGAAACAAAAACAGGACATGTCCTTTCTGCTATTCTTGCTAAAACAAATAAGAGACCTATCTCCAATTTTCTTTTAATTGATAAATTAAAAAATATCATGCCATTAAGTAGGAAATTTGTATCAATTTTCCAAATAATTAAGTTTAAAAAGAACAAAGGTTGTACTTGTCACAGGTCAAGTTTCTATCTTCTCCATAGAAAATCATCTACTACAAAAGGAAAAGAGATGATTTAGCAAAGAACTTTTAATTTGGGATAAAAGGATAAAAGGGAAGTAAATATTTTTTACCTTGGACAATACTCCATTTGAATATAAAGATATGTTGATTCAAGCTTATTGTCTTGCCCAACATCAGCTGAACTTGCACCTCGATGGCTGAACGTGGAGCTCGCGGCAGTACTAGAACCCCAAGTGGCATCTCCAAAAGAACCAGCAATGCCTGTTTCAAACCATGCCTGGAAATTTTTACGAATATCACAACCATCAAAGTGGCCCCAAAAATATTCTATTACCAATCCAAGATCAACAGAGAGCTTTCATTATCCTAAGAAAGAACACACAGCTTTTGTTTCTATGTCCAAGCAGGAAAAAAAACTAAGGAATTTCAGTTGAAAATTGCCTCTTTTTAATAAAGAAAATGCTAGAAGCACACCAAGTTTGATATTACTTATAAATCAAAGACAACATTTTGCAGAATGACGCATTGTTATCATTCTATAAGCATCCATGCATCTCCTTCATATTCTATATGTACCGATAACTTAACATACTGCTCTTACAAAGGGAAAAACATTTATGATTCTTGGCTAGCTAACAATCAACAGTGTATCCAGAAGAGAAAACTCATACCTGATAGTAGCGCACAACATGCTGATGCTGCAAACGTGAAAGTGTAGCTACTTCTCTAAGCACCTCGCCATGGTTAACACATAAATAAATCTTACATAACATCAAACAGAAAAGAGAAAAAGAAAAAATGCACTGCAAATTCAAATCATACAAGATCAGCATATAAAACCAAGTGGTGATTCAAGCTTAGGTAGCATTATTTGAGGTTACAACTTCCACTGCATTTCCCATACTATAGAATAGGTTTACCTCAAAATTCGGTCATTAACCGGCAAGCTTTTGTCCTTGAGGCGAATTTTCTTTACCGCATACTGTCTTCCATCCAGCTTATTTTTGCACAATACAACATGACCAAAACCACCATGACCTGTTACAATTTGGGAAGGTAACACTAAGTATAGCATAAACACCAAGAAGAGCTTATCATTCCAAGGAAATGAAGCACACAGCCGTTAAAAAAAACTTAGACCACAGTCTCACCAAAACAAATGCAATATTAAAAGAGTTACTGAAGATTCTATCATTTGACCCGAACATTCAATTTAATAGGGAATCATTCAGCACAAAGATTATTTACATTTTCAGGCAAGTAGTAGCCTCCATCAAAAGTTAGCAACGTTATAGTAACTACCTATATGTATGATAATGCATACCATTACACATGCATATATATGTGAATGCATAGAGACAGTGAACTAACAACAGCAAATAGACATATGAATACTTCTGGATGCATAATAGAAGGTAAGCAACATAATACCGAGTGGTTGTAGCTCTTCAAAGTCATTCAGATATCGAGAGTTTGGGAGAGATGCATTAGGCGACCCTATATCAGAAGTAGGTTTCCAGAATTGAGATACTTTGGAGGAAACCTAGAGAATTAATACAACAGACAGCAATGTGAAGTGAATCATAAGTGAGATTTTTGCAACCAAAGAAATGGATAAAGAGAACATAAGACAAACCACATGTTGATGGAAAACATGATCAAAGGTCTTGCTAAAGATAGAAGACGGTTTAGAAGCTAAATCTAGTGCCCAATCTGACAATACCTGAACCAAATAAATCTGTAATTAGAAAAGCATTGTAAGTTGAAATTTTAGGGAAAAAATGGAAGATTTAATTTCTTTATCTCCAAAAGAAGCACCACATACGCCTAATCTGGACAGCTCTGTTGTTATTTGGGGTAAAGCATCGGCCAATTCTCCCTTTGAAGCACAAGCAAGGCGAAGCATATGAACCTGAAGAAGCAGTAACTAGTTCATAAATTGGTCTAAGTTCTAAAAGTAAGAAACAATTAGAGAAAATATGAAGAATACCATTATCAGATCTTTTTCAATGGTTTGCGTAGCTTGATCATGACCTAAGGATGCTGAAGAAAGCAACTCCCAAGACTTGCTTACAAAATTTACATCATCTTCTGCTCCATGCTCCTCAGTAAAAATATCCTGTCAAAGCATGCAGTATCATTGCATTAACAAAAATTGCAAGGAAGAGGAATTTGATCATTGCAAATTCAACATGACTCTGAATGATGCAGACAAACAAAGATGGCAAACATTCCTTCAAAATTTTAAGTTAGCTCTCATCATTAAATAAAGCCTCCTTTACTATGCATTTAATTTGATCACAACAAATGTGATTCTTTTAGACTTACTGAAATAACACAAGTCACTAATTTATATCGAATTTATAAAAGCCTCATTGCTCTTCATACTCACATTATCAATAGCTTCAAAACATCAAAAGCTTCGTGTTTTGAAGCTTAGGATTTTTAAGATTGTCCCCAGCACTTTCGTTTGACCGACAATTGTCAACTGCATAAGTCTTTCTGATTTTGACCCATTAATGACCAATAAGAAGTCAGGACTAATTGATGCAGAACTTAGTATATATCCCAGCAATTGAGAAAATAACCAGTACTTTCTTCTCAGTCTTATTTAGTTTCTAATTTATTTTTGATTGGAACTACTTCCATCGTCATCTATCAAGCACGGTCTCTTTCATGATTTTTTTTCATTCGCAGTCTTGTAATGTTAAAGGCATGGCTCTTAAGTCTTAAACTTTCCTGGACAGCATTTGGACCACGCTAAAAAGGGAAATAGAACTATTAACTAGCCTATCTCAGATAAAGCAAGTCTCCATTTAATCTTGGTCTGATTATCTTAAAACTTTAATATTACTTCAAAACACAAAAAAACAGCAAGGAACAAAGGTCGCCATCTTCAAACAAGCATAAGTATCGTATTTGGTACAGAATTTTAGCAAAGAAAGATTAACACTGCATTTTGTAATTCAATAATTGGTCCACTGCTTCTTCTGTGAAACATGGAGCTTGATCAAAATATTTGTTTTTCCTCATACTGCAGCACAAAAATCAAGCAATAATGCCTACTTAAGAGTTTATGGAAGGAAGAAACTAAAAGATGTCATTTATTTTGTACAGAAGCACGTCTTCAATTTCCAAAGTTCATGTATAATTTTGGGATATATTGATAATTTAAGTTGAATCTAGAATCATTTTTTATTGGATTAAGCTCATCTTTTGTTTGTTAGCTAGTTTCTTAATATGAAATCTTAATTCATTAGGATGATAACAAGTTCCAACAATTTATATGGATGCGTACTATTGTTTGAGTTTGACAACCTTCATGCCAAGTGTTTCCTTAATTTCTCCTTTCTTTTTGCTCCAAGTAGCCAGCCTATCACTCTTTTCTTCATTCTGTAAGTTATTACAGATTGTTTGTCACGAGATTGGTAGCAAGCCAAAAAGCACCATGACAATAGCAGGATTAACTTTATATGGAAATAATGAGGATCATAGCTGCAACTAGTTTTACAAATTTAAACATGCATCAAAGGAAAAACAAATTGTACCAAGTATTACCCACCTCCTTGCCTTCCATTTCATTCTCTTCTGATTCCTCCATCAGAGATTTTTCTGATTCCTCTGTCAGAGATGTGCTAAAGTCAGTCGCAATGCTCTTACTGTCATCTTCACTATCTTCTTCAACAGGGTGAAGCACTGGACTTGGCTTTGTTTCTTGCACTGTCAATGGCTTTGTGACTTTGTCAAGTTTCTTTTTCTGTACCCCATATCCAACTTTTGAACCATCTAACGGATGGGATTTTACTGAAGTATTTCCTCCCCTGTTGTCATCCACTGCAAGACCCCAGTGCCATGATTCCCCAGAGCCACTGAAAAGGTCTATGAAACCATAAACATATGGTTCACTGGAAGAGCAATTCTTGTTACTTGTAACTGCAGTGTCCTGAGACAATTGGCCGCTGCTATCCAGAGTTGAGCACAAAATCTACCAGATGAAATAAATAAATTAAAACACCACTGACCAAAAACACAGGGAGAAAACATGATTGCTATAGGAACTGCAGTAAAATACCTTAGCCCGACACCTATACTTTTTTATTAGTAGATAAGAAAGATAGCATATTTCAACTGACAAGGATATGCAGCCATAAGATTAATGGCAAGCTGCTATATGCCATTCTATTAAGAAGTTTTACCATGAGCAAGATCAAGTGTTTTGGTTATGTAGCCAGGAAAAACTAGGGATACATTAGAAATTTATGGAACTTATGTAAAAAATATTAATGTTTTTATTTACCAACTTATGCAAGCAAAATTGACTATTATGATTCATTCTCAATTTTGATTTCGCATATTTCTGTACTACATAATGCTATTGTTTCATGTTAAGGAGTTGCAGAGTAGGACAGAGGTACAAAGAGTTCAGATTGAGGAAAGCATAGGACACATGGGGAAAATATAAGCCATTATCATGAAAAATAGATTATAGGACTTACTCACAAAGAAAAGGCAATAAGTAAGAGTTTGCACAAAGAAATGGCAATATGTAAAAAAAGGGTTTGTTTCATGGTAAGCGTTCGCAGAGTAGGAATCAGAGGTACAAAGAGTTCAAATTGAGGAAAGCAGAGGACACTTAGGGAAAAAAATAAGCTAAATATCATGTGAAAAAGTACTTGCACACAAAGAAAAGGTAATCTGTAAGAGATTGCACAAAGAAATGGCATAATGTAAGAGATTGAATGGGGTTACAAACTTATTATAGAAGCGTGAAAATATTCCCCATCCATTTTATCTAAAAATTATACATAGTATAAGTCAATTGCATATATTAGATAAACAATCCGTCAAAATCACATAAAAATGAGAAAAGAGAATAAAAGAGTAGATGATCAATAACAAGGAACAGTAATAAGTCAAATGACAGAACTGAAGTAGATACCAAATCAATTAGCAATCAAGACACAATAACAAACTAAAACCTCCCAAAAGAAAAAGAAACTGAAATGAATAGCTCATAAAATATATTATAAAAATAAATTAATGACTTGATAAAGAATTAAAAGAGCACATTTATAAAATTGTAAGTAAAAAGCAATTATATGGTAGAACTCACAGATTCAGGTGCTGGACTGATAGGAACTATTTCAGACAAGAACTCTTGAGCAGCCTCAACCAGATTGAAAATCATGACCCGTCCTTCACGGGCATTGGAATTTGCCTAAAAATGAAATTTACAACAAAAGCAAACCAAGTGATTTTGGAAGTAAAAGCATAATTATCTTTATTAATAAAAGTAAAATTAAGTGTTAGGTGGTGCCTGGGCACACAAAACTGGAACAGATGCATATTGAATTTGAATTTCGACTTTTAGTTCAAGGACTATTGAAAGAACTCTGAACTACTGTCAGCTGTGGAAAAATGGATGCAACAGAAAGGACTGCTAGAATGTACTTGGTCATGAAGGAGGGAAATAAGATTATCCATATCACTTTTTGTCAAGCCCTTCTCTGGAGTAATCTGCAACTTCGGGCACTTGTAAGGATATCCTGGTAAGCACCTGATGGACAAGAAATAGAAAAGATACATGACAAGGGATATCCAGTAGCCTAAATTGGAAACAAGGGAAACTGCAGATATGCCAACCTGACTGAAAGCAGAGCTGAAACATCTAGATCCTCATAGCCCATATCCTTTGAGTAAGGCCTGCTCAAACTCAACAAAACAGAATATAGTTAAGGAGAGATCAAATCTTATTTTCAAGTTTGAAATAAGATCAAGATAACAGGAACCTGAGCTTGATAATGATTTGAGGAGGTGATTCTGAAACAATCTTACAGTCCTCTTGAAATATTGCACATCTAAAAAAGCATGAAAATATAATAGAATACAAAATGCCATAATGAAAACAAAAGCCTCTATTTAACTGATAATGCAAAGATAGATATCAGCTCACAAGCTTCTAAAGCCATAAAGTCATACGAGCAGATAGGGAAAAATTTACAAATAAGAAACAAATTTACAAGATAAAATTATCCCAGGTCAAGTTCACATCCTGAGAAGCCTCAATTTGAGTGTGTTCAAGTGTGTGTGGGTAGTAGAGAACCCAAGTTAGGTTACCCAAAATCAGGTTTCCACGATCATATTCTCTTTATCATATTCATATCATGCACACCATGGTTAAGCATGAGACATAACGTCTGACTATGTTTTCTCTCCATATCTGGAATTGAAAGATACTGAAATGGAAACCCTAAGAAGAAACACTGGAGCATCCGGCAGAAAAACTAGCCAGCTACATAAAAATATATGTTAACCATGCTCTACAACGTATATTACTGTATAAACATAATATATCACAAAATATTTCCATATTTATCAACTGGCAAGTAGCAAATGGAAACTTTATACATGCTGGGTTGCTGCCTGGAAGCAACATTCTATTTCACCAAACACTTTTGTTATTATACCAATTACAGCAGATGGAGGCTTCAATCACATCAAATGCCCTACTGTTTCTATCTCCCAATTCCCCACAAACTCAGCAATGGACATGGCCAACCATCCCCTTGTGCAATAACACTGTCAATCAAGTAAATAAAACGCTTAAAATACAGATACTTAGTTGTGATTTTCCAGGGTCATATCATAACCGTGACCTTGAAGCTCAAAACTCACATCAAAATGTCTCAATCCCAAAATTTGACCAAATCTAAAAATTTAAAGCTTTTCTTCCCATCCAAAGTCTAGTTAGAATTTGATTCTCCGAATTTGGGATGTTTCCTCAAAAATAGTATTGTAAGTAAAAATATCAATAACATCAAACTATCCGACACTATTTCAAACTTAAAGATCTTTCAGTGTTATTCTAAACCAATTTACAAATTACTCACAGTCAGGGAAATTATCAGACAAACAAGTTACGTCTCTCATCAGAAAGCAAATCAAGGGTCCAACTTCTGTGCCCAGTTCAATACAATAATCACTGACTTGAAGTCCCACTCTTCTACTCAAACAATAGAGCTTCTATTCTAATTCAAAATGGGACCCAAAACATAGAGGTACATCGAAATAACATAATCACTCAAAATGCTCAGAACCAGAACCACTTACAAGGCGGTGATCTCTTCTGCAAGTAGCTCATTATAATCACCAGAACTAGAAGTATGATCCTTCAATTGCGTCCTTCCTTTACTTCTACCACCCTTCTTCTTCTTCTTTGAATTATGACCCATTTTGTCACTAATTCCTTAAAATGACCAGAAAATTAAGCCTGGAATAGATTTGGAGGTAGTGCTTGACGGATGCAACAAGTCATATGTGCTGTTTCAAAAGTATCAAGGCGCAAAATACTTCATCGAATAGGCTGCTGTTTACCCAGACAGAGAATAAAAAGATTTTGTTCAAACAATGACATTGATAAAATTCTTGAGTGGTGGACACGGGTTGCTCAGTATAAATAATTACTTTAATTATAATTCTTGTAATTTAGTTTATCTAAATTAAACCTTATTTTATTTTAAATAATTCAACCTTATTTACGATAAAGTATATTTATAATCTCAGAAAATACTAAAAAATAATTATAAAATTTAAATTAGAAATCTACTAGTCATGTAGGTGCATTCTGCACAATACGCATATATTATAGTTTTATATTTTTTAATTGATTTGAATAGGATAATGTTTTTAGAAAATTATAGTGATTTATATTTGTGTTGATTCAATTTAAATAATTTGATTAAATGATGAAAAATAAATTACTATATGATTTTTTGAAATTCTCAAAAAAAAAATGAAATATTTATAATAAATTATTATAAGTTAACTGAAATTATTATTTATTTTATCCTTTTGAAATTCTCATATATTAATAATCAAAAAAAAAATTCATAGTTATATTCAATTGAAATGCTTCTTAATTTATTAAATTTTTAGTATTAAGTGATGTATGAGAATATTGAATTGTAATGCAATAAATGTTAATGAATTAAAATTGTTTTTAACTATATTAATTAACTAACTCCATTGCTTAATAAAAACTTTAAAATTTATCTTAAAAATAAAAAATTTAATATTTATTAAATATAATAAAATTTAATATTATATTAAATATTAAAAAAAAATAATGGAAAAAAAAAAATAAATAATTAAAAAAAAAATAAAATGTTACATCATTCGTGCTTTGAAGAATATATATATATATATATATTCTAATTTATTATCTATTCATAACTATATAATATACTTTTCAAAAAAATGGTACTTGAACAAAATATAAGTTAATATATATATATATAAGAAAAAAGAAAAATTTTAAAATTCACACACACACACATAAAAAATAAAAATTTCACTTTATGAAAAGATAAAAAATCTTGATTAATTCAATCATAAAATAAAATGATTAAGTAAAAAAAATTTCAAAAATTAAGATATAGATATATACTTTTTTAAATAAATAATAATTTTTTAAATAAAATTATTGATGGCTTGTGATTGATTTCTAATAATGTAGATAATAAAATTAAAATTTTAAATTGTTAGGCATTTAATTTCAACCAGATTAAATAAACTCTTTGCATATAAATACAAGTTAAACTCGTTTTATAAAATGATCATAGAAAATTTGATGGATATTTGAAATTGTAATATTATTTAAAATTTTATTCAAGTATTTTGTTCAATGGAAATTTAAAATTATTGTATTTAGTAATAAGAGCTAAAATTTTTAACTTAGAATATTGAATGATATTATTAAATATCCCTTAATTAGTTATAGGTCTTGAATTTACTTCTTACTAACACATTTAATTAAGAGTATGTTACGACTTTACATAAGAGTTCAAACTAATTCATTTAATTTAAATTTGAATAATTAATATTAAATTAATTTTATATAAATAAAAACGTTTCAAAAAATTAGACCACCAAAACGTATTAAATTAAAAAGTGTGACATCTTCGACCCCATTAGACCACCAAAACGTATTAAATTAAAAGTGTGACATCCCGACCCGGCAAAACGATCCTAGGATGACAGGCTAGCTAGGGTAGTGGAATGCGGAACACATGAATGAATCGAATCATATACCGAAAAGGGGGAAACTAATCATTAGAGGGTCCTTTTGGTGGAATGGCTGGAGAATTTGAAGAACTCCAGGGTTAAGCGTGCTTGCTTAACACTCCTTCTCAAGCTTATCTTTGTAAAAATCTTTCAGCTCAACATGGTAGTAATTTTAAGTCTTTTTCATCTATGATCACTAGTTAGTAATTTTGTCCACACGACCTGATGCTTTTAATACAATTTCTCGCATTATACACAAGCAATCCACCTCTTACGTGTTTCCTTCGGTGTAAAATACTAAAATGAAACCACCATAAATTAACAACACAATGTCATAAAATTAAGATAGTTATAAATATTTCATACGAAAACAATTCAAAATTAAAATCACTGTTTAATATAATTATAGAGTTAAAAACTCTTTCAAATCCAAACTGTAATTTCTAATGGTACCTGCTTGGTGCTTGACTAAGCTGTCTCTTACAGCCCTGCACGTCGCTCGTGAAATGTTGCTCTTGTGACCATAAGAGAAGTGAGACAAAATGAGCTTTTATAGAGATAAAAATGAGTAGTTTATAAAAAAAATCTCTTAAATATTGATTAGTTAGAGATTATATATTATAAAAGACATGATTAGATCGTTAGAAACAAAGATTAAGATAAATTTTATAATTTAAATGATTTCATATAGTTAATATATAATATAATTTAAATTTTTTTAAAAAATATTTATACAGAGAAAAAAAAGAAAAAACTTTAAAAATTTTAAAAAACGAAAAGAAAAAATAGATAGAAAAACTCAAAAATTTATAAAAAAAAAGGAAAAATATATTGCTGAAAACGTAGAGTAATATGTCAGCATTTTAAAACTATTATTTACTTCAGAATTATATATATATATTTATGTTTTTATAAGTTAAACCTTTTAATATTTTTAATTAATTTATAACATTATAAATAAATAAGTCATCTGAAAAATATTTTTTAAAAATAAATTATTTTTAGGAAATAAGACGTGAGCTTTTGTTTAACAAATAATGGACTTCGGCCCAAGTACTTAGTGAAGCCAATCTAATAAAAGAAGCAGCTCTACTGTTCGCAAAACATTTTCAGCTAACTTGTGTCTCTCTAACCCTGACTCTGTCAAATACCATGTCTATCTAGCGCAGACAAGCCCCCTACCGTTCATCGTTGGCGACCATCCACGACCTCCACGACAACACTCCAAGTAGCTGACGATCACTACTACCATCATCTTCTCCGGCGAAGCCTTTTTCATTTTTTCCAAGATTCTTGCAATCTTCAGGTTAGGGTAATTTCAATTTGTTGATTGTTATATAGAGTATTGTTATTTCATATAGAATTGGATTATTGATATTTACTTGCAATTCTTCTTAGCCTATGGTTAAGTTATTCAATCATTTTGTTGGTTGACTCTTATTGTACGCAAATTTATGTTCTGTTTTTTTTTTTTTTTTTTTTTTTTCGCTGGTGGTAACATTGTCGATGCATGGGAGTAAATGACCCAATTGCAAGTCTTCTTTCAGGAATCGAGTATACAACTGCAGAACTCTATTGGTCTAATGCTCTCTTCTAGTCTCCTAACTTCTCTCCCATCCGTTCTTTGCTGTATATAAATAGGTGTGTGTTGCTGGTTTGTGTTTTTAGTGGACATTTTCTTTTTTTTTTTTTTTTTTTCGCTGGTGTACATTGTCGATGCATGGAGTAAATGACCCAATGCAAGTCTTCTTTCAGGAATCGAGGTATACAACTCAGTAACTCTATTGTTCTATGTCTCTCTTCTAGTCTCTATACTCTCTCCCATTCCGTCTTTGCTGTATATAATAGGGTGTGGTTGTTGCTGGTTTGTGTTTTTAGTGGACAATTTTCTATTGTATGAGAACCCATTGATTTTAAGCTAATAATCCATGAAAAGTTGTAAACATTAATAACCTATAGATGTTTAACGAGAATATAGGTGCTGTAGTTGGGTATACAAATAGGAACCCATAATCATTTGATAAAGCCATAATGGGCTCCAGGAATCTGGCTTTTTTATGTGGGAATTCCATACGATAGCTTAGAAATTCCTTTCCTGTGTTTATTGCACATCTTTGTGCGTGTGACAAAAAAGACTGAAGGGAAAAACAATTGATAAGAATAAGACAAACTCGTGACAAAATTTGTTATTTACAATCTGCATTGCAAAAGTCCTGAAACTTATCACAAGAAAATGTTAATTTTTGCTCGTTTTTGACATCTGTCTTTTGGTTTATCGGTTATGAATCTGATAGTGGCATATGAAGTGTTCAATTAGCCAGAGATGATCAGTTATGTTTGTGGACTGGAAACCTGTAATTGCTTATTTTGCTAACTCTAGTTCTTAGCTTTTATTAGATTTGTACGCTACCACATGGGTTCTAAAGCTCAAGAGGAATATGCTGCATTTGAAGAAAAGGTGAAGCGAACAGTTTATATTGACAACCTCTCACCACAGGTCACTGAAGCTGTCCTGAAATCAGCTCTAAATCAGTTTGGGATTGTGCTGAGGGTAACATTTGTTCCAAATTACTTGGAACCTCAGAATATCTCTCGCTGTGCTTTGGTAGAGATGAAAGAGGCCAAGCATGCCAAAGCTGTCGTCTCAGAGATTGCTCAGTTTCCTTTTATGGTGTCTGGAATGCCAAGGCCTGTGAGAGCACGGCCTGCTGAAATTGAGATGTTTGATGATCGTCCAAGGAGACCTGGCAGAAAGATTCATTGCCGCTGGTTGGAGCCAGGTGACCCTGATTTTGAGGTGGCAAGGAAGCTGAAGCGTCTTACAAGGAAACATGCTGCTGAAGCTTCTTTTTTGCTCCAGGTAGGTTTATGATTTATGATAACATTGTTCTGCTGAATCCAGTTTTCTACTATATTACAGACTAGTTATGATTTTCTGAATTGTGATTCCCCGCTTTAGCAACAATTAAAGAGAGAAGAAAAGCTACATAAGCAGCAGTTGGAGACACTAAAGGCAAATTACAATAAGTATGAGATGGTAGATGGCATCTTTGCTGATAATTCTGTACAGCGTTTAGCAGATCATTATCGTATGAGAATCTCATATGATTGATAAACTCTTTTGTTTTCTTATTGTTTCGCCGGAATACTCGAAGCTTGTACAGAATTTAAGGTGCATGATGCTTGTTCTGAATTCTAAGTATATACTCTACATCTATTAGGTATTTGGACACTTGCATATTTTCTTTGGAATCAATTAAGCACTGACCTGATCAAACTCAGAGTGCTTTTAAAGCAAAGATTACTGGTTAGGGTTTGTTTTTCTTCTTCTTTTTTTTTTTTTTTTCATTGTTTTACTATCTCGACGGAATGGCATATGGCTGAAATATGACCGTTTCTGTTAGGTTCTTTGTAGCAATCAACTACCTTTTCTTCTTTTACTTCACGTAGCTTTCGTCGTCTCCTTGACACTAGTATTCCGTTATAATTTTGAAATACTTATAACTGAATTTTAAAATATTTTTATTGCTGTATTTCCACTAAACAGTAATATAAATTAGGCTTTAAGGTTCAAATATTATTAGGAAATTAGGTAGAGTTAGCAACATTAAATACAACATTGATGCTAACCCAATAAAAATTTATGGATTTAAATGGATTTATCATATTCATGCTAACTTGATAATATTGATCCACCAATTTACCAATTAATAACACGTTTAATAAGAAAATTGGTAGATTCCACATTAATAAACTAAGAATTATAAAAAAGAATATTATCTTCTCTATAAAAAATAAAAATTATCTTTCTTTTTATTGAGATAAAAAAATATCGTGAAAAGGATATAATTCTCGTTTTTTATCGAGATGTTTGTATTTGATTTTTTTTTTTTTGGCTTATATCATTGGTGTCTCTAAACCAGATATTTTTTTTTTATATATTTACAAAGATTAAACACTCGGTCTTTTATTTAAAAGATTTAGCCTTTTATTTTTAAATCTTTAAATTTTTTTTTTTTTTTTACATATATTTACATCTACCTTAATCATGTTAATAAGATCTGCGAACATGAGCCGGTACTCAAATGTCAAAAATTTTTATTTTCCCATTATTCAAATCACGAGTCCCATGAATTTATCCTGCAAACGATAGTAATATTTGTTTATTTTACACATAGATTCATTCTATAAGAATGAAATGTGAAATATTGGATCATAGCAAATTCAAAAGAATTAATGATTTTTCTAATTATATATATATATATATTTTTTAATTTTTTGCCTGCGCCTAATTGGGACTTCCATTAATTATTTCATTGTCTTTACTTGGGGGCAATATGGATTATTTTTCATTTTTATCACTAATCCATAAATTCCATGTAGATAGAGAAAGAGAGAGTATCTAGCCTCACCCACTTCTAGCCAATCAAAACCCTTCTTTGTATTACCTCTTCACTTCCTTCCCTTCTTCAAAATTTCCTTATCTCCCCCATCCTTTCTCTACTACTCTTTAATGAACTCCTAACTTCTCCACCTCTCTCTCAAAATGGCCACTAACCCTCTTCAGTCCCTCCACCATCCTCACCACCACCACCACCACCACCAACACAAGCTCCAACCTTTAGACTCCACTCCTATCTCCTCCCTTTTCCTCAAACCCACCACCACTAATCCTCCCTTCTCCCTCTCCCACTCCATACACTCCTCCTCCTCCACTGCCACTTTTTCTATCTCCCCCACAACAACTACCACCACTTCAACTTCCCAAACCTTTTCTTTAGACCTCCTCCAGCACCATCTCTCCACCCAAAACTTCAGGCAAGCAGACGAGGAAACTCGCCGCCTTCTAATAATTCTTGCAGGCGAAGCAGCTCAGAAACGTGGTTATGTCTTCTTCTCTGAAGTTCAATTCATTTCAGAGGAAGACCTTAAAGCGATTGATGAGCTATGGAAGAAATACAGTGACAATAAGTTTGGTTACAGTATTCAAAAGCAAATATGGCTAAAAAAGGCTGATAAAGACTTCTCCAAGTTCTTCCTCAAAGTGGGTTGGATGAAAAAGCTTGACACTGAAGTTGAGCAATATAATTACAGAGCTTTCCCTAATGAGTTTATTTGGGAACTTAATGATGATACTCCTCAAGGGCATTTGCCATTGACTAATGCACTTAGAGGAACTCAGCTACTTAATAGCATTCTTAACCATCCTGCCTTTGATTGTGAAGAAGAAGGAGCAGAAGAAGAAGGTGGGAAAGAAGATAAAAGAAATGGAGAAGTCAAGGAAATGAGACAGAATTCAAAACCATTAAGTAAGAAATTCCTTAAACCAGATTATAGCTTTTGAATGTTGAATTGGAAAATTCAGGTATATACCCAATGTAGAGGAACAAAAAATGGGATTTGGGTTTTTATTTGATGTGTATTAAAATTAATTAAGTTTTGTTGATTAATTGCATCTTATTTTTCTTTTTTTTTTTTAATTTTTTATGATATGATAATTCTGTCTTTTTTACTTTGGCTCTAATGGAAAGTGGAGTGCAAATTGGTAGTGTTAAATGTTTATTCAATGATATGATCATTATAGGAGAAATCAAAGTGTTATCTTTAATAAAGCATGCTTAATTATTTATTATTTGTGGGAATGAGGCCAAAGCAAAGGCTGCCAAATTTGTCTCATGTACAAAGCTAGAAAAGTATCATTATATCTCATTGTTTTTGTTGAAATTAATTTTTTTTTTTTTTTTTTGGGGGGTTCCATGACAGCTTTTATGTTAATCTCTTTTTTTTTTTCCCCCCAATCAAATGGAATATATAAATGACTGATTAGTTCATTTCTATTAGTAGCTCTTATCCCACTAATATAAATTAAAAAAAAAAAACAATTCACTAAATTCTACTTCCTTCGTTTCACTTTAATAGCAATGAATATGTATTTTATTTTATTTCATTTGAAATGTTTATTTAAAATTTTAAAAATACATTAATTATATTTTTTTTAATTTTATCCGATGTTTTGTAACCAAATTAAAAGATGAGCTTATAATTTTAAGAAGATACTTTAAACATTCTGTTATATTTAAAAAAAAAAAAATCGATGTATTTCAATTATTTTCTTTATTTTTATGAAAGAGAGGGGTCAGCGTGTTGAAATTCTTTGTAAGCAAAGGCAGTAAAAATTTAGTGGCGGACAATTGACTATTATTAGCGGCAGACAATTGACTATTATTACCATTTACCACTACTGCAACTAGCCAAAATAGCTGGCTGTCGTGTTTTCGTTAGCTGGCTGTCATGTGATTTTCGCCGTATAAATCAAATCAATAAAAATAAAAAAATTTTAAATATTATTTCTATTATATATATTTTTTTTCTGGTCAGAATCTTGAAATGAAAGAAACTGAGTGAAATAATTTGTTTCCCCGATCGTATTTCCCATGGTCACAACTCTTTAAAGGTATCCGTCGACCAATTCGAAGGGCTGGGCAGAGATAAAACCAAAAAAAGATAAAAAGAAAAAAGGAAATTATTCATAGCGGTTTACCTATAAACCACATCATTTCTTAGAGTGAAATAAATCTTTTACTTCGTAGTGGTTTAAATAAATCTTTTACTTTCAATTTGTAAAAAAATTACATATATGAAACACTTCGACTTATAAAATTATGCAATTAAAACTTCAGCTTTTAAAATTAAATCAACTAATCACTTATCAAATAATTAAAAAATATAAAAATTATTGTTCTAAAAGTCATACTAACTTATATCATTATTTTGCATACAAAAATCAAAAACCCTAAAATTTTTTGTTGATAGTAATGAAAGACACGTAATTTTATCAAAATTTACAACTCTAGGGGGCATACCCTACAAAATTTGGGTGCCATTACATTTTTGAGAGAAGTACAGAAGTGATTTATGCATTTAGCCATTAAAAATATGTAACCCCAGAATACATCTTTTTCTGCAAAAAAATTTTTCCTAATACCTTTCTTGCGACAATCACAAAGATACGTAAATAACCCACATGCTTCAGACTGTTTGTCCTTACAGAATTTTCCTGCAATCATAAAGTCTCAGATAAATTGTGGATTATGAATATAATTATGCTTTAATTATTTGTTTTCAAAGGAAAACTGAAATAACTACTAGTACATAAATAAATCATTATCCCTTGAACAGAATTTAAATAGTAACAAATCGGACAACTTAAAAATGGTTAATGGGTACAGAAAAATTTTGAAGCAGCATACCATGAAACTCTAATATCAGCGAATTATGTACTCTAGGAATGAAAACTTACTAAGCGAAAACTATGCACAGGGGCAAAGTCTCCTGGTGTGATGATGTGAACCATCACAGGAAAGCATCGATTGTGTTCGAGTGTACAAGCATGCTCCTGGGTTCTGCAGAACAAAGCAGTAATATATGATGTGAAGTTCGGTTTGACGAACTTGTTCAGAATGTTTCATTCTCGCAGATTTCCTTTCCATTTTTTTTTTTTTGAGCTTAAAAAATTACAAGAAAAACAAAAGGAATCTTGGATGCATCTCCTAAGATACTGAATAAAGAATTCAATTCACAATGATCTTAACAGGGTTTTTCGAACATATAAATAATAAAAGTAAGAAGCCAGACCATAATAAAAGATACCAAAAGTTCAAAGCAAAGAGGAAATACCGAGTGTTTAGGAGCATCATCAACAACTTCGGCAGGTTGATCTGCTCCAATGCTCGCTAGACATGCTCCCTTGCAGCTCAAATATTTCTGCATACTGTTCAGAAAGAAGAGTCAAACCACCATACTAAAGTTCGTATCAGAAAATAAGAACCAATAAATTTGTTAGTGTATCACAAATCACATACTTCAACATTACATCAAAAATTCTGCCACCTGAAGAGAGAACAAAACCTTTATAATATTGTCTCCCCTAGCATTTGATGGAAAAATTTCTCAGTCAATATTTGCACCAAATCCATTGCCTTTTGCTTTCAAGCCAAGATACTAAAAAGCAAAATTGGCCAAGAAAGAGAGATATAGAGCATGCATCTTTATCCAATTGAAAATTTTAATTGTTAAATTACTCGTCAGGATAAAACCATGCAATGAACAAAATCACTTTAGTTACACCATAACAAACACAATGCAAATAAATATTCTATCCCAAAAATTTAGATCCTTGAAATAGTTTTAATACTAAAATAGCAGTGCTAATGTAATAAAAAATAACAAATGGACAAGCAGAAAAATGAAATATCATGTTCCTTACATGTCACATTGATTAAGCACCAGAAGCTTATTTAAGACGCACGATTGTCCATTTGACTTGCAAGCTGAATCACAGGACTTACCTTGCCTGTCGACAAGTGACGATAAATATTTAATAAGCTCAAATGGGAAATTTAACTAGTTGAAATAAAAAAAGAGAGATAATTGCCATCACCATGATAACCCTGACCCACCTTCCAATAACTACATTTATGCCGACTAGTCTTGCTTCTAATTGTGTATGATTGGCACCTGTTGTAGTAAAATTTCAAAGCATACAAAAAGAAATAATGTCCTTAGCATAATGGAAATAAGAAACAAGGTCAATATAAATAAAATGGCTAGCATTCAATTTCAAGAGCTAATTAGATTAGAAGAAGATGTAGTAGAACATGCATATGAGAGGAAATATTGCTTCACAACATTCCTTTCCTTCATATATTACACCATTTGGAAAAAGAGAAAAAATAAACAGAGAGGAAAAGAAAGAAAGAAAAGTTCATGCATAATGCTTACAAGCATGCCAAAATGTAGGATATTACACCATTGAACTTAAGTTGTTCCACTTAGGCATTCCTATGACCAGGAATGGCGAAGAGGATACAAAACTATAATTAAAACAAGTAAAGGGAGTAAAAAACAGGAAAAAAAAAAAGGCATCGAAGGCAAACCTGAAGAGTTTGATGGTAGAGAAAAGCAATGATGGAAATCACTAAGATAAGCATTTTCGTGAACCTGCAATTTTTTACAAACTTATATAATCAGGCGCAATATCACATACATAATATCTTAACAAACTAACTAATTTGCAATCACAAGAAAATCATGCATAGATTTTTCTGTTTATGCCATCATTTTACAAGGCAGATGTTGCATAGTAAATCCGCAAAGCAACTGGTTGGTTAACAGGAAAATAAGAGAAAAAAAAAGGCATGACTTGTTCACTCCAGAAAAGATAAGAAGTAAGAGCAGTATTATATCAACCCCCTAACAGCTAACAGAAAAGGTGACTGTAGCCTCCCAATCAGCTTCGTGTATAGAGAATGAGGAAATTCCTCTTAATTATTTTCAACCGTGAGAGGAAACCTTTTTGAGAGACATCAATACTCAAAATGAAATATGAGGAAAACCCTTTCTTTACTGTCATAATGCATTTCCTAGTAATATTTCACGCCCAACTTCAAATTGCTCTCTGTCCATAGATCCTATCCATAGAGGAGTCAGGCATAGCATAAAGCCACTCCAGAAAATGATCTGCTGGCTGAAGATCCACATCTTGGAAGCCCGAGAATCTTCATATTGCAATGAGTTCTCCAACTTTTCATCACCATGCATGTCTTTCATTGCAATTTATCCAGTAGTAAAGAAAATAACCCCGGAAAAGTGAGCTGAACGCAACACAGATCATGCTATCTTCCCATCTCCTAATTCAAAGCTAATGTTCTGAAAAAAACGGTCCGCTCACCCCTTATAGACTGATCCACCTCAAGAGGAAATGACAAAATGAGAATGTAGCACTTACCACGCTCTCAGAATTATGACGGCACCTCCCAGCACAGAAATCAAAAATACTTGCATAAGTCCCTGCACATCAAAGAATGTAGATACCTGTTATCCTCGTAGAAACGCCATAAAATGGTGGCCATATATTTCTTATTTTTCCGACCCCTACAAAGATTGCAGAACAAACAGCAAAACTCATCTGCTACTGCTACCATTTCAAACATTCTATATAGATACCATGTTTTGCTGCTAAGGGTGCACATGAGTTGGCGCTAGGCAGTTTAGTTGATTTCCAAACCTTTTCCTGATATATACAAAAAGGGGAGGAAAAAGGGAAAAACCTGCAGTTGATGGCTTGGCTACTTTCAGCTTCATGACTTCTTTCTCTCGTGTCTGCATAATAAGTCCAAATAATAAGTTTCACTTTGCTTATTTAATGATTAAAGATCAGAACAAAGTAGAAAGCCAAATAGGCAGTCAAGAGAATACCCTCGCAGGATTAAGGCAGCATGAAACACAAAATTCATAGGAATTGCAACACTGTGAAAGAAGGTTGCATCCACTAGAAACAAAAATAAAACCGTCATCAGTTTTCCTGATTGTTCTGAAAAGTACAAAACCTCAGAGACGAGCTCAGGAAGAACTCACTGACAAGAGAATTTCTCTCCTTTCTCAGGGCAGCAGCGGGATAGTGGATCCAGTGATAGAGCATCACATACATGGCCTAAAATGAATAGCAACATAATATGATATTGGATTCAGTTCAAGAAACTAATATATCAGATCATGCCCAACAAATATTTAGTTTTCTTTTCCACTATGGAAATTTATTCTCAAGAAGAGTATATTTTCACTTGGTTAAGTTATGCATATGAAATGCATCACTACAAATTTTATGTAAAATATAATAAATTATACTTAAAACCATAATTTTAGTAAAAGTTATTCTCATAATTCATTGCAAGATTTTAGATGAAATCCAAATGCCCCTTAAAATTTTAGCTAGATTAAAAAGCCGCAAATACATATAAGAGAACACCTACCCTTGTCATCAGATAGAAGAAATCTTCCTTGAACTGTGTTTCTACAAAGATTTAGCTCTTGAAAGCCAATGTCCTTCCTGTAATGCAACAGTGAGAATCCGCACCATAAAGATATCACCAATAATTTCCACGTGAATCAGAATTTCTCAAATTGAAGAAAGAAATAAAGTCATAAAGGAAAAGTTAGAACAACTCAATTGTTTAAGTAATGGTGCTTCCCATAAAAGGAAAAATATTTAACATAAAAACTAGTCTGGTTGCAATTGAAAACAGCATATTTGTCTGGCTTACAGCACACTGTTCAGCATAAAAGTATTCTACTAAGCCATAACTGTGCATTCCTGGGCCTTGGCTGCCGTCTATGACAATTTCTCATCAGTTAGTGCACCTACAACCTTTTCACAATATGTTCTTTATTATTCTCTCTTTGTTTTCCACTCGTCGGCATCCTCACATCTATTATACTTCCTTCTGAATGCATTATGCACGTGCTCCCTAACAATAAGTTAGAGCCTTGAAAAACTTCCCAGCAATTTTATGAGCAGTATAACTGTTTTCTCAGGCCCCTTCATTCTACCTCTTGCTTAAAGGGATTTGCACTCTGGGTATCACCGACAAACAGAATGCTTCTTATAAGTTTATCCACCACTAACATATCAAAATAGCAAATTCAAAGGCAACCTTTGTGGTAAGGATACGACCATTCAACCAATAATCTATCCTTCTATTGTTTTGACATAGGTCCTTCATCACCATACTGCATCCTCATCAGAAAGCCCTTTCCTTTCTATAAGCCCCTTAAATAACATCCCTAGCACTCTCAATAAGCTTTTCTTTTTGAAATCCTAGGACTTGGAAAAAAAAAAAAAAAAAAAAAAAAAAAAAAAAAAAAAATCTATAAGCGCCCTTAAATTAACATCCCTAGCACTTCTCAGAATAAGCTTTTCTTTTTGAAATCCTAGGACTTGGAAAAAAAAAAAAAAAAAAAAAAAAAAAAAAAAAAAAAAAAAAAAAAAAAAAAAAAAAAAAGAAGAGAAAGACAGAAAAGAAATGAAAGAACTAATTGATTAACAAGTCCTTGAAGATCAAAGCGAAAGTAAATGAAAAACTTCTAAATAATTTAAACATATAAATCCATGAATTATTCATTCCAGCAATCTTTGTCTACTATACAGCCTATTTCTACATCAAATAGTACCATGAAAACTGGTAGGACGTAAATTATCCACATTTTGGAATTTCATCTGCATCATCAATATCATTTCTCACAACTTTTCCCTTTAATTGACAATCTGCTATTGTGGATTTTAACAACAAATCCTACCAAAGTAAATTATTTCCATTTGTTTCCTCAGTAACCAAATAGAGCAAACATTAAAAGGAGAAATCACAAGGATTCATTACCTGATTGCTGAAATCCCAGGTAAAAATAAATGAAGGATGAGGAGTTGCAAGAGCAAACAAGCTAAATCGGACATCTTTCTCTTGGATTTCAATAAATAATTTAACTTTCCAGGAAAAATCTATCGATAAATCAGGGCTTATTCGTCTCCGGTGACAATTACGGTAAGCCCCGATGCCATAGGCGAGAGTCACTGGTTCGGGCTAACTGTATTTTATGCAATAAGTTTAATCTCGACGGTCGTAGTTTATGCATCTTTTTCTTTTATTTTTAAAATCTAAAAAAAAAGGGATAATAACGCTAATCAATGGTGTCTGATTTCAGAAAAAACAAATATAATTTTGATATATGGATTTAATTTTTTAATAATTTATTATCAAAAAATTTATTAAATGTGGTGTGACTGTATATCCATAATGTTATTTCAGTGTACGGGTCCTCTTAATAAATCAAAAAATAATTTATTATCAAAGAGTTATGTGAACATCACCCTATAATTGTAAATTACGGGAGAGGGGGCCTTGATATCTGCGTTGAGAGAAGGCAGTAGAATTGAACCATGCACCATGTTCTTACTCTATTGGATGATTTGAATAATTAGGTGCTAAAATAAATAGTATAAGTTTATTGTGTATAAAAAATGATATAGGATTATTGTATATAAAAATGATTAATTTTGTTTTATGATAATCTTTTAATTTAATAAGTTTTGGTGGTTTAATTTTTTGAAACGTTTTATTTATATACAATTAATTATATCAATTAATTATTCAAATTTAAATCAAATGAATTAGTTTGAATTCTTATACGAACTCATAACATACTCTTAATTAAATGTGTTAGTGAGAAATAAGTTCAAAACCTACAACTAATTAAGCAATATTTAATAATATCATTCAATATTCTAAGTTAAAAATTTTAACTCTAATTACTAAATACAATAATTTTAAATTTGCATTGCATAAAATAATTTAATAAAATTTTAAATAATATTAGAATTTAAAATCTCCATCAAAATTTCTACAATCATTTTGTAAAATGAGTTTAACTTGTATATATATGTAAAGAGTTTATTTAATTTGGTTGAAATTAAATGCCTAATAATTTAAAATTTTTAATTGCATTATCTATATTATTAGAAATCAATCACAAGCCATCAATAATTTTATTTAAAAAATTATTATTTATTGAAAATAAGTATCTATCTATATCTTAATTTTTTTTTTTACTTAATCCTTTTATTATATTGGAATTAATCAATATATTTATATTTCATAAGTTGAATTTATATTATATAATATATAATATAATAAATATAATATATATATTTATACTATTATATATAATATCAACTTATATTTTGTTCAAACATCATTTTTAATTTTTTAAAATTTGAAAATTCTATATAGACTATGAAATCATATATACTAAACAACTTATAAACCATAAATTAAATTAAAAACGAAAAGTATAATATATAATAAACAAATTACCAGGATCTTTACCTAGTTTGATTATGAAAAATAATTAATTTTTTATTTAAATAATTTTAATTTGGAATATAAAATTTATGAAAAATAATTAATTTTAAATTACAATCAAATTAACAGTGTATTTATTTAAAAAAACTAAGGGATAAAGTGTTAATGAAAATGGTAACTAATATTTTTTTTTTTTTGAAAGAAGTAAATCAAATATGTTAATTTGATTAAAACTTAATGATCAATTTATATTTTTTCTAAAAATTTATCTTAAAAAATAATTATTTTAATAAATAAATATAATCCAAAAATAATAATATAAATACAGAAGATAGGAATATGGCTGATGTAATGAGCCGCAGCTGAATTGTAGCAGGTAAATCAACTGAAACGAAACGCGGCTGACTGTTGCGGGAATAGTTGTATAGTTATTCGTCAAACGCAACTGTTAACTCCTCTCATTCTCTCACGACTGTGGAACAATGTCTGGCAATCATCAACACATGCTGCGTCTAGTCCTCTCCTGTCGCAAAATCACAGCGCAGGTAACGAACCCTAACACCTCCACCATTATAGCCATGGCTTCCTCCACCGAGCAAGGGTTCCTCGCCGAGTATCGAACCAGACTCAACCGCTTCCCGCGATAGACCCTCCATTGGGACTCCAAAATGGCATCTCGCGTTGGCGAGAAACTAGGGTTCCGTCTCAAAGAGATCGGCATCACCAACATCAATATCGATCTTGACGAGGAGCTTTCTCGCCCGATTCATTACAGGAAGAGAGTCTTGCCGCTGTTCGATTCGGTGAAACGCGTCGGCGTAGCAGTCGACGGAGCCGATAAATTAGGAGAGATCGGACCACCGTAGATTAATACGCGTCGAAGGTCAGTTCTTAATTGAGAATTAGGAAGACTTTGGCATGTGTTATAAGCTATACCACAAATTTTGATAGAGTGGTGGTATTTGTTGTATTGATCATTAGATTTATACTCATATTGATCATTGTTAATAATATCTCTGATTTTTTCAGAAAAAAAAAATGAAATTGATTAGCTTTGTTATTTCAAAATTTATAGAAGAAAAGATACAGTTTTGGAACCTAAATTTCTTGCTGTAAATTTGGAATAGAATAATTCTGCTATTGAATTTAGAATTCAGTGATAATTTGAGTTTTGAATTATTGTCTTCTATTTTTCTTTTTCTATTAATCTGGTCTAATTTATTGATGAATTTAATTAGAAGCAGAGGTTTTGTTTACTACTTGCTGAAGCTTTGCAGTTTCTGATTGAGATGCATTAGCTTTTAGTCATTAATAATCATCTTGTATTTCGGAGTGAAATCGAAGAATTAAGAATATGTTTATTATATGTTCAGTAAGTCATATTGAAATATGATCAAATGCATTTTTATTTTGATAATTATACCAAAATTTCATTTGATTAGATATTATATTCCCTTTTGGCTTTAACAGAAGTATTCCGTTTAGGCTTTAACAGAAGTATTCTGTTTCGGCTTTAACAGAATCAGTCTTAATTTGTTAAGGAAGTATTAGTTTCAACTTTTAATTCCCTGTATTACTACAGCCACCGTTTTGTGGAAGGCAGTTTGAGACATTTTTTTCTCTGAGAATTGGATTTGAAACGATACAAATTTCTCTTCCTTCTATTTTGCTTAGGAAGGAAACTGCCTAAGCATAATGCATACTTTTTCATATCCAAACTTTTTTTGGTTCTTTGTAAGTCTTATCTTGCATAGAATAATGCAACTGTTGCGAAAACCAGGAATTTAGTAGTAGGTGGTGGCATCCCCTCTTAGTTTTGAGTAGGTGGAACCGTTCTGGTTTGGATCGTCTTCACATTCTTACATTGTGATCCAGGAAGTTGCCTATTATTTTTTCGACTGGTATTGGTGGTGGAAACTAGTAGCAAAAAGTGAAGAAAAGAGGTGAAGAGGAAAGGGAAATAAAGCTGGACAGGTAGTAGTTTCATGCCAAAGATAACATTGGAACCAAGGAATGGTAAAACTAGCTAATGGTACATAAAGGACATAAGGGGGATCTAGGAAAAGAAGTACAAAGGCATGTGGTGGTGAGGATGCAACTAAAAGTGATAGTGGAATTGGTTCTAGTCCTCTCCCCCTTTGTGTGGTCTTGGTTATTACCTTGTTGGAATGTTAACGAGAATGGAGATGCATTTCGATTGGATATGGCATAGGAAGTTAAAACAGTTTGAGGTTACTAGTGGATTAGGTAATTTAAATAGTTCATCAATGTATTGGTGCTCATTTGGACAACTTTAAATTTCTGTACAAGGTAAGTTATCACATCCTTGGTCCTCCTTCCATGTTTCATCAATGTCTATTTGTATGGTTTTTGTATTCAGAGTTCTAATGTCTTGTGATGTGGCTTTGAACAGAGCATACTGAAAACAAAGGATACTTAGTAGCCTATTTCAACTAGAGGTTATCACAAAAAGAGATTTTTCTTTGTTTTAAAAAATCTTATATCGAAAATAGACCTGGCGATGGATCCAGATTTAAATTTCCCCTTCCCCAATACTCAAAAATAAAAAAATTCTTCCACATTTGAGTACGAATCAGAATTAGGAATAATCATTTGTATGGAATAATTATTCTTTTTCTCCTCTGTTCTATCTAATTCCATAAATCAATTAAGGTTTTATAATTAATGTCAAATTTCAATCTCATCAGCGCATCCAATTAATGTTGTTGGACAATGACAGGATGACTTGGCTGAACCAGAAATACAATTATTTTCTTATGCATTTGCTACTGTAAAATGGAATCAAACCTAAGCTCTAAGAATAAAGTTGTAATTTCTATCCTTATTGCGTTTTCTAATTTGATTTACAATCTACTCTTATTGGGTTTATCTTGTACCGAACCCTGAATAAGCTTAAGGATGTAATATATATACTAATTTTGTTTAAAAAAAAAAAAAAAAGAATAAAGAATAATAGAAAGGCGCGAGTCTTGCGTTCTCTTCATTTTTTTATTTATGTCAGACAAAAAAATGGTTTAAAAAGCCAATATTATTAGGAACTCTTTTTTTTTTTTTTTCTCTTTTTTTTCACGTGTGTCTTTAGCCGTTGAGTTAAATTTTAATGTCATCCAGACCCATAAAGGGAAAAGCCGCAGCAAAACCAATCCTCGTTGGTTATTTTTTTTTTTTTTTTTTCGTTTTTTGTTATTCGGTTTATTCACGTGTGTCTTTAGCCCGTTGAGTTAAATTTAATTCATCAGACCCATAAAGGGAAAAGCCCAGCAAACCAATCCTCGTTGGTTATTAGGATCCTTTTTTTCCTCCTTTTAAGAAAAAGGGTGATGCTGTGTAACAATGCTAAGCCCATTAAAGAGCAGATCGCAATGTAAATTTCAAGCCATGAAAGGGTAAATAATAAAGCCCATATAGGCTCCAAGTGTCTTGTTTACCTATATGATCATGTGTTGATCTTTCCGAGGTTATGGTAAGTGATAGAAGTAAAAATAAGAAGTGGATAATTCAGAGAATAGATGATAGTATATTTATTACAAGGTATCAATACAAAGACCTTCTAGGAAAATAGTAGCAAGAGCGAGTATCATGCACTAAATGATTATGTAACGCTCGATATAGTTGTTCTAGTAAAGTTACAGATTTATCCTCGCAATATTTATTTAGTCTATGAGTAAGCAAGCATGATTAATCAAATACAAGGGAAGATGGATCAAACAAGTTCCATTTCCTTTCCTTGGAAGTATTTTATTATTATATATTCATAACACAACAATCAAACTCTCATTTCTGTGCTGTCTTCCAACCCTCAGCCAGCTCAGCTCACACAGACAAGGCAAGTGATAATAGAAAAAGTCTATTATTGTTGTCAACTCCCCCAACTATGCCAAACCTAACAAAATTAATTGCTTCCCAAAAAATAAAAATCAATTAGAAACTTTGAGCTCAAGGTATGATTCAATGTTTGCATTTCTTTGGGTTCATATTCAAAAACAAGAAAAAGTTAGTGTAGTAGAAATTATTGGTTTCTTGGATTTTTGTTAACATGCATTGATAAATTTATTTGACTGTGTTTGATGTAAAGAACCATCAAGTGTAATTGATACGGTTCCTTCAATTCACTATCTCAATCAATAAAAACAAAAATGGAAACTTAAAGTTCACAATAATAGGAAATTTCCTCTTTTTTGCTTTCTTTCTTAGATAAATATGTAAATACAAATTAACATCGTTGTAAGTTCACTCTTTATTTAATTATTCGTTGTTCGATTTTTTTTAGCCAACATTGTGAAGTAACTTCAGATTATGTATTTATGGTTCGACTTTAATTTCCTGTTCATTAGAACTGAAACACGGTGATTCTAATTTGAAATTTGTAATATATATATATATATAATTTTTACACTCATACACTCTTATAAATAATAAAATGACTATTTTTATACTCATACACTTTTAAAAATCTACATGAGGTTCAAAAGTTAATACTTTAAATCCAAAACACAAAAGATTAGCCTTTTGAGGGCTTCAAGTGGACAAAATACAAGGAATGCCTAGTTATTGCCATTTAATAGGTTAATACAACTTTGTTTGCTTTGTGAAAAATAGACCTGTCGCAATGTCTTGGTTTCAAAGGCAACAGAAGTCACATGGCCATCATTCTCTCTCATTTTCCACCATAAATAAAGTGAAAGTTATCATTCAATGTGCATATGCCTGTGCCTATGCCCTTCCTTGTAAGTCTCTACTGCCATAACAAGACAAATCCCACCATAGACCATTGCCTTTCTTAATTGCTAATGCCTCAAATATTTATTGTTCTCTTGTAAAGAGACATTTTATGGATGGTGTCTTGTATACAATGACGATTATCTCCTTTTATTTTTATGGGTCCTTTAATTAAGTTTTAGGCTATGTTCGGCATTTTTAAGTGTTTTAATAGTTTTCGGCTGTTTTATTAGTGGCTAGCTATTATATATTAGCTGTTGATGGTTAGATTAGCCGCTGATGGTAAGAGCGATTTAAAATAAAAATGTTTGATAAAATAAATGTTTGATTAGCTATTTAATATAAAACGATTAAAAAGGTAAAACTTTAAACGTTAATAAAGATAATGTTTAATGAAATATGATTTCAAATTCTAAACGCTATAATAAATATTATATTATTGAACTCCACAATTAATTAAGATAATATTTTAACCTCATCAAAATACTAAACACTACTTCAAATATAACAACATAATCTTAGTTGATTAAGCTTGTGGTTAAAACGCTAAATGATATTCTTATAGCGTTTGAACTATGTTTTAAAAGCTAAAGTAACTGTTTTACTAAAGGTAAATAAGTATTTTCCATATGATATTTATAAATAATTAAAAAAATAAAACAAAAGCAAAAAGGTAACAAAAAAGTCAAAAGTGAAATAGTTGAGGGACACTTTTGTCATACAATAAAAAAAAGAAGCAACCCCCTGAAATTTCGGAGCCGTTGGGGTTTATTATATCATGAAGTGAGTTTTATGTCTCTCTACTGGAGACTACTGAACACAACTGCAAGGAATCTCTCTTCGGGAAAAGCTAAAGTCACAAATCTTTGCTGATATTCTCAATCACAGCCCCTCTTTGTATCGTCAAATTCTCATGCAACTTAATCGGACGGGTAGTCAACGGTCCACTTAAATCACCTGATCAAACACCACCACTTTACTCAAAGTTGACGGCTGCTAATGAGCTGTGACTATTGCAATAATTACAAATGCGTACAAGATATGGATTTTGTTACTATTTGGTTTATTTTAAAAGAAAATATTATGCAAATATTAGCACACCAAAAAAGAAAATTATGCTGACAATATTAATATTTGAAAGAGAGAAAAAACAAGCTCTGATGTAAAAGGCCTTCCCTTTCCCCCCATCTGGCTATTTTTCTCAAGTAATTTCCTCAAATTTTTTTATTCATTTTTCATATATACATTTTTTTTTTCAAATTGAAAGATCGCTAATTTTTATTTTATTTTAAATATTCTAAACAAAATCTTATGTTCATTTTCTGGCTTCCGGGCTATTTCAGATCGTGATCAAATCTGCTAGATTGTTTTTGAAACCGTAATTTCTCTAATTTGAATTGGTGGGTGTGATTTAATTTTTCATAATTTGCTTCCAATTCTAATAATTCAATCTGATTTCTTAGTTTTGATAGCTCTTTCACCATTAGAGCTCTGCTCATTCTTTCCTTCTGGGTTTTTCACGTTTCATTTTTTTCTTCTTTTGCTTCTTTAAAGACCAAAAAAAACCTCATTTGGGGTTCATCTATAATAGCATAAGGATTCAGTTGTAGTTCAATTTTATGAATTTGAGCTGGTTTGAGCTTTATTGCAAATTATTCATTAAGGAATATGAAAAAGTGTGATATTGTTGTGATTGTTGTTAATTGAACTTTTTTTTTTGGATAAAATTGTGTAGAGGAAAGGCTTTGGATTTTCCTTAGAAAATGGGGGTTATGTCAAGGCGGGTTGTACCCGTCTGTGGCAACCTCTGTTTCTTTTGTCCTTCATTGCGGGCAAGGTCAAGACAACCTGTTAAGCGTTACAAGAAGTTTCTTTCTGAAATTTTTCCTCGTAATCAGGTGATAGATTAATGTTGCTTTGATTTTCTTCTTATGTTTCTTGAAATTATGTGCTTGTAAGTAGTTTTATTGATATAGTTCTTTCTTTGTTGTTTGCTTATAAGGTGATTCTTGCCTTGTTATGCTTTGAATATTGAAGTGGTTAATTAGTGTTGATCTAGTGGATCTTTAGTCTTTCTGTTTATTCTTCAGTTTTCTGTTATATATTATAAAAGTATGAATGAATTGACGAGTTAAAGTATTTGAGTTTATTATATCCTGTTCATGTCATCTACACAATGTAGACTAAATTTGTATGTTTCTTTTGGCTGCCATTAGTGATGCTACTTGTGTATCTGCACTAAGAAAATATTACGCCTATAAAGGTTGAGTGGAAGTATCAGGTCAAATAGTTTTAATAAAATACTTTACTATCTTGCTACTGGAATAATGATGTTTCTGGTTGCCTCTGCTTCAAAGTTCTTGACAGCTTCTGATACTCACCATCATGCTACCCACCCACCCAAATAGGGGCAGAAAGAGAAGTATTTGGAGTAGTAGAGGATTACTTAAGTTGTTTATTTTCTGTCATCATTTTGCAGGGTGCTGAACCGAATGATAGGAAAATTGGGAAACTTTGTGAATATGCTTCAAAGAATCCATTGCGAATTCCCAAGGTTTGTTTTCCTGTGTATTTTAGAGGTCAATGATTTTGAGATTTGTTCACTCAATAAAATTATCGAGAATATTTTCAGGTTTGTCATTTGATTTGGTTCAAAGGGCAAAACAAAAGTTTGAAGTTACCATTAGATTTTTCCTTTTGCACTTGTTATTATTCTTTCTTTCTCTTTATCATGCCTACATATGCGTTCATATGTATGCTTGCTTTCAACAATGTGATTCTGCTATGAACAACTCTCATGGCTTGTAATTGAAATTTTAATGTACTATAATATTGTGATCAAATGTTTGCAAAATTTGAATAGGAAACTGTAATAGGTGGTGGGAATATATTCCTGAGGTTCAATTTCAGGAGTGCTTCATGTTTTCCAATTTTCGGTGCAGATTACAGAAACGCTGGAGCAAAGATTTTACAAGGAGTTGCGGCATGGAAACTTTGGATCTGTGAAAGTTGTGATGTGCATTTATAGGAAATTTTTGTCGTCATGTAAGGAACAGATGTAAGTTAAGAGGTTTAGACTTGTAGTTCCCCAAATCAATGGAAGAAAATGGTGATTTGAAATTAGTTAGAGATCACCTTTTAAAGTCGTTATAACATCATATGCTTATATCTCTGAGTGTGTGTGTGTGTGTGTGTGTATGGAAATTTCTTGATTTCAAATAACACATTTTAAATTTTTGCATCTAACCCCTTCCAATAACCATAGAGAGAATTCGATGATGCTGTCTATTATATATAACTGAAAGGCAGTAGGCTAGACTTTTAAGCAGAGAAAAAAAAAATCAATTGATATTAAAGGTAAAATAATAAAAATGTACAAACTAATACAAATAGATGATGTCATGACATTTTTTTGGACTTGAATACATCCTATCACAAATTAAAGTTTGGAATGATATGGTTTCTCTTTTTGTCTCAATGGTTTGCAGGCCACTATTTGCCAGTAGTTTATTGGGGATAGTCCGAGTTCTTTTGGAACAAACTGGGCAGGATGAAATGCGGATTCTTGCTTGCAACGTTCTTGTTGACTTCATAAATATTCAGGTTCGTAATGGCTAAAGTTTTTGTCATAGGCTCTGCAAACTGGCACATAGAATAAGGGATTACTCAATTGTTGTTCGACCCCCATCCCAAAAGAATTCTTCCTCTGTCTATTAGGAAGGTTTAAACTATCTAATTCTTTTCCTCAAAATGGCAACAAAAGGAACGGGATGGATGAAGGGAATATCCAAAGATCAGGGGGCTTGAACAGGGCAGAGCTAAGTTAAGTTCTAGTGAGGCCACTTGCTTATAAAACAGTTGAGATCTTTTTTTTGCTTGTGTCCCCACAAACTTTACTTGGTGCTGTAATTGGTTTCCCACCCACTTAAACCCGCAAATTAGCTTAAAAGATGCTATTGATAGTTTGATTCAATAGGTTACACTTTAACAATTCACAGTCGCTTGTTTGTTTATCTATTGAAAAGAATGGCTACAAATTAGCTTATTACAGTTAGCAAGCATTTAATTATAATGTGATGATTATGGAAAATGCTTTGTGTTTTTTTTTTTTTTATATATATTTAATTGATTGGTATTTATTAATTATTGCATCTAATATATTAGGATATTTAAAGAAAAATATAAAATAGTATGTTTTTTTTTTTTTTTTTTTTTATATTTAGGATAGTTTAAAGAAAAATATAAAATAGTATGGTTTTTTTTATTTTTTTTGGTGATATATCTTCATTAGATATTTTTTTTTTTTTTTTTTTTGGTGTATTTCTTCATTAGATTATTGAAAGCCTGGGACTAGACCACAAAAGAGTTTTTATTTATTTTTTTCCCCTTTGCTAATCCCCTTGTCTTACTTTGGATGGTTTACTTTTGAATAGCTGTACTAAAGAAGTTGGATTTGGCATGGTGCATGAAATCTGACCCTTGATGTTACTTTACTGCAATACAGAACAAAAAAAAAAGAAATACTAGGTGAAATTAATTCAAATACTCACGCATTTATTTTCATTGAAAGATGGACATATTATTTTTATACAATTGAATATTTATTGATAAATAAAATATGTTTTGCTCCCACTGAACAAAATTCCTGGTTCTGCCATTAGGTTTGAGAGAGACCTATTGAATGCTGGAAGTTTGTAATAATTCATCTATAGGCAGTGCTTACATGAACTAGATATTAGGTCAAGTATACATATTAATTCTTTACTGTTAACCAAAAGTAGACAGATAGCACACACATGTTCAACTTAGAGGGCCTCATTCCTAAGCTCTGTCAAGTGGCTCAAGATGTTGCTGATGGTGAAAGAATGCTACGTTTACATTCAGCAGGACTGCAAGCTTTGGCTTCCATGGTAGGCATTTCACTTCCTCCCTCTCCTTCGCCCTTTTTCTTTTTTCCCAGCTCAGATGTTGTTCATAGATATATCCATGCATTTCGACACTCATTAGAAGTGGAAGTTTTCTTATTATTAGGACAATATTCATGCATTTGACATCTCGATTATTGAAAGAAATCTATAGGATTCTAGTTCAGTTAGTACTAGTAGCGATCTGTTTGCAGTTGTGTGGGCCCTACCTCATCTTTTTCTTATTATTCATCATCTTCTCTCCAACTCAAACAAATAACAATTAAAGCAGACAAAAAACAGAAAACAAACCTAAAATGAAGAATTTATTATCCAATTAGGTGCAGCTTTTAAGATGATAAAGAGCTTATAAATCCAAGTAGGAGAAAATCATCCATTTTTGAGTATCACAAAAAACTAAACTAGAAATTAGAAAAACTAAAAACTGAAGTTCTACATCAAACATGTACATCTTGAATTCCTATGGAAGAAGATAAAAATATGATCTTTCTTTTTTTTTTTTTTTTTTTTTTGAAGATAAAAGATATTGAATCTTCTTTTTTTTTTTTTTTTTTTTTTTTTTTTTTTTTTTTTGGAATAAAGTTGAATGTTTTTCAAATAGGGTTTTCTAAAGGTTTAAAGAAAGAAGGACGAGTACTGACTTGATACTTGAAAGGACAAAAATTTAAATTAAGGTTCAAAAATTAGAAAATATTGATTTTTAAATAATAAAAAAACTAAAATTAAAAATCTTGAAAACGATGTTGTTCTCTTTCATCTCCTACCTCTGTCAATTGAGAAATACAATACCATGCGTCATATCTTCGGCACAACTCACACAACAGCTTGTCAATGGGATCTAGAAATATTATTTGAGTTCTGCTACTCAAAATATGGCTTCGATTTAAGGGATTTAAATTTGGTCCTAATAGTTCTTTCTCTATTTGTTTCCTTTCTTAATATTAAATATTTTCTTCATATATTAGTGAGGGTTCATAAAATTATGTGCTGTTGAAAAGAGTAAAGAAGGATGGGTTTGGTTCTGGAATTTACAAGTAGCTGCACTTTGGTTTTTCAGTTTTTAAGATGGAATAAATGAAATTGGCATAGATAATTTTGCTTTTTTGGACCCTTTTTTTAAAGTATGTTTAGTTATTATAAACTATAGTAAAGATGATGTGTGCCTCACGCAAGTCAGCTTTACTAATTTATTTAATGGAATCATCTTTCTTCATCTATTTATGGGCTCAATTGTCTTAAATTGTAGAGCAGGGACCCAGTTAAGCTTTTATGATGAGTTCAGGGGGTTAAATTGGCTTTTACTTGAAAAAGAACTGATTAGACCTTTGATGCTGCCACACACTCTATTTTCTGACACTTGTGCAGTGAAATGCAATATATAAATGGTCAATTGCACAAACTGCTCATGAACTTTCCATTTAGTTGAAAATGGTTCATAGGCTGATCTGGAATCTAGATAGAGAGCCTCAGTTTTTATGATTTCATATAAGGGAAATACAGATTTCAATTCGTTGTTGCATTTTATCTGCAGATTTGATTCTATATTGCTGCACACGTTTAATCACAACCTTAATTAACTGTCTATATTCCTGATTTGCAAAGCGTATTATTTGATTCCTGTTGAATGAATGTGATGTTGGTTCTCATATAGGAGTCATATATAGCTTATTTACTATTGAAGTATTGCTTCTCTTATGGAACCTATCTTCACGTGGAATTGCTGTTCGAGATGTTAGCATTGTTCAGATACATGTATTACCTATGCATTTCTGGAGCATGGGTTTGTTTCAGACTTTTTATGTGATATGTTGTCTCTGAAAAGTAGTAGTTGCCATGCCAGATGTTATACTGGCATTACTTTTGAAGGCAACACTGTATGATATTAGGATATCAAGGGGCTTAGAGTTGCGGTAACCACCATTTTGTTTTGGTAGTGACAATAGATTTCTGGTTCCAAATTTAGACCTTTAGTTCATCTGTGACATGTTTATAAGCTATTTACTTGGTTTTGGAACAGGCGTTCCTTCAACCGACTATAAGGCAGCTTTTCCTCTGGATGGAGAATATGGAAAGCTCACCATATGATTCCATAGCATGAAAGCTGCAGCGATCATTTAGATACCTGATCTCCTAATTTAACTACCAGACTATGATACGATACAACTGCCATTTGCCACTGAAACCTTCACTCTGGACAGTGAATGCATTGCATATCTGTCAATTCCGCATTCAGAATTCCATGCTTAATGTTTATTGAAATTCAATTTACCTGAAAGAAAAATAATTTTTTGAGAATGAGAAATAGAATGTGCCTCTTCAAACTTAGTGTGTAGAATTGCTGCTAATTTCCAATAGAGTTATGACACTTAGGTTGGAAATTGAGAGGATGAGTGAAGCCTTTGTCTATTTTTGATAACTGGTCAATGGACAAAATCAATATTTTCTTTCTTTCTTTTTTATTTTAATCATTTGAAGCATTGAGATCTAATCTGTTTTTTCTTTTTTTTTTTTTTTTTTTTTTTTTTCTGTGAGATGTGGAATATACCTTATAGAGTCCAATATTGCCATTGACACGAATTCTAGGCTAATGATAGTCACTAATTTGTGTGCACCTATTGATATAAGTGTGGCTTATAGTTGTGCCCATGGGCAAGATGTTAGAACATAGAGAGAGACATTAACTCAAGTTATTGAAGGAAGGAACCACTGTAGCGGATGTAGAGTTATTGTGAATAAGCATAGCAAGGGCTATAGAAGTTGCCGGTAACCACACAATGTGTTTGTGGTGTTTGCTAAGGGCTAGTGCCTCGGAACGCAAATAGGTAACTATATTTATCTGGTTTCCGAGAATTTGTATATGAGAAACATTTAGTATGATTTTATTGATGACGTGATATGAATGAGTTCGATCAACTTTGACTTGGATATTTCTTGAAACGACAAAGACAGAGTTCCCTACATCAATTATTCCGCGAATCACCCATATACACATCAATAGAGAGTACAGCTTAGTCTTCCACTCGGGACTTGTGAGCAAAGAAAAGTATGAAGAAAGATACACGCAGATAATAGATATCTCCATCTAGGCGATAAAACGCACTGCAGAGGCGAATTAATTTATGATAAGTATCACTGATCTCCTAATTTAATCATACTCTAAAGATAACTATTGAGTAAATGACGATACAACACTGGCCATTAGTCACCACTCGAAGAGTTACACAGCAAATGATTAACTGATTCATAGACAGATAGTAATGCATTGCTATATTAACGTCGTAGCATAGTTTATGCTGCCGAGCATAAATCAGAGAGTGATATGCACGTCTAGATTGAAAGAAATGAATTTTATTAGAGAGTTCAAATTATACACCTATGAAAGAAAAAGCTAAATTTTTTTGAAGAAATCGTATATAATTGATTAGAGTCATCTCAAAACTATGCACAGTAGTTGAGTTTAGGAATTTCTTGAGAGACGAAGCTAATTTCCAAATAGCCGTTATACATGAACAAAAGACTACATTAGGTTGGTATTAGCTGAGTACGGTATGAGTTGAAGCTTGTATTTCGCAATATTTTATTCGCGATAACTGGTCAAATGGACAAATTCATATAATTTCCTTTCTTATCTTTTTATATCTTAAATCATTTGATATGCATCTGGAGTAAGTCTAAGTTCAATGTTTGTTCTCTTTTTTTTTATATTTTTTTTATTTATTTTGTGTTTTTGTTAGTGTTTGTCATTTATTTGGAAACTGTTTCGTTTTTGATCTTACTGTTTTTTGGCTTTGTGGACTGTTTGGGCTAATTATGATGTTTACTCGTTGAGTAGATTCCCATGTAATGCTCATCTTGCCATACTTGCTTGGATGCGTACTGAATATTTATTTTTGTCCACTAGGTATCGTATATCAAAATGGGCGAGTCATTCTCCCATCTTGTTGTCAAATGGTATGGCCGATATTGTAACTGCCTCCTCTGTTCATATTGGTTCTGTGTCCTTTATATAACCAAAAAAAAAAAAACAAAAAAAAAAAAAAAAAATAGAAGGCAATGGTCTGCTTAATGCTGGGGCTGTTAATGCTGGGTATTAAACGAGCTAGAACCACAATAGAATCTTGCATGTGCTATTGTGGGAATTTAGGATAATCTATGGCTTGTTCCTATTTTCTTCTTTTCTTGAAAATATAAAAAAGGAAAAAAAGAAATGTTTTAAGGAACAGGAACAGAGAGATATGGTGAGCAAAACACTGATATGTTTGGATCAGTTTGAACTAGATATATATTGCAACTAATTTAGTTAATTTGGGCTTAGTTTTATAGAGAGGAAAAAGTAGAGCCCACTGACTGGAAATATTTAAGAAAGAACACTGAAGAGACGAGATATTTATTGGCAAATGATTGCATTTGCAATTCTTGAACTTAAAGCCCTTATCATCTGCGAACTCCTTCATTAGTGTGAAGTATACACTTAAGTGATCACTCACTTCACACACGACATGAAATCTAGCACATATAAAATGCGTATTCCCAATACTGATTCCAGAACGACTTGCCACAAGAGCCGAAAGAATCAAGGTGGGTTTCAAGGAGGCTTAAAGGAGAAGAACGAATGAATTCTTCTTTCCCCAGAATATTGAAGCAATATGATCCAGGGCATAGCACCTGTTAAAAGCTTTAATGCTCAACCTGAATTGAGGAGACCCTCTTTGTTGCATTAATTAGTGTGATTTATTCCACATGAATTTATTTATTCAAGATGGTATCATATTCCTCACTTATATCCAATGGGGGAGGAGGGAGCCGAAAAAACTTGAGTTTATGCCATAAGACTATAAGGATTATACTCTTTAAATTAGCATTAACATCTCCCTTTATCTTATACATTAACTAAGAGCCACTTGGAATATCAAAGGAGATAGTTTCTCCAAACAGTCCATCTACTGGCTAAGTAAATCAAAAGTCTAAGGGTTTAGAGTATTACACATAATCTATAGCCAACACAAGACACACAATAGGTGAATTAAAAAGACACTACACACAACAGTACGAGCAACAGTTGTTTAATAATGTTGAACTCTGCTTCCACATAACTTTTGATAACATGGAAGAACAAATTCTATTGAGGCCCCTGCGTAGTAAGAGGAAGATTAGTCATTGACACCAGTCACTGTTTTGAGAGACTATAGAAATTTGCTATATTCCGCTTTTGGACGGACAGCAGGGGTCATCTATTGAAAAAAAAAAAAAAAAAAAAAAAAAAAAAAGAAAAAAAAGTGCCTGACTGGAATTATTTAAGAAAACAAAACATATTTGCAATGTTTGCAATTCTTGACTTACTATACTGGAACTCTTTTGTTGTGAAATAGATTATATCAGTCACTCTGGAGAACTACATCGATTCCCAAATGATTCCAGACGATTCCAAGGAAGATCAATGGGTTCAAGGAGTGCTTAAAGGAGAAGAAAATGATTCCTCTTTCCCAGATATTAGCAAGAAGGTTGCCTTAAGCTTTAATGCTAAACCTGAATTGGATCCCTCTGTGTAAGGATTCATTTTATTTATTCAATGGTACTCGTTTAGAATAGGATTACTCTTTATTACATTAACATCCTTTTCTTCTTACTGCTGGAAACAGGGATACTTCCAAAAGTCCATCTTACTGGTCTAGGGTTTGTTTACATAATATGGCCAAACTAGCAAAGGAAGCTACAACAGTACGACGTGTACTTGAACCTCTGTTCCATAATTTTGATACAAACAATCATTGGCCCCTGGAAAGAGGAGTTGCATACCCTGTTTTGATATATTTGCAATCGCTTTTGGAGGAAGCAGGTCACAGTGACAATTTTAACGCAACAGCTTTTCCAAGATCTATGATTGTATTAATTTTTTGTAGCTGTATTTGATATCGGTTTTCTCTTAACACTAGGGGAAAATTCACATTTGCTATTATCAAACCTGGTCAAGCACTTGGATCATAAAAATGTTGTCAAACAACCTCTGCTACAGACAGATATTGTTAATGTCACCATGCAGCTGGTACAAAATGCAAAGCAGGAGGTCACAGTTGCAATCATTGGTGCAATATCTGACTTGGTTAAACATTTGCGAAAATGCCTGCAAAATTCTGTCGAACTACCCAGTCCTGGGGATTGTGTTGCCAAACAAAATGCTGATCTTCAGTTTGCCATAGAAAAATGTATCTCACAGCTCTCAAATAAGGTTTGTGTTTGTTCCTTTTCTTTGAACTCTCTCTTAATGTTATATCACCTTCCACTTAATTTATCGAATTTGATTAATTCTATAACATGTACGAGAGCACGTCATGGACTAGTGTTACTGATTAAGTTGCAGTTTCTGAAACTAATAAACCATGCTAATAGCAATTCAGTTCTATTGCATAATGCTTCTATAAGATATTCACTTTCTAATATTTTTCTCGTATTCTCCAGTTTATCTTATCTTTGTGAATACACATTAGATGCCTAGAACAGATGTGGAAAGTTACATATGATCCTTAAAAGGGAAAAAATATAAAGAAACAAATTCCCTGCACTGGCTATGGGTTTGCATCTAACACTCATGCGCAAGTCACTATAGGCTACAACATCATTTGAAAAAACATTATGAAAATCATGATTGAGCCTTTGATAAATTGGGAGTTTCCCCGGTATCCTCAACTTACCATCTTAGATACAAAACAACATATATATATATATATACACACACACACACACACACACACACACACACACATATTCTCTCTCTCTCCCTCTCTCTCTGAAACAATGGACTGAGAGATAGGTTTTATGCTGCTATTGAGGTCAAAGGTCAACATATTTCTTGTCTATTTTCTAGTTGTGCAGCATTCGACCTATAGAGCATGGCTGCACTAAAATATTCCAAGTTAATAAACATATGTTATTCACAGAACATTTTGATAACATTTCTCCTTTTCTCCTTTCTATATCTCTTGGCAATTGAACTTCTATATTGTTTTATAATTTTTTTCACAGGTTTAATTTACAGCTGCATATAATTTATTCACTTCTATTCCATGTCAGCTTTATTTTCATTTTTTTCTTCTATGTGGGAAATTCACTGTTAAAACACCCTGTTGACTCTAACTTTCGAGGACCACATTCAGCTCTATCGAATTGAAGATAAACAAATTTTGGCTATCAATTAGGTTCTAGTAAATACGCTTTATAAGCTGGTGACTAATTAGGTTCTCTTGGCGATTGAACTTCTATATTGTTTTATAATTTTTTTCACAGGTTTAATTTACAGCTGCATATAATTTATTCACTTCTATTCCATGTCAGCTTTATTTTCATTTTTTTCTTCTATGTGGGAAATTCACTGTTAAAACACTGCATATAATATTTATTGCACTTCTATTCATGCACGCTTTATTTTCATTTTTTTCTTCTACTGGTGAGGAAAATTCAACCATGTTAAAAACAGCTCTGTTGACTGGTCATAACTTAGTTTCGAGGACCACACATTCAGCTCTATTCGAATTTGAAAGATATAACAAATTTTTGGGCTATCAGTTTATGGTATCTACTATAGTGTGATGTGATGTGTAGTGTGTGTTGGGAGTATAATATATATATAATATATATATATAATTTTATATGTTGTCTTTCGTTCAAATATGTATTTTTATTGGCAATGAAAAGGTGTTGTCAATTGACAGGTTGGTAAGAGTGGGACCTCATGACGTTGATACTAATGGCATGTCATTCTTAGAAATATTTTCAAACTACTCCTATATTGTTAGCTAGGACGACCGGATTTCTGAGCTTGTTCAGACGGACAGTACAGCTACAATTTGCTATACCGTGTCCCACATATCATATCACAAGAAAGGCAAGTATACCTGCTAAAAATCAAAATATACTTGTTTGCCTGTCAGATCATGTAGAAACAAATTTAAAGATTTGGAGTGTAAGTACTTGTTTACGTTTATCAGGCTTCATATCTGATGCTAACCTATTTTCACCAAAGTTGCTCATAGCAATGACCCATGGCCAGACCATGAAACATAAGAGTTGGGAGAGCCTCAAACAGTGCGTCCCTTAATATGTATTGTGCTTATAGCCATCCTTACTTTCCTCTTATGGTCCAGACAGAGAATCAGAAACACATCATATGACTATTTCTAGTTGGTGTATCAGTGCAAATCCATTAAGACTGAATAAGTGGAAGCTTCTCCTTTAGGAAGAGGTAATGGGATAAGGCAGGAAGCCCACATAGATGGAGGATCACAGGATGAAGAACAGTGGAGAGTATCCGCTTAACCGATAGATAAGAACAACGTGGGGCTAGAAAGAATTTGGAACAAGTGATTTACCGACTAAGAAATGGAAAAAACAGTAAATGAAAGCTCCTAGTTTTTAAGCATATTTTTAGTTGGGAATTTCTTATATATATATATATATATATATATGTTGTCTTCGTCAAATGTATTTTTATTGCATGAAAGGTGTTGTAATTGACAGGTTGGAGATGTGGGACCCATACTTGATACTATGGCTGTCTTCTTAGAAAATATTTCAACTACTCCTATTGTAGCTAGGACGACAATTTCTGCTGTTCAACGGACAGTACAGCTAATTGCTTCCGTCCCCAACATATCATATCACAAGAAGGCAAGTATACCTGCTAAAATCAAAATATACTGTTGCCTGTCAGATCATGTAGAACAATTTAAGATTTGATGTAATACTTGTTACTTTTCAGGCTTTTCCTGATGCTCTATTTCACCAATTGCTCATAGCAATGACCCATCCAGACCATGAAACAAGAGTTGGAGCTCACAGTGTCTTATCTGTTGTGCTTATGCCATCCTTACTTTCTCTTTGGTCAGACGAGAATCAGAAAACATCATATGCTATTTCTAGTTTGTTAAGTGCAATCCATAAGACGAATAGTGGAAGCTTCTCCTTTCAGGAAGAGGGTAAGGATAAGGCAGAAGCCATAGATGGAGGATCACAGGATGAAGACAGTGGAGTATCACGCGTGGGCAGAAAAGAATTTGGAAAAAGTGATACCACAGATGGAAAAACAGTATGAAGCTCCTAGTTTTTAGAATATTTTAGTTGGGATTTCTTATTTTAAATACGATTCAGCAAACTCATTTGCTGCAAACTATTATTTGTAGCAAACTTCTCTCCGATTGAGTAGTCATCAAATCAGTCTTCTGCTTTCATCAATATGGGTTCAGGCAACATCTACAGAGAATATGCCTGCAAATTTTGAGGCCATGGCTCACACCTATAATATTGCTTTGCTGTTTACTCGAGCTAAGGCAAGTCATCCTTATTGAATTGTCAGCATTGACATCATCTGCTTCATTTTCTTGCCCTTGTCTAATGTGACTGTTAACTTATGACATATTCTGGCAAGTGCTATGTACGTCAGGAAAGAAAGATTCTATGCTTGTCCATCAATAAGGTTTCTTGTGTAGTCATTGCCCAGAAATGCATTTGATGACATTGCATTGCATTGCTTGTGGCTCACCAGACATACCCTAATTAATATAAGTATTTCATATCATCTATTTCATGTCCATCTGAACTTGTATGTTGATTAACTTTGATGATGGCAGGCATCCAACCACTTGGCTTTAGTTCGGTGTTTTCAGCTGGCATTCTCTCTTAGGAGCATCTCTCTGGATCAAGAAAGTAAGTTACTGAATGGTATTATATTTAAGCTTAAGCAATTAATATATTTATTGAGTAAAAAAAGTAGATGATCCATTTGTACACCTGGCTGAAGATAGTGATTCCTGAGAAATGCATCCATGGTACACAAATATTATGGACCTGTATATCTGCATTCCTAACTCTATCTTTGCTGATATATTGGTTCTCTCCTAATTCTGACTCTGTCTTTTCTTTTTGTTGTACTATAAAATGACAGATGAACAGAAATCCGAGGATCTTTATAACCAATAAACTATATTGCACAATATACTTAACAAAAATCACTGGTACATTTGGCATACCAGAGCTTAAGATACAATTATCACTGCAGTTTGAAATTAAGATTTTCCAATTTTTTGTTTATCTTTGGCCAAAACCCATTTCATGTGATTTATACTTGAAATAAGAGCTGACTAATGTTTAGAATAGTTGCATCATTGAAGTTACTTTTGATTTATCTTTCTTGATTTTCATATGCATATTGAAGGAGGTCTACCACCATCTCGCAGAAGGTCTCTCTTCATGTTGGCATCATACATGATTATTTTTTCTGCAAGGGCAGGGAACCTCCCAGAGCTAATTCCTATAGTTAAAGCATCCTTGACAGAAAAAACGGTTAAGTCTCCTTTTAAATTACCATGACAACTAGTCGTTATTTTATTTCTACATGGCTAAGGAAAGTTTTCTTTCAAATTTTCTTTACTGTATTTGAATCAATTTATTATCCTTTTCATAGGCTGATCCTTACCTTGAGTCAGTGGAAGATATCAGGCTGCAGGCTGCTCATTTAGTATCTGATGGAGGGAAGAAGATATATGGATCAGAGGAAGATGATATTGCTGCATCAAAATCTCTCTCAGCAGTGGAACTTAATGACCATCATTTGAAGGAAACTGCAGTAACCCAATTCATAAAAAAATTTGCAAAAAATTTGACCGAGGTGATTTTCTTATTTATGCTTGCAATTTCATAGAAAGACAAATAGTGTCTTTCCAGTCCCTGGTAGAGAACTTCCTTATGGATCTGAAAAGGCCAGTGCATGTAGTCCCTATTAGATATGGTAGCATAACATCACATGAATACAGAGTGAATATTATTCAACGTTGCAAACATGCTTAGGAACACTGAGGGAAAAGGTAAGGCAGGTGTAATTTTTAAGAAGTTGTGAGTGAAGATGATGAATTCCCATATTGAGTAATTCAATTGATTAAGTTCTATTGGGTTAATTGAGAAGAAATACGGATTATAGCAATTTATACATCATAGTTGGGATGCTTCTTGGTGTTGAATAGTTATGCACCTGTGCCTCTTTGGGAGTTGGTGCGCTTTGGAACTGAGCTCATAGGTAAACATGCTCATTATTATTTTTATTACTTTTTCGGAACTTTATAATTGGTTGTTGAGTTTGCATAAACAAGGTTCCTTAGATGACAAGTATCCTCATTCAAAATGGTTTCTTTTCATCTAAAGGTTTTCCTTTTCCAAAACAAGATTTTTCCTCAAGGTGTGTGTTTATTTATTTGTCCCTCCAGGATGAGTTATCAAGCATAAAGAGTCAACTTCTTCAGGAATTTTTGCCTGATGATGCATACCCATTGGGAGCTCCCTTGTTTATGGAGACACCAAGGCCAAGCTCTCCTCTTGCACTAGTGGAGTTTCGGGCTTTTGAAGAGGTAATAGCATTAACATACAGTCCAACATTATATGATTAAGCTACATCATTTTCTTATTTTCTTATGGTTTTCTTTCAGATCATACCTGCAGCTTCCTTGACAGATGACGAAACCTTCACTGATGCTAATAATGGGAGTCAGTCAGATCGTAAAACTTCACTTTCTGGCAATGTGGTAGATATCCTAAGTGTCAATGACCTTTTGGAATCAGTAAGAGGACCCTCCATTTTCTTCTTTTTTCTTTGAAAAGGAATTAGGCTTGACAATAATGAATATGAAATTCAGCACTTCTTACAATTATATCCAATTCTTTATTGGTTCACAACCTCCAGTCAATATTGTCATTAGCTTGCTCATTTGGATCCTATTCATGATCAATGGGGCCAATGTTGTGTTAAGAATAAGGAAAAGTCGCATCGACTCCATTCTCTAGAACATTTATAATTTAGTGGTGGAAATCTTGAATGGCAATTGCCATCTTATCTAGCAGTCTCTAATGCTCTAGGAGGTGAAGTCCATACTGCACTTGCTTCTTCTCAACATTGTGACCCCACAGCTCATCCTTACAGTTCATGTTAATAATTTAACAGTAATTTTTGGTACAAGTACATGGGGAAAACCATAAGAAAACATACTTAATTGAGTTCTTTTCTGTCACAACATGAACACATCTAATTTCTTCTCCACCTTTTTAAAAAAAAAAAATTGTCAGTCTTCATTTCCTTTGGCAACGTCCCGCACTCACTCTCATGACATGCACGTCAAGTCCCTCAACATACTTATTGCATCTCATTTCATTATTTTATCATTTCAATTATCGAAATTTGTAAGATCTTTGCAGGATAGAGATTGACTCTCTCTCCCTCGTGGTGCTACCATGCTGATGTGGTAGCCATGTCAGCTTTTCCTGTTTCAAGTACTCCAACTCAGCTTAGGTGACCAGATATTACAATACACTCGATTATGTGAAATAAAGCTCATGCATTTGAAAAACAAAAAGATTGATCACGGTCAATGCCTTTGCCCTTTAGAAAAAAACAAAATGGAGGGGCCTTGGAAAATTTTTGGGTATTTATTTTATCTGATTTCAATTTGAAAGATATGATCTTAATTCAAGTGCCAAACAATAGCTACATTAGAAATATGGTGGTTAGAGGAGATAAAGGCACGCTAGATAGTATAAGGTAAAGCAAGGTAGTTGCAAGTTGAGACAGATCTTATAAATTTCTGAGGTGCGACGTACAGATGACCAAACTTTGGATTAATTGCTTGTTTATACAGTATATGTGCAGATGTATTTTTCTAAATTTTTCTATATCTTGATGCCTGTCTTTCTCTGCTCTGCACTTGCAAATTTTATGGATTTTGCAAAATACCTACAGGTCTTGGAAACAGCCAGACAAGTTGCAAGCTCCCAGCTCTCCTCCACACCTGTCCCTTATGACCAAATGAAGAATCAGTGTGAAGCTCTTGTGACAGGTAAACAGCAGAAGATGTCAATGCTTCAAAGTTTTAAGAATCAAAATGATTCCAAGGTTTTCCCCTCTGAAGATGAAAAGAAAGGCACTTCAGCATTTATTCAGGTGAGTTTATTTAGTAGCTGAATATATTTATGGTGATATGTTTTCTATGCTGCATGCTTTCCATTATGCATTACGCCCTCTGTTCCGATAAATATAACAGTTTTTGACTTTCTTTTGTGGAAAATCATGTTCAGATTCCAAGAACCTTTAGTCTACTTGTCATGTGAAATTGACTTTCTTTTAGTATCATGAATTCAGTGGTTGTATAATTTGTATGAACATTTTTGCATTCTTTTTCTTTTACAGAATGAGGTGTTTTCACAAAGTGATTTGATATTAAGTGATAACAATCAAGTCCAAGCGTCCGACCAACTAGCCATCTGCTCGGTTGAGCACGGACAAAGTTCTTTCAGATTACCACCTTCAAGCCCCTATGACAAATTCTTGAAAGCAGCTGGATGCTAAAGATTTTTAACTATTATTTCCACATATTTGTGTCTATATGCCGTTCATCTTTTTTTTTTTTTTTTTTTTTCATTGCTTTTCCATTATGCATTACGCCCTCGTGTTCCGATAAATATATTGCACAGTAATTTTGAGACTTATCGGTTATGTGGGAAAAGGTTCAAATGTATTCAGTATTCCCAAAGAACCTTTAGTCTCTAAATTGTTGGCATGCCTGAAATTGGACTTTTCTTTTAGTATCTATGAATTAGCTGGTTGTAATAAATTTGTATGAAAACATTTTTGCAATTCTTTTTTCTTTACAGAATGAGGTGTTTTCACAAACGTGAATCTTGATAAAATTAAAGTGATACAATGCAAGTCCAACGGCGTCCGTGAGCCAACTAAAGCCATCTTGGCTCGGTTGAGCGCGGACAAAGTTCTTTCAGATTACACCTTCAACGTGCCCCGTCCTGTTTAATCAAATGGGGCTTGAAAGTTCGCATGAAGCTTGGGATAGCTTAAACCGCATTTTTAACTATCTATTTTTCACATATTTGTGTTCTATTTATGGCCGTTTCGATGATTCTTTTTTTGTTTTTTTTTTTTCTTCATTTTCACTTATGATTTATTATCCCATATTGTTTTTTATTCTTTTTTTCTCTCCCATTCCTTTGTGATGGAGTAACTTGGTTATCTTAGGCATCAAATCATAAATCACCATATTTAAGTTTGTATTTAGAAGGTTATACGCTGTACTTCGGCACTAGAATCACGTGATGGAAGCGGAAAGGTCAGAAAGTAGGCTGTCTATCCTGGGAGAAACTGGTTTTATATAGTCGGAGTTCAGCGAGCTTTATTTCCTTTTTCCTTTTGATTTTTGATCATTTTTTTTTTTTTTTTTTTTTTTTCCTTTCATTTTCCTTTATTTATTTCCCATTTTTTTATTTTTCTCTCCCAATTCTTTGTGATGGAGACTTGGTTATTTAGCATTAATCATAAATTAATATTTAAGTTGTATTAGAAGGTTTCGCCTTTCGGCCCTAGACACGTGGATGGGAGGGAAAGGAGAGAGGCTGTCTTCCTGGGAAACTGGTTTATATAGTCTACGAGCTTTTTCTTTTTCCTTTTTGATTTTTGATCAATTTTTAGGAAGATTTGTTAATGTCTTGATAGGTGTTTATATGAAATAAGCATTTCTTGATTTGTATACTGATTTGCCATTTCTTGATTAATGTTTGTATAAATTGACATAAATCTGTTCAGTGTTATTATTTGAATTGTATTGTTTCTATTTTTGGTTTTAGATTACTATTTATATACAATTAATACATAAACTAATTAATTTTAGTTGATTTTGTGAATTGAATTTGGGTGTGAAATATAAATTAAAATTGATTAATATTAATATTTGTTAGAAAGTTATCACATTATAAGATGAAAAATTACTATTGTCTTTATATTTTGTTAAAGTTAATTAGTCTATTTTGCATTTTGCGGATTAGTCTATTTTGTTAAAAATTTAGCGGATTTAAGTAATTAATTTGAAAATTTAAAAAAATATTAAGAATGTTATTATTGTTTTTAATTGTATTTAAAAATAATTATTGATACTCAATTTTTATAGTTTCACAGTAATTATAACTAAAGTTATCACTAAACTAGTTCGAAATTTTCCAAAAAAAGAGAAAAAAAAGAAAAATATAAACTAACGTTATTATTAGATTTAAAAAATAACGATGTTATAATTTAATATTTTTCAAATAAAATATAAAAAAAAAAAAGAAAAAAAAAGGGAAAAATAGTGGAGTTTATGGTGAAAGGATAATTTTGTAGAATTCATTTATAAATTCCATCAATTTTAGTAAATTTTGGGTTAGACATACTCAATTTCATTTTATGCAATTCGTAAAATTTAAATTTGTATTTTTTTTTTCAATCCAAACACAATATTTTGGATTTTCAAATGAATTCTACAAAATTGTATGAAATTCATTTATTCCAAATGAATTCCAAAAAGATTTTATGGAATTTATTTGTTTCAAACGAGTTTTAAACGTAGATTTCAATGAAAATTTTTTTATTTTGGTATATGTAAATCAGACAATCCTATTTTTTCATAAGGTATTAAATATGGGAAAAGACAAGATTACAATATTAGTTGAACATAATCAAAACATAAAAAAAGTAGAATATTTTAAAAAATATGGGGACAAATTAATTAATTTTAATGAAATACTGAAATTATAATAATTTTCTCTTATATAATTTGAAGTTCTATTAAAACCTAATACACTAACGTTTGAACTTTTGGCTTGTATTACTGAGGCAAGACAATATAGTTTTTGTTGTCTCCTTTTAGCATAAATTGGGAAATATAAAAGAGAATAAGTCAAGAATGCTCTTGTCATCTCCGCCAACAATAAATATTTCTCCTCTCAAGTGGTGGTTAATGTTAACAAACTCCTCTCATTAACGAGACAACGTAACATTGGAAACTCAAAAATTAAGAAAAATAAAATAAATATATATTTAAAAAAAAAAAAGAAAAATAAAATAATATATGAAATAATGTATATTGGCTTAATTTAAAAAAAAATCTTAAACATATATTTCAAGCTAATCAAAATAAAATAATTTTTTAATGTGTAAAGTAATTTTCTTAGTCATCTATACAAAAAATTGTTTTTTATAATTTAAATGTTTTAGAGAAATAAATAGCAAATTAATAAAATTTTTATTATTATTTAAAATATAGAAAAAATTTATTTCTTTAATAAATGATAATTTTATCTTTTTAGCATTATTTTAACAGCTAAAACAATATATTTTTTTAACAATGAATACCAAATAGTTTAATAGATTTATAGAGTAATATATTTTCCAAAATTCAATATTTTACACGCATAAAACGAAGTTAGTATTTTGTGTGTGGCACTGTCTATGCGTTTGCTCAGCACAATCCAATCTTTCACTGCCACGTCATATATATAATTCACACGTCATTAAATTGAAGGATATAGATGACGTGGCAAAGAGCTACTGGCCTGTATACGGCAAGACCAAGATTTCCCTTAAATATTCTAACACGTGGCACATGTTGACCGGACCAAGAAACAGGTGGGTCCGGTCCATAGAAATATGAGCTCTACCGTGACTCGTTCCCAATGCACTCCAACTAACTCACTGAGTCTCGACTCAGAAAAGGAAACTCGGGCCTCTTTTGTGAATTTTAGGTTTTTATATATGAGAAACTCTCAAAAAAACCAGGGCTCTGGGGTTTTAGACCTCTCTCTCTCTTTCTCTCAGTTTCTCTCTCTATATGTTCACATGCTTCGCTTGCTCTCTCTGGTGCAGCTAGATCTCTGATCAGGTAAATCTCCACCATTCGTTTAATTTCTCATTTTTTTAAAAAAATTTTTATTTCGTTCCCTCTCTGTGAAGCATATGAGAAATGAAGATTAATTCAAAGTGAAATGCAGAGAGCGATTCTTATAAGTTCTTTGAAAGTGAAATTGGAAGATTCTGTTGCTTTTGTTCAATTCAAAAGCTTCAAATTTCTTTATTTGCTGCATGCATTTATCTTTTCCTGTGATAATCTATTAATTCTTGAGTTGTTGAAAATGGGAATCGATGTTTACATTTGTTAGATTATGTATATAAGCTTAAGAGTCTTATTGAATTAACTGAAGCATTACTTCAATCTTTTAGGGCTTCATTAGATGCAACTTCTGAAATGCATGCATATATGTCTTTTGTTTTATGTTCATTTGGAAAATAAAGTAGAGTACAAGAATCACCCAAGAACAAAATTAGGGAACAGATATGCTTCTTTTCCCGTGCAAGTTTGTGAAATTTGTCTTGGATAAAATGGGTGGCGTAGGAGGAGAACTCATTTACATAACCGAAAATGAAATGCTTTTTAGAATGGTTGCATTACTTCCCATATCATTGTAGGAGAGGTTTGCCATGTACTATCTTTCTGTTTAATTGTTTTGTATTGTTGTGTTTGTTGGTCTATGGTTCATGTGTCTAAAATGTCTCAATCTCCCTTTGGAAAGTGTTAGTTCTACTTTCAAATGGATGCAGTCGTTCCTTATCTTGTCAATCCCTGTCTCTCTACCATGCTAATCCTTTGAACTTTTTCCTCCCCTACTCAACACTTTCATACACATCACTAAGACTTCTCTTTCATCTTTCGTAATCACATAGGATTCCTCTTGTTCTCCTGCTCTCCACGAATTTGGCTTTATATGTGTATGTGTGTATCCAATTACTTAGCATATGTTAAACCGGTGCAAGATAACAAGTGTTAGAGAAGAGGGCTCTCAGACAACCTAACGCAAATGTTACTACATGGCCTTAAACTTTTCGTATGAGGATGTCATCGTTACTAGATTTCGATCAATAACTTTTTCTTTCTAATTTCCGTTAACGTAATATAACCTAATTCTTACTATTTGCAAGGTTGGAACGAATCTATTTACACAATATATACAAAATTTTTTGTGTATGTCTTTATGTGTGCTTGTTTGCAGCAGCACCACCTATGTTTATACTTGCATGCACAAAAGGGTTGGGTTGGAAATTCTGTTTTGCATTTCAAGTATTTCCTAGTAATGTTTCATTTTCAAGTTTCAGCCCTGGAATGGCAAGCCCTTTTTTATCATTCCTGTAATTGACCAACTCAGCTTTTATTTTGTGTATATAATTTAAGTTTGGCCTTTTAACTTCATTTTTTGAGACTGAAAGGTTTCTGTTAATTCCACCAGTTACTGCAAAAATCAAAATGAAAGGAAAATAAGAGTAATTAGAAATATCTGTTGTATGATTCATCCATGTAATTACAATTAGGGGTCAGTCAAGGGTTTTGATTAGTAGTTTTCTAGAGATGCTTATTTCTGTTGCTTTCAACTTGAAGCTTGCACTCATTGTTTCTCTGAATTTGAATTTAGGCATTTTTTGAGTTGTATGGGAGCGCATAGTCTCTAGAGATATTGTCTGCATATGCATTCTAAGCGTTCCAGTGAAGGAGATGGGCCTGTTTCCAGGCCAGTACGAACAAGTGATAGGCTCAGGAGAAGGCCAAAATTTATTCGTAATAATAGGACATACTTTTATTACACTCCAATCAATCGCCCCAGGAAAACTAAAACTAAGACAAGGACAGCTGCTTCTCAACTTGCCAAGATGTTATCAAATCGGCCAACTCGGAGCCCCAATTGTAATGTAAGTGCCTGCATATGAATGATGAATTCATACTTCTAGCTAAATGGCCTTTCTATCAACTTAAGATGATATTTATGTCTTGCGAAGTTGCGATGTCTTGGGTTTGAATGCTTTGCTATTATGTGGATGACTTAGTGGTGCCTTGAATTTTTTTTTTTTTTTTTTTTTTTTTTTTTTTTTTTTTGTTATATTAAAGACTTTTTTTTTTTTTTTTTTTTTTTTGTTATATTAAAGACATGCATTTCATATTTAAGATCTTGCAGCCCCATAGTCAAAGACAGGGTCTAAGCTGTCTTGTAAGATTACATATTTTATAATTTTTATTATTCTTGGAATTTGGAATTTAAATAAGTTTTCTATATGTAGCACATGTAGTGCTTTTTAATTTTATGTATTATTGCTGTATATTAGGATGTGGCTCTGTAGGAATAGTTGGTTTTGAGTGAATTGAAGTGTTTTGGCTATTGGAATCTGGGGCTTTACATCAGTAGGATTAAGTCCAGTGCCAAAAGGCCAGTCTGAGCAGAAAATTACCATATTGCCCCTGAATGTGAAGTATAAAAATAAAGAAAACATTAGAAGCAATTTAGCTTCCTAGATAACCATGAAATCATTTGGACCAAAATGTATGCCCATCTGGTCTAGTCTCCATTAAATTTTTTTTTCTTTCCTCAATTTACTAGTATATTTGTAGATCTTGAAATTTTTCGGGTGCAGGTCTTTTTTCCTGTTGCTTTTTAAATTAAAATATTCTTTTAATTTTCTCCATTTTATGCATTTCTAACTTCTGATGCATGTTTGGTTTGAAAATTTTTTTTTGGGGCAGTCAGTCTCAACCAATCTTCGGCGCTCAACCAGAAAGAGGAGGATTTCTGTAAATCTTGAAGGTTTCACAGATAGTTCTGGATCAGAAGATGAAGACTTGATGGTGAGGAACTATACTCATGCAAGCATGTGTTTTCTATGGGGATCATTGCTGTTTTCTCTTGTCTTCGATGGGTTGTACATTGAACACTGTAATAAGTAAAGCATGACGATTTATTATTTGCCTTTTCATTTTACGTAAAGCTTTGGAAAATTTTATTTCAGAAACCAACTTTTCGAGGCTTGAGGAACCGGATTGATAATAGTGTCAGTCAGGATGAATTATCATCTGCAAAGCATAAAAAGATTGTAGATACAAGATCAACACCTAGACGTGAAGGACTACGACCCCGCCGTTCAAAAACAGTGGCAAGAGAACAGTTGAAGTTGGAATCTGGTGATGAAGAAGATACTTTTCAGGAGAAGGTTGTTCAAGATGAGACAGAAAATGGGAATGAAATTGATGATGATGATGTCGATGATGGTCAGAATGATGGCGAGGCTGAGGATGAAGGTGATGGAGAGGGTGAGGATGAAGGAGAGGAAGATGGTGATGATGAAGAAGGTGAAGAAGAAGAAGAAGAAGAAGAAGAAGAAGAAGTGGAAGAAGAAGAACAGGAGGGAAGGAGGAGATATGATCTGCGAAATCGTGCTGATGTCCGCAGGCTCTCTATGCAAGAAGGTAAGCAAAGACCACAATCTCCACGAAGGGTATTGCACCAAGGATTAGGAACCAGGGTTAATAGGGATGTAAGGAAGGGCGGATCACGAGTTCACAAGCGTCATCGTATGACAAGAGCTGAAGATTCTGATGATTCCCTTCTTGTGGATGAGCTGGACCAAGGTCCTGCTATTCCTTGGGCTCGTGGAGGGAGCAGATCTGGTCCACCTTGGCTCTTTGGGGGATTAGACATGCATGGAACAGCAGCATGGGGACTAAATGTTGCAGCATCGGGTTGGGGTCATCAGGGTGATGCTATTACTACATTAACCTCTGGGATCCAAACTGCTGGGCCAAGTTCTAAGGGAGGGGCAGATATCCAACCTTTACAAGTTGATGAAAGTGTGAGTTTTGATGAGATAGGTGGGCTTGCAGAATATATTGATGCTCTGAAGGAGATGGTTTTCTTTCCCTTGCTATATCCAGATTTCTTTGCCAGCTATCACATCACCCCACCAAGGGGGGTTTTGTTATGCGGTCCTCCCGGCACTGGGAAAACATTGATTGCCAGAGCATTAGCTTGTGCTGCTTCGAAAGCTGGCCAGAAGGTTAGTTTTTACATGCGAAAGGGTGCTGATGTACTTAGTAAATGGGTAGGTGAGGCTGAAAGACAATTGAAACTGCTATTCGAAGAGGCACAAAGGAACCAGCCTTCCATAATCTTCTTTGACGAAATAGACGGACTTGCTCCTGTGAGGTCAAGTAAACAAGAGCAGATTCACAATTCTATTGTCTCCACCTTGCTTGCATTGATGGATGGTCTAGATTCTCGTGGACAAGTTGTTTTGATTGGAGCAACCAACAGAGTTGACGCCATTGATGGAGCCTTGCGTCGCCCTGGTCGGTTTGACCGCGAGTTCAACTTCCCTTTGCCTGGTTGTGAGGCACGCGCTGAAATACTGGACATTCATACTCGGAAGTGGAAACAACCTCCTTCAAAGGAACTAAAATCAGAACTTGCAGCTAGTTGTGTGGGATACTGTGGTGCTGATTTAAAAGCACTATGTACTGAAGCTGCCATTCGCGCTTTCCGTGAAAAATATCCTCAAGTGTACACAAGTGATGATAAGTTTCTTATTGATGTTGACTCGGTCAAGGTTGAAAAGTATCATTTTATCGAAGCCATGTCAACAATTACCCCTGCTGCTCACAGAGGCGCTGTTGTGCATTCTCGGCCATTGTCTTTAGTAGTTGCACCATGTCTTCAAAGACATCTCCAGAAAGCCATGAATTGTATTTCCGATATCTTTCCTCCTCTTGGAGTGTCATCAGAGTTTACCAAACTTTCTATGCTTTCCTATGGGTCCGCAATTCCTCTTGTGTACAGGCCACGACTTTTGCTAACTGGTGATGAAGGTTCTGGCCTGGTAATTGTCTTGGAATCTCTTGATTTTATTGACTGCTCATTATGGGAACCTCACACTAAATATACTTACTGATATAGTTTAACAGGATCATCTTGGGCCTGCAGTTTTACATCAACTGGAGAAATTTCCAGTTCATTCTCTTGGGCTTCCTTCTCTTCTTTCAGATCCCAGCGCAAAGACACCTGAGGAAGCATTGGTACATATATTTGGTGAAGCAAGGAGAACAACACCTTCAATCCTTTATATACCTCAATTCAGACTTTGGTGGGAAAATGTAAGCTCGTCCTTTCTTTTTGTGGAATCTATTACCGAAGGCACTCCAACTTTGGCCAAATATCCTTATGTGGGCCAAATTCTTTGGAAATGCAATAATTTGGCCTAGACTTTTTGTGTCAGTTACAATTATAGCCAAAACCTAGTTCCTTCCAGATGATGATGTAACACAGCTATTAAAAAATATTTTTAAGCAATATCCCCATTAGGCTTAAATAAAGTTGTAAAAAAAAAAGTTTGCATTCCTTCATGTCAAAATGTTGTCTTAGTTATAAATGATGTTGTTTTATAGCCATATCATCACTTGCAAGGAGATTTTAAAAGATCAGAAATGATTAATTTACTTTGACACATATAATTGTTTTAATGACCACTTGGTGGCTTGGATATAGTTGTACCCGATGTATGAAGTACAGACGGTGGTAATTTGTTCCCAAAGAACTTGGTATAACTTTAAATTTGCCTAAATTCACAGTATTTTTTATTTTTAAACCCTACCTCCTTTCCAACTGTTATCATGTCTGATTTTAAGCAATTAAGAAAAATTGCTTGAAGCTTGTGAATTTTCTTGTTTTTAATGATGTGTTTCTGATCCAGTAAAATATAAAGTTAATAATCCTCTTCTTTTGTTTTGTAATCTGAGTTTGATAACCTTGATATTTCAGGCTCATGAACAGCTCAGAGCTGTTCTCTTGACTCTGTTAGAAGAATTGCCGTCTGACCTGCCCATATTATTACTTGGAACTTCTACAGATCCACTTGTTGATATTGATGGCAATCAAATTCCAGTGTTTCCTCAACGTTCAATGTATGTCTTATTTTTCAAAAAATGGTTTGTTGTTGTAGCAATGCTTTTCTAATTCTTTTTTGATCCACAATTTGTTTGAAAGCAATCTCATGTCTAATACATTATAGATAACCTGCAGCCTTGCATTTTTATGAAATAATAGTTCTTTTTTGACATGGAACTTTGTATGGTTATATTTTTCTTTTCCTACTGTTCTGCTTGTATGCAGTCTTCTGATTGGATTTAGTCTTGTTTTGTTGTTTTCGCCTGAAGAAGATGGTAATTTAACTTTAATATGCTTTGTTGTGGGACTAAGTGGTATTCTATATAGATAATCCTAAAGCTAGGGTTAGCTGTCTTGATAAGCATGGAAAGCCATCAAAATTAGAATTTAAGTACCTTTAGATTGATTTAGCGCCAGTATTATATTTATGCTGGTATTTAGAGCATCATATTGACATCTCCATGCGTTTTTTGTGTTATCCATTTTACACTTTTCAAGTTTTTTGATAACTAGTCCTTGTTATCAAACTAATCCACACTGAAAGTTATTTCCCATTAAAAATTCAATATTCTAATGAATTTCATATAGCAAGTTTTATTTATTTATAGATTTACAGAATTTTCTTAACTTCAGTGGATTTACTTTCTATTTTTAGCTATCAAGTGGGCATACCATCAGCAGAAGACAGATCTGTATTTTTTGAACATTTGATTGAAGCTGCTCTATCAGTCTTGTTAGAAGGCATGACCAAGAAATCACAAGAATCAGTATCCCTACCTGAACTTCCCAAGGTACCAAAAGTGGCAAGTGGCCCAAAGGCTTCAGAGTTGAAAGCAAAGGTAGAAGCTGAGCAGCATGCTCTTCGCCGAATGCGGATGTGCCTTAGAGATATTTGCAATCGGTAAAATGACCTTTACTAGTTCTGTCCCCTATCGTATTTTCTGCATCCTTTCAAATTTTGTAGGCTTGTCTTAAGCTGTGTTGCACGGAAACTCTTTGGCTGTTGTTTCTCCATTTCAGAAACATTTCCTGCATGGAAATGTCTGGAAAATCCTTAGAAATGTTTTGTGGCTACCCCATAAATTAGATAATTTGGAAACACGTTTTCACTCTCAAAAACATGTTTCCGTAAACTGGAAACTCTCAAAAATGCATTTCTTTAATTTAAAGTAAGTAAATAAATAAATACAAATTGTTTATGAGTACGGAACTTGTAAATGAGTTTTTTCTTCTTCTCTTTAGATATGGTTGAATGTTGATTGGACTTGTATTATTGTTGGATTTCTTTGATATTCATAATGATTTATTTTTTATATTTATGCCATTTCCCCGCTTTTCTGTTTTATATTTATCCTGGTTGACATTAGTTGGAGATCATGAATGACCTTGATGTTTCATTGCTGCAGGATATTGTATGATAAACGATTTAGTGCCTTCCATTATCCTGTTACAGATGAGGATGCTCCAAACTATCGTTCAATAATCCAGAACCCTATGGACATGGCTACTCTACTGCAACGCGTCGACTCTGGTCAGTATATTACATGTTCAACATTCCTGCAAGACATTGATCTCATTGTGACCAATGCAAAGGTATGTTCTTGAGTATGGTTTTCATTCTAAGTAAACTTTTACGCCATTCATAAGCTATAGTTTTGTTTATTGTACTTTTACTCTTTTGTCTTCATTTATTATTGGTGATTAGGGAATCTTGTAGTGGATATAAATTTGTCAAATACATTTGAGGGCAAAACACATCCAAATTTGCCAAATTTTCCCTGAAAGCAAGCTTTTTTTTTTTTTTTTCAATTTTTTCACATCAAGCTCTCAAATCAAATAATTATTTAAAAATGCATCGAGGACCTATTTTAATGTTTGCAAGATAAAGTATGGGACGGGCATTTAAATAGCTTAAAAATGATTTCTTTCCTAAAAAGAGTCTAAGTGGGACAGCAATTGCTTCCATCCTCCCATCCATCTGATTAAAAAGTTAATATTAAATGAGATAGAAACAAAATAAGGAGGAGAAAATCCAAAACCTCCTACCCACACCGCATCATGCACTTTAGAGAAGAAGATACAAGGAGTAACAAATCGTTTGGTTTCTTTATGTGTAGTCCCTTTTTCCTCTCTCTAATAATCATAGAAAATCAAGATCAGAAAGCTATGGGGGAATCATAAAGAGAAATGGGTACGATTGAGGATGAGACAACCCTGAAAAGCTCATGAAATAGATGGTTTTTGATAGTTCTAGTGATCTGGGTGACAATATAGTGGCTTTTTGGCATTATGGACTAGGACATTGTAGAAGACATTATGTAGTTTCTTTATATGGACCAAAAAAAAGTCATGCAAAACCCATGGTCGTCCAAGTTGATTGTTTTTCTCCCTTTTTCTAATCCTTATGCAAAGCCAGCTGTTGATGGGCATTATGTAAACCCTCATCCATTCATTGAATATAACATTAATTTCCATGGTGGATAATGGCTTTATTTTTTTAAGTTTGATGTGGTGAGCTATTTAATGGTTTTTCTAGGTCTTTAAAGTGTGTAAGGAATATTTCCAAGTTTCAATGTAGAAAACCACAACATTAGGAGTTCAATAGACAAATGTGCAAAGTTAAGGACTCCATTGTGATTTACATCTGCTGTATACAATTGCTACTGATTCTAAATACATGGCCTAAATTAATAAAAGTGAAAAGCACGGCGAGTTTTGGAATTTATAGGATCATTACCCCATTTCTTGTCATGATTACTTATAATAATATGGTATTGCCACAAAGGCTAATAGATTTTTGTTCAACATATGTTTGATAGCATTGTGCTGCTGGTAAAAAGAAATTGTACATGGTAGTCAAAAGCATTAAAATCAACAAACAGAATATGAAACTAATATATTGGGGGCTAGTTATATTCCTATTGCCTTAAAGGTAATTTCATAACTATATTGATTATAACTATCTAATGGACATTAGTTTTAGCATGTATTAGATTACACAACCGGGAGGCCAGGTTGAAACTGCTCCACTCCCCACACCCTTTCATAACTCCATCACAAGGTGAAACCTCCCACCACATCGCTGAAAACTCTCCACTCCCCACACCCTTAATGGCTGAGAGGACATCAACGAGGCTTGGCCTGATTGGTGAATCTCCGACTGCTTTGGAACTGATTCTGTTCAGATGTTGAATTGTAAATGCTTGCCCGCATGATTGCATTGAGAGCTGCTTTAATTGTCTGAATGTTAGAGGAAAAAGAACTGGAGCTTATGTTAAGAATCAGTTAATGCGTGTGTGTTGTATTCAAGGCTATGGATTTCAGATGTACAAAAAAAAAAAAAATTACATGACAATTTAATGTTTATATTTTATCTATTTTCCAAGTTATACGTATATTGTTTCTCAATTTCAGGTGTATAATGGAGATGATTACAATGGTGCTAGGATCGTTAGTAGGGCTTATGAGCTAAGGGATGCGGTAGGTTCCTCTGTTCTTTTGTCATCACCTTGTTGTTCCACTCTGTCCCCTAAGGGCCTAACACAAATGTCAATTTTTTTCAGGTGCATGGAATGCTTTCACAGATGGACCCTGCACTTGTTGCATACTGTGACAAGATTGCTGACCAGGGGGGACCAGTTCATGTACCAGATGATTTAGGGGGATCAATTTTTCCTCCAAACCCAGTGGTGCAACAGGGAACTGTTACTAGAGCAAGTGCTCGACTACGAAATGTCCAGCCAGAGGTTAATTTGGATCAAAGCTATGAAGCTTTGAAAAGGCAGAAGAAAAGCACTGATGCTACGCATGCAGGTATTGTGGTTCATTTAAATTTACTTCTTTATGATGTTGCTGTTTGATATCTGCAATTACTTAAAAGTAACATTTTACAGCTGGAAATGAGCAGTGTCTTGTAGTAGTATCTTGAATTATCCTAGACGATCCATACTAAGTTTAGAAATCCCTGCCTGCACTACTGGCTTTTCCATAATTAAACAAATATTTTATATAACTTTAATTTAAGTTGGATATCCTCAATAAAAAATATAGCAGGTAAAACTGTTTCGTATTCCTTTGATGTTTAAGTTTGACAACAAAGACAACAGTTACTTGGATCCCTCTTGGTTGATACACTCATTCAAAGCTTTGAACGGTATCTATTTGCGATTTATTTTTGGATGCCATCAAATAATGTTATGTGCTGTTTTCACAGAAGATAAAGCACAGCAGCAAGATGCAGTAGAGGCAAAACCATCGGAAGAGCCAGGGGCAAATGACATGGAAATTGAAAGGCCAGAATCCTCATCTGTTGATGGCAATAGGCACCAAACTTGTGGAGAAACTTCTGTGAATATTGAAGGGAGTGGATCCCGCAATACATTGGATTCCGAAATATCAAGCCACGTCAAGTATGTTAAGCGGCTCTTTGTGGAACGGACAGAAAATTATGGCATTCCACAGCTTGAAAGACTCTATACGCGTATTATGAAGGGTGTTTTCGAAACTAAGGACAAAGGAGGTGAAGACAATCCCAAGTACTCAATTTTGAAGTTTTTAGTGAAATTTGCTGAAGATGAGACAAATTTCTGAACTAAATACCTTGTTCTCCATTTGATAGGGGGAAAAAAGAAGAAAAAAGAAATCTTGCAGTTAGTTGATGTAAAGTCGGGATTTTTTTTCAATGCAAAATTATTGAGTGAAAAGTAGTTCTCTGTCCTTCCAGATGTCTAAGCTTCCATGCAATCAGCCTCTCTTTCATTTTTTCTCATCAATTTCATTACAGTGACAGCTAAAATTGCAGAAAGTTAAAAAGAAAGTAGAAGTTCTAAATGTGTTCCTGAAAAGTCATAAATTAACGGTTGATATACACAAGTTTACTGCCTCCTTTTGTTCTCTTATCCAATTTGTTATTTCCCCAAAATCTGATTTCAATCGTCTTTTGTTCTCTTACCCTATTTGCTATTTTTCAAATTCAATTTTCAATACATAGTAATATGAGAATTGTAAAGCTGTGTATCTGAAGTTGAAATTCCTACCAGACTATGTTAGGGCTTATTTTGCAGTTTGATCAACATTCGTTCGGCAGCTGATTCTCTTGCTTGGCGCGGATGGGAATGCAAGTTGCCATCACTTGAACACTCAAAATCAGTCCCTTTCACAGCTACGTTAGCTTTGAATCCACCTTCAAAGACAAGAACCACGCTAGCTTTAATTCTGAAATCAGTAGTTAATGCCTAAATGCACATTAATTAGATAGCTTCAAACTCAATTTCATCCTCTCTTTTTCCACAGATTGAATTTGATCTTACCATCTAGTGCAGACAAATGATAATTTGGTAATATCCAATCGTTTTGAGAACATAGGACATCCAATTTCTGCTGAATGAACAATGAGTTAATCAGTAGAGGCAAAACAAAAAATATACTTTAAATTTATCCTGCCGGGTTTAGAATGGGAAAGAACAGTGATTGTAAGCAAGACAATTAAGGTGTAATTCTGAAATTATCTTAACAAAGAATATTCTAGTTCTTTTGTGTCTCGTTATGAGCCGTCATATGCAGCAAAGCCATATCCATCACCTGCTCAGAGGATTGTGCACCAAAGCCCAGGATAATGTCAGACGACATGCACGATAAGACAATGCAGGCAAAGCCACATAGACATCATCATGAAAAACATTGGTGTAGAAAGTATCCATCGTGATTCTAGACTGTATAGTCTAGTAGAGAAGAAAACAACGAGACAAACAAAAGATATAGACTTGCCTGACATGAATTTTGTATATTGGGCATACTGGCAGGCAATCTAAATTGAGGTAAGCATTGGTCATCACCATGCTGACAAGTTGTTCCTTGGATAAGACTTGTTTGGGATACATCATTACAACGTTCTATAAGGGATTCTAACTTCAGGGCCAAATCACCTTCACCACCTGTTACAGACCAGAAAGAAAGGAAAACAAATGTTCGGATTTTGGTCTTAGATCTGAATGAAAATTGAAACCTCATGAAATTATGGTATAGTTTTTCCACTTAGTTCAAAAAAAAAAAAAAAAAAAAAAAAAAAAAGAGTGTAAATAAGGAAAATAAAGTAGTGATGGAGTGACATTGTGCACTTCCTGCAGTAAGTGCGTACTACCAATATATAAGATAGACTCTGGTGGGGTCCGTTAACATACAAATTAGAGTGGAGACTGTAAAAAAAAAAAAAAAAAAAAAAAAAGTACAGTTGTTGCACTCCTGCATAAGCATCCAGTTCAAATGTGCCAGGCTAAATCAATAGAGAACCTGGAGTTCTGATTCAGTTCATCTCTTACTCAGATGACATGTTTTTTAATAGAAAGGTGGGATGAATCAAGATGCAATATAGGAATCAACCCATACCATTTAAAATTGTCTGGATATTTTTATCGCACTGCACAATCTGATCTTCTATGTCTCGTAGCTGAAAACACTGCATGGATATTCAAAGATTCAATAGTGTCCAAGTTTGCCACAGTTTGAAGATGCTAAAAACACGCGAGGTTCAAGAACAATATACAACAGAAAATACAATTTCGTAAGAATGGAAAAATGTACGACACAAAATCTGAGATACTCTGGGCATGTATTTCTTGACCGGGGAATCAATTTAAGATTGGCAGATACCATTGGTCATGACCTATGATCTATGATCATTTTGGCAAGGAGGTTTCAAATAACTTCCATCCATCAAATATTGAGCTGACACTTAGGATCCTACCTATAGAAGACTGAAATCAAACAACTTCTAATCCAATATGCATATGTCACTTCCTATACAAGAATGTTTGTGTCTAGTCATTTAAAAATATGCATTGAAAAATAGCAATCATAGGATAAAACATCATACCAGTTTAGCCCTTTTGCTTAAAATAACTCTCGAATTTGGCTGATACTCAACTAGTGCATTGGTGCTTACGTTGTCAAGATCTTGATTCTTTGAAGCTATGATGTTGTTTACTTTGTCAAGATCATTGGAATTTGGCTGATACTCAACTAGTGCATTGGTGCTTACGTTGTCAAGATCTTGATTCTTTGAAGCTATGATGTTGTTTACTTTGTCAAGATCATTGGAATTTGGCTGATACTCAACTAGTGCATTGTCATTTTTTGGCATTACATTGTTGTCTGAGGAGACATTGTTGTAGTTCTTGTTTTCACTGACAACAGTTCCATCTCTGCTTTGAGTAATTCTCTGCCTCTTTAATGAATCAGCCATCCTAGCCTACATAACCAGTGATAGCTCATATGATAAGCAAGAAAAATAAGTAGTTAAAAGGTTGTTAAGGTTAACAACACTAGAAGACACTCATTTCCTGGACTTTCAGTGCAGGCTTATGCTCTGTGGTAGTATTCAGAGACATGCAGGGGGCATAACTGGAGAGGTGGCAAAGTCAACGGAAAGGATGAGTGAAGATTCATTGGAATAGTTGTAACTGAATGTAACAAAATCTGGAGGGGCTATCATGAATGTCTTCACATATTACCTTCAAAAACTTCTGAGGAACAGATATGAATGAAAGTCAATAGAAATGTGGAGTTGGTACTATATTCGAGTATTTCTTTCTTTTGTGTGTCTGAGGAGAGAGAGAGGAGGGAGAGGGGATGAGTAGTAATTTCCCCATAAATTACCCTAAATTTATAGGCAAATTTTTGAGATATATATATAATCTAAGTTAATATATATACGTAGTATGTGTATATTCATTCATCATAGCAAAAAGAAAAAGAAGAAAAAAAAAAAAAAACAGCTTCGAAAAAATAAAAAAACATCTTCGACATTAATCATCAGGAAACTACTGCCTTCAATAGCTATGTCTAGAAAAAAAATTGAGCATATATTGCGAATCAAATGCCAAGAAAAAAAAAAAAAAACAGCTTCGACATAATCATCAGAAACTACTGGCTTCAATAGCTATGTCTAGAAAAAAATTGAGCATATATGCGATCAAATGCCAATCTGAAGACTACTTTGGAAGCAGGATCTAACAGAAAAAACTCTCCCATGCATAATATACATATACTAAAAAGAAAAAAAAAATCCAACCTTGTTCGTCAAGCCACTTAAACATCCATCTACAGAAGTCATCATTTTTTGGTAGTTGTTGGTTTGGGTGTTTCCCACAAAAGAGTCATCCACATCCATATTGTGGGCCTCATCTTTTTCATTAGACAAATCAACCACATGAAACCCATCATCCTCATTTTGCTTTGTTAATCCAAAGCCTGTCTTGTTGCCTGGTTGCTTTCTATCAGAACCTTTTGGAACTTCTGACTCACAAGATTCTTTAATCCTTTTGGAAAAGTTTACGTTTATGGTTTCTGATCCTACTTTCTGAACTTGCAAACTATCATGAAGCATTTGCCTGTTGAAAAGACAAATTTGAGATCACATATTGGATGTACCCCTAAATCATAAAGCAATGCTACTGATCAGATATGTAAACGTCAAAAGAGCAAAAGTAGAGAACAATATTTAGTAATTCTACTAATCAGCTAGACACCTTAACTTGATGAAATTCAGGGGAGAAGCCGAACTTACTAGAATGAAGATAAGTACACAAATTGGTGTATGTTAAAACAAGTCTATGGGCATTATTAATGTAATAAACTTTAAAATTATCCTCATATTAGATGCATTGGACCCCCTTGCATTCCTTTTGGCCCATATCAAATTGAAATCATAAAGCATATTGAGACTGTATATTTTATAGTAGTAAAATAAAAATTATAATTGATGTTATTATCCTGACATATCACAGTTAAGGAATATAACAAGCCTACTTTGTGTCCCATGCTACTATAGTAGTTCACTTTCTTAGTCCACTTGAATCTATAATGAGGATAAGGGATTCATCAGAGAGTACTTGCTTATGGCCTATCCCTAAGAATTAATCACTTGTCAAAAACACAATCAACACTGCAGTTGGTGAATCTTGGCTTAATTTTTTTTTTTTTTTTTCAAAATTTTCAGTTTTTCATTCAATCTTTTACCAAGGTTATTTGAATGGAGAAATAACAGCAAACTTCATGTTCTTTTTCATGAATAAATAAAATAAGTTTGGGCAGCAGTTGAGCAAAAGACTATCTCTTATGAGGATAACAGCTGTTTTCACAGCCATTATTTGGTACCATGACACTATATTTTTATATCTATCATTCAAATACATAAAGCTAAAGTGATGACCAGGAACCACCTAATGCTAATGAATCACAAGCTTCAAATAGCATTCCAAACAATAATATACATGCAAATTTCACCTGGAAAGCCAGTCATTCAGAATCTCAGCATAAGGAAGCAAATGGAAGTATTCGACGACTGCAGTACGAATCCATCGGCTAGAACTCCTAATGAACAAAGGGCCCTGCAAGCTGCTCACAGAAAAGAAAAATTGCTCCAATCAGAAGAATTGCATTTTTCACCCTTAATCATTCAGCGTTTACAAGTCGAATACAATTTAACAAAAGTCAAACAGTATCCAGTCAGATAGTAAAAGTATCATAACCAGTGATTAAATTCCAAAACTTAAGTCTCAGTCCCAAAATAGATAAGACCGGCACCATGCATGCTTTTCTTGATAATATAACGTTTAGGGCCATAAAGCATCATAATTTGTGATTTCTCCCAAGAAAAGCACCATACACATGCAATGTTATGTTTAATCAGAATCTTAGAGGTTGGATTTCGTTCACTATACACATGCAATATTGTAAAAATCAATTGACCCTCAATTTACAAGCCAAAATGGAACCATAGACTAGCCCAAGAAAAACCAATATTAAATACATTAATAAGGTAAAATTAAGATAATAAGAAAGCGAAAGGTAAGGCTTTGCTATGACCAAACCTATTAATAGCATCTTTAATGGGATTTTGGGTAACATGATTCATGTTTGGTGTGCACTGCATTATATAAAAGCAGGCAGCCGTCTTTTCTTTACTGGTAGAATATACGACATGTCTCTCCAAAATCAGAAGACTTCCCTGATTAATACCTGTTATGCAGACAAGAATCTTATTCAACCATACTTAGAGGTTAAAATACAAATCCAAAATAGTATTAATATAAAAAACAATAGCAATAGCAATAGCAATAGCGAATGAGAAATAACAAAAAAAAGGTAGAAACCAAATTGTTTGATCAATTACCAGTTACTTCCTCGACAGCTGAAAATGCATGTTGCTGAAGGCCAGCTTCATCAATACCTGGCTCATTTCTCAAAGGTTTTCTAATAAATCTTTTCTTTCTGTTTGTGGGCTCTGAGTCCATGTTGCACTTTGAATTGTTAAAAGAGAGTTCCACAGCTTTCTCAATCACTGACCAAACACCTTCAGTGATGGAACCATACTGCAGTAAGCAATTCTCCCTCAGTGAGTCTATTAGAAAGACAGAAACCTTGGAAATTGTCCATCCCTCTGAACTTGGAACACTTTTGGATGCATCTAAACTTGTGGAAATATCACATGCATCCATAATCGTTTTCTCTGTCAATGAAAGCTGCTTTTCGAGGTCATCTAGCTCAGTATCATTGGACAGTTGCATTAGTTTCAGATGAGGGAATAAAGTAGGTCTCAAAATTACAGCTAACTTGCAGAAGTCTTCAAAACCAAGAAATTCTAAATGTATATGCTGCTTACGGTGGTAATAGTTATAAAGTAAAACAACTGCATGAACCTGAAGGAAATCAATTGCAAGAGCAAAAACAGCAGTTAAACTAGTGAATACTTAACTAAATGTCCCAAAAGGAACATAACTAAAGGTGATATTTAAAAATGTGCATATAACTTTCTGCTTATAAGACCTCCAGCACAATAGATACTACAAACAACATGTGGGGTTGCACTAACAAATAAATATCCGTTCATATTCACACAGACACACACTCCCATAACTTTCTGCTTATAAGACCTCCACACAATAGAATACTACAAACAACATGTGGGTTTGCATAACAAATAAATATTCCGTTCATATTCACACAGACACACACTCCCCCCCCCTTCCCCCCCCCCCCCCCCAAAAAAAAAAATTTTCCCATTTGTCCAGGTTAAACAGAGTGAAGCCATTGTTGCTTATTTTAATTTCTCTCTCTCTCTTGGCCCTGAATATTTTCCCATTTGTCAGGTTAAATAGAATGAAGCCATTGTTGCTTATTTTAAAGACCAACTGAATAACAGTCAATCAGCAACAACAATTTAGTTCTGATAACATAGTCCTCCCAGTGAGAAGAATCGAACCTAAATGTTTTCCCGTTTGTCCAGGTTAAACAGAGGAGTGAAGCCATTGTTGCTTATTTAAAAGACCAACTTGTTAGAAGAATAAATTGTACAAGGAAAGGATTGACCACCTTAATGATAGAATCAATCCTTGTATAGTAAAAGGAAAGGATTGACCATCTTAAAGGTAGGATCAATCATTTCCTAAATTAGACGATACAGGATCCCTAGGATCAACCCTTGTATAGTAAAAGGAAAGGATTGACCACCTGAATGGTAGGATCAATCATTCTTAAATTATGACGATATAAGATCCCTAGGATCACATCCTGCTACAATAGAAACTTGTACAATAAAAGGAAAGGATTGACCACTTTAATGGTAGAATCAATCATTTCCTAAATTAGACGCTACAGGATCCCTAAAATTATGTTAAATTATCTATAAATTGTCTATAAGACAAGAGTTGTATACAGAAAAAATTATAATGAGAATTGAAACCTCTTCTTCAAACCTAAAACTCTAAATCTAAGATGGTATCAGAGCATTATCGATCATAGGGTTCCATTACTTGTTCATCATTTACCAGCAACTTACCTGTCCAGCGACATGAGTGACGAAGCCAACAACAGTGTCAATCCAGCACTGACTGAAGCCACAGAAGCCTTGTCAACACAGATTGCCCGGTTGTTAAAACAACATACTACAATTCAATCAAACAATAACCAAACAGCCTCAGTCGATATTAAACTAAATGATCACAATTACTCCCTATGGTCAAGACTGATGCGGTTGGCCATCGGTGCAAGGGGACGATTGGACCATATCACTGGAAATTCCCCACCTCCAGCCACAGAAGACCCAGTGTTTGCCATATGGGAGCAAAAGGATCTCCAAGTTTTTTCATGGATCATTCAAGCCATTGAACCAGACCTAGTTAGCCAGTATGTCGAATATCTGACGGCCAAAGACCTGTGGGATGGTCTGGGGCCAAAGACCTGTGGGTATGGTCTGGCGGCTAGTACCGGAAGTGGGATAGATGCGTTGGCAAATCTTCAACCTGATGACAACAAAGGCAAAATAAATACAAGCAACAGGGGCAACAACACTGGAAAAATATGTTACAGTATTTTTCAAGCAATTGGCGAGAAATAGACGAAGAAACCCAATCCACATGACAAGGGCCAGCAGATCATTTTCTACATTTAACAGATTAAAGCAAAGAAAGATCGGACTGCACCAATTTTAACAGATTAAAGCAAGAAAGTCGACTGCACCAATTTCTCGCGGAATGGATGATTGATTTGATTCAGTCAAACATGATTTATTGAAAGAAATTCCCGTACTATCTGTTGAAGTAGCGTATGCTAGGCCGCCCGGATGAACATACTCAGTCCATTGGCAGCCATGGACAACGGTGAAACTCTAGGCATTGGTAGCGGGTTAGCCGCAAGAGGATAGGGGGAGAGGTCTAGGTCGATGGTGAACAAAAAAAAACTAGGTGCACAGTGAATCGCAGCCCCGATCAGACTTGGCAAACGGAGCAGCAAGTTCATTATTTCAAGGGAAAATTGATCGGAGCGGCCTCAAGTGTTCTCATTGCAACCTAACTGGACACATCAACGATGAATGCTTTCATCTCATTGGTTTTCCTGAATGATGGAAGGACAATCCGAAGAGGAGAAATTGCGACCGGGAAAAAAGTGGTCGAGCCGCTGTTGTGACTAGCAACCAGGAGGTCGCCGGTGTCCACAACAGCAGCAAAGATGGAGGATTTGTTGCCATTGGAATAGGAAGAGGGGCGGCCGAAGCAAATGGGAGAGGAGAAAGAGATGGGACAGGTATAGGGTTTAGGAAGGGAAAATCACCTCCAAACCATTCAATTCTTAATCCTATTTATTTTGCACCTAATTGTTGCGATCTACCTGAATTAAATACTGAAAGTTTTGATTGTATGCAATTAAGTCTTGATTCCTTTAAAACAATTCAGATTGACCCCACAGGTTTTTAGAAAAAAATAGAAAAAAAATAGAAATCATTCATAGGGTATGAGAAAAAATTCGGGTCGGTCGAAAATAAATAAATACCCCTCAGCCTATATAGCCCAAGAACCGAAGGGTGGAAAAAATACTCCATGGTTGCGGCGACTGATACCATGACGTATGATCCCTCTGATATTATTATCCCATCAGCTCCAGAAAAATTTAAAATTCAGACAGCTAGTGGAGATTTTGTACCTGTTAAAGGGGCAGGGTCCATAGAGTTATCCCCAACCCTGAAATTGTCCATCTGTTAGTCAAGTGACAAAAGAACTGAATTGTACGCTTCTAATGCATTCGAATTTTTGCCTTTTACAGGACATCTAACACAGGAGATCATTGGGCGTGGCACTGAATACGATGGTTTGTACTATGTAGACGAAGTGGCTCAGAAAAGGTCCGCACTACTAGCTTATGGGACGACTGGTCAACAGAGTTGGTTGTGGCACCGACGATTGGGACACCCGTCACATGGTTACCTCAAAATCCTTTTTCCTTAGTTTCATAATAATACTCCTTGTGATACTTGTGTTTTGGCAAAAAGCCATAGGAAGCCTTTTTTTTCTAGTAACACTAGGGTTGAACATGCATTTGATTTAGTACACTCTGATGTATGAGGTCCTGCTCCGAACTCTGGAAATAATATTTTTAAGTATTTTGTGTTATTTATTGATGATTGTACGCGTATGACGTGGGTATATTTTTTAAAACACAAATCTGAGGTTCCACAAAAATTTGTGCATTTTTACAATCTCATCCGTACCCAATTTCAAAAACAAATTAGAATACTCAGATCTGATAATGGGGGAGGGGGGGAATTTATCAATCTTGCCATGCAAGACGAATACTCAGATTCTGATAATGGGGGGGGGGGGGGGGAAATTTGTCAAATCTTGCCATGCAAAACCTTCTTCCGGAAAATGGGTTAGTACACCAAATCCATATGTCCAAACACCCACAACCAGCTAATGGTGTAGCTGCCTGGAACGAAAAAACAGAATCCTTCTTGAAAATTCCAAACACCCCACAACAGAATGGTGTAGCTGAACGAAAAAACAGAATCCTTCTTGAAATCACCCGACCCTTAATGCTTGAATCTCAAGTTCCTCAGTCTTTTTGGCCTGAAGCCGTAGCCACTGCAGTGTACCTTCTTAATTGTTTACCCACTAAGATACTTAACCTAAAAACCCCTCTACAATCTCTCTCTGAACACATTCAAGTGCCCCCTGCCTTGACACTATCACCTCGAATTTTTGGATGCTCAATCTTTGTTCATATTCCAAAGACTGAACATTCAAAATTTGATCCCTGCGCAGTCAAATGTGTCTTTGTGGGGATATGAGATTAACCAAAAAGGCTACCGCTGCTATAACCCCAAAACCCGTCGTATGTACACCACAATGGACTGTGACTTTCTTGAAACTGAATATTTTTACCACACCCAACACAATGGTCTGGGGGAGAGTAAAACAGATATTGACCCACTGTGTTGGTTACTCAGTCCAACTTTGTCTGTCGGTGAATCCAACAAAAAAGCTAGTGGATTCATTGAGTGTGGATCCATTGAGCCTGCTTCAGACAATGTAGAAACTACCGAATTCAGTGACACACCAAGGACTCCATAGTTGGATGTCCAGGAGGTAAGTACCCAATTTCATAATGATTTTACTTCTGCTTCACATTACTCTGAACATGAACATGTAGCTCCTGAGACAGAAGTAGTTGAGACTACAGGGAGATATATTCTTCCTCATAGAAGCACCCGGGGTATACCTCCGAAGAGATACTCACCAGAACGTGAACCCAAAACGTCCAGATATCCAGTGGCTAACCTTGCCAGGGAGAGTTTGTCCAAAGTAGCCAAAGTGTTCACAATAATACTATACACCGAAACTACTCCCAGAACAGTACAGGAGGCTCAACAAAAGAAGGAATGGAGACAGGCTAGGGAAGTTGAAATGGAGGCTCTTGAAAAAAATGGAACGTGGCAAAAGTGCAAACCACCTACTGGAAAGAAGACAGTTGGGTGCAGATGGGTTTTTACAGTGAAGCACAAGGCAGATGGAACCATAGAAAGATATAAAGCTCGACTTGTGGCAAAGGGATACACTCAGACATATGGAGTGGATTACTCAGAAACATTCAGTCTAGTGGCAAAAATTGATACGATCCGAATATTGTTCTCAGTGGCGGCCAATCTGGATTGGCCACTTCATCAGTTTGATGTGAAAAATGTCTTTCTTCACGGTGACCTCAAGGAAGAAGTATATATGGAAGCACCACTAGGGTTTACTAAGGGATTTCAACAGGGAGAAGTATGTCGACTGAAGAAGGCGTTATACGGGCTAAAACAGTCACCTAGAGCATGGTTTGGAAGATTTATTGTTGCGATGAATCGTTACGGGTATCGACAGAGCAACTCGGATCACACTTTGTTTCTAAAGAGAAGAAGAGAGCTGATTACATGCCTAATTATCTACGTCAATGACATGATCATTACATGCAATGATATATAAGAAATTGCACATCTCCGGGGAAACTTGTTTAAAGAATTTGAAATGAAAGATTTGGGGGGACTGAAGTATTTTTTGGGAATCGAGATACTGAGATCAAATCAGGGGATTTTCATATCGCAACGAAAGTATATCCTTGATCTCCTAACCGAGACTGGATTGATTGACTGTAAGCCAGCTGAGACCCCTATCGTGGTGAATCATGGTCTAAAAATAGAAGAGGAAGCAGACATGACAGATCGTGAGAGTTACCAAAGACTAGTAGGGAAGCTCATCTATCTCTCACACACTAGACATGACAGATCGTTGAGAGTTACTAAGACTAGTTAAGGGAAGCTTGAGACTGGATTGATTGACTGTAAGCCAGCTGAGACCCCTATCGTGGTGAATCATGGTCTAAAAATAGAAGAGGAAGCAGACATGACAGATCGTGAGAGTTACCAAAGACTAGTAGGGAAGCTCATCTATCTCTCACACACTAAACCTAACATAGCGTATGCTACCGGAGTAGTGAGCCAGTTCATGCACAAGCCACAGGTGAAACATATGGATGCTTCCTTGAGAATTGTACGATACTTGAAAGGGTCACCAGGGAAAGGAATCATGTTCGGGAAAAATGGACACTTGGTGATACTTGGGTATACGGATGCTGATTGGGCCGGGAATCCAATAGACAGGAGATCGACATCTGGATATTTTTCTTTTGTTGGTGGGAACCTTGTAACTTGGAAAAGCAAGAAGCAGAAAGTTGTAGCCCTGTCTAGTGCAAAAGCAGAATTCAGAGGAGTAGCTCGGGGATTAGCGGAGCTACTATGGATTAAGAAGTTACTAACTGAGATTGGATTTCCACCTCAGAGTACGTGTCAACTTAGGTGTGATAACCAAGCTACAATTAGCACCTCAGAAAATCCAGTGCAACATGACAGGACGAAGCACATTGAAGTGGATCGGCACTTCATTAAAGAGAAATTAGAAGGAGGGATCATCAGTCTACCATATGTTCGATCTGAGGATCAGCTGGCAGATATTCTGACCAAGGCAGTGACATGGCAAGTCTTCCATGAAACGTTGTGCAAGTTGGGTGTTGAAGATCCCACGACCCAGCTTGAGGGGGAGTGGTAGAAGAATAAATTGTATAAGGAAAGAATTTACCACTTTAATGATAGAATCAATCCTTGTACAGTAAAAGGAAAAGATTGACCACCTTAATGGTAGGAACAATCATTTCCTAAATTAGACGATGCAGAATCCCTAGGATCAATCCTTGTACAGTAAAAGGAAAGGAATGACCACCTTAATGGTAGGATCAATCATTTCCTAAATTAGACGATAAAGGATCCCTAGGATCAATCCTTGTACAATAAAAGGAAAGGATTGACCACCTTAATGGTAAGATCAATCATTTCCTAAATTAGATGATACAGGATCCCTAGAATTATGTTAAATTGTCTATAAGACAAGAGTTGTACACAGAAAAAATTATAATGAGAATTGAAACCTCTTCTTCAAACCTAAAACTCTAAATCTAATACAACTGAATAAGAATCAATCAGCCACAAAAATCTAGTTCTGATAACATAGTCTTCCTAGTGAGAAGAATCAACTTAAGAAACTTCTTTTTGTTTGTTTCTTCTATCCACCAGTGCGGTCTCCAAAATTTTCAGCAAAAGGAAGAACATAAACAAGAGACAGACTTAAGATATTCAACAACTGTCTAGGTGTAACACCCAGCATTTATGAAAGCTTCTTCAACCAAAACTGAACAGATTACAAATCATAAAAAGTAAAGCACACTTTCTCCAGAACAGATTACAAAATCGCCGCAGAAAAAGAAACAGCAGCTGCCCATGTGATCCATTGGCCTAAAATATACGACTGGCAATAAATATGTTCTTTACTAATTTACTGCAATGAAAAACATCATTCTTCTAGAATAAGAACTTCAACTAAAAACTAAAAAAATGAAGAAACTTATGCTAGCAGTCACATGTTTCTGGGATAAGACTGATGAACAGAAGAGAGAGAGAAAGACACCTGTTTTGCAACTAGTTCCTGATCAGATTGTGATGGGATACACCTTGCAGAAGATTTCGAGGGTAGCTTTGGATCAACTAGGTACTCTAACAATATACCAAGAGCATCCTCAGTTGGACAATAAGCCACTGATTCTATAGCTCCCGACATCATTCCAAAAAGGACTCACCCTCCAATTGTGATATCTATAATGGTGAAGAAAAAAATCCAATTAGGTTTTCAATTCCCAGGGTTTTCAAAAAATAAAAGCCTGAGAGGAAAAAAGAAAACAACAAACGTAATATGCTCAGTAGGAAAGTTGTTCCAAATCACGGAATTTTTTTCCACTTTATGCAGTTCATATACAGATTACCCATTCCCTAGCAAATTTCAGGATACTATCAACTTCATACTTTGAAAGATAAAATCTTGTACATAAAATTATCTTTCAATGTATTGAATTTTAAGAAAATTACAAGTTTAGATTTTTAATAATCTAAAACCAGAAAGGGAAGATATTAAACTTGGCCCAAGTTCAACAACTACTCCTGCTTCATTACAATGGCTATTTATTCTTTCTCTTTTTTTCATTTAAAATTCCTCTTATAAAACAGAAGGAAAAACTTAACATTTTCGCAAGGGGAAACTCACTTTGCAATTAGCATTCAATTTAACAATAAAAGATGACCTTCCACAGAAGACTGATATCCTTTACACCTTCAAATTCTCTAGGTTAAAAAAAATGATCAAACTTTATCCTTTAACATATAACAAATGCAATATTATTGGCATTTGGATAGTATAATTCCACCTAACATAAAAACCTTAAAACCCTAAGCAACCCACATAGCAAAGAAATAGCAAAAAGAAGAAATAAATCAAAAAGGTAAAATTTAAAATAAAAAAAACAATCGTCTACCCTTACCAATAGAAATTGAACGCATTATCAAAAAGGAAAACCTCAAAACATAAAAACAACAGTTAACATATTTGAAGTTTTACACCTAAAACCCAAAACCCTAAACAAGTGATAGACCAAACAAATGTAAAAATTTTTGAAGAAAAATGAAAAAGGTTGATGGTTAATATAAACTAAAGGCTGACAATGCCTTACCAAGCGAAAAAGCACAACACTTTCCCTTTCTCTATTTGAAGAGAGAAAGCGCAGAACTGAAACTGAAAGTCTGCAACTTTCTTATATAGGGAGAGAGAATCAGAAAATGAGTGTGTGTTTAATGTTTGTGGGTAACGCTTTAAGCGTGAAGGCGCGAAGCTCTGACATGTATCAGACTGCCGCAATGCAGTAATGAATTGAATTGATAGCTATCGCTAAATAGTATTAATTATATTTAAATTTTAAATTTTGTACCTTTTAAGAATTAAATTATAGTTGAATTTTGAACTATTAGAAATTAAAGTGCAAATCTATTATTAAATTTCGGAGTAAATGGTCCAATTTTAAAATAATGAATTGAAAATGTCTTTTAGTATTTATTATGCATTTACTTTTGTTTTTTTCTTTTGTTTGTTTGAAACTCTTTCAAAGCAACTTAATAGTTTTTGGAACAAGCATCACAAATTCCTTAAACATTTTAGAGACACTTTTAAAAATTTTATAAGATATTTAAATAAATTTATTAACAAAAACTTTAAGCTATTATGTTAAATGTATTTAATAATTATTAATATTTAAAATATAAAATTAAAAAACACATAAATGTTTGAAAAGTTTTATCTTATAATTCACATATCTATTATTGTTAAATTCAATAACTAATAACAATGTTTGATATCTTTTAAAGATTTCAGAATTTTTAAAATTATCAAATTATCTCTAAATAAATCAAAGATGCTATGGTTTTCAACGATAATGTTAATTTTGAGAATTTAATTAATACCGTTGAAATAAGAAATTAAATATTTTTTATTTTATGCTTATATTTTTTCAGTTTAGTGTCTTATTTTTTAAAAAATTACAGTATCTTGGGTATATTATGATAAGAAAATGAGACTAAATATTTTTAAATGAAATAAATTTTTTATGTTGCATTAAAATAGAATTTATGATTTTTCGAGAAGTGAAATGGGATGACATGAATTCCTTTTTTCTTAACCAAAACTCTTAAATTCGAACAATGAATATAAATTCCCTTTAAATACTAGAAAGGAAATTTACTTATAGGGCCAGTAAATTTCGGACAGCGGATCATTAAATCAAAAAGAAATAGAGCTTATGATAATGTAATAAAAGTAATGTACCATAAACGCCAATTTTGTCCAACAAAACGCATAAATACGACAAGTCATTTAATCGCAACTTGTTTAACACAACCCTCGATGCCGCCCGGCAGCCTCTCATCGTCGCTCTCTTTTCCCTCTCCTTTTGGTGTCCTTCACAACATTAAACAAAATCCTCTTTAATTCCCCAATTTATCCAAACCCTAACTCTCTTTCCAATTCCGGGTATTTTGATTACTAAGCCTCCAATAGATGCAGGTTGTTTTGGCCATGATGACTATTATCAATTTTTAGATTTTGTGCACCCTCCAAATCAACGACCAGAAAGTTAAACATCTTTCTCTGTTCTGCAATCAGCGCTCTTGGGAGGAACAAACTGCAAAACCCTAGATGACGACTCTTGATCGAAAGTCAGCCAACGTAAGAATTAGTCTTGTAATAAGTTAGTTGCTTGCACTCTTTTACAGTTTGATTTCCATATGGTTCAGTTATGTTTCGTTTGCTATACACTAAATTACCACAACTGCTACCTCCCATCTTGAGGAATTTTTGTGACTTGTCCCATTTTTGGTTTCTTCAATTTACACCTGTTATTATTGCTAGATCTTTCTCATCAGATAGCAATACAACAATTAGTAATCAAAAACAACTTAAAGAAACCTCTTTTACAAAATATTACCTCATTAATTCATGTGGGTTGTCACCGGAAGCCGCTAATCTGCTTGTAAGAAAGTGCAATTTGTAACCTCAAAAAGACCAGATTCTTTCCTGGCTCTTCTCAACAAGCATGGTTTCTCCCATTCCCAAATAACCATGATGGTTAAATCACATCCGCAGCTTCTTTTGTATGATTCTGAGAAAAACATTTTTCCTAAGCTTAAGTTTTTCTCTTCTATTGGAATCTCTGACCCAAATATTGCAAAACTCATCTCTTCAAAGCCATTTATATTATCCCATAGCTTAAGGAATCGGATTATTCCTGTCTATAAACTCCTCAAGAGTGCTTTACTATTTGATGATCACATGGTTATTAAAGCTATTGTTAATTCAACAAGAATCTTTCAAAATGATGTGGAAAGGATTAGTGCTAATTTATTGGTATTGAGAGAAATTGGAATGCCGCAATCCGTTATTCAGCTGCTATTGACATGGCATGATAGTTTGCTATGCTTTAAAGTTGACATCTTCCGCGATAAGGTCAAAGAGGCAATTGATATGGGTTTCTGCCCGACGAAGATGAAGTTTGTACTTGCTCTGGCTGCAATCAGCCAAACTGAATCAAATTGGCAACACAAAATTGAGGTTTATAGAAGATGTGGTTGGTCTAAAGATGAGATAATGTCAGCTTTCAAAAGGGATCCTCAATGCATGTGTTCATCAGAGAATAAAATATTTGGTGTTGTAGATTTTCTGGTTAATGTGATGGATATGAAGCCTTCAGAAATTGCTGCACGTCCTTGCCTTTTACATTTCAGTTTGAAGAAGAGAATCATTCCCAGGGGTTTAGTTATAAAAATTTTGAAGTCGAAAGGTGCATGGGAGAAGAATATCAGTTTCTATACTGTGTTGCAATTAAATGACAAATGCTTCTTAGAAAGGTATATAGACAAACACAGGGAGCATATTCCTTATTTGCGGGATGTCTTCGAAGGTAGGATGTGTCCTCAAGAGCTCGGCTTTCAGTAGTAATGTTTGAGTTCGAGTTTTTATTTTTTTTATTTTTTAGCTTTATAGCTAATGTTATTTATGATATCCATAAACCACCAAAGATTTGGTGACTTGATTCAGCTTGAGTATAGCAAGAGAATTTTTGAGAACTCTTTGGCTACGTTTAGCAAAAACTTTTGTGATAGTCTTAATTAAGGTCAAAACACTATTTCTATTATTTATAGTGTTTGGTGATATAGCAACTGCAAAAGTGTTCAGAGTTTGAGAGAGTCTATTATGAAACATCACTCTCTTAATATCTATTTTCATTATACATGTAAAAATTTTCTTGAAAAGAATATATCATAAATAGAATTGAATTTTCTTATTAAAAAGTAAAACTTTAATAATCTTGTAAATAAAGTAAATTTAACATTTTAATATTATGCTGAAGAAATTATATATCAAATACTATAAGAAATTATATTCTGCTGTCATTATGTTCATAGCCATTTTCATTGTTCTTGCCATTTTTGCTTCTGATATAAAAATAATGTCCAGTTTACCCCTCTTAAACTTGTTGTTCAGGATCCAAAAGCTACAAATTTGACCTTTTAGTTGAATTTACCCCTTTAAGTCTGATTTGCACAAAAAATCTCTGAATTTATTTTGATTTTTGAGAAAGATAAAAAAGAATTCAAAGCCAAAATGTGTAATGCTTCAAAAATATTATTGCTTCTTTTTTAGGAGCATTTGAATGTAAAAAGGGAAAAAGAATACTATTATAATATATTATTAAAAATAAAATGAGATTAAAGAATTTCAAATTAAACCCAAAAAATAATGCATAAGAATGGAATGAGTTTTAAATGTTTATGGTGGATTCCAATATTTAAGTTCTGTATTCATCAATTTTTCTTTTTGAATTACTGGATCAACATTGCCAATTTGGCCCACTAAAATATTAAAATACGACATGCCGTTTTACCACACATTATTTAACACAACCCTCTATCCCTCAGACGCAAGTTCAGCAGAAGCGGATACAGATACATTGCATCCTCTCATCGTAGCTTCTCTTTCTTTTCCCTTCCTCTATCTCAATTAACGAAATCCTCTTCTAACCCTAACTCACTTCCGATTTCTACCAGTCGCACTTCGAATGAAATCAAACTGCAAAACCCTAGATAACGACATTTGATCGAGAATTTCAGCGAAGGCGAAGAATTAGTCTTGTAAGTTTGTAGGTTGCGTAGTTGCCTTGTTTTTCAGGCTAATTTGCATTAAATTTCAGTTATGTTTTGTATACGTTTACTATACACTAAATCACCACAATTGCTATCTCCTATTTCGAGAAATTTTTGTGATGTGAGGTCCCTATTTCGGTTTATTCAATGTCCACCTGTTATTCTAATTACCAGATATTTCTCATCAGATAACCATAAAATTATACAGACCTCTTTTACAGTGTCTTACCTCATAAATTCATGTGGGTTGTCACGGGAAGCCGCTAATTCTGCTTCCAAGAAAGTGCAACTTTTAACCCCAGAAAGACCAGATTATGTCCTTGCCCTTCTCAGCAAGCATGGTTTCTCCAATTTCCAAATAACTAAAATGGTTAAGAGACGGCCAAACCTTCTTTTAGCTGATCCTGAGAAAACTATTCTTCCTAAGCTTAACTTTTTCTCTTCTATTGGTATGGCTGGCCCAGACATTGCAAATGTCATATCTTCATGCCCATTAATATTAACATGTAGCTTAAGAAATCGAATTATTCCTGTTTATGAATTCCTCAAGTGTGCTTTGCTATTTGACGATGACTTGCTCATTAAAGCTATGAGTAAGCCATCCAGAAATTTTCTACAGGATGTGGAAAGTGTTAGTGCTCCTAATTTATTGGTTTTGAGAGAAATTGGAATGCCACAATCCGTTATCCAGCTTATATTGATCCATTATTTTAATTTGCTATGCTGTAATGTTGACAAGTTCAGCAATAAGATCAAAGAGGTTATTAGTATGGGATTCTGCCCTAGAGAAACGAAGTTTGTCCATGCTCTTGGTGTACTTGTCCAATTATCTGAATCAAATTTCCAAGACAGAATTGAGGTTTATGGAAGACTTGGCTGGTCTAAAGATGACATCTTGTCAGCTTTCAAAAAGCACCCTAATTTCATGAAATTTTCTGAGAAGAAAATAATTGCTGCGGTGGATTTTCTCATTAATGTGATGGGTATGAAGCGATCAGAACTAGCTGCATATCCTTACTTTTTTTCTTACAGTTTGAAGAAGAGAATCATTCCCAGAGCTTTAGTTATTAAAATTTTGATGTCCAAAGGTGTAATGGAGAAAAACTTGCGCTTCCATAGTGTGCTGAAATTAAGTGAGAAATGCTTCTCAGAAAGGTATGTGGAGAAACACCTGGAGAATATTCCTTATTTGCAGGATGTCTTTGAAGGTAGGATGTGTCCTCAAGAGCTAGGCTTTCAATATGGGCTCTAACAATGTTGAGTTTGGGCATGTGTGTGGTTATTTTTTTCTTCCCTGTTTTTTTCTTATCTTCATAGATTCTGCTATAGCTTAACTACCAAAAATTTGGTGAACTGATGTATTTGATTCCACATGAGAAATCTTCTCTCAAGAAACCATTTGAGTTTTCACATTCTAATATGACCCATTTTGAAATAATGCAGATGCTATAAATATTTCTTTTTATTTTCCTACTTGTGTATATTTTTTTGTTTGTATAGAACTAAGAAAAACAAATCAAAATTTCTTGTTAATAATAATGTAACTTTCTTTGTTTTCCCTCTCTCCTTTTCAATTCAATTTCCTTTATAACAAACTCCTCTTTCATTCCCCCAATTTCACGAAAACCCTGATTCTCTTTCCGTTGCTATCAATGATACCTCCAATTAAATCCAACTGCAAAACCCTAGATAACGACATTTGATTGAGAAATTCAGCGAACGGTAATCCAGTAAGTTTGTTGCTTGATTTGTTTTTTCAGTTTAATTTGCATACATTTCAGTTATGTTTCGTTTACTCTACACTAAATCACCACATGTGCTATCTCACTTTTAGACACATTTTTGTGATTTAAGGACCCATCTGGGGTTTCTTCACTGTACACCTGTTATCATTACCAATTTACCATCTCTTTCTCATCAACAATTAGTAATAAAAAACAACCGAAAGATAACTCTTTTACAGTTTCCTACTTCATAAATTCATGTGGTGAAATTTGTAACCCTAGAAGGACCAGAATCTGTCATTGCTCTTCTCAGGAAGCACGGTTTCTCCAATTTCCAAATTAGCAAAATTGTTCAGTCATGGCCAAGGATTCTTTTAGCTGATCCTGAGAAAAATATTCTTCCTAAGCTTAAGTTTTTCTCTTCTATTGGGATGACTGGCCCAGACATTGCAAAAATCATATCTTCTTGCGCATTAACATTAACATGTAGCTTAATAAATCGAATTGTTCCTGTTTATAAATTCCTCAAGGGTGCTTCGCTATTCGGCGATGAATTTGCCATTAAAGCTATGAGTAGGGCATCCAGGACTTGTGTATATAATGTGGAAAAGATTAGCGCGTCTAATTCATTGCTTTTAAGAGAAATTGGAATGCCACAATCCGTTATCAAGCTTTTATTGATCAATCAATTCTAATTTGCTATGCCACAATGTTGACAAGTTCCGCAATAAGATCAAACAGGTTATTGATATGGGGGTCTGTCCTACAGAAACGAAGTTTATCCGTGCTCTTTGTGCAGTTGTCCAATTATCTGAATCAACTCGGCAACACAGAGTTGAGGTTTATGGAAGATATGGCTGGTCTAAAGATGAGATATTGTCAGCTTTCAAAAAGTGTACGAATTTCATAAACTTTTGGGAGAAGAAAATAGTTGCTGTTATGGATTTTCTAATTAATGTATGGAAATGAAGCCTTCAGAAATAGCTGCATATCCTCACCTTTTTTCTTTCAGTTTGAAGAAGAGAACCATTCCTAGGGGTTTAGTTATCAAAACTTTGAAGTTGAAAGGTGTTGTCGAGAAGAATGTCGTCTCTTTCTTATCTGTATTGGCAGCAAGTGAGAAACGCTTCTTAAAGACTTAGGTTGATGGAACACAGGGAGCATATATACCTTATTTGCAGGATGTCTTTGAAGGTAGGAAGTGTCCTCAAGAGCTAGGCTTTCAATCTGAATATATTCCGGGGGCATGAACATGTCGATTTTAATCTCTGTAATCTATGTTATTTTTGTTATCCATTCTACCACCAAAGATTTGGTGAACTGATACAGCTTAGTGTACAGCAAGAGAATATTTGGAACCTGTTTCTACTGTGGATAGCACAGTTTGTCTTCAATCCTTGGGACTTCTGGCAAGAAGGTTCTTCAAGTCTTTTAAATGAAAATTAACACTTTGTTTTAGTCTTTTTATGAAGTTGCATATTGTTAAATCGACTTCTAGGATCGAGGACTTATTACCTTCATATAAGAATCGATTTAGTTGAAAAAACAAACCAACTTGACCAAAAATAATGTCGATTTGTTACACTTTTTCAATCTCAACTAAAGTTGTGTGTTTAAAATTTTGTAATTCAGTTATTTTGGTACATTACTGAAATCGAAAAAAAAAAAAAAATCTTAAATACATTGTTTCAAAATTTTCTATTAGAAAAAATCAACTACCAGTTAATCTGGTACAGTAGGATGAGGCGTTGAATTCCTTAAGCAGTGTTCAGGGTTCGAACCTTTCGAACTTTGGCACTGTGAATAGAGAAAACTGGATTGGAAGGGTCACCCACATAATGGGCCTCTGCAGAACCCGAATTTAGATTATTCGGTTGCGCCGGATACTGATGGTTTAACCCAAAAAAAAAAAAAGAAAATTTCTACTGGAAAAAAATCTGCTGAGATTGGAACTAGGAGGTTGCTTCCCACATGGATACCATCTCAATTCCAAGTCTTATACAACTATGACTGAAACCTTTTGAATCAATTTTGATTTTGATTTCAGTTTTAATCCAATAAAATCTCAACTAATTTCGTTTTGATTAATTCAACCAATTTTATTTTAATTCCAAACCGAAATCTTAGATAGTCTAGTAAATATAGAGACAAAATTAATATTACCTCCGTTTCTAAATACAAGTCACATTTGAAAAAGTACTGTGTTCCAAAATATTTGTCATATTTGTGGTTTCAAGGAATAATAAATTTTTGTTAAATTTCAAATGTGACAAGTATTTAGGAACATGGATAGTAATTATTTATTAGAGTAACAAAAAAGAAAGTGCATAATTCATATGCAAAGTAATGGATAGCCTTATACATATCATATTACATCATGGGTGAGTTCAACTTTAAATTTTAATAATGTTCAAAAAAAAAAAACTTTACATTTTAAACAAGGAAAAATTATAGTATGATTTCTATGATTTATAAAATATAATTAGTTTATCCATGCCTTTTAGAAAATAGACTAAAACAACTTTATAGTATATTACCGTTAGACTATAAGGTCCTTTCGTTCAATTTTTATACTTTTTCCATTAGGTACCTTATGAAATAATTAAAATATCCCTTTTCAATTTTAAAAACATAGGAACGAATTAGTTATTTTTTTCAAACTATAGGGACTGCACTGTAATTTTTTTATATATAAAATTAAAATATATCTCATTTGACTTCTATGTTTTCTTGTTAATTTAATGAAAAAGATGTAAAAATTGGACAAAATGATCTAATAGTGTAACGGAAGCAAAATATAGGGATAATTAGTATATTTTGAAAAGATAGGAACAGACTAATTATATTTCACAAACTACAGGGATCGTATTATAATTTTCTTTTTAAACAACGTAGGAATCTATCATATCTTGTAAGAAAAGACTTAACTTGATGTGTGAAAGAGATTTTTTTCTAATTGCAATCGATGACTAATTAATTATGATTATCAATAGTAGATTATAAAAGATTACATATTGATTCTTATGTTATCTTTGGATTTGGAATCATCTTTTTCTTTCTTTCTTTTCACCATCAGAAAGATTTGGTAGTGGAAAGAACCTTGTATGAAAACCGTGCAAAAATTATTCTTAATTTGCTAATGACTTTCACTTCTCTTGTCTTGGAATGATGTTACATATTCCTTGTCCTTAACCTTGAAGACAGCTTCATTGTGGAAAATTCATCAAAGGGAAAATTACAATATGATTTATGTGGTTTGGGAATACAGTTAGTTGGTCTTTATTTTTATTAAAATATATTAATTTGTCTCTATATTTTGCTTATGTTACACTATTAGATCCTTCTGTCTAATTTTTATATTTTTTCCGTTAAGTCAACAAGAAAACACAGAGGTCAAATAAAAGATACTAAAATATTATACTAGAAAAATTATAATGTTGTCCCTGTGATTTGAAAAGATACAACTAATTCATCCCTCATGTGGTTTTAACAATAAAAAGGGGTATTTTCGTTATTTCATAAGATACTTAACGGAAAATATGTAAAAATCGAACAAAATGACCTTATAGTCTGACGGAAATAAATTATAAGGATATTTTAATCTGTTTCCTAAAGACAGGGACGAATTAGTTGTATTTCACAAATCAAATAAATCGTACTGTAATTTTTCCTTTATAAAATAAAAAGTTTTGGCTAAAATTGATAACTCTTGCAAAAATTTAGATAAGCTGTGGTGTATTACTAAGGTAATGAAACATTGAAGTTCATTTATTTCAAAATTTTCATCTTTTAAAATAAGAATCAATTTACAAATAAATTTTTATATTTATCAATCAGGTGTAATCTAGTTAGTCCTCTCAATTATGCGAAGAGTGAAAAATTTCTATTTCGAGTATTTTCGACCATAAGTGTTTTTAACAATTTGGTAAATCCACGGAATGCTACCTCTTGTTGTGTAGTCTGAAGTTTTACGAATAAAAATAAATAAATTTTTATAATTACTATTTTTATTAAAATTATATTATTTTATTCAAGTCAAATATATAGATTCTCAAATTTAAAATTTATTTATAAATTATTCCAAAAATGATATAATAAAATTTGATTCGAGTATAATCAATGTTATAGAGTTAATGGAATAAAAGACTTTTCAAATGAAATTCTATGCAAGCCAAATATATTAAGCATCCTATGAACAAATTATATGACCACAAAAGCATATAAAAAAGTTAAAGGAAAAAAAAAATAAAAAAAGGAAGAAACTCAAAACTTACTTTATAACCTAGAGCTTCATTTTGATGGATTGTGGAAAGATTTATCAAAGTAAGATAAGATAAAAATTATAATCATGCTCTTAAAGAATTTAAAACATGCTCATAAATTTACCTTTGAAAAAAAAAAATTACTTCATCTAGAAAAAGGTAAAAATATTCTAATGCATGAATATATCTTAAACATTGATATCACTAACAATAAATTCATGTTCGATTCACTTTAAAAAACATTTCAAACTTGAAACATTTTACCTTCTAGATATCATATGATGGATCTTCCAAGATTTTAACATTTTTCTTTTTGGATTTTCTTATGATATGTAATAAATATAGTTACTCTTAATTTTAATTATTTTCATTATTTTTCGATCTTTTCTTTTTTGTCCGGAGTAATAATATGAAATCGATCAATTTTATTTCGATTTAAAACCACGCGGAATGGTAGTGTCTATAATATAAATTGGAAATTTTCTAGAAATCTCATTATCAAAACAGGAGAATTATCATTGGTAGGAAGACAACTTCCAAACAATAAGAAACAGCCAAGCAAAAGAACAAACTTGCTTTTTGAAACACAAAACAAACCCTAGGAAAGGGACACTTGAAAATACACAATATCTATGCCATAGATGACTTCAACTTTGAGCAAGTCTTTGGTTCAATAGCATATCTTAGTCTTTACATCACTTAGATATGCAATAAGTAGGTTTGCCATTTGCTTAAGATTTTCTTACAAGATCACATTTATTTAATGTATATGTAATGTAACATGCTCTTCTTTTGGTTATTCCTCGAGTTAGATAAGTAGTTGGAACACTTGAGTTTTAAACCGAGGTTCGATTTTCAAGTGACAATATTCATGAGCGATTTTTAATTTTAATTAACACTCTCGGACCAATTGGTAATTAATCAGTGAGAAATCTATAAACAATTAAAATAATATAAAATCGTGCTTAGTAAAAGTACTGCATGGTTTAAAAAGAGATAGTGTGAATTATGAGATGTAAATAAGTCGAGCTAACTCAAAAAAATTCGGTTCAAATCAAGCTTAAGCTTATTCGTTTAGCAAACGAGCGGAGCTCAAGCTCAAAATTTTTTGAGTTGAGCTCAAATCTCAAATCAAGCTTAGAGTCTAAACTTTTCAAATTCATTGAATTTCAAATCATACTCGAAATAAATTAAATTCTACCGAGATGAGCTTCCAACCGAACCAACTGGGCTCCACTCATTTAGTAACGTCCAGTTGGTTCTTGCATCGAATAAATTTTTTTTTGAAGTTTGCATCGAATAATTGAATATGCATGAACTTGCAATGATCGATTGATCATTGACTTATCTAAACGTGTTCATATTTAGGTATACGCGCAATAGAGAAATGTGTCAGGTGTGTACAAGCCCCACAGCTACTTTCTTAAAAAAAAAAAATGGTGGAACCCCCACCCTAGGGGTCCCCCACCCCCCTGCCCTGGGAATGGTGGAGGAGGTGAATCGCAGGATGTGCCTCAGAGAGTCAGTGTCCCAAAGGTGCCACGGCTTGTCTCACCATACAAGGGATCAAATTCCAAACTCTTGCAAGGACTAGGAATCGAACCCCCACCCCACACCTACTTTCTTGTATACCATTGTTGGTGCATTCTTTACTGCGCACATGCACGCTGGATCCTTGCCCCTTTTTTTTTTTTTTTTTTTTTTGCACGCTGGATCCTTGCCCCTTTTTTTTTTTTTTTTTTTTTTAAATTGTAATTTGAAATGTTCATATTTCCAATAGGGTGAAACTATTCATTGTATATAACCCTATTTATTTAGTTATCGTTAATTTGTAAATACTTTTTATACCTTATACTGTAATTGTAATCCTCTTTTAGGTAGAATAAAACATTTTTTTTTTTTTTTTTTTTTTTAAATTGTAATTTTGAATTCATATTTCCAAAGGGAAACTATTATTGTTATATAATATTTATTAGTTATCGTAATTTGTAAATTTTTACTTTTATACCTTATACTGTAATTGTAATTTTTAGTTAAACATTAGAAGCAAAAGAAATTTTAAACTGTAATTATATTTGTATACAAGGTTTTTATTTTTTACACATTTTTCAGACCACAACTAATATAAAAATAATTACTACTCCCTCTGTTCTATTTTATTTATTAGTTATTTCTTTTTTTGGTTGTCCTAAAATATTTACAAAATTTAAATTTAGATATGTAAATAATTATTTTTCTATAATAACATTTATAATTATCCATTAAATGAAGGACTTTTATTAATATCTTAATGAGTTAAGATAAAAACAAGCAAAATAGTTTGGTGCCGAGATTCCACAAAACCAATAAACTATTGTCTCTAATAACGGTTAGATGAAAAATTAATTATATTTTTTGACTGAGAAGTGAGTATGTTAAAAGTCTTTTTTTCAAAATGCAGACTTCGTAGCTCGATCCTCGTCGTAGTAGAGTTTAGTGCATTTCAAACAACTAAACCCTCTTCTTTAACTTCAAATTAATTTGTATTTCATCTGTATTTTTTCCCCTAATCTGATTCTATTGAAATTTAAATTTACAACTCTGTAATTCCAAAGGCAATTCTAATCCAACACTTTTTTATTGATATGTGACAAAAATATCAAATACATGAAATGCCAGAAATAAAGAGAGATTAAGAACTGATTATTTATTAAAACACAACCATCCTTTATACATATAAATTGCGTTGGTAATTCTACCAGGACCAAAGACTAGGAAATTGCTGCTCACTGTAACTGGGGTCTAGCTGCTCACTGAAATAGTAATTACTACCACTACTCATATCATATTGAGTTTCTGGAATTTGCTCCTGCAGATTCCAGTAATAATCAGCTTGATGATGACCTGCATTGTCTAATGCTATTACTGAAGGTTCGTCTTGCTTGTCTTGTTCTCTGTTATTAGAGCCTGATTGGGTATTCATTGAAGTGGTACCAGCTTCTTCAGAGTTGTTGTTGCTTGATGAGTAACGTTGCCTAATATTCTCCATGTCTTCTTGTATGCTTGGCTTTCCCTTGTATTTGATCTTGCAAAGTCTCCATTCCTAAGCAAAAACCAATTAAGAGAAAAAATTGCAAAGCACATGCTTTAGTAGCTCTGATACCACTTCAAAGTATTTGAAACTAATATAAAATATTTGGTTCAGTAGCATTAAAACTAGCTCTAAAAACTACAAATTGCAAATACGAATCATCTATATAATTCGATCCAAATTAACAACAACAAAGAAAAAAATGTTAATGTCATAAGTAACAATGAGCAGCTCAAGTGGTAAGATATACTCAAGTTCAGTGAATAATTCTGCAAGTTCAAGTAGTTCAACGCTTAAATAAAACTAATCTCATATTCAAAAGACATGGAGTACTCGTGGAGAAAAAAAGGAGTTCAATGACATTCTCTATTTTATGTTAAATTTATACATGCATGAAAATTTTTTTTTTTTTGAAACAGGATATGTTAATTTTCCTTTGAGCCATAGAGTATTTTCAACCCCTCTCAGGCTTTCAGCAACACTGTCTAGGAACTGAACTTATATTTTTATTCTTACAGAATAGAGTACGCCGGGAGCTACATGTTGTTTACTTGCATGCATGGAATTTTTTTTATTGGGTTAATCACACAACGACAATATTCAAACTCATACCTTACCGTTCAGAACACTATTCCAATTTAATAGTGAAAAAAATCACTTCCTCTTATATGAAAATGAAACAATTTGCTCTAACCAATAAAAAAATGGAAGTGGAACAAACCGTTTCTTTGGATTGAAGGCTGTACTCATGCATTATCCAATTGGTCTTAATGGCATTATTACGGTTCTTGAGTTGGTCTTTGTACTTATGAAAAGTTAAAGGCCTTTTATAGCCAATAAGATCTTTACTAACATGAACTTTCTTGACATGGCTTGTAGCTTTCCACCATCCCCTTCCTGATACTTCCCTGGAATCATTTTCTCTCTTGCAATAATAGTATCTCTCGTCATTTCCTATAGCCTCACTATGGCTCCCTGTAATTTACATAACAAAGTGGATTAATCACTAAAGAAACACAGAAAGTAAGAAAAAAAGAAAAGAAAAGAAAAGAAAGAAAAGGAAATGAAGAAAAGAAGAGATGAGCAAGAACAGACATTGGAGATGTTGAGGTTCATTGTCGTAAATATTTGCATGGATTATAAAGTGGAGAGGCATTTCTTGGTTAGAAGCTTTTTTGTCTAAGATTTGGATAAGCTCTTCATCAGTAGGATTGAATCTGAAGCCATGTGGAACCATTTTCAGACCTGCACTGCACTTTTGTGTCTTAATTTGTTAGTGAATGCAATTAAGACAGGCAGTCATGCACTATTATATACAAGGAAGATAATTAACACTGTATATGAAAATAACATATGGGTTCAGGGAGAAATTTGGTAGAAGAAAATATGTCAATATATGCCCACCTGAAATAATGCAATTGAGTCTAAATAATCGTTTATTTAGGCTGAATTCTGAATATTAAATCTGAATTCACTATCTCATCGAACTAAATAATTAAAAAGTTGTATTAAGACTTGATTATTGAATGATTAAGAAGTTGTGTACGGTATTATTTTATTATTGTAAAGACAATGAGTTATACAGCTTATTGAATTAATTTTAAAAAGAAATTTAATCGTTCAGATGAAGTTTGACTTACAAATTCATATAAGTAAATGATATGATTTAGCTCAAATTAAATAAGTTTTATTTTTTATTATCGGAATGAATAAATTAGAGGTCCAATAAGCTATCATTAAACTGAAATAAACGGTCTATAACAATTAATTAATTTGATGTAAGTATACTTTGTTTTTACTATTTTAAAATTAATTTTTTTTTAGTTATAACAATTCAGCCGAACAAAAATAGGATTTTAAGGAGTAATACATTCTAAAATATTATGGTTGAGGAACTAAGGTTTGATAACTATATTTAGAAAATGATAATCAATATTTTAAAAAAAAAAAGTTAAATCAAACTGTAATTTAATGTCAAACGTAAAAGTTAAAATGTGATGAAATTATCGTTCGTTGCTATTTGTCAGGCCCGCCATGCAAATTTAAAAAATTTCGAGCTAACTAGTTGCGTTTGTTACAAATTGAACTAGAAAGGTATTAATTTGAACTTACTTTGTTTTTTCAACAAGAAATCAAACTGGAAATTTCATTAGGAGAAAACTATACAATATATGGAATATAGATCAATATATTTTTATATTTTTGTAAAACAAGTCTAATAATAAACTATCTATATAAAGAATAAAAAAAAATACAATTTTAATTTGAAGTATCCGATCAAGTTGACTGATCATAATATATGTACCATATGCGATCGTTCGCTCCACTTAGTAGCTATTCATGACCATTGTTCGACTTTATGGTCTTTTTACAAATTTAATTTGATTATCTTCAAAATTTTTTTCTTCTATCAAAGATGACATCTACACTTCTTTTTGTATAACCACCGAAATAACAAAATCATCATAATAGTGATAACAAACTTAGAAACTATCAAACGACTGGATCTGAAAACAAATCCAAAAATATGAACAACAATAATTTCAATATCTGAGTAATAATAATTCAGAGTCCGAGGATTATTCGGAAAAAATAAAAATAAGGGAAGACAAGGGTAACTGTCGGTGATATTTCAAACAGTTGATAAACAAATTCAAGCTGTTTTCATGAACAATTTCGAACAGTTAAACTCTTTTAAAGCACTTTTGTAGCTTGAAACTAATTTAATTTATTGAAAAAAAAATAATTTATTTGATATTTTGGCAGAAATAACCAATCTCATCATTTCCACCTAATTAAGCATTTAATAGATTTTCTTTTTTTTTTTTTTTGAAATTTTTTTAAAAAATTTTAAACAATAATGAAAAGGAATTTAATCAACGTCAATGGGATCCCCAAAAAGATCTCCCATGATGTTATTGTACCAGGAAGAAAATCCATACGGCATTGTTTTTTCTTTTATATATACATAAATTAAGCAATTTAAATTAGATTTCTTTTTTTTTCTTTTTATTTATGAAATTTTTTTTTTAAAAACAAAAATCCTTAACACAAATAATGAAAAGAGAGTAATTTAATCAAACAACCGGTTTCAATGGATTCCCCAAAAAGATCTTTTTTTTTACCCCATTTTTTATTGATGTTATTTGTACCAGAAGAAGAAATCCACTACAGGGCAATTTGTTTTTTTCTTTTATATATATATAATTACTATATATATAAATATTAGTATATATATATATATATATAGTATACTTATAGTTTTCAATTTCGAAAGTATCTTGATTGATGCTTTGGACTTTGTTAGATTTGTGGTGGACTTGGACTTACTCGATTTCCTATCTTTCTTGCTTTATTTTTCTTAATTTTTATTGTTTAATTATATTAATCTAATGAATTTTTAATTTTTTTATTAAAAAGATGCTTTTTCCTCTCCATCCCATTGCAAGTGCGAAACTGTTCACATAATCTACACCATAATTAACATAAAAAGCATCTCTAAGCATTTATTAATGTTAGTTCTTAATTAAGTTAAAATACTTAATTTGTATCAAATTTTTTTTTTAAAATATAAATAATTTCGCTAACTTGAAATAATTAATAGACAAATTCTAAAGTATATATGTCAAAAATGAATTATGTTTCAAAAATTTAGGTTCCACATAGTTTTCATTTCGAAAGTATCTTGGATGATGCTTGACTTGTAGATTTTGGTTGACTTGACTTACTATTTATTTTTCTTGCTTTTATTTTTTTAATTTTTATTGTTAATTATATTAATTAATGAATTTAATTATAAAAAGATGCTTCCTCTCCATCCCATTGCAAGTGACTGTTCACATAATTACACCATAATTAAATAAAAAGCATTAAGCAATTTTAATTTTAGTCTTAATTAATTAAATACTTTTGTATCAATTTTTTTAAAATAAATAATGCTAACTTAATTAATTAATAGACAAATTCTAAGTATATATGTCAAAAATGAATTAGTTCAAAATTTGGTTCCACTTAATTCAATTATAAATATATATATATGTATATATAAAATAAGATTTCCATCAATGATGTAATGAAACAAAGTTTATTATATTCTTTGAGCTCGATTTAATATAAAAAATTCAAATATTTGGGTAGATTTATTTATTAATCTACAAATCAAAGTTTGAGTAAACTATTCAACCTTTTTTTTTATAAAATAAATAAATAAATAAATTATTCAAACTCAAACATTTAATATATGTTGTAAAAGTCAAGGGATAACTCAATTGATAAATGAAATTTCTTTTCTTATTGTTCATATTTGATTTTTTAAGTCAATACCTAAAATAAATTTTCGATTTTTCATAAAAATTTTAAAAAAATATTAACTTAGATTCATAAAAAATTTATAGCTAAAGCAATCATATATTGTCTGATTGATAAAAGTATGAGAAATTAAAACTCTAATATTTCCAATCACACAGTCTGTCAAAATAAAAAATGTTTTGGAACTTTTAAAATATATTATTGAGATATTGACTTATAAAATGTAAATAAATTTTCAGTATTAAGAATATATATTTGACATTTTCTTATTTTTCTAAAAAAAATATTTGTATTTACAAAATTCCAACAATGGAAATGATTTTTGAATGAAGTTTGTGTTCATTGACTGACTTGGAGAGTAAATTTATCATAAAATATTGCAATAAATGATCATGTGTTTCAACGGTAGAGATTGTGTTGGAAAAGTGATCATTTGACAGGGATGGTTCAGATTCGGAATCTTGAATCCTGTTTGTGGGATTGGGTAGAGAAAAGAAAAATCTGCCTAACGGATTTGGAATTTGGACACTTCAAAATCTCAGAATCGGAATTGACAATCACAGAACAAAGTCTGCAATCCGAATTGGACCCGTTTCAGATATACATGGAGACAATCAGACAATCGAATCGAGTTTGGATATTTTGAAAACTTTGGAAAAAAAAAAAAAAACCAGTTAGATTAGCCAAAGTAGAATATATTTTTTTTTAGAAATAAAGGAGATATTTCATTAATTAGAAAGGAAATAGAAATTTATATAAATAAAAAAAAAAAGATTATAATAGAGAATTTGAACGGTCCAATAACCAATTGCTAGAGTTCATAATTGATTCATTTTATCACACTCTCCAGTAAGTGGCAAATCTATATTCACTATTGGACATCCTAATCTTTCAATGGGTCCCATCAAATAAAGTAGTTGAACCAACCAAAAAACAATATCTTCATAAAAGGAATTAAACATATCAATTAAATCTCTACATAGAAACCTCAAAATCTATCAATAAGGATATATTTGCAAAAATTAAGGGTCTTTTCGATAAAATTAGCTGTTTTGGTTGCGTTTAGTTGTTAACTGTTTGAGTGAATTTTTATAAAACGCTAAGAACAAAATGTTATATGAGTTAATTTTTCATAAAATATTACTTTAACTTTTAAAAGTTTGCTCAAACGTTATGTTACCGAACACTATAAAAAATAGTGATTAGCATTTTGACTAAAAGCTAAAAGCTATTATCGAATATAATCAAAACGCTAAAAGTTATTGCCAAATACAATCAAAATGCTAAAAGCTGTTGCGAACACAATCTAAATGAAAATCTAATAATACATATATAACTCTGAAAATTATTTAAAAAACATAAAAAATTGAGAAAATAAAGTAAAATAAAAAATAAACAGAAAAGAGGATAATTAATGGTGAAAACCCACGTATGGCCGCCAAAAAAGAAGAAGAAAAAAGTGTACTATATTTTTTTTTAATTCATTAGAGATATTTATAAGTCGAAATAACACTCCACACGCTACACAATAAATATAACCCTCCTCTTAACTCATCAAATTGGTGAAAATAATTATAATCGAAAAGATTCGAACTCGAGACCTCTCATTTCTCATATAAGTGAGAAAACCAACCAAACTAACTACCATGTAATTGGCTACATTTTGCATGCAAAATATTTTTGTTTTATGTATGTGTATACACATAATTCTTTAGAAAAATTAGAAGTAGTTTTGAGTTTGTAATTATGATTTATGAAACACTAAGAAAATTATTAGATTAAGGAATTAAGTATGAACTAATTTAGTATAATTACTTTTTAGAACAACATCTTTTAAACACATACATTTGGTATTCGGGGTTAACAATTTTTTTCAGAAAAATTACTATTTTCTAGATACTCTAACAAAAACTTACACAATGATTTATTCTTAAAGATTTTTATCAATAATTCTAACCATTTTTTTTTAAAACCCCAAAATAACAATATCACAAAATCATAATTAGTGTTGGAAAAGATCTTGATATTCTTCAAATTTAAACCTAATTCATTAACATTTTGTTTGGGAAAAAGCGGAAGAAAAATGTTACGTCCCTCTATTATTTTCGCTCAAAATTAGAGAAATTCAAAATATACAAGCTCTAGCGGAAAAATATTGCTTGCTTTAGTATTTTTCGTCTCTTATTTTTAAATATTTTATATAATTATTTTTGTTCCTCTAAAAAACCACTATCATCAATAGTTGAAAAACCTATAGTCGGACGTGTTTCATACGAGGTAGAAACCATTGCAGTTGGACATGTTTGATAGAAAAGCTGTCCAACAACTTTACTTCAGTCATTTTTTTAAAGATAATATTAAGATTTCGTTAAAAAACTTTAAATCAATATAAATATTATAAGGAGGACAAGACCTCTCTCTTGAAGACTAGACATAGAATAAAATTATAAAATAATTATTGCTCGCTGATCTAATAAGAAATTCTAATAAAAAAATAGAAGGTGAACTCGAATAAAATGGATAGATCTTCAAAAGTGGTTGATTGGATGAACTCCCCGAATCTTCTATACATGGCGTAATTATTCATGAATTAGTTGCTTATGACGAACATAGATGATTTCAACCAATAAATCCAATGGAGGAACAGGCTGCAAGACCAGGCTCCAAAAGACGAAGATCATCGTATAGTTAAAAAATTCTCCACAAATTGTAAACTATCCAAATAAACCAAACAAATGCAAACAACAAAACAAAACTCTACATAAAATGGAGAGATCATAAACTCCACACAAGATAGAGATAAAACACAAAGTAGCAGAAACATAAATAACATGAATCTATGACAGAATATACATAGATTTGTAATTTATTTAACAAAAAATATAAAAATTTGCAACAAAACTAAAAATATACTAAATATATGAGGAGGAATTGTCACGAGAGACAAGAATCAGCTCATCTCCGTATCTATATGCTTGATTTTATGTTTCAATAGAGAGAAGGGAAGAAAATTTTAATGGCGAAAGAGAGAGAGAGGGAGGCAGTGGTTAGGATTTCGTCAATATTTTACTTCCATCAGTTTGATTTTGTTGTCCATGTTTCTGTTTATATTTGTGACTGCAAATTGTTTTTATCCATCTTTTTCTTTTTTTGATAATATTCTTTCAATTTTTATGTGTATGTCAATTTGATGAAATATCATTTTATTTGTTATAATTTCTATTTAATTTTCAGTACTCAGGAAAGAAACATGAAAATACATACGACAAATAATCGTTGAAATCTTAACCCTGATATGAATGATTAATGAGGAGTAACTCAAGTGGTAAGGTATATTAGTATTTAACAAATCATTTTTATAAGGTCAAGAGTTTGATCCGTAAAAAAAATATTTATGGAGAAGGGCAATTATGAATTCCGAAAGCAAAATTAGTTTATATACTCAAAAAGATATATGAATACGGGTAGGAATACTATATATTGAATCTTGATTCAAATAATAAATGGTTTGAATATATGAAACATCTTATAAACTACGAAGGATCTTTCCACTTTGGTAATTTATTAATGAATAGTTTGAAATTCGGTTGTGGAATTTTTTTAAACATTTTGGTCCAAGTCTTATATTACATGAATCATTCTAGATTTGGTGAATCCTTGAATTGTGTCATTAAATACATGTGCAAATCTAAAAAGAAGAAACATAATTTGTACATTGACTTCTTTGTACAGCAGCCTCTAATTAGGATTCTGGTAGATCCGAACTGAATCGAGGAACCGTACTGAATCGAACCGAAATAGTAGGAGCAGAACTAAATACAATTTATTATTTTGGTTCTGATTTCAGTTCTTATAAATAATTATAATGTTTATTTTGAGCAAATTTTTAAGATTCTTACATTACATAATCTTGTTTGGCTACTAGAGTTAGACAAGGAACAGTAGAGCCATAAAAAGGAATAATTACACATTATAATGTCCTTAACTTGGACATGTGGATAAAAGGAGAAGGAAGATGCTTATCGCGAGTAGTATATCGCGAGTAGGAATTCCAAAATCCTACATGAAGTTAGAAAGGGCTAGGATGGGAGAGTATACCATCGTTGGTGTTTTAATGAATTGAAAATTACAAAAGATTATAGAATTAATTTTGATATCTCAAAAAAAAAAAATGTAGTTTTACAACATGCAATATTGCTTTGTAACATTACATTACAATTTCATTATTATTTAGCTGAATATATCATTGCTTTTAGTATCGAGCTACATGTTTTATCATCTCTCTGTGGATGAGAGGATGGTAAGTTACCACTGATTACCAATGAAAATTTAAATATATATATATATATAGTTTTACAACATGCAATATTGCTTTGTAACATTACATTACAATTTCATTATTATTTAGCAGAGTATATCATTGCTTTTAGTATTGAGCTACATGTTTTATCTTCTCTTTGTGGATGAGAGGACGGTAAGTTACCACTAATTGCCAATAACTCTTTATAAATGAATAGCTCCCAATACCTGCTTTTGGGATAAATGTTTATTTTCATAGTTTCAAAATGAAATAGGCAGAAATAATATTATTAAATTAATGAAAATTCTCTTGTAAGAGATCCTTAAATCGAGATCTTTTATTTTTCATGTTTTTATAAAAAGTGAAAAAATCAATCAAATTATATATGATTTTCTGATAAACAAAAGATGAAATGTTATAAAATTTTAAGTAGAGAGCTGATATAAAGATAGTATAGTCAATCACAATTTTTTTTTTTTTTTTTTTATAAATAAACATTAGACTCTTAAATAAACTTTAACTAACAAGTCATATAGGATTCATGTAATGCTTATCCTAATATAATTTATCTTGACTCCAATATATATATCCTAAAGTTACTCCAAGTGTGAACGAATTCTCAAATACTCCCAATTCTAAATTCTGATAATTAACAATAAGTATACCAGCCGGAAGAGGTTTCTAAACGAAAATATTAAAAAAATACACAAACAAGAAAAAATACCGTCACTTGGTATTGAAATAAATTGTTATATCATGTAATTTTGCTTTTTCCGCTTGACTTGAGAAAGGCTGTGGACTAGGACTTGGGACTTGGAAATTACTCTTTTCTTCCTTTTTAGGTCTTTCATTTCCGAGTCAATGGTAGACCTTTTTTTTTTGGGTTGTTAATTTTTTTTTTTTTTTTTTGGCTATAGTTGAGATTGCTTAATAACTTTTTTAAATAGATTGAGAAAGGTTTGCTCCAAGTGAAATCATGGAAATGATAACATGTCCAAGTCCCATTGTTCAGGATCGAATTTGTATTGGGCCTGGCCCATGTGTTAGAAAAAAAAAAAGAAAAAAGAAAAAGCACCATTAAGAAATTAAAAATGAAAGGAAGTATGATTTAAAGAGAAGAAAAATAAAAGGGGATAGAAGGAAAATAGAAGAATTTTACCTAATTGGTTTAAAAACTAAAAATTAGATAAAAAATAGAAAGGAGAATTTTATTATAAACTACTCAAAATTGAATGATTTAACATTTTATTAAAAATATGGACGGTAGAGGTCTCGAGTTTGAGTTGTCCCTACCACATGAGTTATTAATAATATGGTTAATGTTATTCAAAAGGAAAACGTATGCTTGTTATATAATCTATATTATTATTCCGGTCCTCAAATTATAAAAAAAAAAAATCCAAATTCAATGAGAAGTATCTAAAATATGAACTCCAAAATCAATAGCAAAAATCACTAATTGATCTGCCCTAAAATGAGCTTTCTTACAAATTATCTTTTACTTCTTGAACTCTTATTCTTCTATATTTTTTTCTTCAGTAATTTTTATTTAATAGTTTATCATTTTATATTAATTTATATACATAAATTATATATATTCACATTTTTTTTTTTCTAACAACCAAGCATCAGTTTTCCTATATATTATTTTAATTACTAGTTTTATGATTTAAATTTTCAGAAATTGCCTCGAATGGTGTACAAATTTTAATGCAGATTATAATCCGACTCAGTCCCTCCACAACCCAAATGAGTCTCACTTTTCTGAGAAGTCCTTTACTTCTTCCAATAGCTTTTGGGCGATTCAAATGTAACAAAATGCCCAATACAAAATTCTCTTCCAAAATCCTCCAATCTAAATCACTGATTCTTTCTTCTGACCCAATCCCAGGTTAGAAACAAACAAAAACCTTAAACTTCTCAAAAAAAGAAAATTTTTTTCTTGTCTTTACTTCTTTTCATTGCTACCTCATTAGTAACCATTTTTCATGATTTCTTCTTTCATATGCAAATTTCAGGTCCTGAGGAAGACTCAAAGCCAGAAACTCGTGTTTTTGTCACGAAAAAAAGAACCCAAAAGGCTCTGGAAGTTGCAGAAAGTGAGCTTAAAGTAGAACCTAAGAAAGAGAAAGTAAGAGTCTTTCTTTTCCTATTTATTTTCTTCCTCGAACGTTTTGCACAGGGGTGTCTTTTTAATCCTGAAACGAAATTGTGATAATGGTTTTCCTTTTATTTGTTTTCCTGGTACGTTTAAAGTAGATTCTCGTGTCTGTTTTTGGTATTGTACCCTTAAATACTTGTTGGTTTTAAATTCTTTGTTAAGTATTAATTACCACTGGATATTTATTTTCTTAATTGTACATCAAATGAAGATAATGCATGGGTTCTATTGCCTAATTGATCTCTTCTAGAATCATGTAGAAAAGAAAAGAAAAGCCTTAAATAAGTCATTCATACGATATATCATTCAGATTTTTCTCAGTGGGAAAGATTATGCCTTTAATTTACTTTTTACTGATTCATATTCCATTTTGTTGTTAGCTTTGCTTGAGTTGTTGCTGATTGGTTACGTAGATGCATTTTTTGTCAAGTGTTAAACTCCAGAAATTGTAGCAGGCAGGTATTAAGGACATAAAAGAAAAAGCAAAGAGAAAGGTCTTGAGAAAATTAAAGTAAGCTAATAGTTAACGGGAATGCCCCCTGACCCAAAGTTCAATGCAGTGAATTACTCTTTGTAGATGAAAAAGTTGAACCTTAATTATGCTGTACTTTTATCATTAGATTGGACTCCATTTACATTAATGATACTCTTTTCCATATCAGCACTGCGTGTTAGATTACCATTCCAATGGTTATCTGTGCTCCTGATAGACTTTAGAATATGTCAATATTTGAATGCTTAGCATATTAATTTTGTGTGATAGTTGATTAAAAAGATCAAAATATTTGTACATTCTCTATGCAGCTGTCTTCTTTACCTGACATTGAAGATTTTGCGTATAAAAAGGCAAATGGATCTATGCCTTTAAGTAAGCACTTTCTTTGAATATCTTATCTTTAATTACCTTCATCAATTCCTAAGTACAAATGGATCTATGCGTTTAAGTAAGCACTTTCTTTGAATATCTTATCTTTAATTACCTTCATCAATTCCTAAGTACAAATGGATCTATGCATTTAAGTAAGCACTTTCTTTGAATATCTTATCTTTAATTACCTTCTCCATCAATTCCTAAGTAACGACTCATTTTTAGTTTTATTTTTCATGCAAATGCTTCTGCAGGAAAGTCAAACCGCACCACAGATGTGCTTCCTGTGGACACCGAGATTGCTTCTACTGTTATATCAACGGGTACACAGAAGTGTATGGACTCAAATTGGTTATGGTGTTAGCAAATATAAGAAACGATATTTGGGAAGAAACCAATGTTTGAACGAAATGCCTGTTACTTTCTTTTTTTAATTAAAAACTTGTAGCTTGAGCTGATGAAAAAAGGCAGCTGAATCTTGCCTTGACTAGGGATGAGGGAGTACATGGGATTTTGGGTATAGAGTTTGTGCAAGTTAATCTTTGGGACTATAATGTTTTTTTATGAAATATGTGATTAAAAACATATTGTTGACAATCATACACAGTTTTACCTTTTATCTTTATAAAAATCCTTTTATCAAACTATATAGCTACTCTGTTTGAGTGCATTGGCTGTAAAATATAAAGATTAAAATGAAACACCACTAGATATTTGTTTCTTTTTTTTTTTTTCTTTTTTTTGCTGGTTTATATGCCTTGGTTCATAAATGTCATGTTGGTTGACAGCTGACAACCTAAGTTGCCAACTGGAGGATATTCAACTGTTATACACTGATCTTTTCAAATTTATGCATTTATTTGATGCAGATGAAGCCCCTGCCGACTGGAAAATAGTGCTTGAAGGGATCCGCAAAATGAGGTCCTCAGAAGATGCACCAGTAGACACAATGGGATGTGAGAAAGCTGGAAGTTTTCTTCCTCCTAAGGTATTTTCCCTAACAGTTTGATACTGGCTTTGTAAAGAGAACAGGTAGACATTAGGTTATTACTAGTATGTCATCGTTAGATGTCAGCATATCTTTCTTGTTTTAGATTAAAAACTCTGATGCTTCTCTTCTTTGTAAATTTTCTTAGCTTACAGCTTCTTCTATGTTATCATATTGCTTAGAGGAAGTCATTTTATTGTTAAAAGTCTTATTTTGCGGCACATTATGGCTATAATCATGAAATTCTGCACAATATTGTCGTACAGATAGACTGTCACCTAACTTAAAAGCTCTTCAATGTGTTAATATGGTAAAAGTACATCCCATATGTGAACTATGGTGGTGGGTACGTGGACCTCCTAAATTTGTAGATGTTTATTTCACCAAGGTGATGGCAAAGTCTTGGTTTGTCCCTTCCTTTGTGAGATCTTTCAGCAACAAAGAGTATTCATTTTGTTGTGTATGATTTTTTTCCCTAGGAAACCTATTCTTTCTTTATGGGCTTCCATTTTAATACATTATCATTTGGAGAATAGCAGTTCAATAATTATCTGAAGGGCATGTGAAAAGGACATAGTGATGCATCATTTGACTATTTGAGGAAAATAAAATAAATAAGTTTGCATAATCCCTATATCAGCAAACTTTTAATCTTTTCTGGATTGGATAACTATTTCTTGCAATTCAACCGACTAGTAAGGTGTAAAGATGATTTTTTTTTTTATCGGAAGTCACTATCATCCAACTTGCCTATTATGAAGTTTGAACTCAAATATAATTTCTTGCCTTGTCTTCCATGGCCCGTTGCTCATTTTGCTTTCTGGTGACTTCTTATATCAATAGTTTGTATGATATTTTAATCCCATATATCAAACTCCTTATCTTTCCACTTTTTATTTAGGAAAGAAGATTTGCTGTATTGGCTTCATCACTTCTATCAAGCCAAACCAAGGATCATGTAACAAATGGCAAGTTCATTCTGATAATATTTTATCGTATATAGAAAAATAGTTTAGAATTCCAAGTTTCATTCCTTCCAGGAATTTGTATCAAAATAGATTTGCTATATACTAACTCCTAGGGATCCTGAAATTTATTAGATTACTCTCAGTATGGTCTGATATGACATCAAAATAGAGTTGTCATAAAAGTATTAGCCAGATTACCATTAATATGTAAATTACAGACTAAAGTTACAAAGGGACTGAGATTGTAAGCTGTCCAAGGGAGAACAATGAAAGAAGGAACTCTGAGACCTATAAACGAAAAGTTATGGCAACTGATTTTGAAGAGTGGTGATCAAATGAATGACTTAGCTAGGTGACGTGCATCTGAATATTCACTCTGAGCTTTGCTTTAAGGAATTTGAGGAGACTAAAGCTTGAACTTAGAATGAACTTACTCAGCAATGCTCGTCTTTGGCTTGAAGATGACCTTGGACTAAAATAGCCTTTGGAATGAATATTTATTTTTAACTAACGATAGAAGTACCTGCTATAAAGAGGGGGCAGGGCTACTAATCAATTTCCAAGATACTTTAGTCCTTTTAATACAAAAAGCTTGTGTAGTCAGTTGTCTATAGTGTATGAATATGGTATATATGTTCATGCATTTTTGTATGTGTTAGTGTTAGTCCTTTTCTTTTGCTTATAACCCCTTTTCATCTTTCTTCGTCCAGGAGCAATTCAGCGTCTTCATGAGAATGGTCTGCTAACTGCTGATGCCATTGACAAAGCTGATGAAATAAAGATTAAGGATTTGATTTACCCTGTATGTTATCTTAGAAATCATATCAAGAAATTGTTCAAAATTTATCTTGTTTTACCTGGGATATTTGATATCCAAAAAATTCTGACCACCAGCTTTTTTTTTTTTTTTTTTTTTGAGGGGCAGGGCTAACTAATCAATTTCCAAAGATACTTTAGTGCCTTTTAATACAAAAAGCTTGTGTAGTTCAGTTGTCGTATCAGTGGTCATGAATATGTATATATTCATGCATTTTTGTATGTGTTAGTGTTAAGTCCGTTTTCTGTTTGCTTTTATAAACCCCTATATATACATATATCTTCGCTTCCAGGAGGCAAGTTTCCAGCCGTCTTCGATCTGAGAATGGTTCTGCTAACTGCTGGATTGCATTGACAAAGCTGGATGAAATTAAAGAATTAAGGATTTGATTTTACCCTGTAATGTTATCTTAGAAATATAATCAAGAAATTGCTTCAAGAATTTATTTTGCTTTTACCTGGGATAATTTGATATCCAAAAAAAATTCCTGACCACCTCTTTTTTCCCTCCAGCTTTTTTTTTTTTTTTTTCTTTTCACATATATTTGCTGCAGTGGTTATTTATACTTGTATTATAATTCTATTTTCAGGTTGGCTTTTATACAAGAAAAGCTAGTAATTTGAAGAAAATAGCAAACATTTGTCTCACAAAGTATGATGGAGACATACCTAGAACTTTGGAGGACTTGCTGGCTCTCCCAGGGATAGGTCCTAAGATGGCTCATCTGGTAGGTACTGATTACATTAGGACCGAAATTAATTTTAGGGCCAAATTAGCCCCTTACTTTTTTCAAATTCATCCAATCACACTCAAAATTAATTTTGTGAATAATGTAGCCCTTGACTTTTTCTTTTCAGATTAATTGGATCCAATTTTTTGTTAAAAAGAATAGAAAATTATTTTAGTAAAGAATAAAAATTATTTATATATTTCAAAAATTACGAAAATCACACTATCCATTATTTTTCTCAACTTTTGCGATCATCAAACGTCTTTAACTTTTTCCACCAAATAAGCATTTCTTGTTTTTAAATTTCTCTCACTCTAATAATAGACATTAATATTCTGCTGAATTTTATTTTTCTTTTTAGTGAGTGATAATAATTGCTTTTCAGTTTTAAGATTAATGGGTTTTTCTCTTTATTTATTAAGCATTTTTAATTGCTTAAAATGTAAAAACTTAATTTTTTTTTCTTTTAATCAAAAATATGGTTAGTTGGCCCCAAAATAAAGAGTCAGGGACTAAATTGGCCCCAAGTTAACTTTGGATTTGGTAAGACGAATTTAAAGCAAGTTGAGAGTCAATATGGTGCAGAATTTGATTTTGGGCTTGCTTGGACACAATTGAAAAAGTCAAGGGACAAGTTGAACTTTAATCCATCACATTAGATTCATTACAATACGATTGCCATGGGACGACAGAAATTAATGTTGAACTTTTTCTTAAGGCACTCTGATTTTTCATCTATAGGTTATGAATATTGCATGGGACGATGTTCAAGGGATATGTGTTGATACCCATGTGCACCGCATTTGCAATCGGCTTGGATGGGTGTTTCGGCCAGGCACAAAGCAGGTACCTTATGTTGCATTGCCTGGTGATGTCATTCCAAAGAAATTCCCATCTTTTTTTCGTAGTTTTCTTTTGACCTATTTTCCCACATTGATAGATTTTGGAATATTTGACTCTTTTTTTTCTGAAGTTCCCTATGCATGTTTTAAGATTTTCAAGAATCAAAATAACAAATATATAAGTTAGGAAAGATTGTTTATGTTTTGTGTATTTCAGCAGAATCAAACCAAGGCTTGATTTTGTTTGTTTTTTGAGAAAGAATGAAGAAGAATTCTCTGTGGAGAACAAGGGGTGCTCCCAAAGAACTCGAGAAACAACTAGGAATAGGAATATGAGAATAAGCTAAGCATGTTTACGGGTCTACGACCTTGTATGCATAGAAACATGTTGAGTTTGTTGGATTTATTGCACGCATAATTTATTCATCTTTTCTGGTCTACACAAATCATTACGTCAGCTTGCTCATCTCTTTGCTAGAAAACTTCTACTCCTGAGGAAACAAGACAGGCTTTGCAACTATGGCTTCCTAAGGAAGAATGGGTTCCAATAAACCCTCTTTTGGTACGTGTAGCACTTTCATTCACACTTTTACACATGCTACAGCAGCATAAGTATATACATACACACACACAGACACACACACACACACTCTCTCTCTCTCGCTTGGCATAGTTCCAGATGCAACTAGAATTGGCCGGGCAGTTCTCCAATCAATTCCAGCTGGTTTCAAGGCCAAAATTCAATTTCTTTTAATCGGTTCCAAACTTGAACCAAACCCTTGGTTCCAGCCGGGGGGTGGGGTTGGTCATGCTTCCAACTTTCAGCAACTGGAACAACCAGTTTCAATGTTCAGAACTGAACCTTAATAATGCCTGTATATTTATATTGAAAGACATTTTAATGTTGACTGAAGGTCCTTGGTTGCTTACAAATTAACAGGTTGGATTTGGACAAACAATTTGTACACCTCTCAGACCTCGCTGTGGAACATGCAGCATAGCTGAGTTATGCCCATCTGCGTTTAAGGAAACCTCAAGTCCGAAATCCAAGGTGAAGAAGTCTAGTATGAGCAAGAATCTGTAAATCAAGACCAGTTCCTTAAAGGGATTTGGCAACTCATTTACCACCCAGTGTATGCATTGTAATGGCAAGTGGAGCTTGAGAAAATGGCCTTGCTAGTAGCAATTTGACTTGCTCATTTTGGTAAAAATCATATTGGGCAACCGTGTAAATGTCAAATTAATATGCTAATATATTTTCAGCCATATATACAAGCGAAAAATGCAATTTTCCCTTTCTCCAAAAATGGCTTAACTTTAGCTGCACAGATTTATCTGCTTTTAATTTCAATTTTCATACATATCACATCAGCCAAATGGGCTAATTTATTTGTTAGTGCATGAATTTTTTTTTTTTCAGTGTCTAATTTCTGTTATTATTACCAAGGGTTTGAACCATTAGCTTTTAAACTGAAGTTTTTTTCGGCTGGAATTATTCGTTGGAGTACTAAAATGGATTAGTTTATTCCTATACTTCATACTCTCGTTTCCTTTCCTCTTCTATAAAACAGAACATAAGATAAAATCATTTCGTATCTTTTCTGAAACATCCGAATATAAAAAATCGTTTAATCATACTTCCTGTTTCTATCCCATGAATAATCATTTCTTTCTCATTCATAAAAGTTCCCAATCACAATACAAATGCTACACAATGTTTACTCAACCTTCAAAACAAACAGCCGACTGCCTAGATAACAGCAGCAGCAGCAATGGTATTAGTACAAGATTTACTCAGTTTCAAGTGTCATATTACAGTGAAATAGTTAATAGACTGTCTCCGCTGGATCCACAACATGCTAGAAGTTGAATAAATTCGGGTTTTACACAAGAAATGAGTACACAGAACCAAGTTCTCAAATCTCCACATCAATTCCTTGCAAACCGATCACATTGTGAACCCGCAGAATTTTAACCCAGTAATTAGTTAGGCCTATGCGGGACGCTTGTTCTTGCGCCAAATCCAATAGTTAACTCTCATTGGATCTACACGCTCCAAAACAGAACAGACAGCTTTTGCCAAGTCAGGCTCTGGTGGGTCTGGATCTGATGCCCTCAGAGCATCAACAGCATCTCTAAACTCTTGTTTTGCTTTAAAACCATGGCAAAGAAGATCCAAAAGTGTGCTCAAAGCAAATATGTGGTTGGTTTTGACACTCAAAACCTTCAAACATACCGTTGAGACTTGATGATCATTAATCCAAGATTCAGTGTCATCTTTATAGAGGCCTCGAAGATATCGCCATGGGCTCTCATTCTCAGGGTTAGCTAAAATGGCCTCAATTGTGTACTTCACTTCGGACTCTCTCATGGCTTTTAGGCCTCCCAGAAAGGGAGATCTAGTTATAACAAAATATCTCTGTTACAAGACAAAAATATACACACAAGTTTCTTAACCAAGAACATAAAAGAGAAGAAATTTTGATCTAGAATGGAAATGGAAGTGCATTAAAAGATGGGTAGTGAACTATGGCAGGAGTCATTTACAATAAATTCATTCCATGCAAATCATATAGGTCATATGTGGATGTGCAATTCAAATATTCAAACAAACATTTTATTATTATCATGATGTTCAGTTGAGTTCCTTGCCTGATTCCAAGCAGAATTATTAAAAACATCATCTTCAAGGAGTTGCCGAATATAGTTAAGTTCATCTTCCCATCCTCCTAAAGCCTGCAGTACCCACTGCACAAGGGGTAAAGGAATAAACTTATTTAAAAATAGAACTGGTGAAAACCCAGACCAGAGAAACAAAGAAATAAAAATAAGAATTTGGGAAATTTCATCCAAAACAGAATGATGCCTTGGATTCAGCATGTGGGGATAACGAAAGAAGCACAAACCTGCCTGTGGGACCAGGCATGATAATTTTTAGCATCCAAAGAAAGAATCTTCCTGGTAAACTCAAGTTCCTTAGCTGTAGCATCAATCCCTAATTTCTCAGCAGCCCACCGCCTATGATGCCTGCAAAACATCTATCATTAGAATGAACATTGTGAATGCTAATGAAAATTGGAACAGTATGTTAATGCTAAAAATTGGAACAATTAAATTTGAAGAAGCCTTGGAAGTTGGCAAAATGAAATAAAATAAAATCTATAAATGGCTTTCAAATGTTAAGATCCAAGGTTTTCAAAACTGGCCCAGGCATTGATCTAGTTAGAGCAAATGCTCATAGAGCATTGTACTCCAAGATTGGAAAGTTACTCCAGGTCAATGCACGTGTTAGGATACAATAGGATACGGAATTGTAAATAATAGGTGATGTGGCTGTTATGAGCGTATAAATACTGATATAAAAGGATGTTAATATAATCTTTTGAACAATCAATATATTCTCTTTATTCCTTCTGTCTCTCTTTGTATCTTTTCCTTCCCTTTCCCCTCTCTTTCTCCTATTCTCTCACTTGCCAAATGCACGAGTTAGGTTGTTTCCTAACATTTGGTATCAGAGCAGGTCAATGTTCGGATGGGTTCTGCTATTCTCTGATTCTCATTCTCCATTCTCCTTTTCTATTTCTTCTATTCATTCTCTCCTCAGCCTCTGTTTCTCTCTCCCAAATCTCTATTTCTCAATCTTCTACTCTAGTTCTCAATATTTCTCATTATTCTCTAGTGTAAAAAAAAAAATCAATCAGATGTCGAAAACTAAAGCAGAACCAATTCTTGTGACCCGACTTCACCAAATCCTTCAAGACGCTAACATCTACTTAACATCTACGAGACCACTATTGGCGATGTCATTCGGAAATTGGCGGAAGATCTTGGAATCAATTTATTAGGTCGGATGGATTTTATTAGAGAAGAAATTACCAATTATTTCGAAGCCCTACGGATGATAAAGAGGAAGATGATGATTTTGTTTTTGATTCTAACTTTTGGGATGACAATAAGTCTTGTGAAGGAGTTGAAGAGGAAGAAGAAGTTAAAAAAGAAGAGTGTAAAGAGAAAAAGGGACAGAAATTGAATGTGCAAGCTCAATGTGAAATTGATACAATCTTGGAGCCTCTTCGTGATTTGGGTATTGAAATTAATCCTAGAGATAAAATTCAAGATCCAACACCGATTTCATTGCAACAAAATCTGAAAATTTTGATTGAGGAGGGTAATCTCTTTTATCTTGGTATTCAAATTGTTCAAGATTTGGAATCTATTCATGGAGTTTCCAAATTTGCACCTAACTTTTCTGCTGAAAATATTTTTAATGAAAGAGGTGTGCTTGAGTGTTGTGTGTTGTGGGACTGGTGAACTGAAGATTAAAGCACGTGGTTATGACATGCTTAAAGAAGATGAATTGAAATTTGGATGAAACAGAGGAATAAATTACGCTCTGTTAGTGGGAAATTCATGCCTTGTAGATGTTTGTGAAAATGTCAAAGGCCAATTTGAGTTACAAATTATGGAGTTTTCAAGCTCATTCATTGATATTGATTGGTGTAGGCGAAGTGGTCTTTTCCTTATCAGTTTTTCCTATTTCTTCTTGTGCCTTATGAAGCTGTATAGAATTTTCAATATTATCTATCTTGGTGACCTCGAGTCCAAAACAAGAAGATTGCCACCTACAACAACTATACAGCTTTGGATTTATTCGATGTCAATATATCCTTCACGACAAGGATCTCAGAGGAGGGAGTAATTGTTAGGATACAATAGGATACTGAATTGTAAATAATAGGTGATGTGGCTGTTATGAGAGTATAATTACTGATATGAAAGGATGTTAATATAATCTTTTGAACAATCAATATATTCTCTTTATTCCTTCTGTCTCTCTTTCTATCTTTTCCTTCCCTTTCCCCTCTCCTTCTCCTATTTTCTCACTTGCCAAACGCACGAATTAAGTTGTTTCCTAACAGCACATTGTCCTCTTTAAGTGAAGAACAGCAGGAAGATGCATAAAACAAATACTCATAGAGCACATCCATCTATTAGAAAACGATATCTGAATCATGTTGCTTAGTTCCTGATAGATTTCATTTATGAGGATAGGATTTTACAGCCCAAAAAGGGCACAATTGTATGCAGATCAATATTTACCCAATTTCCTAATGTGTGATACAAACAAGATAGTAATCAATTTACCGTCCTTTTTTAAATCAAAATCAAACAGCAGTACAAGCTTTCCTGATCTACAGTTTGAGTTCATGACGATACTCTTATTGACCAACTCAAAATAACTAAATCAGCAAATCCTCTTCTAAATTAATCAACATAAACAACTAGGAATTGAAAAAAACACAAAACTTCCTCACCATATCTGATAGTTTTTTGTGTTTTTCTTCGCAATCCGTTCAATATAATCCAGCTCTTCATGCAAGTCTATATTTAATGCTTCAAGTACTAATCGCCTAAAATGCCAAACCTTTCCAAAACAAAAATAAACAAATAATTGATTCAATACAATCGAAAGCCGGAAAAGATAAATAGTAAACAGAAATTTAAAAAAGAGAAAAAAAGAAGTAGGCTTTTACTGTGTAATTGCCGGGATTGAGGAGGATGGCTTGGTGAGTGAGTTGAAGAGCGCGAGGAGATCGCTCATCTGAGAGATAAAGAGCACGGAAATAGTTCATAGTCTCCTCAAATTCTGGCTTGTAGGCGATAGGAACCACTGGATTGGGACCGTCATCTTGCCGGACGGGAATTACGTCCGACCATTCTGGCCTCTGGCTTAGTGGTACAATCTCCTCCGGTTGCTGGTCGTCGTCCGAGTCCATCACTTTTTACTTCTTCTTCTGCTTCCACTGTTTGGTCTCTTTAGTTTACTTGATGAGAGTGTACTAGTAAAAGAAATTGATGCTTAATAATTACTACTTTCAAAAATATATATTAATAATTAATGATTTATTTATTTAATTAATTAATTAACTCGAATTATTTAAGAAATATTAGATGTGAAAAATCTGCCCAATCACAAAATTTTTTTATTAATTTAATCAAAAATATTAAAAAGTGAAGGATTATTATGACATAATATTTTTTCCAATATATTTGATTTGCAATGCATACAAAATAAATTTCAAGTAAATTTTTTATTATAAAATTATTCATTTTTACATAAATATATGCAGAAAACCTCAATTAAATTTATTTTTAATAATAAAAATATTATTTTATAAACCAACTAAAGTGATAAAAAGTTAATACATTAAATTTATGTAAAATGAGCAGGTAGATTTTATCTTAAAAAATAAAAAATAAATAATTTATTTATACCAGTATATCATGCCTATGCCTATTCCTATTGTCCTTCCTTTTCCCTTGTTTCTTTTCTTCCTTTGTTCTCCTTTTACTGGGTGTCCTTCCTTCTAACACAGGAGAATTAGGACCTGGTTATCAGAGAAGGGGAAGGAAGATGACGATAGCTGCAGGGATCGGATACGCTTTGCTAGCCTTAGGACCTTCTCTTTCACTATTCGTCTCTGTTATCTCCAAAAAGCCTTTCTTAATCCTCACCGTCCTCTCCAGGTACATTTACTACTGTACTATTAACCCACCATCAATTTTCACTTCAATGTCTCTTCTTTTCCATTTTTAACAATATATTTTTATTTTTCTTTTACATTATTTGCAAAAGGTTGTGAAATTTAAAGTGAAAATGAAAGGGAAATTGGAACTTTCTGCTTTCTCACATTATATTTGGGAATAAGTTGACCTATTTTTATTAGGGTTTTAAATTCTGTAAGAAGGTTATGTGAATTCTCTGCTTTTAGGTATGATAGAGATTACCAAATCAGTATGTAATGTAGCTAACTAAGTGTAAGTTTTGGACAAAATACGGATATATCTTAAATACAAACTTGAAATAACCAAATGGTTATTTTTTAATTTCCTTTTTTATTTGATTGCTGTCTGGTTTCTCTGGTCTTTAATGGGTTTCTGCAATTAATTTATGTAGCACATTGTTATGGCTTATAAGTCTGATTGTGCTATCTGGAGTATGGAGGGTTTTTCTTCCTCTGAAATCAAAAACATGGTGGCCATATGCGTTACTTATAGTTACTTCGGTCTGTTTCCAAGAAGGGCTTCGGATTCTCTTTTGGAAAGTTTACAGGTAAGTGTATGCCCCTTGTAATACTTCTTACTTTGATTCTTGTTGTTGTTGTTGTATGCAATGCATGAACAACATATTTTTAATTATATTCATGAATCAAAGTATTGGCTTTGCGTTCTTACAGTGGAAGCACCTTTTAATGGAATTTGATGCATGTTCTTGTTAATTGTGCATATTTTTTTTGTACAAGTCTATCTCCCTGATCAAAACTTGTGCCTTTTAGGCGATATCTGGTACACTAGACTGGAATTTAAATATAATATAATCAAAGACACTTTTAGTTCAGTGTTTGAACTAGAAGTGATTTTGATTATATTACAGTACATTCATTATAGTGTTCCAAACATGGCCCTAGTTAAATGTTTAAGCATGCTATGATCTTTTGAGTTCTATGTTAAAAATCTATATGTATCTTCAGAGGATATGAATGGATTGTGAAGTTACTTCGATGGGAGTAAAATTTACACTTTGGAGCTAATTGACAATTTATGTTGGCCATTCCATAATAATATAAAGATGAATGATAAAAGATACAGTTTGTCAAGACTTATAGAAAATGTTTCCAAAATTTTTAAGCTTGAAAGAATTTGCAAAGTAGAAAAGAGTTGCTAACTTACAAGAACCTTGTAGCTGCTAGTTCCTTTGTTTGGAATATTTTTCAATAACGTTGATGTTCTCCAGTTGTCCGTTGGCGTACTTGTATTCACTTGATAAAGGTGTAACTTTGTTAAAAATAAAAATATATGTTTTTTTTTTTTTTTTTTTTTTTTTTTTTTTGTTTTTTTTTTTTTTTTTTTTTTTTTTTTGTTCCTTTATGTCAAGGAAAAAGGAACAGTCTCTTGTTCCTTTTTACCTTTTTTCTTTTTTAAATTGCTTTTAAACCTTAATATATGTGTGTTTATATGTATATTAGGAAAAATATGTGATTAAAGAACCTAATAATTTTGGATCCTCAACAGATACCTAAGTTTTTTTTTTTTTTTTTTTTTTTTTTTTTTTTGTTCCTTTATGTCAAGGAAAAAGGAACAGTCTCTTGTCCTTTTACCTTTTTTCTTTTTTTTAAATTGCTTTTAACCTTAATATATAGTGTGTGATATGTATATGTAGGAAAATATGTGATAAAGAACCTATAATTTGGATCCTCAACAGATACTAAAGTCTGACATGTGCTTTCAAGAATTTTCTGCTTGTTTCTGTAACATTCTTTTGTTTTGGAAATATAGGCGGTTGGAAGATATATTGGATTCTTTTGCTGATAGGGTCTCAAAACCACGCTTATTCCTGACGGATAAAATGCTAATTGCTCTAGGTGAGATTTGAACAGGTTTCAAGTTCCTTTTATATTGCCAATTGTTAGATCCTACAACTTCCTTTTTAATTGCAACTCTGAACTCCGTTCTCCCCCTTTAATAGAGGACAATCATGGATTTCTAAGTTGTGGTGATATTGCAGTTACCTATATTGATGGAATGCAAATGGTTTAGATTCAACTGAGGCATTGAAGAGCAAAAACAAAGATGTCAAATCATGGAATTAGTTTTTGTTTATCTAAAACCATCTAATCATTTGGCCTCATGTACAATAGAGCAAGTTCCTCAAATAGGTCTTGCTTTATGTTGGTCCCACCTTTGGTCTCTATATTATGAGAAGAGTTGTCAATTGATCTTTCATCTACTATGACAAAACTTTAGATTTTATTGACTGACCTGTCTTCACTGGAATTTTATTTCAATATTTGTAAATATTACGGAGCTTTTGTTGGGCCAGGATTTACCAATAATACTGAATTGATGGTAAATTTCAGTTTACTGTGCATTTCGGTAAATAGACAAAGTTGGATAACGAGCATATGAGAGATGGGAATATCCTTGTATTGCTGTGATATATTAAATTTGCATGTATTGCAGGTGCTGCCATGGCCTGGCCCACAAAAGAAACAAAAGCAGTGCACATTTAGGAAACACACACACACACACACACACACACACATACTCTTTACCTATTCTATCTCTACAGTTTTTATTGATAATATGATGTTTGAGCTTTTGTTACTTGGTCTATTCATGCAGCTGGTGGTTTGGGTCATGCTGTAGCTCATGCTGTCTTCTTTTGTCTTAGCCTCTTAACACCTGCATTTGGCCCAGCAACATTCTTCATTGATAGTTGTTCACAGATGCCATTTTTTCTTGTTTCTGGTAAAATTTTTCTTCTGTATTATTTATTTATTTATTTATTTTGCAACCCAAGTAGATTAGAAACAATTGTTGATGGGTTATTGATGGTGGCTTCCAAATTGGTTATGTTTATTTTGAGATTTCTATGGTGTACAAATATGTCAAAAAAATATTTCGAATTGTATATTTTTTCTAACTATTTTTTGTCTTACGCATGGCAGCTATTATTGCCCTTGCATTTGTTACGATTCACACTTTCTCAATGGTCATTGCATTTAATGGATATGCAGAAGGGAATAAAGTGGACCAATTTTTTGTCCCTGTAGTTCATCTGGTTGCAGGATTGGTGGTAAAAAGCAAAAAGCTCTCTCTTCTTGACATTCATGCCATTTTTTGTGCAGATTTTGCTCATGATTGTTTTGTATTTGATATGTTCTTTGCAAGTTGAAAGTGGAAAACAATTAGTTTCAAAACAGAAATTCACCAATAATGTTTTATATCACATATTCTTGGCCACCCATCCAATGGAATTCTAAAGTTCCGAGTCGGTAAAATTGCTGGTGAATGTAATATTGTAGCTACAGTTCCCTTCAGAAGTTTCATTTTATGCACATGCATATAAATTTGTGCAGATATTCGCCTACCTTAGACCAGTTTCTCTTGGTTGAAGAATAGCAGTTCAGAGTGTGTAATCAATAAAAATAGTTTGAAAACTTGAAATGAATGCCCAATACATTACTAGTTGGAGAGTTTTAGTTGGTATTAGAAAATTAATAGGGAGTGGGTTGTGTTGCATAGCTTGTTGTAGTATAGTTTATATAGGACTTCTATTGTTGACTTATTCTAAACTATTCATTTCAATTGAGAAGATAGCTTATGAGATTTATCGCATAGTTTGATTAATTTTTTGTGAGGGTTTAATTACAAAGTACCACCTGAGGTTTGCCTCAATATACTGTTTTTCGGTTCTCTCTGTTTCAAAAACTAAGCAATTTTGTCCTTGATCCTTGTGGTTTGTTAATGACTCAACAATTCATTTCTTGATTATAAAATTATGAAAGTTTCACCATGTTGTAGTCCATGATGTTTCAGATTAGATTTTACTTTAGTCCTTAAGTTTTGCATTACAACAATTATTACCTCAATTATTAAATTTTAGAAAGCTTTATCTGTCAAAGACACTTTAAATCTTGTAAATTTTTTTTTTTGTTTGTTGATGATAATATAAGAACCAAAATTACTAATTTGAACAATAGTGGAGAACAAAGTGTATATTATGGAAAACTTTGGAGATTTTATTTTTCTTGAAACTTTGCGAGTAAGTATTTGCACTTCTTTGGGATTAGACTGCATATTTCTTAATTTTTAACTTTTTTGTGTTTCTTGAAGAATTCATCTCAATGCAAAATGTTACTTGCAGTTACTGCTTGAATTACTCTGATTCTTGCCTTGATCTTCTTAATAGACATTGGTCAATTTAGCGTCCGGAGGTTGCGTCGTCGGAATTCCTCTTCTCTATCTTTTGGCAATATTGACCTTGTTGCATTGTGGGAAAATGACATGGAGAAGATTAGCAGAAAATCAAAGCATACGGAATAACTTACAGTAGATAGATTTTTGTAAAGTCTCATCCTTTTTGCAGGACATTTTGTGGTTTCCTTCTGTGGAAATGTATATCATTTTACTTGCTTACAGGCAATTTCATTGCAAGAAAATTGTGTAAAAACATGATGCCTATTTTGTTCTAATTTATGAAAAATTAGGAAATTACCTATTCATTCTTCTTCTTGTTCTTCCTTCTTTGCCCTTAAAATAAAACTTCTAGGTGAAATTAAAAGTGCAAAAATTGAACATTTGTGGTAGAGCTAAGCACATTAAAGTTAAACATTATTTTATAATTTTGGTGATATATTAGAAAATAATGCCTTTTTCTGCTCCTCAAAGCACTATATTAGATCTGCCAACATAATTAATATGTTTTCTTCCCTTCTCACAAGGACCTGTTGCTTCAGGACAAAGCCAATGTCTTCCTAAATCAACAATTAAAAAAAAGTAGAAAGTCCCACTCGGACATTATGAATACAAGTCATTCCAAGTTGAAAAAGAATCGTATCAATCTGCAAATCTAATAAAAAGCGAAGAATACATGAAAAAGAAAAAAAGGATAACAAACAACATGAATATATCAACCTTAGATTTACTTTTAACTTTTTGATTTACAAGTTGAAACTGTAAAGAATCTGACAAAGAATTAAAAAAAAAAAGGAAAAAAAGAAAAAAAAAATTACACAAGGTATGGCAGCAAAATTAGATGCCTACTGGCTTAACCTTGAGATTCTGACTTCATTATTATGAAACCAAAGAAAAGCAAAAAAAAAAAAAAAAATCAAGAATACTTGTGATCTGTAATTTACAAATATAGTATTTGGAACAAAGAGAATCTGATAATTTGAGATCAGTTAGCAGGTACTTTTTGGGTGCTTCTGACTTCATTTTCACTTGAGAAAGAACTTCCAAATATCTCTCTCAGTCATCTCCTTAACTAAATGCGCCCCAAAAATGCCTTCTTCATCAACCAGACCTTTCAGGTGCCGTACTCCATTACTGAAACCGACATAGTTTCTCTTTGTTGCGAAGTATAATACTCCATATGGCGGCCTCAAGCACTGGATATTAAAAAATAAATAAATAAAATTAAATTATAAACCTACTATAGAAACATGAGTAAAAAAAAAACATGCATTTACTTCCATTATTTTGTGTTCGATCCAAATTCTACAAAAGAAACATTGCAGTCAGTCATCTATCCATATGTAGCATGTGTAAATTTTCAGCTCAACAAAATAATAACAAGGGTAACATCTAAATGGCTCTTAGAATAAAATTGTCAACACATACAATTCTCATTATTGATTTTAAACTTTACATGATCATCAGAGGATTAGTGTTGGAATTTGTTGACCGACAATGTGATAGGAGTACCTACACCTCAAAAGCTGGTCAGACTCTTAAGTCTGCACATAATCCAGGCATTTACTTCAAAGAAAATTCTGTCATTGCAGTCCAGTTATCAATGTGTAAAGACCAAACCAGAGAGTGATTTATGTTGAATTTAACAATAACAGATTGCAAAGGCTAGGGTCAAATTGTTCATTGCATGATTGGCAATGGTCTGCTATTATCAAAGCAACTTCATTTAAAAATGAATAACTTTTCATCGAGTTCCAGTATCAACTTGGTTATCAGAATTTTTAACCAACTATACAGTATCTCAAATTTGACAAATCTTTTACAAATCTGCCTAAAAGTGTGCATGATTCTATGTTTATCCTTTCTGAGGCTTATCCGAAATAAAGAATTATTTTCGTCTATTTTTGCGAACTCTTAAGTTTTATGTCTTCTAATCTTAGTCAAAATATTTGAAGTGAAGATGTCTTCTTTTTATTTTTATTTCTTCATAAAAACAAAACGAAAGAACTAACCTTTTTAATGAGAGCATATAGCTTCTTCAAAGAGGTCAATGAGTATGGGATATCTGTCATCAGAATAACATCATATCCACCTTCTCCATGATCTGTCTCACTGGCCCTTTCCCATGCCCGGCTTCCTGAAAGCTTTCTGGATCGCCTTGAGGAAGTTTCCTGTCCTATGATGCTACCATCTTGGCTACTACATCCATCCATGAAATCCTCCTCAGAGAAACTCAGACTCATCCCTGTTGCCACTTCAAAGGCCTCATTCCTTACAGTAGATAAGACTGTCGGAAGTTCTTCCCAGTCCCCAGCATAAAAGTGCACTGATGGAGACAGAGTATATCTTGAAGGAGTAAGAGGGCTCTCTGGCTGTCGGCTCTGCCTGTCCCGAGCTTGCTCGAGATTAACAAGGACATTTGGTATAGTTGTACACCTTATGGTTTCTGCATTCAGGTCCTGAAAGTGCACTATACTAGCTCCCTGTAAAACAACTTGTTAGCTTCAATTGGCACAATGCAACAATGGATATCATAAAGAATCTACAATCTTCATGTCTTCTAGAAGAAAGACAGCAAAGAAAAAAAATTGCCAATTCCATTCAATTCATTGGTCCTTGTGAGGATAGGATTCATAGGAATAAATTTAAACCGGAGAATTTACGTTTAAAAACTGCCCATCCTACTCAATTTACAGGAATTTCAGAAGGAACATCAATAATTTATTCAAATTATATGTATTGATAAGTTGAAAAATTGTACTTAGATCACATGGCTAACTTGTTTGTAGCACCCATCAAGAAAAAAATTAGATGAGGAAAGTTAAGGCGGTTTGACCATGTGTGTCAAATATACTGCTTGCAGCTCCTGTGAGGAAAACAGAGCATCTTAAATGAGACAAGACTAACAACGGGAGAGGAAGACCCAAGATGACATGAAGTGATTAGAAAAGATCTTATAGCCTAGGTCCTTCTAAATCACTAATGCAAAATCGATGTGAATGGAAGAAACAGACCCATATAATCAATCCCAATTAGCTTGGGGAAAAGGGCTTAATTATTTTTGCCATATGCATAAGTTACTTCAATTATGAAACAAGATCTGAACAACATTAGGTATCTATTACAAAGACTAGGATGGCCACATGGCCTTCCGTCTTAAGAGGAACTTAGCAAAACAAGTGATCTACATAAAAATAATTAATATTCCAGACAACATACAAGATATCCATTTTCAATTTAGTATTCAAATACTAGTCATTCCCATATTAAAAGTAAACAAAAAGGAAAAATAAAATTAAAAACATTGCATTTTCTAGAAATCAAAAGTTAGCAAAAGTTCACAGGCTAAAATAGCCACAATATTCACATGTTTCAATGTAATAATGGCTTAAGAATGATAATATAAGGAATATTGCGATGTGGTTCATTGGTATTTACCTTCAGGCAAGCAAAAATCCCTGGAAGCCCATAGCTACAACCAAGCTGTAAAAATCACCAAATAGAGAGATCAACTGCCAGCTGATATGTTCATTACTTCAAATGAAAAAACAGTTAAAATAGTATTACGATACCAAGAAAAGCTTATGGTTCCTATATCACCTAAGGAAATGGAGAGTAATAAGGTTACTTGATTGTCTAACAACAAATAGAGAAGGCTAATTAGAAAATTTAAGGGGGAAGTCAGGGGCATTTTTAAACTATTGATCTTAATTCCAAAAATATCTAATTAAGAAAACACATAAATACAATTTTCTAAGCAGGCTATAACAAATTAATTTTATAAGTTTCCATCTGGTTTAATCTAGACAAAGCCAACCAATCCTTGCTGTGTAATATAATGCTGCGCCAAAAGGATATTAGGGTGCAAACGAGCCAAGCTAAACCGAGGATGATCAAGCTCATAATAAGTGCGCAAGCCTAAACAAGCTTAATTAAAAAAAAAATTATGTTATAAATTTAAAAATTTTATTCAAAAATGAAAAAATATATGCTAAAAATTTTAATGATACATATTTTTTATGATAAACGTGTAAATTAACTTTAATTATTATGCTATTGAAAATTATTTACTTAGCAAATAAAGGAGTTAAAAAAAAAAACATATTTATGCATAAAAACTATAAATGCAAATACATTGTAATTAAACAAGCCTGGAAAAATGAGCTTGAACGAGATTTTATTAAACTGAGCTTTTAGTAACTCATGAGTAGATCAACTCATTTGTATCTCTAAGGATATCAAAGATTTACCCCTTTTTTGCAGCACCTATCCAATTACAATAACGTTCTCCTTGATAAGACGAGGTATTTAATGATATCCAACATACTATTTAAATCTGGCTAATTCTAAATAATAAAAAATGTCTATATATGCACCATTTCCACATGCATTTGTCTTAAATCATCAAGGCTCTCTAGACTATGAACACAACCAAGGATGACTTTAAAAACATGAATTCAAATCTTAAAATTAGCAAAAGTTTTTCATTAACTCAATTACCTCAAGTACCCTCTTGCCTCTAAAGCTCAATTGTCCATCGCGAATCTCATGCTTAAGGATATTTACAAGATCAATAGAGTTGTCCCAAGATTTCAGAGACCCTGCAAAACCAGAAGGGACGAGTCATCAGCACCATCAATTCAATTTTTCAAATCCTTTTACACTAAAGTACATCGTTTTATTCCAAGTGTTCAAATATCTAGTTGCTGCCAAATTGGTTTAAACAGTTTTAGCTTGAAGTGCTTGCTAGAAATCTGGTATATTTACCATCAGGCTTTGAGGATATCATCTCAGAACCAGTGAACCCTATAATATCAGCAACACTAACTCTTCCCTGCAAGAGTTCAAAGAATCCAGCATGTTAACAACAGACACTATATAAGGGGATGAAAGAAAAGGTTTTAAAGCTGGCAATTGCAACAACAAAAAGCCATATTAGGAAGGTCTTATAACAACTAAACAACATAAGGCTGGTCAACTAGGAAGAACAAAATTCTTATCTTTATAAAATCTCTGGCACAAATGACAACCAATTGCTACATATAAGAAACCATCAAATAGAATTTTACATACCTTGAACACATGAAGACCTTGCACTTCTACATTTTCCCCAGCATATTTATAAGGGTGTGCCATCTGTACAATAGATGATAGGATGTGGATTAATTTTGAAGGGAAATATTTAGCTCCCACTCCTACCTTAAAGTTCAGTCAAACACTCAGTAATAAGTTGAGCTTCATCTTCCATTTCTTTTACCAGTAACAGCATCAGGTTACTTTTTGGAGGGGATTGACATTCAACAATAAGAAGAGAAGGTGTACCTTTGAAGGGAGAATCTCAACTGCAGGAGACGGGAGATGCGCATCTCTCTCTGAAACGCTGGAGATGCTCTGACTCGTTTTGTCCTGAGGAACCAAGCCAGGTAAGCACTGTGCAAGCAAAGATGGTGCACGCATTTTGCCTTACTATTTAGAAAAGAGGGTTCTTGAGAAAGAACAGAACCTGTGAATATCAACGTTTCATATCAGCAATTGTTAAGGATTCAAATACAAAATTCTTAAAGAGTTCAAAGCATCAACAATTCAACGTCATCCAGTAAACTAATAACAAACCTGATGAAGACGGAAAAATAAGGGAAGAAGCGTATTATTCAAAGACACCAAAAGAAAAATTTGCAATCGCAATCCAACACTATGAACTTGAGAATATAACAATGTAAGCACTTTACAAACACTAGGATATCCTCAGAATTTAGAATATTTAAAAAATTTTGGAGAAAGCATAAATAAATCGTTGATTTCCACGTATATAAAGCAAGCAATTCAATATTATTCATTCAATAGACAGAAATAATGTGTCTCAGAATAAAGAATCAAACAAATTAATTAAGCAACAAAAGTCAAGAACAGATACGAAAAAGAAAATAACAAGAAGAGAATCTGCAATAAAATAACATAGATAAACCTAAAAACGCCAATATTCAATTAAAATTGATGATTATGGAAATCTACAAATGTCACAAAAACCCATCTTGAATTGCCAAAAGAAAACAAAACCCAGAAACCAGAATCATATGATATGCAATAAAAACAGAAACTTTAACAATTTGCATATACATTACAAGGCTTAATTAACCCAAGAAAACAAAAACAAAAACAAAAACTCACCTAGAAAGAACAAGAGAAAAGAAGCAGGAGTTCCTCTACGGAAAATTTTATTGTAAGAAGGAGGTCTTCTTATATTATAAGGTACAAAAGCTCAAGAAGATCAAGGAAACTCTGCCAATTTCAAAGAAACAAGATCGTTTCCATTTTTAAAGTCAAAAAGATGACTCTATACCAAAGCCCAAGAGGAAATACAGACTACAGAGAAGCTTCTGAATCAGGACTCATTACTGTAACAATTGTTTGTTTACCATAATGCCCTTAGTCATTTTCCATAATAACGTGATTACCTCTTCGTTTTTTTTTTTTTTTTTTTTTTTTTAAAGAAACAGATCGTTTCCATTTTTTAAAGTCAAAAAGATGGAACTCTATACCCAAAGCCCAAGAGGAAATACAGACTACAGAGAAGCTTCTGAATCAGGACTCATTACTGAACAATTGTTGTTTACCATAATGCCCTTTAGGTCTTTTCCATAATAAGTGATTACCTCTTCGTTTTTTTTTTTTTTTTTTTTTTTTTTTTTTTTTTTTTTTTTTTGAGTGTCAGTTTGGTAGATATTTAAAAGAGAAAGATTTTTTTTTTTTTTTGTTGGTTTCTAAATTATTTATATTTTTGGCAATTCTATAATTTTTGTTTTCTGGATCTTTTCTTAATTTCTCGTAAGTCTCCCTTTTCACATGAGAAGACTAAAACTTTCATCTTTCTTTCTTCACAAGTGTGGAATATGCTTCAAATTTATTAGAATCAATCTTGACTTTCTATACGTATGGATGTATTTGTGTTGACTGTCCATGATTTGAATATTAACAAAATGAAATAGAAACATTGAATTTCTTCAGGAAGTAATTGAATATTAACAACAACAAAAACAATTAAACTTTAATCCTAAACTAATTACAATTGACCGCGTAAATATTCTATTTTCATTATACTTTGTTTATAACTAAATTCGCGCTAATCTCAAAAAGTAATAAATCTTTTAAATAAACATTTTAATTCAGTTAATTCATATAGCTGATAGCTAATTCATTAATAATGTTTTGATTCATCAACAGTTGATTTGTATTTCTATTTTATTTAAACTTCAATAACCTTATAAATGTTAACAATTTCATTTTATAATGTCAAATTGAGGGGCATTTGGTCATATAGATAGTTTTGGGAGTAAAGCGGCTGGTTCATCGAGTTGCCAACACGGATAACACGTGTGGTAGGTGTTGGTCGAAAATGATTGATTTAACCTTTCTCTAATGATTATTATTATTATTATTATTATTCTAATTACAAATAATATTATTATGATATGACAAGTTTTTTTTTTTTTTTTTTATTGATTATGATATGAGCAAGTTTTTTTTTTTTTTTTTTTAAAAACCTATAACTAAAGATATTCGTACTTGTGAAACAGCCTGATAGCGATTAGGTGATAAGTTAGCTTATGAATATTAATATTTGATCAAAATTTGGATAATAAGTTGCTGGTAGTGTAACAGTTAACATTAACAAAATGATAAGTTGTTTTTTTTAATAATATTATGATGCATAATTTGAAATTTTTTTTTTAAGTATTGATTGATAGTTATTTTTGTATGTGTAATATATTATATAAATAAGAAAATATTAATCTTAAATTTTTTTTTTTTTTTTTAAATATAACTAAAGATATTCGTACTTGTGAACAGCTGATAGCAATTAGGTGATAATTAGCTTATGAATATTAATATTTGATAAAAATTTGATAATAATTGCTGGTAAAATGTAAAGTTAACATTAACAATATAATTGTTTTTTTTATATATTATGATGCATAATGGAAATTTTTTATTTTTAAGTAATATATTATTTTTTATTGTAATATATTATATAAATAAAAAATATTAATTTAAATTTTTAGATAATTTTAATAAAAGGTTATTATTATTGAATAACTATAAATAAAAATAAGTATAAAAAATATTAATTTGAAAATTTTATTACTAGTTATTTTTCTAAAGTTAATGTAGTCAAAATAAAATAATATTCAAAACGGCCAATAACAGCTGATATGAAAAAGTTACAAAACTTAGCCGGTGAAATTATCGGTTGTTTGAACGTCTATTAGCTATTAATTGATTAATAATCTTACCAAATATCTTCAAATTAGATAGTTGATGTGAATCGGCTGCACTAAATACCCCCTAAATATGTTCCGCGTACGCTAAGCTTTTTTATGTACCATTTAGTGATTTAACTTGGTCAAAATGTTATTTCTATTTTTCTAAAAAAAAAAATGATATTTTTATTATTTACAGTATATACTATTTCTATTTTCTAAAAAAAGAACACTATTCTTGTAGTATTTACTCTTAATATTTTAAGGCTTGTTCAACAATATTAGTTATTTTAATAGTTGTTAAGCAATTTTGTATTAACAGTTAATTCTTAGTTATTAGCTTTTAATTCAGGGAAAAAATAATAGGTATGATTGTCAAAGAAATTTAATTAATCCATGTGAAACGCTAAAATTATGGTATTTAATATTTCATAAAAAACTCTGTCAACCTCTAAAAGTTATACCGAACGATACAATTAATAGAAATAGAGTAAAATTAGCTCTAAAACTATTACCAAACAGGAAATTGATCTTATTAAAACTCTTGTAAAATAGCTGATAGCTACGGTTCACATAAAATAAATCACTCTGAGGGTATAAATCAGTTTTTATCATACCGTATTTGGAGTCGACAAATTTCTCAAATTTTCATATAATTGCATAATAAATTTTCAAATCATAGCCTAGCCTACCCAAATGATAATACTAATCAAGATTATTAAGCTAAAAAAATAAGATAAATAATTAAATATAAAGAAAATCATTTAGAGATCCGTGTTGGTTACCATTTTTTTTAATCAAATCAACATAGTTAGCACATAAATTAAAATAAAAACAATTAGAATTGACAATGCAATATTTAAGAGTTCAATATGCAAAGGAACTCAATTTTTTTTTTAATTAATTACAAATTCAATTTGGCTGATTCATTCAACCAATTGGTCAATTATTTGGTAAAGATTATGTGAGATTTTGACTATTCAGAAACATGTGGAATTTGACCAAAAAAATTGGAGAAATGGGTCCTCTTCTATTTATGGCAATAGGAAGTGGGTTCATAATAATAATAATAATAATAATAATAATATTATTATTATTATTATTATTAAATTATAAAAATCATATATATGACTATTTTGAGATTAATCAAATTTAGACATGCTTGATGTAATATGTATGAAGACATTTTGACATTTTGTAAGAGATGGTCCCATAAAACACAAATTTTTCACATCAAATCAACTTATTTTTCCATTTATGATAACCCAAATTAGAATTGTTCATGCTTCTATTGACTTTGAGTTAGATACAAAGAGACATTGCCATAAAATAGAGATAAAGAGTTAGTAGGAAAAAGAGTAGTTGGAGACTAAATTTTTCAATGTCCATGGCTTACCTTACCCTAATTGACATTATTGATATAATGGTAGGTATTAGTGAAAGATGAAGAAGGAAAAAAAATTAAAATAATAATAATAAATCTCTTAATTTTATAGGTAAAATAAAGCCATGGATTTCCATAATTAATCATGGAAATCAATGTCATTCATCTTATTTATTTTTGTCTCGTATTTTTCTTTATACATATAGTTTTTATAATTTTACAATAGACTTAACATATTTATGGTGACGCCTACTGACAATTAATAGCTAGTAAAATAGCTAATTGCTAATAAAATATTATCGATCAGATGTTTAATCTAATTTTTAACCATTAGAATATTTATGCCACCACTAATTTATTATAGCTACAATTTTTTTTTTTATTTTTATTTCAATTGAAGATTAAAATTTTACAATTTCAGAATTTTAAAAATGACATATAATACTATAAAGTCAAAACTGGTTGGATATATGGTTAAATCTGAAAAAGATATAATACAATTTGCTTTCTCATGTAATTTAGGAAAAGATTAGCAGTTTTACCTAAAACTGAGAAACAATATCTTTTCTTTTGAAGCATTGAGACAAAATATGAAACACAATATACACTGATACAATGTAAACGTGCCGACACAAATATTCATAGAAAAAATAGCACACAGACTTACGTTTTAGCTTCAGAAGTGTACCATATTGATTTACAAAGTGTCGGAAATGTGTTCATATTTCATAAACATTGAAATTGAAATGTGAATGTACCGTCCATACCCGTGCAGCCATACCACGGTAGGGCTAGAGACAATTATAAGATCATGAGAGTCGAGATTGATATGTTGGATGGTAGACAATCGTAGGACATATTAAGGGAGACTCAGCATAATGTTCTCCACTGTACCTCGGACCGATGTGCACTTATGCAGGACTGAACCCTAAGTGAGATCAATTGTGGGTATCATAACCTATAGCTCCATGGGAAAGGAGCTCTATAGCACTATAGGGCCAAAGACCTATAGTGCGCCTCTCTCCATAGGTGAATGTTTCGGTATTGACAATTCTACACTGCTTGGAATACCCAAAAGCCTTGAGCATTGAAAAGCAGTTCACAAAACTAATATGAAATTAACAATATTGATAAGGTTGTAGGATTGAAACTGCTTAACCAAACTGAATTGTTCATATTTTGTTAGTTGAACATTACTACCTACAAAAAACATATTGTTTGTTACCGTCAGCTACATATGAATTATTTACATGTAATATCTAAATAAAAAAAAAGGTCGGATTGGATCTTCATAGAGAGTCATCTAGAGAAAAAACATCTTCATTGAATTCGGAATCAACCCCTTCATGCCCATCAAACTCTTCCAATCCTAATAACATCTCAATTGGAAGTTCTCTATTTGTTGTAATATCATCTTGCAAGAATTCTCTAGCCATGCACTTTGATTTCAAATTAGATTCCATTTTCTTGGTACAATTATTATTGCATAATTTTGATGTCATCGAGCTTGAGCTGAACTCGAGCTTTCGCCTACAACCCTTTTTGGCATCCATTTCCTTAACCTGATACTTTGATCCCAGTGATTTATAATAAGAGGTCTCTGGAAGAGTTCTTAGTTTGGGTGGAGACCAGAAAGGAGACATGGAAAAAGATTTCCAAGTTTGTTCTAACTTCCAATCAATTTTGGATTCAGAAGGCCAGAAAAGAAGCTCTTTTATGTCAAAATCCGAAAAATCTGCAGCCTCTGGACTATCACAATACTGCGTGTGTTCATATTTCACATTACTTGGAGGTGTTGAAGGATTGTTAAAGCCTGATTCAAAATTTTGCAATGCCAATTCTGTATCAGAAATCCATTCAGAATCTTCACCTTCAAGATCTATTAATGAAACTGAAAAACTCAGTCCATCTAAATCTGATATCATAGACGACGATGAAGAAGGAGAATCTTCTTCCTTCAAATTTTCCTTGGAAATACTTTCTGCATCTAAAGTTTCTCTCCAGAGAGCCAAATAAGATGCCTCTTCCTCAGGATTTAGTTCTATTGAATTATTCAATTCTGACAGCCATGGAATTAGCAATTGATCATCATCAGAGAGATGCAATGAAGAAGTAGAAAAATCATCTTCTTCGAAAAGCGGAGAGGGAGATGAAATAGCTGAAGATAGCCACGTCCACTCACTATCATCATCAAAGTTTCTTTCTTTAACAAGAATTTCGTCTTCTTCAAAAAGCGAATAGGGAGATGAAATAGCTGAAGATAGCCACATACACTCACTATCATCATCAAAGCTTTTTCCTTTAACAAGAAGTCGCTCATCAAAATCAATATCACCTTCCATTGATGAGTTTTCAGAAATAACAGAAGCAACTTTCTTATCATCAACAGAAAATTCCAATGCAGAAGTAGAAAATATATAGTCTTCTTTGAAAAGCGAACAAGGAGATGAAACAACTGAAGATAGCCACGTGCAGTCATTATCATCATCGAAGCTTCTTTCTTTAACAAGGAGTTGTTTATCAAAATCAATATCATCTACCATTGATGAGTAAAATGAAGAAGTAAAGAATTTATATTCTTCTTCGAAAAGGGAGCAAGGAGACGAAACAACTGAAGATAGCCACATACTCTCATTATCATCATCAAAGTTGCTTTCTTTAACAAGAAATTGTTTATCAAAATCAATATCATCTTCCATTGATGAGCGGTCAGTAAAAACAGCAGCAACCTTCTTTCTGGTTACTATCCTCTTTACACAAGTACTCTTCCTTCCGGAGATTGCCATTGTTGAAGTTTTCTAAAACATTCATTATTACATTGGGTTAACCGATTGAGAGCAATGCTAACTAGACCAATATTTGAAATAATCAAATTGAATAATAAAAATTCAAGACAGCTTAGCAAGACCGGCAACCAGGAAATCTTCCAAACAGATTAAACAATTAAGACCAAAATAATCAAGACAAAAGAAGTGCCAAATCTGAAGTTAACGTTGTTCCAATTAGTAAATGGCTTTACTTCCTGGCTATTGACCAAGTTCCATTCTTAAGGATTAGAATTTCAGAAATATATAATTCTCGAATATCTAAATATTGAGTGTACATTTTAGTTGCCTAAGATTTTATATTAATTGTGAAGAGAATGAAAAGATTTGGCAGATAACTTGCAGACTAAAACATGAGATAATCATATATATATAAACATACATGTCAAGAGTCAAAGAATGTGACACTAATATTCAAAGACAGGATGTCAAGACTCGTTAAGTTAGATTAGGTCATATGAGAAGCTTCACTTATATATCTTATTGACGCAAGTTCCCATTCTAAGGAAATTAAGAGATTGTCAGAAATATATAATTCTCGAATATTAAAAATATTGAGGTGTAACATTTTAGGTTGCCCTAAGATTTTATTCGGTTAATTGGTGAAGAGAATGAAAAGGATTTGGCCAGATGAACTTGGGCCAGACTAAACCATGAGGATAATCATATATATATAAAGACATAACATGTCAAGAAGTCAAAGAAATGGTGAACACCTAATATTAAAGACAGGAATGTCAAGCTCGTTAAGTTAGGGATTAGGTACATATGAGAAGCTTCACTTATTATATATATATATATATATATAATATATATATATATATGTATATATAATCTACGGATGCACGGAAACTTTTAGCCACGGCCGGTCTCTGTATAGCGTTCAGAAATATTTATGCCGTAAGTTATATATAATTACGATGCACGGAAACTTTTAGCCACGGCCGTCTCTGTATAGCGTTTCAGAAATATTTATCCGTATTTTAAACACCATTGCATTTAGTTCATGGGTGCCTAAAATTAAAAGCTCTATTTCTTGCTACCATGACTAAATGAATAAGCTACAGAGTTATAAAACCATATTAAGGAATCAAATTGATCAAGAAAGATTGTTTCAGAATCAAAAGTAAATGTTAAAAGAGAATTTGAATAAACTTAATTAGTTAAAATATAAAAATAAAACGAAATAAATAATTAGATAAGAAAGTACCTTTTAACTAATGGATCAGTATATGTAAGAACAGTGAGAAACCCTAATTTCGAGGACAAACGGCAAGAGAGGAATGAAGAAACCTGACGGAACTGCAGATTTGTTTTTTCTTTTTTTAATTTTTTCTATCCATTTTCAATTAAATATTAGGATTTGTAAGTTGTAACATTAATAGTATTAATTGTGACAGCTCAAAAACCTCCTGTATTTCCTAATGTGTATATATATTATTTCAATTAAAAATAAAAAAATAAGAGTACGTATATTAATTTTAAATTCTTAATGTTGATATCCAAATAAATAATGATTTACCTTTCAAAAAAAAAAATTACTTTATTGACATTTTAAATTTAAAATAATTAATAATGTGGAAATGTACAAACTTTATTGAAAATAATTTCTAAAATATATTTAGTATTGAGAAATTAATTATTGATAGAATTAGATACAGAATACGGGATTTTTTTTCCACATAAAATTCTCACTCACCAACTAGTAAAATAATACTCTGAAGGATAAAATTTGTTTAATCTCGGTTTATGGGCTCATTCACGGAAAAAAAATCAATTGCAATAAAATTTTTTGAACTCATGAATAAGTATAGATAAATCTTTTTTTTCTATTGAAAATATCAGAAAAGGTATAAAGTCACCCTTATACTATATTTAAAAAATATTATAATATTCTCAACTTTTAATTTGATACACTGAATACTTTAATTTATAAAATTGCATTATTAAATATTATATTTATAAAATTTTTCTATTAAATATTTCAAGTTATAAAATTAAATCAATTAAATACTTATTCAATAGTTGTATAATGTAAAAATTATTATTTCAAAAGTTATACTACGCATTGAAATATTTTTTGCATATAAAAGCAAAAAGTTCTAAAAAGAAATATTATTATTAGTATAAAGAAGTATATAATTTTATTAGAATTCATAATTTTATGCTCCGTTTGTTTTCCTAAAATAATTTGCAGGAAAATAACTTGCTGAAAAATATTTTCTAAGAATATTTTTCAAATGACTTATTTTTCATCGTTTGGTTATAATATTGAAAATTAGTTACAAATGTTAAAGTTTTTTTTATCTCATAAGACCATAAAAAATATTAATAATAATAGAAGTTTTATAATTTAAAATTTTATTATTAAATATGAGAAGAATGCAAATAAAAAAAATGTAAATTATAAAAGCCACCGGTGACCAGTGGTGGTGGCCGCCGGTGGCCGGTGGTAAATGGTGATTGGTGGTAGTGACTACGATGATTAATAAATTAAAAAATATGGATTTATAAGGTTTGTCAATGTCTGAAAAATGTTTTACTCACTTGAAGATGAGAAATTATTTTCTTTAAAAAATGACTCAATTTTTCTTTTATTAGGAAAATATTTTCCATTAACTTATTTTTTTAAACGCCCCAAACAATGAAAAATTGTAAAAAATATTTTCTTACAAGTTATTTTATAAAAACAAATAAAATCTTAGGGGTGCAATAATTTTCATGTAAAATATGAGGTGCCATACTAGTCTTTACGTGAAGCGTAGGATTGAAATACGTATTTTTTTTAAAAAAACATATATATATATACCATCATAAAAAATTTTAAATTTAATAATCGATCCAAATTGATTTAATTTAAAAAATCAAACTTGATTGATTGAGTTAGATAACTTATCCAAACCGATTAATCTTAAAAATTAAATAAAAAAAAAACCAAAATAAACTTAATTTGAATTATTATAAACATTTAGTGCTCTCTCTTATTTCTAACCATTTTGACAAAATCAAGTCATAGGTTGTCAAGCGCAATACAAAATTTCGTTGGAATGAGCAATAGGCCGGTGGCCCATAGGCCAGCCTAAGCCTAACGAGAGGCTTACGCCTACAATTTTAGACCCGCTCCGGTTTAGAAGTATCAAATTGAAAAACTTTAATTTAAAGGAGAAATCATTATTTTTTCTAATAATTAACTAATTCGTGTTTATATTTTTAAATTATTATTATCTTTGTATTTTATCAAAATTAACTAATAAATCACACATTTATTAATAACCGGTCTTCTTTATAACGTGCGTTGCACGTTGATTGTGCTCGTGATATGTTCATTTCTTCATTCTCATTTAATTTTTTTATTTATATAATATTAAAGTATAAATTCTTATTTAAATTAAGTGGTTAAATTATATTACACTTTTTTTATTCACAGTTTTTATTATACGTTAATTGCTTTCATTTTATTTTATAACGAAAAATAAAATTGATTTATAAAAATCATCATATTTATAATTAATTCACATATTTTGTTAATAACTTTTATTGTAATCTCTTATAGTAAATAAATATACATTAACAATAAAATAAGAAATCAATTTAATAAATCAAATTAAATATTTATAAAAATAATAAATTTTTATTGTTATTTTTTTAGCCAATAAAAATCATGAAAGCATTTTAAAAATTATTAATAAAATTATATTCTTTAATAAAAAGAAGATTTGAATTATATAAAATATTAGCATAACTAATTAAATTCGAGATGTTTAAAAATAATAAATTTTATATCTTATTTTTTGGCTAACCAAATTAGAATGCAATTTGTAATTAAAGAAATTTAACTATATCCTTCTTAAATGAAATTTGAATCATCTAGATATATTTATTTTAATAAATTAAAAAAAATAAAATTTTCAAATGCCTCATTTACATATATTATTTAAAATAATAATGTTGAAAGCTAAATTATAAATTATAATAATAATAATTGTTTGTAAAAATAATAAATTTTATGATCGGTTATTTTTTTGGTAACCAAAGTTGAGAATTGGCAATTTTGTAATTAAAGAAATTTAACTAATCCGTGGTTCTTAAATGAAGAGTTTGAATCAGGTCTACGAGTATATTTATTTTAAGTAAATTGAAAAAATAGGCATTTTCCCCAATGGCTGCATTTACATATTTATGTTAAAATATAATGTTGCAAGCTAAATTATAATATTATAATTAATAATAAATTACTAAAAGATATTAAATTGATTAATTATTAATTTAAATTATTATTATTAATTTACATAATAATGTAATAAAATAAAATAAAATTAGAAATAATAAGATAATAATAGTAAAAATTTAAAATTTTAAAATGCTTAATTATTTATATTTATTTATCTATTGAAAAGTCAAAAAAGTCCAATCAAATTATAGAAATATTATATATATTTTTAGGTTAACATTTTTTAATAGATTAAAACTGAAATTATTTTAGGATATCTTAAATTTCACAAGGACAATATTGACAATCTCATTATTCTCCCCCTCATTCTCACTTTTATATGTAGTATAGATAGATATTGCTAACTGAAACACCCTGAATTTTTATTTTCGAAACCTTTGAATTTTTATTAAATCAAAAATTTGAATTTTCGACGGTATGGGCCGTAAATAGTGAACAATTTTAATTTGAGTTCAAGTTTTGCAAATCGGGCCCAAGCCCAAATATAATGTCAAAAAAATTTTGAATCGAGAACAGTTAAATTTTCGACTAATAAAATGAAAGTCCAACAATTAATCTATTATGTATATATATAAATAATCTATTATGTATTATATATAGAATTTATTTTATCGCCGTAAAAATCAAATATCATAATTGGTTCATGTTTTTTATAAGGGGGGAAGATTGAAACGACCCGAAAATTTAATTTCATAGAATTTTCATTTAAAAACTAAATTTTTTTATTTCAACCAATGAAATTATACCAGCTGGTATTTTATTATTGCTAAACTGGACCCGTAAACCAATTCGAAAAGTCGAAAACCAAGCAAGTCGAGCCCAATCATTGAAATTAGACCAAACCGGTTTGAATCGAACCGGAATGGTCTAGAAGGCCCAAGATTTTTTTTCTTTCTTTTCTTTTTTTTTCTTTTTCTTTTCTTCTTTTTCTTTTTTTTTCCCTTCTTCTTCCTTGCGCCAGCACCAAGCGCGCGACCCACCCTCCCCTTCTCCTCCTCTCATTTTTCCGACCGCCTGACCCCCCCCTCACCTCTCGTTTTCCGACCACCTGAGCTCCTCGCCGTCGTCTCCTCGCCACAGCGTTGATCTCGTCTCTCTCTCTATTTGTCTCTGGTGCGAGTGGCAGCGTAGGAGGAGTCGCGACGGGAATCGCATCGAGCTTTCCTGTTCCGCGACTTTCCGGCGACGCCGGCTCCTCTCGCATCACGGAGAAGCGCGGTCTCTCCTTCGTTCTTCTCTTCGTCTCCGGCGGCTGTTGCAGCTCAGGTGAGATGCGGTTCTCCTCCTTTGGATCGACGGCAATGGTGACAGTGGCTGTCAATGCTCGTTCCGGCTAGACCAGCCACGAGCTCAACAAGCGGACGTCAAAATCAAGCTCCCTACGAGATTTCGAGCAATTTGGTGTGCGAATCGCAAACTTCTGGGCAAAGATGGTTTTTCGGCCACCGTGGACGGCGGCGGCGATGGCGGTACGATGACCGGCCGGCGAGCCTCCGGCGAGGCACCAAGGGACAAAATCTTCCTCTCTTTGTGAGGATCGTGGAAGTGAGGATCGTGGAATCGTCACCTGAATTTCGATCGGTACGCCCTAAGACCCAGTTCTTATGTTTTGTATCAATTTTCAAATTTAATTGATTAGTGAATTTAATCGATTATTTAAGAAGATTTAATTAAATAACAAGAAATTAGAGTATTGGAATAGTTATATGCAAACAAAACATTTTGTCTTTAATCGAATATGATTCCTCATTAGGGAACCTCGTTAGATAAATACACTAAATCTTGAAAATTTAGGTTACAAAGTCATTTAGAATAATTGTTACAAATCGAAATTGAAAGATAAATTAGAATTAGTTAATTAGTTAATTAGATAATCATTAGTTTAAAATTAGCCGATCGTGCATAAGAAAAGTAAGGCGAATTTTAGTTGGGGTTAACAGTTAGATCCGAAGATTTAAATAAGAAATTAAGATTTGGGAGGCCTAGCCATTTTTGATATTGATATAAAAACCGAATTTTAATAGGTAGTAGTTATAATTAGTTATTGTTAAAATTATGTTTTAGCTGCTTAACAATTAGTTACTGTAAAGTTATTAATTTAGTTAACTAATGGCTTTAATAAATGATTTTATATGGATATTATTAGAATTCGTTTGTAAATTTCGGTTGAGTGTTGATATAGTTGTTTTGGAAGGAGGATGGGATTTTAAATTGACTGATTGCCCGACGGATGGGCTGTGTGCATAGATTTGATAAATATATAATAATATTGGGAATAATTGGGATATTTGAGCAGGTAATAGTCCACATTTTTTAGGGAGGTGCTGCCTTTGTTTTCGTTCGTTTGAAATTTTAAAATAGAAAATTTAGACTAAATTTTAATTTAACTAACATAATTTTATATAGTTTATTTAGATTTAGTTCTATAATTTGTGGAGCGCTATAAATATAGGTGCTCTTGATTGTTATATCTTTATTATTCATTTAATTATTCAACAGTATTTATTTATTTAATTTGAGTGGTTCATTATTATTGGATTAAGGGGTGGGATTTTTTTTGGGGTTGTTTTGGTGGTTGTTGTGTGTTGTTTTTTTTGGTTTGAGATTTTTTGTGGTATGTAATAAGAAATATGAAATGAGTGATATTTGTTTTTGTTTGTTTAAAATATTGTTTTGTTTTAAGATTTGTGTGTATTACTGTATTTATTTAATTTGTATTTTATTTGCGAGTTGTATTTTGTATGTTTTATTTGTTGTGCTATGCTCATAAATTGTTTGTCTATTGTGGGATAGGATGTCTGCATTTAATTGACAATGTTTGTTTATATTTGTGTTTTTTGAATAATGTTATGCCTGTTTGTTTGTGTGGAAGTTGGGGGGATGTAAGGGTTGGGTCATCATCTGGGTTTGTGAGACTGTTTTCTTGTGTGGATTTAATGTTTTCGGCATTCCTGATTCTGATTTCTGTTATATTCTGATTCCTGTTATATTTGGATCTGACTCTGTTTCTGTTAACCGGGTAAATGGGAGAATCAGCGCCCCTCCGTGTGTTTGCACCTGATTAATCTGTTTATTCTGAACCTACAGGATGGCGCCTTGTTTGTTTGCGCACCTGAAAATTTAAGATTTGATTGCAGGCCGCAGGTGCCTCACTGTTGAGTGAGCGCTTGATATCAGATTGGATGGAGACACCGGGTTGCCTCCCTGTTGGTATGAACAAAGTAAAAGATAGGATAGAAATAACAATGAGAGGCCTGGTCAGTGAGGATTAGACCGGTCGGATTGCCAGTATGGGGGATCGGCTCCCTGTGCACATGTGAGAGGAATGAGCATGGGTGGGAGGACGGCTGCATCGGGGTTGAGGGTGACTCCCACTAGACTAATTGTACACGTGATGTGATTATTTGAAGGTGATATTGGTTTGTAGTGCTAGGACATGCCATTTGTGTAACTGGTTGTGTGAGCATGTAACTAGTCCGGATGACTAGATGATATATATTTACACATTTTGTATGAATGTGTGTGTTTGTGCAATAATAGTTACTCTTAGACAGCGTCAATAACTCTTGTTTAAATTTTTCAAGGAATGTAAGTTTCTCTTAATTCGGTAAAACTATGTCCTTCGTCGCAGAGCTAGAAAGAAGAATTTTCTAAGACCAATAAATATTTTTGCTATGTCTTCTATGATTGTATAAAAATTTATGTATATCTATTAGTTAATGACCTCCGCAGTTGTAGAATTGTATACAATTAGTCGTGTATAACATAAGACATATAATTATGTGAGGCCATATTAAAAATATGGTGTATTGTTTATGAGCTGCAAACTGTGGAATGTTGTAGGTTGATTAATTTGGGCCGAGATTTAATAAAAATCTTGAGAGTTATTTTCCTATAAACATGGGCTGAATGTTTAATATTATATTGAGTTAGTAAATTTTCATGGGCTGAATGTTTAATATTATATTGAGTTAGTAAATTTTTAGTGTTTCAGGCTTACTACAGGCTTCGGGGGCCTTAAGCTTACCTGAGCCCTAGTGCCGGTCCGACCCACAGAAACGGGTCGTGACACTAACATGGTATATATTATATGAAAAAGAATTAGATATTGCAATTTTTATAAAAATTCAATCAAATACATTTCAAAAGAAAATTTTAGAAATTAAACGCCTTCAGATAAATATTTTGAAATGGAAGAGATTAAACTGGATCAAAAATATTGAAAAATATAAAAACTTATCATTTCAAAAATTATATTAATTATATATTAAATTAATAAAAATAATTAAAAATTAAAAATTCTAAAATTTTTATCTGATAATATAATCAAAATTCATAAATATATAAAAGTAACAATAAATTCTCTGCGTATGCACAAACTTTTATAAAATTTTGTGGGGTGAATTTATGTATTATCAAACACAAATATTTAATCCAATGGCTGAAAATTCACACCAAAAGGTACATAGAAACACATCATATAATTATTCCAAAGATTACTTCGTTAGCAAGAGACAAGTAGGAGCCCACCACATGACCCACTTGCATGTATAGATTCAATGAACTATCAAACCGAACCACATGATTGAAACGAAAAGCCTAACATGCATGTATTACCTGAATCTTGAAACCAGATTCACGCACCCAAGACAAGATTCATAAATTTGCTTATATATGCATTGAACTTCTCTACCCATCTTCTCCTACAAATAACTTATTCCACTTTCTCTCTTGTCCACTCTCTCTCTATCTCTCTCTCTCTCTCTGTTTCAAGAACTATGGAAATAGTTGTGTCAAGTTTTTCCCAAGAGGAAGTTTACCTTTCTTTTGCAATCTTTATATCTATATGTTTATATATTTTCTTGACGATTCTTGAGTCTCCATGGAGTTATTGTGATGGAGCTTCTTGGTTGTTGCCTCAAGACATTTGCTCTCCTTCACTACTTACAGAAAGATTAGCTTCAGTACTGCTGATTGGTTCTAATGATTTCGCAAATTCAATCTCGAGAGAGCAATTTTGACATGTGTGTATATAGCAGCAGTTAATAATTTATATCTGAGTTCAGATCAGCTTTGAAAATCCAGAATCTGGAGTTTCGGTTTCTTTAAGATTTTGGTTTGATTCCACTGCTAATTAAATCATGAATATAATTTCAATTGACTACTGTTTCTTTTCTTGCTTGCTCATGGGGTGTTTATATTTTCTGTGATGCTTTATTTCGTTTCATCAACAACCACTTCCTCCTCCTCCTTCCTTTTTGTTAATAATGTTTAGTTAATTGCTATAATTAATTTGTTAAGAGAGGAAGTGTGGTATAAATTCTTAATCTTTTAACTATATATATGAAAATAACTTATCTTAATCATTCTAAATTCATGCAGTAATATATATGATAACAAGTAAAATACATATGATTTTATATATAATTTTATTGTTTTAGTTGTATTTTAAATTACTATAATTAATAAATTAGTCCCATTATTAATAAAGTTTTACTATAGGCTGAATTATTTTTTACTGTTTTAGGTAGGCATGGCCACGGTTCCGGAACCGGCGGTACTGTTTTTAGGTAGGCAATGGCCACGGTTCCCGGAACCGCGTGTTTCGCGGGTTGTCAGAAAAAGCTGGAACCGGAACGAACCGAAATTGGCCGGTTCCGGTTCGGTTTGGAACCGTCCGTTCTCCGGTTCCGTTCCGGTTCCGATCCGATTAACAAAACCGACGGTTCCGATTGGTTTTCCGGCGATATTCGCATAATTTTGAAATTTTAAATTTTTAAATAACCGGTTTAAAAAAAAATTATATTAACATAAAAAATTTAAAAAAATACTGTTAAAAAATTTTAAAATATCAAGAGCCAAACTAAAAAAAAATATTTGATACATAAAAATTTAAAATACACCTAAAAATTTCCAATTTTAAGACCGGTTTAAAAAAAATTTGAACTGTTTTTTTTTTTTTTAGTTTGAACATAAATGATTTTTTTAAAAAAATTTGAATTTGGATTTTTTTTTTTTAAGTTTGAACATAATGATTTTTTTTAAAAAATTTTGAAACTGAATTTTTTTTTTTTAAGTTTGGAACAATAAATTTGGAAAAAAAAAAAATGGGCTTTGAACTAATTTTTTTTTAAAAAAAAAAAATAATTTAAGTTGCCTACGTATCCTCTTGGGGGGGTTTAGAGGAATCAAAGCCCACGTAGTTCTTACTTACCTTATACCAATTTCACCCCATTTACCTTAATCGCTATTTGCACCACCGCTTGATGTTCTCGTTGAGGATCCATCGTATAAATCATATAAATCTTCATTTTCTTTTGGATTTTCTTGGGCTCTTAGTTCGGCCTTAGTCCAATCATCCAAGCATGATTGTGCTTCTAATGAATTGGGTGTCATACGAGATCGTGTTTCATCAAGTATGTTACCTCATTGACTAAAAGCTTGTTCAACCAACAGTGGAGACCGGAGCTACTAAAATTTGTTTTGCAAGTAAAGAAAGAATTGAAAAAGTATTTGCGTGACGACTCCACCAATCTAAAATTGGAAAATCTGCATCAGCATAATCATCACCAAACTCAAAAGAAGTTGTTAGATAATTATCAAATTCAGAAATAGAACTGGATTCCCTTGTTCTTTTTTGTCTTTGCAATGAAACTTATTGAGCAACACCAACACCACTTACCCTTTATGTTGAAAATTGTGGAATATTAGATTGAGAGTAGATGAACTAGAAACTTGAACAAATTCATTATATAATTGCATAATATTTTGTTTAACTTCATGCATTACTACATTTATATTAACATTATCTTCTACTACATTTATATTAACATTATCTTCTACATCAAGATTCAATACTTCATAATAAATAGTCAAATAATCACATAAAACATCCATTCTACATCTAGGATCAAATATAATAGCAACAAGATAAAGGGGTGCTATATTTTTAAAATAAGATAACCATTTTTTTTTCATTGAAAAAATACAATCTTTTAATAAATCATCATTTTGAAATTCTTGGAGTGCATTAACAATATTAATACACAGGTAAAAATAAATGAGATGTGGGATAATAAACCCCACTAAATTTATAGGTAGCATCATTAAAAATTTTTAAAATATCTAAAATTTTTGTACAAATAATTTTTTGCCAGCAAATTCCCAACTTTTGTGGGATATAAGAATTACTATCTCTCAATATTATTAGTACACAAAAAACATAATAATTCTATTATAAAGAAAAGACTCCGTTTAGTAAATTCATAATGTTGAATCCCACAGAGTTGGGAGCATCCTTGGAAAATGTTTTGGTCTTTTATTTTATTTTCCTTTACAAAATTTAGCCCAACTTTTATTACTTGGGGATGTGTCCATAAAATATGACAATAGCTTTTTTAATAATGGAGAATAAAATAAAAACAATCAAGAACATTTTTTAAACCCATCTTGTACCACATAAATTTAAAACATGGCAATGCACATCTTATATAATGAAAAAATTTACCAAACCAATATTTGGTTCACAAAATTCTTTTTAAGTTCAATCAATAGATCTAGTTATTTTTGCCACGAAGCATTATCACAATGAAACTTGAACAAACATTTTTTTTTTTCAAACTTATATTCATCTAACAATTGAAACAATTACTCTATAAATATTATTTTGCAGTAATGTTTTATCATGCAAAAACACGAAAAACCAATAATTTTTTTTGAATTTTCCAAACAATCCATGCAATCCAACTGACATGTATACCCATATAAGAATGGCATAATCATTTTTGCTAATTCTTCTTTTTATATTTTTTCAGAATATTTAAATAAAGAAAGGTTAGAAGCGTACCCGGAAATTTGTTGTTGAGACCGATCAACTACTATTTTTGTTGGATGTTTTGCCTCCAAATGCTTCCAAAATGATCCATAGCCGTCCGCTTATTTAAATTTATAAGATTTTCCACAATAATTGCAAATTATATCGTACATTTTCTCACCTTTGAATTTTCTTGTGAAATAAATGGAGAATATGTCGGAACTTTGTCTTACTCTTGTAACAATTTTTGCTCGTTGCTCTTGCTCTTGCTCTTCATCTTCTTGAAATTGCTCATTAAAATTGCTGCATTAAATTCGGATTCTTGAAGTTGGACATATCCCAAATTTTCATTTGGAAACCCTCAAAATTAATTGGTCGGGAATCATATCATAGATGTCGTTTTGTAGGGATAGACTGATTTCTCCAATTTTCCCTTGCCCTTACCCACGAACTTTGAAGTTTCCTCCACTTACCACTTAATATGATAACTACAGAATATAATTCTGGAACAATTGAATAAAAAAAATTAGAGAGAAATAATTACATTAATAAGGAGATAAATGTTGACGTAGAGAAAATAAAATTGAATAACTATAGAGTATGAGTGTAGTATATTGTAGAGAGAGTAAGTAGAGAGTGTAGTATATTGTTAGAGAAAGAGTAAGTAGAGACGACGTTGAACAGATTTTTTTGTAAGTGAATTTGTATAACAATGAGGTATTTATAATAATCCAAAAATTCATTTTTCCAAAAATAACCCTCTCAAACTAGTAGCCGTTATGTAGCCGTTTATGACAGTTTGGGAGGGGTAATTACAGACCATTTTAACAACATTTAAAAAAAAAAAAAAAAAAAAAAAAAAAAACAAAAATCTGACAGTTACAACAAACGGCTACGAACCGCCGGTTCGAACCGGTTCGAACGGGCGGTTCCTAAAACCGGCCGGAGAACCCGGCGTTCCATTCCGGTTCCGACCGGTTCTATGGAACCGCCGTTTCTGGTTTTCCACATTTGCTGGAACCCGGAACCGAACGAATTTTCCGGTTCCCGACCGGTTTCGTCCGGTTCCGGTTCTGCACCGGTTCCCGGTTGCGGTTTCCGGGCCGGTTCGAAACCGACCGGTTCGTCCCGGTTCCGGTTCTCACCGGTTCCGGTTGCGGTTCCGGGCCGGTTCGAACCGACGGTTCCGGTTCCCGGAACCGCAATATGGCCATGCCTAGTTTTAGGTTAGAAAATTCATAGCAAGTGACTTTGTTTGATGAATTCACGTCAACTCCAATCATGCTCTCGAAATAATCTTGAAAATGATCATTTAATATGTGATTTGGAGGCATCAGATCAACTTTTCTGTAGCCATCAAAATTGTTCAATATACAGCTCACGGTTATTTTAATCGGTAAGGATGAAAGCTTTCGTTTCTTATTTGTTTTAATGCATGAAAGATAATTGAATAATTGAATTTACGATTTCAATTTAAAAGACCAGTAGTTTAGGGTTGGAATGAAATTAAGATTTGAATCAGTCTTTAGAATGTTGATATAGATCCCGATCCAATTATTTTCTGTTTGATCTCAATTTTTTATAATATTTAAATAATATTGATGATTAACCCTAATATCTTATACATGGATAGTAATTCTCCTTTTGTGACTAATAACACACTTTTGTTATGAATCATGCAATTCTTATTATTTTAGCTCTTTTATTTGATAAAATCTTGTAAAAATCATGTAATGATACATCTGATGAAGTTTAATATAAGATATTGGAAATATCCGGAGGAGTGAGATGAGATAGCAAAAATCTCTTCTCCTTTCAAAGGCTTCGAATTTAAATTTTGGTATGGAGTCTCTTTAAACACTCGGAAGGGAGCGTTTTGCCCCTTTATGAGTCTACCAAACACGAATCTAGATTAGTCGGACCAGTAGACTTTGGACACTAAATGATTAAAACGAAAGAAAAAAATTATAAGATTTTGAAATATAAGATATCGGAGATAACCAAATTTTGATGGAGTAAATATTCTTTAGGAGTGTTATGTCAATTGATAATATTTATTTTGCTATCCAGTTCTTTAACTGACCCATTACTAATAAACCACAACTAATGAACTATTCGGATCGCAGCGTAACCACATGACATTACGCTCCATGACATGATATAAATGTAGCAGAAATAAATAAAACTCAAAAGGTAAAAAATCTAAAAAAGGGGGAAAAAGTGGCAAACGGCTTTAAATTAGAAAGCATCTGATATTAGGGTTCTAAAGCTTTTATTAAAGCTAAGATCGAAGAAGATTAAGTTGGGAATAGTGGTGTCGAACAAGATGGGAATAGTGGTGTCGAACAAGATGCAGAAGTTGGTGGTAGTGGCAAACTTTATAACCACGCAAAGCGCACCTCAATATTCATGGCTCACGATGAGCATAACCAATGTAATATCCGGGATCGAGTAACCATCTCTCTATTAAATTGAAATGAAATTCTAACCTTGAATTTGGTAATTTATGGAAACATAAATTTTAGAATTTTGAATGGTTTTATATTTGGTCACATGCTTGCCCTATTGTTAATTGTAAATGCGGAGTTACTAGTCTGATTTGGATATATTTTTGAGAAGCAAAGAGTTGTAATTGTTTTTTCAAAGTAATTTTGCAGTATTCTTGTTGGTTTCTGAGAGTATCCTTGTTAGGACCCATGAGTGATTGGGAGATGAGAAAAAGAGAGGAAGCGTGGGAAAGAAAAGTCAGAATTAAGAGTAAGAGAAATAGAGAGAGATCTGCGGAAAAATACAAGAATTGGCTGTTATTCAATTGCACAACTAATACATCTTCTGTTTGATATTTATAAACAGAAATAACTGATTACTAAATAAATCCAGCCTGATGATCCACCATTGCATCACGTCCTCAATCAAAGCTCTTTCTTTGCAATGAACCACCTAGTATATATTAGTCACTAGATTGTTAGTGGAAATTCTCTTGAAATCTTATCCTATCGATTAACACATTTGCTCTTTGAGCTCCCTTTTTCTCTCCTTCCTTTCCTTTCTTCTTTCATTTGTATAATCTATGGTAGAATTAGCTAAACATAAAACCACCTAGTATATATTAGTCACTAGATTGTTAGTGGAAATTCTCTTGAAATCTTATCCTATCGATTAACACATTTGCTCTTTGAGCTCCCTTTTTCTCTCCTTCCTTTCCTTTCTTCTTTCATTTGTATAATCTATGGTAGAATTAGCTAAACATAAAACATGCACATTTAGTGTCATTCAGAGCAGTAAGAGTTTTTGCTGCATATGGATAATGGCTGTCATGTAATTTTTATTTTGTGGGAAAATTCTACATGGTTTCAGGTTAGATTGGATCCTTCTAGGCCACTGAGCAAACGAAAGCATTGGGTCGTTGCTGAAATTCTGAAAAAAGCACGAATTTTTGTGCCTCCATCTGTTGATAATGCTACTAGTTCAAAGTAACAGATTCTTCAACCTCTTAAGGTTTGGTCGGATTCAGTACGCATTCTTGATTTTTTATTTTCTTTTTGTTTTATCATTTTGGAAAGGTTGATGTTTCCTAAGGAGCATAATAAATTGTGCACTGTTATTTGCATAATCTATAAGATCAAAGGATTCAAAAACTTGCTGTTAGTTTCTGACATGTAAAATATAGAATTCTTATTTACAGGAGTTACTCAATGTGAATGCTAAATTGCTTTTTGCTTCAGAGCTTCTAGTTTTCTTTTATTTATTTATTTATTATTTCTCTTTTTTTAATTGAATTGAATTGGATTTCATTATGTCTTTTCATTCACATTACGATCTTTTAACTTCAAAAGATAAATTGTGATTGGAGTATGGATCGATCTCCAAATCTTATTAGAATTAATAACTATATATAAGATGCAACAACGGATAATTTGTGACCGAAATAACATTGCAGGCTACGTAACGGGTGTAATTCATCCCTTCACTAACAAAATTGATACTCGAGGCCTTTTACTTATGTGATTCGTGAAAAAACCAACTAGACTATATATGATTGGCTATAGTCCATAATTTATTTGATACCGTATCACATTTTTAATGCATATATTGTCATATTTAACACTACGTAAAACTTTGACCAACTTTTGAACATTTAAATAATGTTGTCTATTAACAATAATCTATTGCACTAAAAGGGAGGGGTGGTGCCTTAACTGTGATTAAACTCCGAGTCGAATTAAGTGGTCTCTAGTAATAAGGTCCAGATACCAATAGTTAAAAAAAAAAAAAACAATAATCTATTGCAAATGTGTAGTAATATTACTTCTCTTACAAGGGCACAATTAGTATGAATCATGAAATTCTTGTTATTTTAGCTCTTTTATATTGATCTGACAAAATTTTGTAAGAATTTAATCATGAAATATTGGAGAAAACTAAATTTTGGAAGAGAAATTACAAGTTAGGATTGGAATTGATAAAACTTATTTTGCAATATGTTTCTTAACAGCCATTAAAGATTGATCATCTTTCTTTGAAGAGAAGGTGGATCGGTTAAAGTAATATAAAACGACATACAATGCTTCGATTATCTGAAAATTGTTTATAGACATCAATACTGAAAATTTTACAGAGAAAACCTATAGAAATTACTCATTAGAACATTTGGTTATGGCCACTAAAACCAATATGATTTGGATTATTACAATACATTGTCACAATGAATAAGAGATCTAAATTATACGCGATATCAAAGAGAAAATTAAGTGATCGCTTGTCTTTCAATTTTTAAAATTACACTAGTTATAATATTTTTAGTAGTCCTATTTAACACTAATTAAAAGGACTTTGACAAAATTTTTTAATATTTAAAGTCATAATATATTAGAATTAATTGGAATTTTGCAAGATTTTATGATTTCACTTATATGCCAATTTTAACAATTGCAAAAAAATTATGGTTTTATAATATTATTTATTATTATTTTTTGTATTTTGAGACAGATTTGTGACCGAACTGCAACCAAAAAACTTTAAAATTTGCAACCGATTTGTGACTACATTTCATAATTGCGACAGACTGTTTCTCCGACCAATTTGTGACAGCGTTTCAAAAGGAAAATACGACCAAATTTTGCGACGAGCACTTTTGCGACAGATGGTAATCGGTCGCTAAGTTTTATTAGCAACTGATTTATTGCGTTTTGTCAGTCGCAAAATGGCTTTTTTTTTTTTTTTGTACTGTACTATGATTCATTCTTTATGGACTTATCTCTTTGATGAGCTACAATTGTACTACCATCTTGTATTACTATAAATATTGAACTTTGAAATACTTTTCAGTGTACATGCTACTAATATGACACTATAATCTCACTGAGTTGACGACTCACTCAAGCGTCTGTGGTTTCAGGTGGAAGTGATCCAAATCCGTCAGCTTCTTGATTTCCTTCTTCCAACAAGAAGCCTGTGAATAATGTAAATAATTATTAGATATTATAAATTGATGATAAGTTATATGAACTCTAGTTAGTCCGTAGTACCTTTGTGAATGATATTAGTATGAGATGTATGTAAGCTATAATGTACACAGTATTATAATGGTGTGATTTATGATTATACAAAATGTATGAAAGATTGTATTCGATGATCCTGGGAATTAAATGAAAGTACATAAGTTGACTGTAGCTCACCTAAATAACTAATCAAGATAAGCAATATGTTGAATTGGATTAATTTTGTTGTGGATTCTATGAGGTACCCAGTACCTTAAACTTACCTAGACCCTAGGACCTCACACCATCAATTTTTAGAGTGTGACAATCATGATGATGGAGATGAAGAAAAAAAAAAGCTAACTATTAATTTATTATATTTTTGGTAGATAGTAGAAAACTGTAAATTCTTTATTCATTGCTTCATATTCATATGTGTGTATTAGTTATTTATAATTTTTTTTAATTCATGTAATTATTATATATATATATAATATATTTTCAAACAATATAAAGTTTGTAAAGATAGAGAAAAATAATTAAAAAATTTGCAGAAATTTTTAATTTTCTAAATTTTTTTAGGTTTTATTGGATTTAAAAAAATTTATATTAATAAGGGTAATGGTTGAAAGAAATCTAAAAACTAACTATAAAAATTGTTAATTTCATATTTTTATCCTTTCTTTTTTCCCCATTACGTTAAATTTGTACTTAACATCACTACATTTTAATGCATAATGTCCTTTCAACACTAACTAAAATAAAATATTCACTTATTTTCATAATATAATTAAATAATAATGATGATAAACAACAATAAATTACACATTTTTATGACTAATAACACATTTTTACTATGAATTATGCATTTTTATTATTTTAATTCTTTTCTATCGATGGGCAACAAAATTTTATAGGAATTATGTGTAATTACATATTTTAATATGAGATATTGGAGATAATTAAATTTTAATGGAGAAATTATTAGTTAAGACTAGTATATCTATTCGTAGTTGTCATTATTTTACAATTCAATCCTTCAATAACCACTGTGAAAAATGAAACAGGGTTTACTACTCACTTGTTAGTTATTTTATCTTTTTTTCAATGAATTGTTATATTTCATTCTTGTCCTTCTTTGCAAAATCCATGTAAATTAGGGATTTTTGCCAAACTAAAAAATGGAAAATAGCAAGATACAAGCAAACGTAATTTCAATTAAATCTATTTTTTTATTTTCTTTTAAAATTGGGTTTTATGTATATATATTTCGGGTTAATTTTAAAACTAAGCTACCCAAAATTAGACTACAAATTATATTTTATTAAATACATCCTATTTTAGAGAATACATCCAATTCTTCTCTTTGCTATTGAATTAGTGATCACTCTGTCTTCAAAAAATAAAATAAAAATAAAGATCAATCATTTTATGTTTAATCTTTATTCTTTCAAAAATGTTTTTAGTCATTAATAGTCAAAATATGAGAAAAATAACAAAAAAAACACCATTATTCGCCCCAAAATGCCAAAAAAAAAATAAAAATAAAAAGGAAAACACCATTATATGAACCAATCAAAATATACCAAGGACAATTTGAATTCTTGTAACCATATCTCTCATTAATAGTAATTCACTTGTAGAAAACTGGCGTAGTTTTCTAAAAATTTTTTAAAAAAATTAAAAAACAGAGTTTTATCTTCAAATCAGTCCATTTTTCTATTTGAAAAACTAAAACATAATTTTCTAGTTTTTCAAAATTTAACTAAGATTTAAAAAATAACAAGTTTTCCTTTATAACAAAAACCATATATTTCAACTGTTTTTTACTTTTTAAAAATGACATTTTCATAATTAAAATTATAATATTTATAAATAATTTCTTCTATAAAACATTTTCATAATTAAAATTATAATATTTATAAATAATTTCTTCTATAAAACATTTTCATTTAATAAAGTAAAAATATCTAAATAAAATAACATTTTACCCGCATTTTTAATTTTCTATCTTTTTATCAATAAGTTTAATTGGATTTTAGAAACTTATAATATAGCAAAACTCAAGAATTGAAGATACAACTATTATGATAAGAATTGATAATATCATTTTTTTTTCTCCTTTTCTCTTTCATAACATTAAAAATGTATTTAACATCATAATATCTTAATGCATGAAATGTTATCTTTTAACCCTAACTAAATTAAACTACCATTTAGAACAAAAAATAACTTTATAATATTTAAATAATATTGATGACTAATAATAATATACTATACACATGCTATATAGTAATATTACTCTTGTGACTAATGACACATTTTTACTATGAATCATGCAATTCTTATTATTTTTTAGCTATTTATATTGAGATTTTATAGAAATTATATAACATTATGACATTTAATATTATTCATGATAAGATTTTGTAAAGATTATATAATGTAACATTCAATGAAGTTTAATATGAGATATCGGAGATAATTAAATTTTAGTGAAAGAATTATTAATTAGGACGGATATGTCTATTATGTTTAGTGCGTTTAGTGATCTAATCATTCAAAAGGAGGTTCATTATCCATTCACTTATCGTTTTTTCTTTTCTTCATATGAGCTCCTCCTTTGCATTAACAATACAAAAGCCACGTAAGTTAGGGTTTTCTACAAACCAAAAAATTTTAGTGAAAGAATTATTAATTAGGACGGATATGTCTATTATGTTTAGTGCGTTTAGTGATCTAATCATTCAAAAGGAGGTTCATTATCCATTCACTTATCGTTTTTTCTTTTCTTCATATGAGCTCCTCCTTTGCATTAACAATACAAAAGCCACGTAAGTTAGGGTTTTCTACAAACCAAAAATCTACAAATATAAAATTTTTATTTTATTTTCTTTTTATGTAGAGATTTTCTATTGAAATTAGAGATTGAGTTGTATACATTTGCTGTTAAATTGATAACAAAGCAGCACGAAATTAGTAATTAACAAGATTGGAATCAAGGGAAGCCAGCATGGCCCTCGATCCCAGTTTTACCATTTTTCTAAAATTTATTTTAGAAAATAGTGAATTTTTTAAATTTTGCCTCCTATATCTTAAAAATTTTTTTTTTCTCTCTTACTATATTTTCTGGCCTCCTATAATAATATAGTTTATTTTTATTTTTTTCTCTCTTAATAAGAGCATAAAATCATTGGTATAATAATATAGTTTGTATTATTTATGCAAGAAACCAGATTATCAATTAAACATGAATAATCACATCTCGGGACGAAATAATTTTTCTATCTTAAATAGTGCATTTGCATTAATATTACAGCAATGGGGATATCAATATATATTTGTAATTCCATCATTTGTCCTCTTATTTTTTATAAATTTAGTGATAAACAGCGAAATAAAAATTAAATCAAGCAATTCCTTGAGGCTAGGACTTAAACATTAGACTCTCGGAAGAGAATGAACTTGCATAATTCCTTGCCTACGAATCCATCGAACATTAAAATCAAGTCGATACAAAAGTAAAGACTTACAATTTGAAATAATTAACTAGATTAAAGTCGAAATTATTTAAGGTCGAGGGTAAAAGAGTAAATAAACAATTTCTGAGTCAATAAATGTGGCATATATTCATTTGAAAAGAATCAATAAAACAATTTTGAAAAATGGCATATATGTTATTTGATATTTTGTATTGTTGAATTATTTGAAAGTGAGAAACAAATGAAAATCATTTGGACATGGCCATGTCCACCAAGTCATCAACCACATACAATTATCAAATTTTCAAATTTAAAAACTTCATATCCTTCTGGACAAGCTTCTATACAACACAACTATTAAACTAAATAAGAAAAGAGGAAAAAAAAAAAAAGGAAGAAAAAATAGGCTAATTGCTTATCCTCTGATAAGTTGAAGAACTAATACTAAATAATAATAATAAAAAAATGTTGCTTTATCGCTATATTTCCTTCAAAATTGTGGGGCATCATATCACCCTGAGTGTTACAACATAGAATTCTAGACCTCCATGACATGAGAACTCATTTTGAAAGCCTTGGAGCCTTGAGAAAATATACACTCCTTACAAACCCTTTCCCAACTTCACCTACAGCTTTTAACATATCGATTGGGTCTTCGGTTTCACTTGTTTCTTCTCGTCCTCGTTTCTGGAACAATTCACAAAGTTAAGGATCAGGAGGATTCAATTAGATAAGACTTACAGGCAATACAAAGTAAAGCATATTTCCAATGATTATTTTGGTTACTAATACAAATTATACCTTTGTTTCCCACGTTAGTCCAATAGCATCACTTCCGAGAGAATCATACCATAACTTCATAGTGTTGAACTCTTTCTATTCATGTTACAAGATAAGGTCAGATTATGTAATATAACAATTAACCATAACATTTAATATATTTTTAATAACATTTTGTAAACAAGACAAGCAACTAGGACAAAAAAACAAAATATGTGAAGAACAAGAGTTGCTGAAACTAGCATATTTCAGAACTTATATTCCAAAAGAAACATTTGAAACTAGCCAAAAAGAAAAAAGAAAATGTGGCGGTCAGAATATTCTACAAAACTTGCCTGTATATCAGCAATGTAGCACCTCAAAGGATCAAAGTTCACCATCAGCTTATTCTTGAGTTCCTCTGAACTGCCCTTCAAATCTCTAGGCGACAAGATGGGCTGGAAAAGTTTACTAGCGTTCCCACGAGCCACAAGTCTCCCTGCACAAACCATGCAACATTAGACTTGATACTAAAATTTTGTCAAAGCTAACACAGGGATCACACAGTATACCTTGGTTTAGTTCAGATGGGAAAAGCAGACGCTGAGGATAAGGTAATCTGTCCCCATGGAGAAGAATTACAGCATCATAGTTGTTCAGAGGAGTTCGGAAGAGGCACTGCAAGTCCAGAAAATATGACATCACAATTAGCAAAAATAAAAGATATGTGATTCAGGAAACAGGAACGTTAGCTACTGACAATTATATGTTAACTCACCTCCCATCTGTAAGAATCAGTGTGATCCTCCAATACAAGTCTAGACAGCAGGTTTGCACTGCTGCGAGCATAGGCTACCAACCTTTTAAGCTCCTTTTTCATTCAAAAAAAGCTGCGTGTCACTTGAGAATATAAATCGAACGCTATCAAAGATAAACCATTTTTTATTTGTTCAATTCTTACTATGAATCATTAAAAACTCAGCAAGAATACTAAGCACATTTTGTTCAAGAAATTCGAGATAATGTGTGCAGTCTTGGGGGGTGTTTGTATCTGCGCTTATAGACGCAATCACCAAAAAGATTCTAATTTTGATTACATAAAAGAAAAAATGAATCCAAATAACACCATTATAACAAAAATGGAACGGAAATTGAGAAATAAAATAGGCAAGTGCAGCTCAGAGACATGAGAAATAAAAGCAAAATACTTGCGAAAAAATTGCAAACATAAATGAATGAGAAGGATCATCCAGTAAAAGTTAATTGAAAGGAACCACTAACCAGCGAGTTTGGTGAAAATCTGGTCCAAGCTTCAGATGCCTTGTCGTAACATGTGGCCAAGAACATTGCGGGACTTATGTTCTGCCTGTTCTCTTCAAACTCTTTTCTACTCAATGTAAAGTTATCCTGAAAAATGGCATTCAATTGATGACCAACAAAAATAGAGTAAAAAGTGAAAGACTATAGCATAAAGAGACCAGATATCAAATGATTATTTACTCAAAAATATAACTTACGTAAATCTCTTTCCTATCATTGGGAGTCAAATCAACATTTATGTCAACAACTAAAGGAGAAAAGGTCCAATCATAGTCCGCTAGCAGTCGCAAGAACCTGTCAAGACAAAGTTTAATGAAAAGACAACATAGACAAACCAAAATAGTTCCTGTTAATGACGATCTCTATGTAAACTTCAAAAGAAAGTTTCCATGAAGCATTGTTTTAAATAGCAGCAATCTTTTATGGTTTTTCAAGGGCTCAGTGCAATTACTATCAATAAGCACTAAACAAAACTTTGTTTCATCAGCTAAGGACATTACATGTATAAAGGATGGATTTTTTTTTTTTTTTTTTTTACTGCCTCCTCCAAGTTGCATTTCCCCTCCCACATCCCCCAGCTTAACCAGCCACAATTTTTCAAAATCTTCAACCTAAATCTTATAGAGATCTTACTAACTGAAACTTTAGTTTGATTTCACTTGGTAACAAAGGCAAAAATCAAGTCAAGACAATATGGCTTGATTAATGCTCATAATGCATAAATAATGTCAAATTTAATGTGAAGGCACTCAAGTAGTTAATAATGAAAAATACAAGTCCGGGCTTCTATGCCTTTATTTGATGTATATTTGCTCATTACTGAGTTGTTTTTTTCAATTTTATTTAGCTCTTTGATATCTATTCATTAGATGAATTTTGAGACTTTTTACAAACATATTATTCACACAGCGAGAGGTCAATACTGTTCAGAAACAGGCTACAGGCTAAAGGCTAACACAACTTGGTACTTGATTGCCGCCGCAACTGTAATTCAGACCTATGATATGAAGCCAAGAGAAAATTGATATTCAAGCCAACAGCAAGACAATTTAATTCATTTCCGACTAAGCTGACAAGAGCACCATTCAAGTACTCCAAGACAATCCAAATAGTTATATTCATTTCTCACTTGCTGTGTCAATCTCCCTTGCTAACACAAAGGAAACAAACACAGTAAGCATAAATGCTATGTTATTCTCTCAGCTAAAGAAAAATTATTAATATGCGCATGCTGAAGAGGTAAAGTGAGGATTTCAACCTTAAAAATCCAGTGACACGCGAACAAGGAGCAGTAAATGGCAAAGATTTCACAAAGAGATGCGCAACCAATAATTCAACTGCCTCCTCTACCAAGCAAGCTGAAAACAGATGTGAAGCAACCCATCGTTTTGCAAGCCTACACAAATAGTCAAGGAGGTAAGATTACCTTAGAGAGGTAAATCAACAAAAAGGAACCTAAATATAGATTCAGTACCCACCTAACAACCGGACCATACATTTGGTAAATACCCTGTAACCCATTAATCATGCTAGAATGCTGACCACGAACAAAAAGTTTCTTGTCTTGAGAAGGCACCCTCTTCACTTTATCACTTCCAACTACATGTTTGATTAAGTTTAGTTACTTAAACATCTGAGGAGTATAACTAATATAGACGATAATAGCAGATCATAAGTGAAACATTCTTACTTTCCCTTTTCACCAAGGTTAAGCCTCTCTCGTGCAAAATTTTAAGGCGAAATGCATAACCAGAAAGAAAAACATCCACGTCCTCCTCAGTAGCAATACATGTCATCCCCCAACTATTCTGAAGGCTGCACCATAGCACTACCATCAGATCGTTAGGTAGAAAGGAAAATACATTAATTTACGTGTCTAAATAAAAAACTGTCTGACCCACCTCTCTCCAATCTTGAGAAGGAAAGCAGATTTAGTTTTCTCAATAGCTACCTCATCCATTGGCCAGCTCCCAGAACCTTCCAGCTGCAACAAAGAAACCCAAGTTACTTCAGACACTATTTCAATGAAATATATTATTACAGGTTGGTGGGTCATCATGCCTGAATCATAACTTCCAAAGGCTGGATGCAGGACGAAAAGGCCCTATGTAATTTGGGAGCATGACTGTTTTCACATGCTAGTGGATGTGGTCTTGGAGGAAACACAGAAGTGAACCTGAAAGCTGGAAACATCATTTAATCAGACAGCAATTCTCAGCAGCTAAGAGTTAACGGATGAAGGAAAAAGCTCAGAAAGATAAACAAAATTCTGCTTTAAAAATAAAATATATATTCAATAGCAATATTTAAAACCAAACACCATATGAGTTTCTATCTGTGTATTAAGGAACAATCTAAAGCCTACCCTCCCCCTGCAATCTCCCAAGCCAAGCAAAAAAAATCTAAAATATTTTAGATCAACACGTTGAGGAAAAAGAAAAAACAAAAAAGAAGATAATGCTTGAACTAATATTTCGAGAGGACACATAAGAATTAAAAAAGAGTGTAACATGAAAATTACTTAGTACCTCATACATAGAAACTAGATGGCCAATCTTATACCTGGGTCTAAAGGCTGGACACTTGACACCCTCAAGGGAATGTCTTCAATAAGACGCAAGCGCTTTGAGAGAACTTCAACAGCCTCAAGCAAACTTGTGGAAAATGACATAGGATCTGAGAAAATAGCAATATTTTGCAATAGATTGTACACTTCAAGATACAAAAGAAAAAAAATACATGAAAAAAAAATAACAGTTGTGCATAATCATTATACCTTCAACACCATGAAGCAGACAGAAATCAAGTTGATCCACAACTTGGACAATGTTCATTGTTGATAGAGAAAGATGACGGAGTAATACATATTCAATTATTCTTTTCAGAATGAGATGCTTTGTCCATTGCTTACTTTCCCATACTATGATATTAGGGAAACAAAGTTGTATTAATCAACTAGATATAACTAATTTGTAGAAAAACCAAAGCAAACGCAATAGAGCCTCACCTGTGCTTTCGGCAATTTTGCCATCTCTAAATCTCCGGAGTTCTGCCTTTTCTCCCCAAAACTTCCGAAACTTGAGAGCCTAGTGAAAAAAAAAGGAGTAAAATACCACGTGATAGAAAGACATATCACACAACAGTATAAAATTCAAAATAAAGAGCCTACAATACCTCCTCTTTATTTTCAGCTTCTGGACCAATATCAACAACTCTATATGCTTTCTCTAAAGAGCTCACTGAAATTCCAATAAGCAATGGTTCTGTGTCTAGAGTTGATAAACCCTAAAAAATAGAGCAATCAAAAGTCATTGAAATAAGCCATCTTGAATATCAGGTAAAAAGTACCCCCCTTGGAAAAAAGGTGGGGAAAAATAAAATGGCTTGACTGCAGTCCTAAACTAGCATTTAGCACTTGGCAGACAAACAATTTGGATACTTGATATTAAAACATATATGATCATTGTCTAGCATGAAATAAGCAAAGTAGCACAAAAATAACGTATAAAAGGAATAGTATTTTTTTCCCTTCATTTTATTTGGGAAGTAATATGCAACAGCTTTATGAACTACTTCTTGAAACCATGAACCGAAAAATTATGCATCAACATGATTTATTAAGGCTTACATTTTCTATGCTCAATCCTGCAGGGAAGTTTCTCCAAACAGCACGAATGAACTTGACCCTGTCACTCAGTCCTTTACACAAAATGTCATGTACCTTCTCCTCATACAATCTCCAACATTCATCATCCAAGCAAAATCCCAAAGCATAGACCTCACTCTGTCCTTTTAAGTTTAATCTGAAAAACCAAAATGCCTACAGCATTAAGGGAAATAAATATAAGAGCAGCAAATATAACTATTTTAAATTGATCAACAAAATCATATGCCTCAGTTTCCAAGATGGGAAATACTTTAACTTGTTTGCTAGCCTCTGCGAGGCACAAGAGGGCACTTCTCTTTCTCTTGCTATCATAAAATTATGTTCAAATTCATAATGCTAAAATCTTGTCCTTAGGTTTTGTATATTTTTCTTCAATTAATTATTATTTCTTTTATTCTTGAAGGCCTGATATTCACTGCCAGCACTCACAAATTTACCTAAAACATCGTAACTCGTTGAAGAGTGGTAAGGTGGAATTTTCAAGCAAATTTCTAAAATTTGTTATTTTAGAAATAATCATAAATCATAATAAACTTAAAATAGATCCAGAATCCAATTCAGGCTCCATTACTAAAAACTGATGATGGTATTTAAGCTTCTTTCATGAAGCAGATGCCAGATCTAATACAACACCAAAAGAAGTAAAAAGAATAAGCAATCAACAATAGAAAATTAGAAAATCATACCTTATGCAATAATCATATTTGGAAGAGAAATCAACCTTCGTCATAAAGATATCTTCAAAAGCAGCATCTCCTGATTTCTCTAAGCACTTAAGTGTCAAAGCAGCCTCATCTTGGAGCTGAAAGTTGGAGAGAATATTAAATCTTCAGGCAGATTATTAGAGTCCAAAAAAGATTGTGAAAATTTAACATAAATCAGGAGGAAAAAAATGACAACAAAAAGTACCTCTAAGAAAACACTACTTTTCATCCGGAAAGTCAAATTGACACGTGAACTTGAATTGCAAATTACTAACGGAAATGATTGTTTATACAGCATCCTTTCCTGTAACTCCATAAGAATGCAACGCATGCTAGCAAAAATAAGAACTAGAGGCAGAAAATAATAAATTAATACACAAGAGCCAAGCAAGACGATGGGCTCTTTGTAGCTTTTATTATAGTCATTGAAAAGCTCTCTCTCTCTCTCTCTCTCTCTCTCTCTCTCTCTCTCTCATCGTAGGAGTAAAGTTATAAATCTTCTCTCTCTCTCTCTCATTGTAGGAGTAAAGTTATAAATCTAAGATTTCAAACACCATTTTTCTTTCAGGTAGGCTCTAGTTGCATGAAATTGGGCCTTTTTTTTCCAAATTTTGGCGAGTGTCCTTGCTGAATTGCAATATCTAGTTGATAGGAAAATGAGTAGATGTTTCAATTAGTTATCGCTTCTTTGTGTTTGTAGGTATATGGGTATAGGGGCAGTGGGGGAAGTCATACCACATGAACTAAAAGCAAATGGCATGTAGAGCATATAACTAAAAATATCATGTCAACATCAGACCTCCTTGGATATTTTGGCTTCATTTTGCTGCCGAAAGTAAAGCCCTTGGCTCCATAATTTTGAACTAGCTGCAAAACAACGAAAATAACATGATTCTTGCAGTTACATAGTATTGTTGTGTCAGCATTTCCAGTTTCTAAAGACTTATAAGCCAGATTTCACTTGAAGTGGACCTTGTATGAAAATTCGGTTGTCAAATGCAAGAATAAGTCTTATCTAAGCTAGTTTCTCGCATTAAGCTCATTCATGTACTCATAAACATTACATTAAAAAGCAGCAGTTGCTGAACCATTAACAAGTTAATCAACAAAAAAAAAAAAAAAAGCATGGTTGATGGATGTGATGGTGCAATGGAAAACATTAGCTTCACTTTAAGCGCTGAAAGTTATTAGTTGTAAATAAGGAATAGCACTCAAGGAAAATCATATAGTTTACTTAAATTTTCAAAAATAATTTTAGAACTTAAGAGTGCAAAGGCCAATTCAATTCTCTGCATGCACATCAAGCAAAAAGAAAAACTGGGCATACCTATAAATTCCATTGTGACACGAAATATTTGCAACGGCCTCATAGAATGATTAACCTTCTCATAAGTTGCTAGGTATGACATAATGACAGCTATTAGAAACCCATTTAGGCAATCATGGGCATATATAGAACTTCTCTGCCGAGCCCAAACCTAGAGCAATGAGAAAGCAAACAAATTTTACATCCATACGAAATAAACAACCTAGTCATATTAATATTTAGAATGAGAAAGCTATGCAACGCATACCTTCATCAAAATCAAAGCCTCTTGCATTTCCTTCCATCCAAGAAAAGTTTTCTTAAGAAATTCTGAATTATCCTCTAAAAACATGTCTTCCAAAATACTGCTATTGTATCTTGGTGTAGACAGAGGAAGACTCCCTTCAAATTAAATAAATTCCAAATAGAACAACAGTTTGATAAAGAAATTTTAATATATCTCAATAATATTGACACTCCTGAACTGAAGACATCATGCTACCTTGATTTAAAGCACGGATATTGTTCCGCTTCAAGTCCAACTTTGCTACATTAAATAGGAATCTTGCCATTGGAATTATCCTTACAAAAAACTCAGGAACTTCAGCAAGCTTCTTGGCTATAACCCCCAGCCCACCACAAAACAATTATTAATAAGGTACTGAAACAATCATTACAAATTCAATACTATATGAAGAAGTCATTACTCAGAAATAATTTGAGAGAAGAGAAGGTGAACCTGGATACACTAGCAATACAGGTTTTCGGGCCTCGTTCTGAAAGGAGGACCATTCAACCTTGTGGATTGGTGAAGACAACTTCAAATACTTCTTGATCATGCAGAGGTAAAGGCACCTTTTGGCATGATACCTATAATTTAAATAATCTTTCTCATGGAAGCACTCCTGTCATAGAGTTAATTAAAGAAAGTGAATATTGAAACTTAAATTTAGAAAAGCACTATCCCAATTGTTTACATGATTAGAAAGTCTCTGTAACTTATGTCAAGCAGCTTTTAAAGTGAGAATTAAATCCCAGACAAATACAAGCCCAACTACCGCCAAACTCTTTTAACTACCATCTCAAATCCATACACCTAGAATGATTAACACCTTATATCTTAAAGAACCTATTGGCAAAGCACCATTTTCTAAATCTTTTCCATCAGCAATTACTGTTGTTAAAGTCATCATCCCCTTCCGCCCAAATTTACCTTATAGCTATATAGTTATAGCCAATAATTTATCAAGACTCAATCAATCAAGCATGTACCCACATCTACACGGATCATAGATTCTAATTTATAGATATAACTTTTAAATATCCCAAATTTCCAACATTTACATTCATTTCAACTGCTCTCTGTCATAAGTTTATACAGAACAAAGGAAAAGAAATAATACTTCAACCAGTACCTTTGGCAACTGAACAAAGAGGTCCACGTTAATCTCAGGCTTTGCAATGCATTGCATTGAATAACTGCCTCCAATTTCAATAGAGTTTGGCTTCTTAAACTTGAACTCCACTTTATCTGCACCAATATCCTTAACAAAACCTGGTGCTTCATCACCTTTAACCTGCTCAATTTTCAAAAAAATAAATAATTTAATCAAATAAAGCAAATTATTCAATACTCAACTAACGAGCTAAAAGTTTAAAACTTCAACAAAACTGAAACCAAAAATGTTTTTAACAGGACAAAGAATCGATCTTCAGTGAATAGAAACTGAAGTCTAAAGAAACGGACCTCGAGGCCTTCAGGGATTTTGTTGATGGATTCTTTGATAGCTGAAACGGTGTCGTCTACTAGCTTGGTGAACGCAGGTGAGTAATCGACCTGGACTTCCTTCAACAACTCCGTGACTTTTAAGTCCATTGGATCCATTACTGCATCAGTCTCCATTGTTCTTGTTTGGATTTTGTTGGCGGCCGAAATCGAACGGAGGGTTTTAGGTCGGCCGGCGAATGAATATTTTGCTAGGGTTTTAGCCGCATTATGGCGGGAGAGGAACTGAGAAAGCAAGAAAGATACCGGGTTTATCGAAACATACGGAGGATAAATTATTATTAAATCCTAAACTTTGATCTAATTAACAAATTGATCCTTTTTTCTTGAGAAAAATAAATTAAATGATCACTCTTTTTTAAAAATAAAAATAAATAACAAAACCTTTTGTATATAAATGTTTATAAGGTTATAATAAATATGATTTAAAATTTTAACAAATTATTTTTTTATATAATAAATGTGAAACCATAAATTAAATATCGTTTTCACATATTTTCTTATTTCATTTGTATCAATAGGTCAATAATCGAGTATTTATTTTTGTTATAAAGAGGTTTACAAAATTTGATTTTTAACTTTTTTTTTTTTTCAACTTCTTTAAATATTTGTAATAAGTAAAATATAATAAAAATAAACTTTAAATTGTAAATCTTAACACAAAAGAAAATTAAAATAAAAATTATTTGCAGAACCACATTACTTAGAAAAAAAATAACCAACAACAAAAAGAAAATGTTGCTGAAAATTTGATGAATTGGTTTTGTACTAGTTATATTCACTTTCAAAAGTACTTCTCTTTTTCATTTGTACTATCAAATTCACCAACGTCTACCTTTCTCTATATAACAGAATCAAAACCAAACCCCAATTGCCAAAGCAACGAAAGTTCTAAACCCGCAACTTCACAGTTCTGAACACCTTCTCCCGAAAGAACCATCCGCCATGAACAACACCACAGGAGAAGGGATGATGATGCCTCACCATCACAAGATGATGATGATGCATATGACATTCTATTGGGGTAAAAATGCTGAAATTCTCTTTTCAGGTTGGCCTGGAAAGAATAATACTGGAATGTACATTTTATCTCTGGTTTTTGTGTTTCTGATATGTTTTCTTGTGGAGTGTGTGTCTCATTCCCAGTTGATAAAACCTGGAACCTCCAATCTTGCAGCTGGTTTAATACAGACTTTTTGCCATGCCATAAGGGTTGGTTTGGCTAATATGGCCATGTTGGCAATTATGTCTTTTAATGGTGGTGTTTTCTTGGCGGCTATGGCTGGGCATAGTCTTGGGTTCTTGATTTTTGGAAGTCGGATTTTCAAGAAATCTCCACCGCCTCCTACTAATGACTATCATCTTCCTCCGATGAGTACTTGTTGTTGAATGGAGTATTATGGCAAGAAAATAGTTGTTTTTTATCCATTGACGGATTACTTTTTTTTCTTTTTCTTGTTATTATAATTAGTTTTGGCTGAGATTCGAATTTCTTGTATAAATATATTAGTTATTTTCTTGTATTTTCTTTTTTCCAAGAATAATAAGCTTTTACTATGTAAAAGTTGAGTATCCAAAAGAATGTGAAAAATAAAATTGAAATAAACTATCCTATCTTTTACCAGTTATTAATTATGGATATATAAAAATTATAGAATTCAAATAAATTAAATTATTACGATTCATCAACGATGGTTGGTCCAAGTAAAAAGAATTCAAATCCCTTAATGTCAAGTATTTGATCTTAAAAAATAAAAATCTCCAAGAACTTACCTTTTATAAACCTAACGTGGTGCGAGCAAGATGAGTTAGCCTAATGAACTAAGGACATGAGAACCTTCTCGGAAAGTTTAATCCACCTACTATTTGCCATTTTAATTTCTCTAATTACAGCAAAAAAAAAAAAAAATACAAAGGAAAATATTTAGATTTTACACTATGCAAAATAAGATTATTATTATTATTATTATTATTATATGTTCATAAGAAAATTTTATCATCTTGTTCCAACACATTCTCGTAGAGAGCAGGAACTACATTTGTCGACTAGTCAACATAAAAACTACCCCGATATAAAAAAAAAAAGTTTCAACGCATCCATGGGTTTGTGGTTGAACCAGATTTGGAAACTAGAGCCAATCCCTTCCTACCAGTACTGAATTGAGGATGAAATTTGTGTTCTGTACTGCAATCTTAATGTATAATAGCAGTAATTAAGAAGTACAAGTCCAAAATTAACATATGTACTATTCTTTTGAATTTCTCTTCATATTCCCTAAACCTAAACACACCAACCAATTCAAACTATTTGTGAAGAATTTTATTGAATATATTGAAAATCCAACACGTTTTACTCATTCAAATTTTATAATTTCTTTTTTCTTTTTTTATCCCTTGGAAAAATTATCAAATTAATCATATGAGACTGTTTGTTAATTCATTTTTTTAAAAAAATATTCTGAATGTAAAACTATTTTTTGGGGGGTAAATTCTTGAAATAATATAGAACTACAATTTACTTTTAACCCATATACTTAAAGTTACCAATCTGTTTTCTCAAAGAAAAAAAAAAAGTTACCAATCTGTAAAATCTGGCATAGTTTTCAAAAAGATTCACCGAATTATAATTCATCGATCTAGATAGAAAAATTAAAATAAAAAAATAAAAACACGAGAGACTAATTCCTTTCAAACCAAAGAGCGATTATGTTTAAAAGTCATCTCCAAGATGTCTGACCCCACAATCCCTTCCAGGCATGATTATGTTTAAAAACTCTCTCTAAAATGTCAACTCCACAGCTCGATCCTGCGATTATCAGGGTGACAACTCGATCCTGCGATCATTAGGATGGAATCTTGTGCGCTTCGATAAATTAAATAATAAAACTGAGAGACAAGTCAATTTTTTATAATTCATTTTTGTCATTATAATTTCATTGTTTGGCCTTGAATATAGGAAACAATAAGATGAATCATAAAAGCAAATTAAACAGCAAAAATTAGCCATGAATTAGTTAAAAAAAAGAAAATAAATCAAGCAAATGATGGGTATTAAAACATACACCCCTAATAAAATAGAGGGAAAATCAAAACAAGAATTAACCAATAAACTCCTTTTGTAACTATCAATATTATATTTCCATTTTCTTCCCTAATATTTAGTTTCTACCTTCCTCCCCTCTCCATCCTTTCTGTTAGGGTTTCTATTCTCTCCTCTCTTTCTGATTATGGATTGTCCATAACACATAATACAAAGAAAGAAAAAGGAAAGGTAAAAAGAAACAAAAATTAAAAAAAAAAAAAAACAAAAAAAACAAGAACCCTAACCTCATAATTTCCATGGGAGGCTGCATTTCTGCACCTCTAAAAGCCGGCCGGATTATATCAAGAAGGTTGCATTATGACAACCGACCAAAACCCCTGCCGGAATACAGCATGCCACGGCGGTCAGCGGTGTTCCATGTAGGGAATGTGCTAAAAGACCCAGCAGGAAATAACGTAAGAGAAAAATATAGGTTTGGGAAGGAATTAGGGAGGGGAGAATTTGGAATAACCTACCAATGTTTTGAAGTTGAAACAGAAAAAACATATGCATGCAAGACAATATCAAAAGCAAAATTGAAGACAGAAATAGATGTAGAAGATGTGAGAAGAGAAGTTGAGATTATGAGGCATTTGCCTAAACATCCTAATATTGTTAGCTTTAAAGAGGCATATGAAGATAGAGATGCTGTTTATCTTGTTATGGAACTTTGTGAAGGAGGTGAGCTCTTCGATAGGATTGTGACAAAAGGACATTATACTGAACGTGCTGCCGCTATGGTTACCAAAACCATTTTGGAAATTGTTAAGGTAAATATTTTTTTTCTTTTTTGGTGTCTCTGCTTGGACCAGAAATAGTTTTCGAAAACCCTCCAATGGTTGAGGATGATGCAATCTACTTTCGCTGATCCAATTACCCGCTAGATTGTGAACTTTAAATATATTAATTACTATGTGTTTGACAATCTTGCAGGTATGCCATGAACATGGAGTTATACACAGGGACCTCAAACCGGAAAATTTCCTGTTCGCAGATACTCGAGAAAATGCCCCGTTAAAAGCAATTGATTTCGGCCTCTCCATATTCTTTCAGCCTGGTATGTATATATATATATATATGTGTCATGTGTTGTGAGACAATCTTGCAGGTATACCATGGACATGGAGAGTTATAGTCACATGGGACCAGTCTAAACCGGTAAAAATTTTCCTGTTCGCAGATACATCGAGTAGAAAATGCCCGTACAAAAGCAACGTTGAATGTCGGCCCTCTCCAATATGTGCCTTATCCTCAAGAACCTGGTGAAATGGTATAGTAGAGTATAATGCTTATAAAGCGTATTGTGTATTAATTGGTATAGTATACGATATATAAGTAGTATATAGTAGATATATAAGAGAGTATATATAGTACGACGAGCCTAGGAGGAATGTATTATGGAGTTGTTTTTTTTTTTCTTATAACATTTATTTCGCAGCAACTTAAACCATCGTTGGCTAATATATATATTTGGAGTTGTTTTTTTTCTTTAACATTTATTGCAGCAACTTACCCATGTTGGCTATGGCGGCATGCAGGTCAGCGATTCAGTGAAATTGTTGGAAGTCCATATTATATGGCTCCTGAAGTTCTAAGACGAAATTATGGACCACAAGTTGATGTATGGAGTGCTGGTGTCATCCTTTATATCTTGCTTTGTGGAGTTCCTCCCTTTTGGGCAGGTAATAAAACCATCTCAAGCCCTAAACTCAAATCTTGCTAATCAATCAATAGATGAAAAGATTTTCTTGAAATGAGTTTTAATGAGGGGATATTAATTTCTGGATATATGACTTGTACAGAAACTGAAGAAGGGATTGCACATGCAATAGTTGGAGGCAGACTAGATTTTTCAAGAGACCCTTGGCCTAGGGTTTCTAAAGATGCAAAGGACCTTGTTGGTAATATGCTCGATCAAAATCCTTACAGCCGATTTACTGTTCAAGAAGTGCTTGGTAAGAATTAATTATGCTTTTCTATTTATTTTTCTATCTTGAAACCCTAAATCTTATAATGCTTTTCTTAAATGGACAAAATGGTAAGATAGACTAACCCTTGGATTTTTATAATGAAGCACACCCTTGGATACACAATGCAAGCGATGTTCCTAACGTCGCATTAGGAGAAAATGTAAGAGCAAGAATTAAGCAGTTCTCCTTGATGAACAAGTTCAAGAAGAGAGTTCTGCGAGTAAGTTTCGGAACTCTATTCTTATATATAGTCGCATGTAGGTAGAAAGTATGTAATCAGAGCAAGAGAATTAATGAGCACGTTCTCCTTGATTGAAGACAACGTTTCAAAGAAGAGAAGGTTTCTGCGAAGTAAGTTTTCCGGAACTCTATTCTTTCATATATATACTATATACGGTGGTCACCGTAGTATATAGTATAAAGAGCTAGTTTGATTTGTATTTTTTTGATTTTGTGAATACGAGACTAATCATTTGTATAGTCAAAACGATTCGTGCGAATGCACTGCATTTTAGTAAATAATTGTTTCATATGTTCCGCGGGAGATCGTTTTTTTGAATACGAGACTAATCTTGTTTCACGATTCGTGATCACTCATTTTTATAAATATTTTTCTTGTTCCGAGATTCGTGATCACTCATTTTTATAAATGTTTTTCCTGCGGATCGGACTTTTGACCTTACAGAAGTCTTCTATTGAATTTAAGCGTGTCCTATCATCACTTGAGTCGCTTCTTATAGACTGTGTACGGGTATATTAAAAGAAGTATGTTTAATGAAGTTTTTATGTATAATATTTGTTTTATGATTACTCCTTCTGTAAGTGTTTTTTCCCCAAATCAGAATCTCTAACTTTGCAAAAGAATAACGTATCTTACCACATAAGTTACAACTTATAGGATATGTATGTTTAACGAAGTTTTGTGTATGTATGATGCTTGTTTTAGGTGGTAGCAGACAACTTGCCAAATGAACAATTAGAAGGTATCAAACAGATGTTTAATATGATGGATACCGACTGTAATGGACACTTGTCTTTTGAAGAACTCAAAGATGGCCTCCAAAAGATTGGACATTTTCTTCCTGATCTTGAAGTTCGGATGTTACTTGATGCAGTAAGTTTCTTCCTTTCCTTTTTTTCTTTTTTTTTTTTTTTTTTTAAAGTGTTCTTCTTTCCTTGTTTTTTCTTTTTTTTTTTTCGTTTTTTTCTTTCTTTAAAATCGTATTTTTTTTTTTTTTTTTTTTCTTTCTTTAAATGTAAGTCTTTGACACTGACTATATAAAATTTTCCTGTCATCTCTATAAGGCGGACAATGATGGAAATGGCACACTATGCATTGATGAGTTTGTGGCAATGTCAATTCATCTCATAAAAATTGGGAACGATGAACATCTTTCTCAAGCTTTCAGGTTTTTCGACAAAAACCAAAACGGGTTTATCGAGTTAGACGAGTTGAGAGATGCTATGATGGAGGACAACCTAGGTCCCAACTATGAGCAAGTCATAAGAGACATCATAGCTGATGTTGATCTTGATAGGGTAATAAAAATTCTCAAAAACTTTACCTTTCTTTCTCTTTCTTTTCCCCTCCTCAGTTACTTCACTGTAATTTTTTTTTACACAGGATGGTAGAATCAGTTATGCAGAATTTAAAGCAATGATGAAAAATGGGATGGACTGGAGAATGGCTTCAAGACAATATTCAAGAGCAATGTTAAATGCACTGAGCATGAAATTACTGAAAGACAAATCTATGCAAGTCAGTAAACAACTTATTTAGCTACTCAAGTGAAAAACCAAAGTAAATCCAAAAAAGCAAATCAAACTAGCTTCTTGCTTTGCTTGTGTATTATAGGATTTTTTTGGGATACAAAAGTGTAAAAAGACCATTTGAGGATTAGAAGTGCTAGTTTTGATTTGACCTGAGATTACCTTTTTATGATAATTAGGGGAGGAGGGATTTTCATTGGTTGTGAAAAATGAAAATCAAAAAAAAAAAAAAAAAAAAAAAAGCCGGTTAAGATAATGGTAGTGGGAGGAGGGATTTTCATATGGTTGTGAAAAATGAAAATCAAAAAAAAAAAAAAAATAAAAGAAAAGACAACAATGCATTATGTATACTAGTTGACAAGGTTCGGGCATTCCATGTAAATTAAACTTGAAGGTAAATGAATACTAAGAACACCCTTTTTATTATATTCTTTTTTTTTTTTTTTTATTTGAGAAGGGTTTATTTATTCACTTTTGTGCAACAATCAGGATAAGCACCCGAATACACATATTACAGTTTTACCTAATTATTTTGCTGTAACCTTTCAATAAAGAATGTTATAACCCAGGCCGAAGAAACAACAAATGTCAAAAGCAGAAAGTAATTTGAAGAAACAAGATTCCAATGTTCAGGACATAATTCTCGCAAATGAGCGGGCCAGTACAAATCCGAGTGTGCGCCACCACTGAATTTTTTTTTTTTTTTTTTTTTTTTGAGAAGGTTTATTTATTCTTTTTGCACAATCAGATAAGCACCCAATACAATATTACATTTTACCTAATATTTTGTAACTTTCAATAAAAGAATTTATAACCCACCAAACAACAATGTCAATAGCAAAGTATATTGAAGAAACAAGATTCATGTTCAGGACATAATTCTCCAAATGAACGGCAGTACAATCCGAGTGTGCGCCACACACTGAATTGCTTTAAAACGGCCTAATGCATAAATTTCACATGTACTTTCAGTAATTATCCTTGTGGCCCCTCAACTTTGTAGGAGACTAATCATGATCTTACAGTTTCACATTTTAATAATAATCATGCCCCTTGCTAAAATGAAATGTGAAAATACAAGGAAATCCCGCAAAGTTATTTCATTTCTGCGAGGGACATGATTATTACTGAAATGTAAAAGTGCAAAGTCATAACCACAAGGAAAATCAGCTAAAGTTCAAGATTAAATTTATGCATCAGGCCTTCAAAAAACTGTATTTGAAAGAGAATGATACAACACAAGTGAATTTATATGTTTGTGTGTGTGCGGCGCGCACATGTGTATTTGTTTTCCTTTTGAACCAAACAATGGAAAGCTATCCTCATATCTGTCATCTAAGAATGGATTCACTGAGAAAGATGAGCACAGCCATGCTCATTAAGAGTCTTTTGAAGCCACAGCTTTCTTCGACAAACAAGTATATTTGCACTCAGAGACAGAATTTGTATAGATAATTTTATAAGAAAAGTAAGATGCAGAACCTTGATCTTTTAATTGATAGAACTATATACAACACACCACACTTGGTGCTTCCCTTCAAACACACAAGGGTTCGGAAAGAGGTTTTCCAATTTTTTTTCATCAATCCTTCTTTGACATCTAATTACAATTCACACATTGAAGAGCCCCACAAAAAGATGAGCCACCATACATTACATACAAAGAATCCTCCAGAATCATCCTATTAGTTTAACCTACCTTAGAGAAGTAGGTAGATCCCACCAACAAAAGGAATTAGAAGTTTAAACAGTTGCAGCAGCAGCAGCAGCAGCATACCTGGCACATGGTGGTTAAATTGGCCATGGCAAGAGCTAGATTAATCATCCGTGCTTCTGCTGGAATCGCCAAGTTTACTGTTTCCTTTCCCCCTTCCTCCTTTTCCCTTGCCAACACCTCCTGCATTTTTTAAGCCTGTTGTCTTGCTACAGGCACCATGAGAGTCCACATCTGCTAGACCATTCTCCAATGCTCTAACCAGATTCTCAAAGTAATTTTTTGTAACACTGTTACAATTAGAAATAGACAAGACTCAAATTAGTTAAAACCTTATGGAGCTTTAACAAGTAGAAAAATAACTTGCATCTAACTGATGTTTCCACCTTTTTGAAAAAGGTAGGAGTTCTTTATTGCTTATCAAATATCAGCCCATACTAGAATTTCATGCAAGGATGACAACTTATTAATAAATGGTGCAGTTTCAATCAGCATATGATATTCAATATGTGCGGTGTCTGTGTGAAAGAGACAAGAGGAGAGACAGAGAGAGAGAGAAGAAATGAAAATAAACTAACCATCATCTATAAATGGGATCCAAAAAAATTTTTATGTACAACTCCTTATCCAAGCATTTGCTTACATTATATTATATTCAATTGCAGCAAACCAAAAGCTTAAATTCCATACAACTTTCACCTCAAATAAAAATTGAACATCAATATATAATTTCACCAAGTACCTTGTCAGCCCAGCTAACTTTGTTCGGAAATCATCAAATTCCTTCGACGGGCCATCAGCATTGAGGAACTGTTGTAGTTCCTTCTCTGCACACTGATGAAGCCTTTCCAGGCCAGACTCAGCTTCACCTACAGAAAACATATAGATGGCTCAAAACCAGTTCTTTTTATGTTATCCTCTTTTTCCCTAATTGTATATGCAATCAGACACCTAAGTAGATCAAACCAACCACCCACCAACCAACCCCTCTTCATATGGGGAAGGGAACCCAATAGGCTGCAAGACCATTGATGATTCTTATATGACATCTGCTAAATGTTACATATAGCAATATATACCTTGCAAGTATTCGAAAAACTGTCTCTTGGCATGCTCATGCTCAGGTAAGTAGTACCCATATGCATAGGTCCATTTCAGAACTCGTCTGCATTCAACTATCTGTGAACAAGTAAAAGGACAATAATATACATTAATGAAAGCAGACACACTCTCTTTCGCATATTTTTGTCCCCTTTTTCCTTTTCATTCCTCAAGTAATTTTTATGGGAATAGCAAAACTGGCTTGTTTATCTTTTCTGGATAAACAAAGTCAGCATTGATAGAATAAGCGTCCTCTTTTACTGCTTTGAATAAATGTTGTTATAACAATTTATACCACAGAAAATAAACTTCAGATTCACCTGAAGCCAGGCTTCTGCAATGAACTTGAGCTGAGACTCGGGTGTGCAATGTATGTCACTGAGTTTCTCAAGCTGGCAAAAATCAAGAATTCCACGTTATATAAAATCCAGCAGCATTGAAATGGATCTTATCAGTCAATTTAAGAAACATGAACAAAAGACATGTACTATTCACAACATTCTTATAACAAAATTCAGACAGAAACACAATAATTTTATCATTTAGAAGAAAAATTGATCATCCAGGGTGGTTTACGAGAAAAATAATATATAATACAGGTAATACTCATAGAATATAAGTTTGTGAGCAGCATGCACATGAGAGATCAAGCAAACAAAAAGCATACAAAATATGTGGCTTAACCTGGAAATAGAAAAGATAGGCAACAAGGAACATCATAATTGGTGCTATTGAAGTTTAAATATTTCGACTTTTACCATACTGCACATTTTAGTCTAGCTGTTCTTTCAGCTTGTAAAAAGTCTCATGGGAGTCATTAGGCCATTTGTCATTAAATAGGTGATCAACCCAGCGTTTAACTCAAAGAGAGACGTCAGAACTTTCTATAATATTTGTGTAGAATTTAATGTGTGATTTGTCAAGTATGACCAAGAGGACATCTACCAAGCATAAACACCAATCCACATTCAAATTATTCAGAGCATCTCGCTAGTATATTCTTTCCAGACAAAATTCACAAGGCATTATCCTTCAATGACTAGTTACCATAGGAATGCAGATTAGAGCACATTTCATTGAATGAAAAAAAATGAAAATACATAGATGCATTTGATAGAGTAGAAAATGAAAAATATAACTCACATATACAGTTTGCATTTGATGTAAATCTGCAAGAGCTTTTTGCCTTGACTGTCACATAAGAAAGCAAAACTTCCAGATTATACAAAGATATATTCCATGTTTTAATACATACACATTAATTTATAATCCTAAAAGAGATGCAAAGATATGGAAACAATAAAAAAAAAATAATCAGGTGGAACTTGGAAGTGTTTCAGAAATATGTGACTTTCTTCATAGATCCTTGTAAGAACTAAGAGTTAAACAATTGCCCCCAATCTGAAACTTGTAAGTTGGAGGCTTAGCTATTACTATTACATACAGAGTAAAAACACAAACAACTATTTTTCTTTTTTCTTTTATCTTTGTTGCGCCTATCTTTAGCATGGAAAAAGACAAAAAAAAAAAAAAAAAGGGATCCAAAGATTTATACAGATATATTACACATGTTTTGAGAATACATACAACATATAATGTTCATAATCCTAGAAAGAGATCAAAGATATGGACAACAATAAAAAAAAATGATCAGGTGAACTTGGAAGTGTTTCAGTAAATATGGACTTCTTCATAGACCTGTAAGAACTGACAGGAGTTAAACAATGCCCCGCAAATTGCTGAAACTTGTAAGGAGGCTTAGCTTATTACTAGAATTACATACAGAGTAAAAAACACAAAACAACTATTTTTTTCTCTTTTTTCTTTTATCTTTGTTTGCGCCTATCTTTAGCATGGAAAAAGACAGAAAAATAAAGAAAAAAAAGGTTAGCGAAGATTAGGGGAGGAAAGGTGAGGCAAAGGAATTTTTTTTTTTTTTTGTTGAAAGAAAAAAGTTCAAAAAAAAAAAAAGAAACGAGCAAAAATATTCCTTTTTTTTTTTTTTTTTTTGAAAAAAAAAAGTTCAAAAAAAAAAAAAAGAAACGAGCAAAATATTCCTTCTCTGCCAAAGGCCCTCCTACATCATCTAAACATATGTAGAGAAAGGAAAATCTCTTCTTTTTCCCCTTTTTTTCCTTTATTCCACTCAACCCTGCTTCCCAATTTCTGTGTTTTAAAGAATGCAGGTTAGCATTACAACTTAAAAGGTCAAACCTTCATTATACAGACTGACACTACCAAATAATTTTAAGCAAAGCAAAAAAACTCCTAACATAATAGGATATAAAGATCAGAAAACATGCCATAAACACAGCACAGAAACAACAATATATCCCATAACTGCATACCGTTTGATTGCTTGCCCATCGTTCATAATAATGAGTATACCTCTCCAAAGAATTTTTTGCCATTTCTCTCCTCCTCTCTGCTTCATCGTACTAAAGGCAATAACATCAATTATGTAAGCCATGTAGAGCGCTCAGCCTTTTCCCTTACCATTCATATCAATGGGAAGAGAAATAAGAAGAATTTCATACAAATGACAACTTCTCAATGCCCTTACCGCTCCCTCTTGCTTAGCTGCCTCATAGCGATTGCAAGCATAGAAACCACCAGTCCTCTCACCATGATCTGACCATGCACCAAGGCATAGCCTGCATTCACATATTCATTCCAATAACTAAAAAACACCTAAGGATAAAGCAAAAGCAATTGATGATTAATATAAAAAACAAAAGTTACCAGCAAAACTCAAATTTACAAGGTGGCGTGCAAGTCATATGCATACACCCTTGGTTTTTTTCAATCGGTCGCTTGCACTTTGGACAAGGCTTGGAGTTGGCAAGTATCCTGAGTGTCATAAAGAAATCAACCTATCACATCTCATCTTCTTACAGCTAATAAATACATATAGAGAAAGTAGCAAAATCAATATCCATGTGTTACAGGCTACCTGCAACTATAAATAAAAACACAATCTCCATAGACTGTCTGCAAGACACTGCAATATCTGTGTGTGTGTTTTGCATGCATATGCATGTGTACTGGACACAACAATTAGTGAGCACATATGCTGCATGACTATACCAGCTCTTCTCACTTCATAATTTATGACCAACATAAAAAAATAAAAAAAAAATAAAAAAATAAAAAAATAAAAAAACAGGCACTAATGACATGAGAACCTACTGTTTATCATCAAAGGGATAACTAAGACAATAGCCAAATGTCAACCTTGATCATTAAATATGGAATTACAGCCACATGCTTTTGTAAATGTTGATACATAAAAAGGAAACTAATCCTATAGAAAATGGCCTAATACAATCTCTCACAAGACAAAAATAAAAAAATAAAAAAATAAAAAAACAGGCACTAATGACATGAGAACCTACTGTTTATCATCAAAGGGATAACTAAGACAATAGCCAAATGTCAACCTTGATCATTAAATATGGAATTACAGCCACATGCTTTTGTAAATGTTGATACATAAAAAGGAAACTAATCCTATAGAAAATGGCCTAATACAATCTCTCACAAGACAGTAATGTGAACACTGATATCCATTTCCTAGCTTTTTCTCAGATAAAGAAAGGATAGTACAATGTGTTCAGATGATGTATCCAATCAAGGCTGATATATATGGTCATCAATCAGGAATCATAGTTTTAAAAGTTAAGAAAAAATAAATAAACATGCTAGAAAATACCCATAAAAATCTTTCACCATGCAACTCAAGTAACATAGAAAGTCAACACTCTAATTCTCACAGATAACAAAGCCAGGCCAATTCAAAATTAAACAATTCCATAACCACAAATTATGGAGAAAAGAAACAAGCAACAATTTACTTAAAAGAAAATTAATAATAATCAGACTATACAGTTTTAGATGAATAAAGACGTTCTTTACCAATTCATGTTTTCAGACTCAGCACTGTTCTTCAAAATCCACTTTGAAACAGTTTCACAGTCCACAGGACGGTGAGCTTCCTCTGTGCACTGCAATAATCCAATAGCTTTCATTAATCAGTTTGTGGCAACTAATGCCTAAGCACTAAGATACAAGAACTTCAAGGGAACTTACATTCCAGCAAAAGCTATATGAACAGAGGCAGGACACATCAAAACTTCCACCACCAGCAGCAAAATCAACAGCATATTCACATCCTGGTGCAGGACACCACTTGGTCTAGATTTAGAAAAAAATTGCAAAGGAGCAACAGCAGTCAGAAGCATAAAAAACACAGAAGGAAGCACATAAATAGCAGTTATTCACCAGCCCAGCACATCAATCAGAATAGCATAATTAAAGATGTCATATCAAAATGAAATCAATAACATCAAGCAAGTTGGTAGACATATTTTATTAGAAAAGGCAAAAAAACAAGCAAATAACTTTACAAGAAGAAGAGAAAAAAAGGTAATCCATATTCAACTGAAGTACAACATATATTTACAACTTCTATTGGAATTAATTGCAGGTTTTCAAAGCATCAGCAACACTTTAACAGAGATATAAATGACCTCAATTGAAGCTTCAAAAGCCAAGCTTGAACGAGCTTGAGCTCAGTTTACAATAGAATACATGATATACATATATATATATATATATATATATATATATATTGTCGCCCATTTACTATTATCAAGCTAGCTCGCAAGCTTCCAAAGCCCGGGCTTGGCTCATCTACTAAACAAGCTTTATTTGACCTCAGCTCATTAAACTCATCAAACATGTTGAGCCAAGCCTTGAGCAGCTCACGACTAGCTTGGCTCATCTATAGTTCCATACTTCATTAACAAGTGCAGTCAGCATGAGAAGTAGTCTTAGGCATAACTTCAATGTCAAATAGAGAAGGGACATCAACCTTTGAGGTTCATGACACCATACTGTATAGAGAAATGAAGCAAGTGAAAGGAAATGCTAATCGGGGGTTTTGGAAAAAAAAAAGTACTGCCTAAATTTCAACCTCCACATGTCAGCAAATATTTAAGTTCAAAGAAATTGATCATGTTATTATTTATTAGAATATAAGAAACAGATCTTAGGACTGCAAATCCAAGGAATACCTTCCTGTTGTCTTCAATGTAGGATCTAAGAAGATAACGACAATACTTATCCTTATCTTCATCAGACGCTAATAAGTTGATCATGTCTTGACCAATAGCAGCTCGACAAGATGGATCGGGGCATCTTAGTGTTAAACATCCAGGACCATCATTAATGGTTGTACCAATGTAACCTAGCAAAATAACAAATGACAGAAGGTAAACTCCAAAGAACAATAGGATTACGACAGAACAATAGTAACGTAAGATACCCTTCACTCTTTTATGCATAGCTAACAACACAAAAAAACATTGAACAGAGATGAATAGCTCAATCCACCAGGCCAAGAGGCAATCAAGAAGAGAATAATTAACATGCTATATTTTGTATGACAATATTCTAATTAATAAATAAAAAGCATCAATAAATATTTAGAACTAATAACTAGGAATAAGGATACACAAGTATTGACAGAGGAGATAAGGAAATATTTACTAGAAGTTCAAACTAATTTTTTATTATCAGAACCAGACATCAAAATGCACATAAATGTGAAAAGAATAAAAGCTTTCAGTAAATTTGGGCTCCAATAATGGGACATAAATATATAAACATCAAAGTGAAGGTTAATTGAAATTGGCACGGATGTACCTGACCAACAAGTGCTACAAAAGGGATGGCCACAAGCAGCTGAAGTAATCTTGTTGCGAGGAAAGGATTCAAAACATATCCCACAAGTAAGCTGCCATTGAAAACAAAACAGTATATAAGCAGCGCCATAGTGAAAACAACATGAAAGATTAAACAAGCTGAAGTCAATCCCACTAGAAATCAAATGTCTGAAGCACATACTTCCCTAGCATTTGGAAATTGAACTACTGGCTTGTCCAGCAACCCAACAGATTTTCGAACTGCCTCTTCATCAGCAAACCATTCATCATGAACTTTACTAACACTCCTGTAAAGTCAAGTTCCATCAGAATAACCTTCAACCATACAGCTCTATCATAAAAGAATGCAATATGCAGATAGTTTCCCATAAATATTTTCCTTGTATAACTCACAGATTACACTTCTGTAAATCAAAAGTTGTAAACAACAATCCACATATCCTGTGATAAAGTGCTGCATGCCCTTCTTTAACTATCAAATCACAAAACACAAACAGAAATGAAAAATATGACTCCACATACCAATTATAATGACGAAGTAAAATGCTTGCATCAGATCTTGATATGGAAAGGACAGTGGACACTCTTATAATATCATCCTCCTGACGTTGTTGTATATCTGCTTCCTTCAAGATGGTGAAGCTTAACTGAAACAGAAGATATATAAAAATTTAAAAATGAATAGATAAATTGAAAAAAAAAAAAATCAAACCAATGACAAAATAAAATTTATAAAGACTTATTCACTATAATTATTTCCACTTTTAAGGATGAATAATACAATAACACATTACACTTTCATATGATGTATTCCAAGGTGCAAGATGTCTTTGAAGACAAAAACATAGTCTGCAACAGTTTACATAGCCAGTTAAAACAAAAGCAAATAACATTTAGCAAAATTTAAAGCCTTTCAATTGTCTGATACTCAGTTCCTCAATATGAGGAAACATTCACTACATCCACGTAACTTTGCAAGACTTGCTCAAATTATTAGTATACTTCGGAACTCAAATTACTTTTATTATGCTATGGAACAAGTGAAAGTTAAAAGATAAAATAAAATAAAATAAAAGGTTTAGGAACAGTGAGTTTGCTCAAATGGGTGATGAAAAGCATAAAACTTCAAAGGCAACTAAGAAATAAAAGCAGAAGTGGGAAAAAAATTGCAACAATACAAACACCATAGAAAGCAGGAAGACTAGCAAATAGAGCTCCCAATATTTTGCAAGGATGAAGCTCTTTTAATGATAATATTTGCTGAAGCTAACAGCCAACTCAACAAAAGCGAAAAGAACAGCGCATGTAGCTAGCCAAATATGTTTTGGAAATAACATACACCATATAGAATCAAGTTTTTGACATGCATAAATACTTGTAACTTTATAAAATGCAGGCAAACGAATCAAACAAAACCCTTAATCTAGCACAATGCAGCCACATTACGGATTTCAAGAAACAAGTTACTTAACCCTCCAGATATCATGAAATATGCAAAAAGGCTTTCAAGAACTGCATAAGACACCATTATACTTAACAAGCCACTATGTCCAGAACTTCACTCATACATTCAATTTTCTCATCAACACAAAGAAAACTACTGTACTTTAACAGCACAAAGAATGCCAGCCCCAAAATTTCTCCCTTTTCTCCCTTTCCTCTTCTCTCAACAGAAAATTAACTTCTAAACTAAAACAGTTCAAAATTTACCTTCAGGAATCCTAAACTTGTCATCAATTCAATAGTTAATATGAAGACAGAGTTAACAAGAATTACCTGTGACCGACTCAACGCCACATCATCAAGATCATCAGCAGCCTCGGCCATGAAGTCATAGTCAGGGCCATCATCATCATCATCATCCTCATTATCATCCTCAACATTGCCATCGCCATCGCTGTAGCAATCGTCCCCCATATCACCGCTGTAGAAATCATCATCAACCGACTCAACATCGTTAGCATCCATCATATCATCCTCCGAATCCATGCAAAACCACTATAAAAGAAACAGTTAAGTAGAAAACCCTAAGTAAAATTTGATGGTTTGAGAGTGTTCGGAAGGTACGAAACTGACAGGAAAAGAGAGGAAAGAACGATCAAAGATTATGAAAAGAAAATTCAATCTTATACGTGAATTGTGGTGGTTCTGGGTTTAGGATTCAATTTTTTTATTATTATTATTTTTTAATCATTCAGAGACATTTCTCTTTCCCTTTCTTTGTCTAGCAATTAAGAATATTTATAACAGGAGGAAAGAGAGGATGAGGAAGAAGAAAGTGAAAAATGCCACCAAATTTCAGTGTAGTTTTTCAGAAAGTAAGAGTAAATAAGGAAGGGTAAATTCGATAAAAACAATGGCACTTCTGTTAATTATTTCAATACAAATTGTAATCTAACGGCTGAAATTTGTTCTTGAACAAGAATGTTATTTTAACAAATTAACTAACTAATTAATTTGTGTAATTTAATTTTTACCCCTTGGTTCCATTAAAATATGTTAAGAGTTATTTTTTTTTTACTTATTATAAATTATAGTCCTATTTTCTTTATTAGAATAAATTGATTTTTATAATTTTTATTCTATCCCTATTAAATATGTTTGTCTATTAAAAAACACACTACTATTACTATTAAATAATTTTTAAAACAAACAAAGTAATTATTACTGTCTTTCTCATGTAAGAATGTGCATCTAACAATACATTCCAAAAAGGAAAAAAAAAAAAAAAAAAAATAATTTTATTCTTAGTCCCTATTTTATAAAATTTATGTTTGCTCTTATTACAATAAAAACACTTACTACTATTACTATTAAATAATTTTTTATAAACGAAACAAAGTAATCTGATTACTGTCTTATTCATGTAAGAATCGTGGCAATCTTAAAACAACTTACATTCCAAAAGGAAAAAAAAAAAAAAAAAAAAAAAAAACACTAAGAAACTTAATTAACTATATTAATAAATTTTCTTAATCAAAATGAAAATCAAAGTATGTGTATTTTTATATGTGAGAAATATAAAGAAAAAAAAAATACTCCTTCCATTCTAAGATCTAATTTAATTTTTACATAGATTAGAAAAATATAATTAATATGGTTAAATTATAATTTTTCATTTGGTTTTTTCTGGTATAAACTTTTAACTTTTTCCTAAGTTAGCTCGTGATTAAAGACAAAGATACTGGTCCGAAGAGTTTACATTATGAAGCATTGAACTTGTGTCTTAAATTATGATGATTAATCCTATAAGTGCAGTTCCACCGAGTTATTTTAGTCGGATTAAATAAAAATTTTAAAAAATTTAAGAGGGCAAGTAAAAAAATAACCTTTTTCAAAGCAGGAATTTAAAAAAAAAAAAAAAAAAAAGTATAAAACGCTTTTTCAACGCAGGAATTTAAAAAAAAAAAGAAAAAAAAAAAAAAATATACAAAAAAAAAAAAAAAAAAAATACTGGAGTAAAGGGCGGTTGCCACCCACTCCCTCTGCGCCATTGGTCATGCACTTGCATTGTCTAAAATGTCAGTCAATTTGGTTTGTCACGTGCTGGTGAAGAGATTCAGCATAAGTTAAAGATCGGACATTGGACTATGAATTGGGTTGGGCTAATCCGGAATTTTTGGGCCCGCTGTGGGTTGGGCTAATAATATTTGTAATATATACATATTTATTTTGGTACACTGTTATGTTTATCTGTCATTTTTTAATAGTCTTTCCAAGAATAAATTACTATTTTGATAATATATTTAATCTTTCTATTTTCCCACCTAACATTTTTAATGTGTTTTAACTATAAAATTTTATATTTAAAATTAATTAACACAAATACTTCGACCAACTTTTTTTTAATATTTAATAATAGATGATTAACAATAACATGTTAAACATGCATGCTAATGACACAGTTTTACTATGACTAATGAAACCATTTTATTATGAATGATTCGAATCCTCGTTATTTTAGCTATTTTGTATTGATGCGTGATAAGATTTTACAAGAATCATAATTAAGAATAAAAATTTTTATATGAGATATTGGAGATAATTAATTTTTAGAGGAAAAATTATTAGTTAGTATTGATACACAACCAAAAAAACTTGGATTTGTTTGTTTTTTTTGTAAGGGAGCAGAATAAATATTTGTATTGCCATTTAAGAATGTGGAAATAGAACACAAAGGCTGTGTAGCAAGCAACTAATAATTTAACAGGGTAGCAAACTATATTATAATTTTGATGCTAATGTTTAGACATTCATCGTGGTTATTTTTATACAAGAATTGTAAAAAAGAAGAAAAACAAGTGTTATCCTCGTAGAATAGTTGAGAAAAATGAAAAAAATATGTTTACGTATATAAAAAATATTATAAATAACATAATATTAAAAAGCTGAAAATTGAAAAAACCTGTTTTCATGCATAGTGTTCAACAATATGGTTAAGTGTAAAGGAAAATCAATTTTTGTGCATAATTTGATTTGGAGTGGCACGATTGTTGCGATGAATTTTTATTGTATGTGCAATTCTAAACGAAGCATCGAGCAAGTGAACTAAGCATGTCCAACCAGCCACAAGATTTTATTGAGCTACCATTTAGATGTACAAAAAATATCGGACCCGAAGGAAATATGGTTACAGGACTTCTTAGACCAAATGAGGATACTTTTGCATTTTTGGACCCGAACTTAGTTTTACACAATGACGATGGTGTAGTTTATTCTAAACTTTGCATGTAATCTTGAACTTTTACTCCCTCTTTTTCCAATATACACACATATATATGGACAAAATTCCTCTATGAACTTCAACTTTTCATCTTGTAATTGAAAAGAACATACATTTACATTTAACAACAATAAAAGTAGTACTAACAATAACAACAACATCATCACCACCACCACTAACAATAACAGCAACAACAATAAAAACAGCAATAGTAGCAGCATTAGCACCAAGAACAACAATAGCAACAATAGCAGCAGGAGCAACCAGAATAGCAGCACCAACAACAACAATAGCAGCAGCAAGAGCAACAAGAATACCACCACTAACAACAATAATAGCAACATAGCAACAGCAACAACAACAATAGTAGAAACATTAGCACCACCACCGCCAAAATTAGCAAAAGCAACAACAATAACAACAGCAGCAACAACAACAGAAAGGTAAGAAATATAGTTTTTCTATTACGTTGAAGTTTTGGTTTGATTTATTTTCTTTAATTGTTTAATAGTCTCAAGAGACAAAATTTGGAACTTTTTTCTTTTTTAATATATTATTAAGGAAATGATAATAATTAAATTTTGAACATTAATTAATTTCTCAATATAGCAACATTCTATTGTGGGTCCCTCCGACATGGGGGACCCACACGTTTTGAAAAAGAAAAAAAAGGAAAACGTGTTCGTTGAAGAAAGAAAGAAAAGAAAAGGAAAGTCAACAATTGCAGGTGATTTTTTTGACAAAATTGAGATACGTGAATGAGTTATATATGGCTCATTCGCTAACCTCTCCTATAAATAGAGGTAGCGAAACCTCAAGCAAAATACACAGTAGAAAGGAAGAAAAAAAATGTAGAGAGAGAGTTATCTAGTATGAGTTATATAATGGCTAATTCCGCTAACCTCGAGTCACTATAATAAGAGGTGAGCGAAATACAAAAATACACATGTGAGAAAGGAAGAAGAAAAAATGTAGAGAGAGAGTTACTAGTTTTAGAAGGATTTCCTAACACGAGGAGACAGAAAGAATAGTGAGAATTATGATGTGGGTGTTTTGGGGAAAATCTTTGAGTGCCACTTCTTGTATTAAACACTTTGAGTGCCACTATTTTTGTATTACTCTCTTTGTGTACTACTATTTTTATTAGTGGAAGAATTATTCAGAATTTGTCCCGTGTACGTAGCCCTAAACAGTTAAGGGTGAACCACGTAAATTTCTGTGTGTCACAATTTTACTTTTCCGTTGCATTAATTTTCTCTTACTTTATTAAAAGGGCCCAACAAGTGGTATCAGAGCTGAGACAAGTGGTACTTGAGGCCCAATAACTGGTATCAGAGCCGAAGGTTTCAGTAGGTCTAGCCGATCAGATAGCGGTACCGGATCCGTGGATATATTTTGAAAATAAATATACCATGATGAAGAGAAAATTAGGACAAGTCCATTGGCGTTGTGTAGAATCGACTTAGTGATGAATAGTAAAATTAGTAAAATAGTAACTCAAGTTGATGGTGAACAGTACTATTGGAGTTACTGTTGCTGATTCCGTTTCAAGTAATGCCCAGTACTATTCACCGCATAGTATTTTCACGTGTACAATTTACTCAATTCACGCATACAGTTTACCTTATTCAATGCATACAATTACTATTATGTCACTATTCACGTATACACTGTTCATAATTGAGGTTTATGGTGTGATGATTTTCTGCGCAAGTCCATAATGGACCAGCAAAATGATAATCTAATGGCGGGACATACCATATTATGGAGAATGAGAGATCTCCTTATGGTAATCAAAATGCATTTGCCTGTGTCTAGCTTGAAGAAACAGCTAAGTAAGTCTTTTGCTATGAAAGACTTGGGATCAACAAAGCAAATTCTTGGCATGAAGATTATAAGAAATTGAAGAGCCAAGAAATTATGGTTGTCACAGGAGAAATACATTGAGAAAGTACTTCAAAGGTTTAGAATGAAGAATGCTAAAGCGGTTAGTTGTCCTCTTACTAATCACTTTAAATTGAGTTCTAAACAGTGCCTTTCTACGGATGAATAGAAGGAAGAAAAGGAAAAGGTTCCATACGCTTCAGCAGTTGGAAGCTTGATGTATGCCATGGTTTGTACACGGCCAGATATTGCTCAGTTGGAGTAGTGAGTCGGTTTCTTTCAAATCCTAGAAAGGAACATTGGACTGTAGTGAAATGGATTTTCAGGATATCTGATCACATTTGCAGGGGGAGCCATGTCGTGGCAGTCAAGATTACAGAAGTGTGTTGCTCTGAAAAGTGTGTTGCTCTGTCAACAACACTGCGCAAAAGGAGAAGTCCGATTGTGTGTCAAAGCGGGCAGGAATGGAAGAGTCCCACCATGTCGTCGGGAGGGGGAGACTTGTTGCTGGGTCCCTCGACATCGGTGGGACCCACATTAGCTTTGAAAAAAGAAAAAAAAAGAAGGAAAACGTGTTCTTTAAAGAAAGAAAGCAAAGAAAAAGGAAAGTCACCAATTGCAGGCGATTTTTTTGACAAAAATGGAGAGCGTGGAACTGAGTTAATCACGGCTCATTCAATGGCCCCACACTGGTGATTGTCGAGTGAGACCGTGTATCACTAACTCTCTATAAATAAGAGGTAGCGAAGCCTCAGCAAAATACACAGCGAAAGGAAGAAAAAAATGTAAGAGAGATTATATAGTTTTAGGAAGGGTTCCTAAAAGCTAAGGAAGAAAATAGTAAGAAATTATTATGAGGTGGTTTTGGGAAACTACTTTGAGTGCCACTATTTTTGTATTGCTCTCTTTGTATACATACTATTTTTATAGTGGAGATTATTCGGGTTTGTCCCGTGGATATAGCCCTAAACAGTTGAGGATGAACGACGTATAATTTCTGTGTGTCATCAATTTTACTTTTTCTGTTGCATTGATTTTCTATTACTTTATTGAAATGGTCAACCGAGTGTATCAGAGCTGCGGCAAGTGGTACCTGAGGCCCAACACCCTCACAATGATTACATGTCATCAAAAAAAAAAAAAAAAAAACATATAATTTACATGGATTTGTTAAACTTTTCACATGGTGTTTTTTTTTTTTAAAAAAAAAAAAAAAAAAAAAAAACATATAATTTCACATGGATATTGTTTAAACTTTTCACATGGTTTTTTTTTTTTAACTTATCAATATATACACAGAAAGGGAAGAAGTATAGTTGAATTAGGGAAAAAGAATTTGTGAAATCTTATTTGCATATAAAATTTAAAATTAATATATGGAGAAAATATTAATTATTAAAATTTTTTAATATCAAGGATAGGAATGTGCACAATTTGATCAACTTAACTAAACAAAACTGAAAGGTTCAATTCAATTTTTAAACGGTTGGATTTGATTTCAGTTTCTATAGAAAAATAGAAAAAGTTTTGGATTCGGTTTGACTTGATTTTTAAACTCTTAAAAAGTCAAAGGAAAATTGAAATATGAACTAAATCGAGTTTATTCGATTTGATTCTATACATAATTTTAATTCATTTGATTCCTTTTGAAAATTTGGTTATTTTATTTAGATGGGTTCAATTTAATTTGACAAATTGATGGAATCTCCATCCCAATTACGAAATTGTCTCATTTTTCTACTGAGTTATAAAGTATAGATTAATTCTGATTTCTTGGATCTATAGTAAAATAAAATTTCGATTTAAATTTGAATATTCAACATATATGAACAAAGAGCAAACTATTCCAATTAATCCAATTAAAAAAAAAAAAACTATACATGTTAAAAGTTGTTGATGCTTTTGGCACATATGTGGGTCTTGGTTTAGGAAAAATGACACAATTATAGTTTCGAGAACTAGAATGAATGACACCTTGAAGCAAACCATTGACTAAAATGGATTGTATGTATAATGACATTGAAAGCAACATATAGATCCTTATCAACTATTCAAATTTACATGTCTAGCACTTAAACAATAACATTTATCCACTTCATTTCCCAAAAAAAAAAAAAAAACTTTTGGAAATCAATTAAGTCATGTTTGAATTTAGAGTTACAAATGAATCCAATTTTAGTGAAGTTAAGTTTGGCTAGATAAAGATATTTTTAAATTCAAGTTTGATTCAATTGGATTTATTTAAAAATAATTAAATTAGTTCAGCTCGAATTCAACTCGGTGATTATAAATAAACTCGGTTTATTAGCAATACAGATTATTTATAGTCCTAAATTTGATAATTATAATATAATAATTTGATTTTATCATCAAGGGCGGAGCTCCCTTGGAGCCTAAGGGTCGTGGCCCCCAAAAATTTTCTTATGAAACTGATATTTTAATCTTTCAAAATATAGAAAAATTACTATTGGCTCTCTTAAAAGTTTAACAAAATTTTTTTCGGCTTTCTAAAATAATTATCCTGACTCCGTCCCTATTTATCATGAATAGTAGAAGGAAAGTGCACCATTATGTTATTAGCTTTTCTTCCTTCTTTTTCTATTTTCCTCATCCAATTGCTAGCTTTAGCATGATATAGCATCATTGATGATTAATTTTGTATAACTAATATCTAAAAAGCTTTCTTTTTTTAATTTAAATATTAATGATGGGTAGGTTCTTTTTCTATTTTCATTATTATCTCTTTGTTATTTTACTATCACAATCTTAATCCTCACTCATAATTATAAACAAATGTTAGCTTATTGCCTTGTTGAAGCCTAATGAGACAATTACAATCAAATCAAATCAAATCATGAACACTATTTTTTTTTTTTTTAACATAATGGAAGTAGATATATTAAATTCTATTATAGATCATCCAATTTTGTTTTCCTACAAAAATTCAGGAGGGCTCATTATCCCTTTTTGCCTCCTACATGGCTCCATCCATGCCACTAATAATAAATATTAAAAAAAATTAATCTTAATATATTAAAATCTCTATTTTTAAAAAACTAATTGTAAAAAATTTTTAATTTATGATTCTATTAATACGTTGGTCCTTCTATCCAAAACAACCTCTTTCAATTATTAATTGATCGAGAAATTAATCCATAAATTATGATCAAATTAATTACAATTCTCTAATTTATTATTTTTATTAATATTTTGATCCTCTCATTGTGATTTCTATTAATACATTGGTTCCTCCGTATTTCAAAATCCCAATTATGAAATCCCTTTTCTCCCACTTCACACATCGGAACGCATCGTTTTTATAGAGAAAGAGTCGCTTTCGCATCCTAATAGTTAATTTTTTAAAAATGAAAATTCTCATATATTAATTTAACTATATCTTAAGAGACCAATTTATTATCTTCCCTAAAAAAAACATATCATAGATTGTTAGAGAAATTACCATCCTAAAGCTTATAATGTAATCACAAATAATTGTCAAAACTACAATTGAAATTTTATGTTTTTTAAGTTTGATCAAGATTGCATTTAACATTATGAAAAAGGAAAAAAAATGTTAAAAACAAAAGTAAAATGATGTGGTATTATTGTGGCCGAATACATCGCGTAAAGACAAAAAAATTCTTATGGCACCATGAACTATAAAATTAATATTGTGCCACCTTGAATTTTATTGTTTCAATAATTTCACACCTCTTTACGTTAAAAATCATAAATTTTAAGATTTTTTTTCGCTATTATATGCAAAATATTGATTTGATACATGGTTGCTATTAACTTTTATAACAATAATTTTATATTTTTAAATTTTTCAATAAGAATTTAATTGATCTAATTTTTTAAATTAATGTGTTCAACAATCAAAGAAAGTATTCAATATATATAATTTATAAATTGAAATATTTAACGAGTCAAAATAAAAATTAAAGATATTATAAGAATTTTTATAAAAATACAGAGATAAATTTATGTATTTGCATCTATTATTGCATAATAGAGGACAAGTGACTATCCAACCATAACTCACAGTTCTCTCCAATAATTTTTGTTGGAAATATGCAACAATCCAAAATAATAATGAAAAAAAATTACACAAATACGGTTAAAAAAGAAAATTGAAGGACTCTCTGTCACATCACATGCAACGTGTAAGGTTTAAAAATTATATTTAATAATTTAATATTTCTGTTTGGTTGTTAATTTGGCGTTAGGTGTGGATAGGGATTGTTTTGTATTTGTTGGCCTCTTTATTTCTTTATGTGAAGAATAAGAAATGAATGTTTTCTCAATCATAAGTTGATTTTATGCATTTTACACATGATCTTTGAGTAGTTAAGTTATTACTACATAATTTTGTTTAGGACAAATAAAAAGAAAGTTAATAATGCAAACTCTAATAATCATATATTCCTTAATAATTCCTCATTTGCAAAATATAAGTTGTTTTAAAGTCTCAAATTCGAGTCCTGAATATAGACTTTTTTTTAAACACTTGAGAAGAAGCCGTTTTGCCAATTTTAGTAGATCTGTACGGCCCGAATCCAAATTAATCAGGTTAGTAGATTTTGTATACTGAATGGTTAAAACAATAAAAAAATATAAGTTATTTTAAAGCTATTGTTTTGTTCTAAAATATAAGACAATTTGAGTATTTTAAAGAGTAATAAATGATTTTCTTTTTCAATTTACTCTAATTTATATTAAATATATAATTATCTTTATAAGTTTTTCTTTATTTTGAAATAGAGAGTATTTTTTTGATTTCATCTTTTTGTCTCTCTATTCCCACTTTATATTTTTAATAAATAAAGTTATAAAAATTACTATCGTTCTTAAATACTTATTACATTTAAGAAAATATTGTATATATTCTGAAATACTTGTCAAATTTATAATTTTATAAAGTAATAAATATTTTTTTTATATTTACACATAATATAGGATTAATTATAAATTTAATATCTCAATTTTCATAAAATTTATATTTGAGTATTTTTTCGAAAAATATTTGCAATTAAATACTTGAATTGATTACTTTATTTACGCTGCGGAATACCAATAGAAATGCAAGTAGGATGCATAGGGCCACTTTATCTGTTTAATGTAATGATTCGGCTTGAGTAATGAAGCCACGTAGGAATCGGCATTCACAAAGTGTCCCTGGGCTTGCCTTCTGTAGTTCTTTCCAAGAAGCGTTGAAAACGTCACCGTAACAGTCATGCCTCTCTTTTGCTTATTATTACCTTGAAAGCCCTTTTTTTTTACCAGATCGACCTCCAAGTACTCCTCCGACGAGCTCGAACACGAAGATGTACTACTGGAACTCGAAACAAAACTCGAATTTGAAGTCAAGTCAGAACTCGATAATCCACTCGTGGATGGATACTCCACACCGTCGATCAAGTTGGATAAGATCCAAGCCGCTTTGTTAATATCACTATTGGCTTCTCTACAAGCCGAGGAAGCTTCTTCGAATGAGATCGAATCAAAAGCTTCCATTACATAAACAACAAGAAACCAAAGCAGTGTCTCTTCATTGATGACTACAACTGAGGCACTTGTTTTTGAACTTCCTAAGCATGAGACTGAAGCTCCGGCCAGCAATCCCATGATCAACGTTAAACTCGTTTCTCTAGACGGACGTTACGCGTTGGATTACTTAGGTAGGCGCGTGATGTTACGCCCTAGTAAAATGGACAATCTTTTCTAACAAGAAACGGAAGCCACACATACCATTCATGTCCTAAGAACGATAAGCAAAATCCCTTTGTTACCTCGTGACATCCACTCTCGCTCAATCGATGTCGTTTTACAACATTCCAAAACAAACCGTACTGGCACAAACCTGGTCGATATCGTCTGATAGGCGAGTACAGAACATATTTTCATACACCACAGCGAGTGAAGCTTTTGTATTTTTATTTCTCGTGATAATTTAGATTGCATGATCTTATCTCAAAACGCCACGTGTGGCACGTAACGTATCATTTTCAAAGAAAATGAAAAATAGAAAGGACAGCCTCACGGCTTTGTCAAACTAATATCATCACGGTCCAGTGTTAGACAGCCACGTACTCGAGCAATCCTTGTCTAACAGATGACGTGTCAAACTTTTTCTCTCACTTTTCCTTTATATAGGCTCACTTTTCTAGCATTCGGCTTCAATTTTCTAAGATTGACTCGATCAGTATCTAGTCCTCACGGCTTTCTCGGAGGAAAAATAATTTCTTGTTAAGAAAGAAGGGAAGAACAAGAGGGGAAATCTGTTGCTACAAAATTTCTCGGGAAAATCTTTAATATACATTTTCTCGGGAAATCTACAAAGACCAAATCAACCAAAAATTTTCAAAAGAATTTTCAAACAAAATCTCTTAAAAGCTCGAAATTTGCTGAGCTTTTGCCTTTTGCATTCCATTTTGAGCTCGTAATTTAACTGGTTACCTACCTCAAATCGATTTTAGTAATCCTCGATTTTCAGGGTTCGCTGACTGTTCCATGGCCTTGTTTGAAGCAGTAACCGTTTGTTCCTGGTTACTGTAACCGTCACCATTAGAGGAGTTGGATTTTTTTTTTTTTTTTTTTTTTTTTCTGTTCATGGCAATTGTTGAAGCCAGTAACCGTTTTGTTCTGGTTACTGTAACGTACCATTAAGGAGTTTGGATTTTTTTTTTTTTTTTTTTTTTTTATCTCAGTTTGAAAGTGTGAATTCATTTTGGTGCGATTAAGAATTTTAACTCCGATCGCGCATTTTGTTCGTCTAGCAATTGCAAGTAAGTGTTGTTTATTTAGCTACTTCAGTTAAGTGATCTCCTTCCAGTTAGTGACTCCAGAGAAGGATAAAAAAGGGGAAAAAGGTAGAAGAAAGATGACGATCGAGTCATTACCAGGAAGTTCAGGGTACTTAGATTTGTTCCCGGAGAGGAGGATGTCTTATTTCAGTAATAATTATGTTTTAAGATTAACTGTGATTGCTGGTATAGGAGGTTTGCTCTTCGGCTACGATACAGGTATCGCTGTACTTGTGTTTGAACTTAATTGGCCTTTCTAAAAAATAAACTAGAAGAGTAGATATGAGATTTTCTTTCTTTCTTTTTTTTCGAGAATTGAACAATATCGAACGATCAGCGGATCAGGCTTCTGATGTGAAATGAAATGCTGTTTGGTTTATCATTGATATGTTTTTCTAATATGAAGATGTTTGGTTGCAGGTGTTATTTCAGGTGCCCTTTTGTACATAAAAGATGACTTTGAGGTGGTCAATCAGAGTAGCTTCCTACAGGTAAAGCTTTTCTTGTTGGATTAATCAAAATGTTAAGACTTTATGTCAAAGGAAGTGTATTCCATTTTTCTTCTGTTTCTTCAGTTGGGAAAGTTACAAAAAGGAATTGGAAATAAGTGTGGGACACAGTCCCTGATTGGATTGTTTCTCTTTCATTTGATGATTTGAATTACTACTATTCGCTTTCCTGCTCACAAAAAAAAAAAGTGAATAATTGCCATCGGAATAGCCATGGGATCATGATGATGATATATGGATCATTAAGAATCAGAATTTGGAATTTAAAGAGGCTCTTGTGATTTTTTTTTTTTTTTTTTTTTTTTTTTTTTTTTTTTTTGGTGTAAATGGACTGATTTTTATTTTATGCTTGATTTTTTTTTTTTTTTTTTTTTTTGGGTTTGAAATGGCTGATTTTTATTTTATGCTTCTGAATCGGTAGGAAACAATTGTTAGCATGGCCCTAGTTGGTGCAATCATAGGAGCTGCATCAGGGGGTTGGATTAATGATACTTACGGACGCAAGAAAGCTACTCTGATTGCTGATGTTGTCTTTGCTGCCGGAGCAGTTGTCATGGCAGCTGCACCAGATCCATATGTTCTTATTGCAGGTCGATTTTTAGTTGGTCTTGGCGTGGGTATAGCATCTGTCACTGCTCCTGTTTATATTGCAGAAGCATCACCATCTGAAGTAAGAGGAGGATTAGTGAGCACAAATGTTCTTATGATAACTGGTGGACAGTTTCTTTCCTATCTTGTTAATCTTGCATTTACACAGGTTAGGTTAACCTTTCCTTTTACTTCGAAGCATATTAGAACATGGTCTGGCATCTTGCTTTGTTGGAAATTGAATCAAGTAAATGGTCAAATTTGATTATTCTATATTCCAGACAAGTTATGAATATGAACCGCCACTTTAGTTTAGGATTACGCCATGCCTAAATATCACGGTTAATTTGGAGCATATTTGCTTTGTGTGGGGGCCAAAAACAACGCCTAAGTGTGTGTCTGGAGGGAGGGGGAAAGAGTTAGTATAGTTTGCAATGTGACCTCTCTGGCCAGTTGGCTAGATTTGTAATCATGATAGTGCTTTTCAACCAAACTAGTTTCTAGCAATTGAGTTTGGCTTTTGCAAGAATATAATACTAGTTTATGTTTGTGCGCTGCAATGGTAGTATCTTAGCAATATGTTTTGCAATGACTTTCAAATGATTTGCAATTTAATTTCCTAACATGCTTAAATTATCCATTAAAAATTGCTGAACTCTTTTCTGTTCCCATTTATTTTTTAAACTTTAAGGATTAAATTAACTGTCTGCATGTCTTAAGATTGATCATCTGTATACAAATTTGTAGTGGAAAGAGGTTATTTTATTAAGCAACTGAAGGCTGTCTTATGCTGATTTTCTAACTCATTTAAATTAGTTAATTTAGTAGTTTATGAAATGATCATCTATACAAATAAATCATACTTGAGGTTAATTATCTGGAAAAAAAATCTAACCTTGACTTGTAGGTATGCAGAGATTGGAATACTCTTTTTTTTCCTATTTGAACAGTCTAAAATCTAAATATTTAACATTCTATGGTCATTTTAGGTAAAGTTTCACTTAGTTACAAAAGGAATTTAACATAATAAAGCATTCTTTTCCCTTCGAAATAATTGTTTAGAGGATGATAAGCTGTGAAAATGCACCAAAGTAGGCTTTTTGTTGTGTTTGATGCAGTGTTGAGAGTATATATTCTGTGTCCTTTGTATCAAGTATTTTTTTGAATGCTCAAGTTATAAATTGCACTAGTAATTCTGCTTTCAAGTGCAAAATTGTTGCTAAGAAATTTGTTTTATATTCGTTACATATATCCTGTTGTGTGGAAGTGTTCATTGTGCAGCTTTGAAGATACAGCAAGATAGAATATGGGGATTGAATTTTTAAGATTTATCACTGAGAAACACTACTGATGGTTTCTTTCCTCCCCAATTTTGACGATTCGTGGTGCTGTAGTTGTTAATGGAATGTGACATGTTCCCATTGGCTTAAAATCATCATTTTATAGTTTGCTTAGTTGTTTTCATATTCTTATACAAAATAACATATATGAGCAATTCTTTTACCCCCTTGCTGCTAGCATCAGTTTCTTCATTATATTGATTTACTTATAAGGGGTGAATGAGTCGACAGAGTTATATAGATATGGAAAGAGTATAAAGATGACATTTAAAGTCCGGTTTTTCTGAAAACATATGTAAGAAGTTTTCTCTATTTTGAAATTTACAGTATATTTTAAGTTTTTAAGTTTCTGAAATATACTTTTAATTGTAGAACATCAACAGTTATTGCTGACTTTTTGCTGTTGTGTGCTCCTGCAAATTGTTAACTTAATGCTCTCCTCATTTTTCAGAAGAGTAATCAATATCCCATGACAAACCAATTTCCCCTGTCCCAATTTTAGAGGTCTCAATGATATTCTGCCTTAAAAATAAGGGTCAATGTAATTTTCACTTGAAAAGGTTTTTGGAACGTGGATCATTCAGTACCCTGTTGTTTTGGGCTGATTTCATATTCTCAATGTTTATATCACATAATCTTTCTTTCTTAATCATGATGAAGGTGTTGTAAGGTCCCAGGTCTTGGTATGAGCCAAGTGACTGTGTTGTGATAAATGCCTCGTAGTTAGGTAATGATATCAATTTTTCCTGTTGGTATTCTGTTGGAAATACTGTCTGGTTGGTGCTCTCCCTTTTTTTTTTTTTTTTTTTCCCTTTTTTTTTTTTTTTTTTCGGTATTAATCCCTTTTTTTTTTTTTTTTTGGTATATACTATTAGCCAAAATTTTGGCTTGTTCACATTGCTTCAGCTTTTTTCTTGTTACAGCTATGCCAGCTTTTTTGTTTCTCCGCCATCACACACTAATTATTCTGTCCTAAAAGGTTACACTTTGTTGGTTCTCTCACTGATATAGTGTAGCCTCATCATTTTAAACTTTCTTTTGTAAGGCCATTTATTGATTCTAAGGCAAGAAGAGAGGCATGACACCTATCAAGTATATGCATATCATGTATAATTTAGATATTGGTTTGATTGAAGGAGCAAATTGCATAAGCTGAAGCATTCTTTCAAGATTCTAAATTTTCTCGGAAAATATATTAACTTTTTAGGTAAAGAGTTAAAATTGAGTCAAATGCAAACTCATCAGCTTCTCAAATTTGTTCAGAAATAGTTTAACTTCTCAAAAGATAATCATATATGAACTTCATAAGCATTTTAGCCATGATCATTCTTTGTTTTTTGGTTTTCAGAAGTTTTTCTACCTTGTTCTGGATGGCTTTCTCATTTTGTTTGTTGCTTCAACAGGTCCCAGGAACATGGCGGTGGATGCTTGGAGTTGCAGGTGTACCAGCTGTGATTCAGTTTTTTCTTATGCTCTGTATGCCAGAATCTCCTCGCTGGCTTTTTATGAAGGTATATGACATGCCAATTATTCCATGGAGAAAGTAATGTGGAATACCATTTCAATACCAGTTTATGTTATCTTTATATGCAGGATGATAAAGATAAAGCCATTATGACACTGGCTAGAATATATGACATTGCTCGATTGGAAGATGAAATTGAACACCTTTCTGCTTCAGCGGAGGAAGAACAACAGAGAAAGAAGGTTGTCAGATACTTGGATGTGTTCAAATCAAAAGAAATCAGACTCGCATTTCTTGCAGGTGCTGGACTTCAGGTAAGATCAGGGAAAAATCCTCATGAATCTGAATGATGATGTGCTTGAATGATCATGCTTGGCCAACATAATTATACTATTTGCTGCTAATATTAGTTGGGTGATATGCTTTATCAGCCATTGCAACATATATATTAGGTCCTTAGTTTCCATTTTGCAGCACTATATAATGTGACGTTTTGTGTGGAAAATATCCCTCATATATTGTTTTCCTTCTTTGACAGCATTATAGCAGCAGTATTTTCCTTTTCGTTTATGGATTGGGCAATATTTAAACTTAATATATATATCCACTGCAGTCTATTACACCTACTCACTGCCGGAATATTGGCTAGGCCGGTGGTGACATTACTATGGAACTGGGTATTTAGTAGTAATATCTGTGTAATATGAAGTCAGGAAACTTAGATCTTTTCTTATGTGTAATCTTTGTGCTATATTAAATGGGAAAATTGTTTGCTGGTGCTTTAGGTTTTCTCAGCAGTAATTTAAGATATTATAGTTCTAATTGGGCTTTCATTTCCTGAGATTTGGAATTATTTTGTACGAGGCAGACAGGCAACTCTCCCTGTCAGCCATTCTCACGTTCAACTTCTTGCTTCTGTAAACCATTAAAGGGAAAAAAAAAAAAAAAAAAAAAAAAAAAACCATATAAAAGGAAAAAAAAAAAAAAAAAAAAAAAAAAAAAAAAAAAAAAAAAAAAAAGAGGAAAATGTGCCTATTGAAAATATTGCATCACTTTAGGTGTGCTTTTGATATCAGGTATTTATGACATCAATTGTCTACATTGCTACTCTCCAGTGAAAAGAATAGAAAAGAAATGTTAAAACGAAAATGGGCAAGCCCCCTTAACAAGTGTGTAATTTATTGAGATTTTTTATGTTGCAGGCATTTCAGCAGTTCACTGGCATCAATACAGTCATGTACTATAGCCCAACCATTGTCCAGATGGCTGGCTTCAATTCTAATCAATTAGCTCTTCTCCTTTCCCTCATTGTTGCTGGAATGAATGCTGTTGGAACAATCCTTGGTATTTATCTTATCGACCATTTTGGGCGGAAGAAGTTAGCACTCTCAAGCTTAACCGGTGTAATTTTTTCTCTTGTCATACTTGCTGGGTCTTTCTTTGCGGAGTCATCTGATTCTTCAAATGGAATGTATGGGTGGCTTGCAGTTTTAGGGCTAGCTCTATACATTGCCTTCTTCTCACCCGGAATGGGACCTGTTCCATGGACAGTGAACTCTGAGGTATATCCAGAGGCATATAGAGGGATATGCGGAGGAATGTCAGCTACTGTGAATTGGGTTTCTAATCTGATTGTGGCACAAACATTCCTTTCAGTTGCTAATGCTGTGGGAACCGGTGCAACTTTCCTGATTCTTGCAGGTATTGCTGCGGCCGCAATTGTGTTTGTGATTCTATTTGTGCCAGAGACTAAAGGGCTTACATTCTCTGAAGTAGAGCAGATATGGAAGGAAAGAGCTTGGGGCAGTAGTTATAACACAGAGAGCCTTCTCGAGCAGGGAACCGAGGCTCCATAGTTGTAAGTAGTTCAAATAATAGCAGCATTATACATATATGGTTGGTATCTATCTTAGAATTACATGTGCCTATCAAGGTCCATGCATGGACATATTTTCAGAGCAGTCCGGCATGGCCGTGAATATTCTTCTAGGGTTTACAGGATCGAGATGGACATGAAGCTTGTGAGTCTGACTTCTGAATGTTCTGAATATTTTTCTTGTGCAAGTGAGAGTGAGTTCGGACAGTATCTTTGGCTTGGAGTCTTTCCTATGGCTCCATAACAAAGGCTGTTCCTTTAGTATTGTGTTCTCTTCTTGGATTCAGGAAGTAGTCTGTATTTTAGAAATAGACAGGCTTTAGTATTTATTTAATTTAATATAATGTCATGTTATTTGTGATGTTCAAATTATTTATTTAGTTGAAACATTCATTTTCCTATTTCATATTGTTCAAAATAAATCTACATGGAATTTATAAAAGAAAAGAGGATAATTAACTATTTATTTCCAAATTTTGATTCAAATTACTATTATATCTCTACTTTGATTTTTTTTTTTTTTTTTTTTTTTTTTTTTTGACAAAATCACTAATTTGCGCCAGAGGTTTTTTTTTTTTTTTTTTTTTTGACAAAATCACTAATTTGTCGCCAGAGGTTTAGTTTTACTAAACTGTTTTGTCTTCTGTTCTAAAAAATATTATTTTTACGTTAAAATACCTCTTCTAATATTTGATTATTTGTCCTTAAAATTTAATATTGTATTATCGTCTAATCCTTCATATTTACTATTGACTTCCAATTTAATCCCTCATTTAATTAAAAAAAATGACACTTTTTGACAAAAGGGTAGCCACTAAATAATTTAATTAGGTTAAATCTCAACCTAAAAGATAAATTAGTTAATTTACCAAAAAATATAAATATAATAGTAAATTTCGACAAAATTAAGTAACTAAATATCGGGGAAAAAAAAAAAAAGAAAGAAAAACAAATGGGAACTTGATGTAAAATTGTCAGTGAAGACAAGCACTAAAAACAAATTATTATTAGAAAAATTACTAATCTCTCGTCAAAACTTCTAATTAGAGGTCGTACACAAATTAATTATTAGACAAAGAGCCCCCAGAATTGTTTTCCCATTTGCAGAAATTTCAAAGTATTAGTTGCTTTATATGCATTAGCAGTCAGTCAACGACAAATAATTTTAGCAGCACGACACCCACAAATACAGAAAAAATATTAAAAATTTCGAGTATTATTTTTCAAGATGTAGGGTAAGCAAAAAAATTTTTTATATTACTTTTCATTTTCGAGAGTAGTTAAGTTTGTTTAACTCCAAAAAGATTTGTTGCTTTTTATCAAATTTGAAAGTCAATATACATAAAATAATTTTGAATATATAAATAGAAATTTGTTTAATGAAAATGAATTAAGAAAGAAAAGTAGGTTAAGTTACATATTGTTAATTGACGAAGAAATTTTATTATTAAGCTTTCAAAGCTTCTCCCAAAAAATTAAGACGTACGCAGCTATGCTCGAGATATAATTAAAAATTTTTACTAATTTAATGAGTCTGAATAAAAAAATAAAATAAAACTTTAAAAATCTGACTAAGAAAAAAAAAAAAAAAAGAAAAACGGAAAAGTGAAAAGCTGAAAAAAGAAAAAAAGAAAATTCGTTTACGTTACGCTGTATAGAACGGTTGTATGATTGGCTGGACAGATATTAAAAAAGAACTCTCTAGATATCTCTGGAAAGAGTAGTATTCTCTTGCATCTCACAACCATCAGTTATATCCCTCTTATAGATAGTACAAGTCGTTAAACTTCATCTTCAAAACAGTTGCGACGCACCTGATCACATGATGGTTTAGGTTACAGATTTATAGCGTGGACGTCATGTACATCAGATTGCCACACAATATTAATTTGGACAGTAATAAATATAGGTGACCAGAAATGCTGACTCGTGTTTCCCGCTTAATTATTAACTGATAAAGACAAGCCACGTGGTTTGTTGGCCCGTTATTGTCCTTATTGTAAACTGCCCAATCGAAGGGTCCCACGTGGCTAATTGCAATTCCCTTAATAACATGCATGATCATGGCCCCACATACAAATGCATGGCATCATATGTATGTATGTATGGATGCATGCATGCATGCATGCATTTATGCAATATGCTTACGTAGGCTATGGCTTTGCCAGCTGGATAGTGCTAAGCCACCTAATTAATTTTATATAGAATTAGGCGAATTTTAGTGGAGTAAAATACTAACATTAGGTGCTTTAATCATGTCATCAATTTTTAATTTTTATAATTCTATATTTATATATATAGTTTTATCAAAATAACTTTTTAATTAATTATGAAATTTTGATTTTTAAGTGAAAGAAATTCAAACTTATGAAGTTACCAATAGTTCGAAATCTGATTGAGTCGGTTATCTGAATAAGTTAAGTTTTTTCAAACATATTAATAAAATAAATTGAATTTACTGATAAAAAAAAAACAATATCAGCCATCAATTTAACATTTGATCAAACCATTATAATTAATTAATTAATGAAAGCCAAAAATCAGCATATAAATGACAGAGGCCACATGATAAAATCAAGTGCATCTCTTGCAAGTCATTGACTCACAAAATAAAAGGTAGCAAAGCTGATTGGAGATTTTGGTTCTTGCAAGATTTTGTGGCAAGTGGGAAAGAAACAAAATAAAAGATAATCATTGATTTTCTGAAAATAAAAAAAAAACCCAATTATTTGCAATATAATATAATAATATTATTTCATAGCTCGAGATTTAGTCATCAAAACCAACAGGACAAGTTGATGATGATGATCAAGTGTTAGAAGTCAGAACATGGTATGCCTTAAGGCATGATTCCCCAAAGATACCGGATCATACATTTCTTTACTTACAAGCCTACAAAAATACCATCATATGCCGTTTGGATTTTCATGCAAATCTGTGGATTTCTGTTTTATATTATTATTATTATTATTATTATTATTATATGAACATTGAATAGCATGAAGGTCTAAGGATTCATGGAATTTAGTACTAAAGTTAAATCTTACAAGGTTAATATTTTAGCTTTTCTTACTTGAATGTTATATATATATATATATATATAATCTGGATGAAGGTTGCTCAATGGTAAAAAACATTGCTGGGCTGATCATTACGACTTAGGTCTTGGGTTTCGATCCTCTGCAATATAAATTTCTCAGACTAACTCATTTATCTTTAAAAGCGAGCAAAGATTAATCGAATTTATCGTGAACTGTAAAAACGAGCGTGGACCTGAGTCTTTTATTTTTATTTTTACTTTTATTATTAATTTAGGCTCTACTCGAATCAATGACAAAATATTACTCATTTCAATTATTAATATTGTGGCAAAATCATTGAAATGACAACATTTTGACATATTTAAGGTATTAGGTGAGATTTATTGACAAGAGAAGAAGATTTTCTCAAGCATTATTAATTACAATTACTAAATAGAGTATGTGATTATATTTCAAGCTTAGTGGATATATACAATTAATTGTTGTAAATTGAAAAGTTTATAGAGAAAATTGGTAAAACTAAAAAGTGTTGGGGAAAAAATTGAAAAAATAGCAAAGCAATTCAATATTCATAATAAAATTAGATTTGCTAAAAAGAGTAAAGTATTTAAAAGCTAAACCTTATAATTACTTAATTTTACAATTTTTGCTAGCTAATGGTGAATGAGCTTATAGTTGATCCAATCCTTGCTTAAGATACTTGAAAATAAATTCATATTGATGATGGATGATTAGTAATGAAATCCACCAATTTGTCAACTTGTTATTCAATTGGGTCCACAATTAAACATTAAACATGTACAATGTACTTAGGACCAACCAACATCATTAACTTTCACTGTGTTTGTCCAAGCATCTCCTCTTCTGAATTCTTATACTAGACAAAATTAGTTGTTTTAACAGCTGTTATATATTTTAATAGTATTTAGCTGTTTAAATAATTTTTCATAAACCGCTAAAAACTAACTTTTTATAAAATGATACATTAATATATAAAAGCTAATTCAAACGTTTGTATTACCGAACACTATAAAAAATAGTATTTAGTGTTTTGACTAATCAAAATGTTAAAAATTTTCTAAAAAGTTGTTGCTAACTCAACATTTTCTTTTATTTTCTTTTTTTTTTTTTTCTTAAAGCAATACCATAACTTAATTAGTTGATAACTATAATAACATCCTGCTTTGGAAACACTTGGATCAAGTATGATGTGAAGGGTGGTGGCAACTGTGGGTGTCTATATATATATACATATATATAACATCCTGGCTTTGGAAACCACTTGATCAAGTATGAGGAAGGGTGGTGGCACTGGGGGTGTCTATATATATATACATAATATATATATATGTATATATAATATATATAGATATATATATATATATATATATAATATATATATATATATATATATATAATATATATATTCCCTACATTTTGTTGATTTACATTATAAACTCTCGAATTATACCACTTTTTTTTATATATATATGAAAAGTTTAATGTACCGAATAATATTGTTGAGCTGTAGGAGTAATCTGTAAGTTTGACAACATTCATCTAATTGGTGATTAACCTTGTGATGGAAGAAGATTCGAACTCAAAAACCTCAAAAATTGCGTAATAATTTTTATGGTAGAAAAGATTCGAACCTCAAAATCTCCAAAATTGGGCGATAATCTTTGTTGGTAAAAAAAACTCAAAGCAACAATTTCTCCCACTCTCTGCGCAACCTTTTTGTCAGAGATCGAAAAACCGATTAGACACATTGTAATTATAGCTAATCTTTATTGGCTGGTGATTGTGTTTCAAGTATGTATATATCCCCTACATTTTTTATTTACATTATAAACTCTCAATTATACCACTTTTTTTTATATATATATGAAAAGTTTAATGTACCGGAATAATATTGTGAGCTGTAGGAGGTAATCTTTAATTTTGAACAACATTCATCTAATTGGTGATAACCTTTGTGATGAAGAAGATTCGAACTCAAAACCTCAAAATTGGTAATAATTTTTATGGTAGAAAAGATTCGAACTCAAAATCTCCAAATTGGCGATAATCTTTGTGGTAAAAAAAACTCAAAGCCAAAATTTCCCACTCTCTGCACCTTTTTTCAGAGATCGAAAAACCGATTAGAACACATTGGCTAATTATAGCTAATCTTTTATTTGGCGTGGTGATTGTGTTTCAAGTATGTTTCTAATACCAAATGCTAATATTTAACGTGTAATCTACAAATACTACGCAAGAAAAATGAAATGTACACACAACTCTTTTTTGTTGTCGGAAAGTGGTGTTTTAGTAATACACGAAAGCTAATGAAAACCAACCACGTGTTACTGTTTGGTATGTATTGTCTGTGATGTGAACAAAGGTTTTATACTTGACGGCTCTTATCAATGATAACTGATAAGGCCATGTTGTTATTGGATTTTTACACCTTTTTTATAGAGGTTAATAATATTTTTTTGGACCACTTTCTTATCTCTTACATGCCACGTAATACTGATTCCTTTGTATATGGCCTCAAAAAGTCATTTCTTTTCCCATTACGGGAAAATAATGGTCGATTTAGATAAAGATTCCCGGTTTGGATTTCAGAAAAGCAACTCCACATTTCTCCATTTGCACTTTTTTTATTTATTTTTGTTTTCCTATATCTAAAATTCTTATAAAATGTTCAGTCAAAAAAAAAAAATCTTGTAAAATGATGTGTTTGTAAAAAAATACTATATATATTTCAAAAATAAGAGGTTGAACCAATAAAATTTTTTTTTTTTCGATTCATGCTGGGTTGAATACTTTATTTAAAAATTATTTTTATTCAATCCATAAGAATTTATAAAAAAGGCAAAACCCTTATAATACATTTTATCTAGCTCGATTATTGATGCAGCAATTATATCTATCATTTTTTGAAATCTTTTTCTCTGGTTCAAAATTATAATGTAACGTGTATCGTTCGAATATTTTATTTGATAGGTGATGTTGATAAAGCTATTGCGAAGACTATAAATTTAGAAATATAGAATAAATGACTTTAAATCTTCATGTACTGATTCCAAGTCGAATTTTTTGAAATTTAAAAGTGAAAATAAAGATCATTTTATCTACTAATAATGGACAGATTGATGTAGAGTCGCTATAATTGAAAAAAATTTTATTTGAATGTAATTTTAGATTTAGACATGAGAATGCGTGTATAAATAAAAAAAATCATAAAAATATAATTATATTTTTAAAAATAATTTCAAGAGAATGAGATCTAGTTTGAGATTTTTTTTTTCTTCTTCAATTTTCATTTGATAAGGGTTATTTTCAAAATCAATACAATAACTTATCTTTTGAGTGAATTCAAAAATACACCTCAATCCTGATTAAGATGTTGAGAAATTGCTTTTGAATATTGACTTTTAAAAAGTCTCTCTAATCACCAAATTAATTAAATAACTTCAGTTATAAATTTTGTAATACATCTATATGAATAATAATTGATTTTGGATTCAATCATATATTTCTATAAAACGTGTAATTGAGTTTTTCAGGAATCGAATTTGTGTTTTTATTCTTAAAAAATTAAGATCGCTTACCATCGCAACCAATATTTTTTTTAATATTGAATTATTGATGTTTTCTTTCCTTTTTGTTCGGTCAATTTTCCCCATTCCTTAAATAATTTATTGCCGTAACCACTAAGGAAAAAGAAAAAAAAAATCTAGATATTGCTTGCATAATTCAAGCATTTAAAGTCAACTTTTCAAATATGATTTTTTTTTTCTTTTTTATATTATGATAGAAAAGATTAAAATATGGATTTAAACCTAAGACTTGCTGATAGAAATCTCAAGTTTTGATTAATCATCCGATGTATGTCAGAGACACTAATTCAAAAAGTATATATATAAATAATTAATCAAACTAAAAATTATTTAAGATAATAAATAATATTATATTTTTATCATATTTAATATATACTTTACGTATATAATATGACCAATCAAAATTAAATTAATTAAATAATCTTTATTTTTTAATCAATAAAATTAAAATCTTTAAAAATATTATATTCTCATCATATTTAATTTATACCTTATTTAATATATAATATAATTTCTTAGTTTATCAATAGAATCTAGATTTAAATAGAAAATTAATATAATTAATAAAAATAAATTACCTTACCATATTTAATATATACTTTAATTTTTTATTTCATTAAATATAATTTAAATTTAAATACAAAATTAATATGAACAATTAAAACTAAACTATCTTTATTTATCTAATAAAATTTAGATTTAAATAGAAAATTTATATAACTAGTCAAAATTAAATTATCTTACCATATTAAGATATACTTTATATAGTTTATAATATAATTTTTTATTTTATCCGATAGAGATACCGATCTAGAAATCTAATTAGTTGAATAATATATAAAATGAATAATTTAATAGCGTAAAATGTTAGTAGAATAAATTTAAATTAAGCTGCGTTTGGCACAGTTATTGATAATTCAACTTTCTTTTCACTCTGGTTTCATTCATTCCCATGTTGCGGAAAGGAACAACTCAGTCTCGGCATTTAAAGTTTAAACAGAAGAAGCCACTCAGATTCAGAAGCATGTGAAAGAAAGGAAAACAGAAAAGCTATTTTAATTTTTAATTGTGTCCAAACACTGACCAAAAAGCTGCTTCTATTGTTCACATCTTACACAAATACAAACAAAACACAGCAACACTATCTCCCCTGCACATGGTGGTCCCCACCCACTCCCCTCTCTTTTTTGTCTTCTCGTTAATATTTTACTTTTTTTTTTTCTTTGCCTCACAAACTTCACCACGTGGCTTCCTCAGCCTCCAGTCATCGTCACCCACCACCACTTGCCTTCCCATGACAGCTACCGTCGCCACATCATCATTCGCCGCCGCCGCCGCCACCAGAGCAACTGGCCGCCGTTCAGTTTGTGTTCTAAATCAAACCGTAATCTCAAACTGAGCCGATTGCTGTTATTTTACAATTTTTATTTTATTAATTATTTTTTCCACGTATTATGCGGATAAGATTAATCTATTTGACATCAATAGCACAAAAATAGTAGGATAATTATTTATATAGTCCTCATATTTTATTTAAATACATTAATAAACACTTTAGTTTTTGAAATTACATTTATAGTCCTTGCAACACGATTCAATGTTAGTCTTTTCATTAACTGATCAAAAAATATCAAAAACATCCCTAAAAATAATTATTGACTGTCTCTTTTCATATCTCTTATTTTTGAATGTCAAAAATATTCCTTAAACTAAAAGATTTTATGCTTTCTAAACGGGATCTTCATCCCTCTATATAAAACGTTTTCGTAGGTATTTTATTTTAAATAGTAAGAGTCCATTGATCATGTGTTTTAAATCTCTCAAAGCTCTCTCTCAAAAACCCCCTTATTTCTTTTTGTCTTCTTGCTTCAAGAAATATTTTTAAAGAGAAAAGAAAATTTTATAACATCTTTCAAAAAACAGTTCTGATCTTTTAAATCCGTTTTCTAATCTTGATTTTTGTTTTCCTGTACTTATATTTGCATTTCTCTCTGTCTATATAGATTCTGTAATCTGTTATAGACAGGCTTTTTTTTTTCAATTGAAAAATTTTTGTGTTTTTTTAGATAAATGTCAATATTAATATCACTAACAGCTGAACATTAAATTGAAGATAAATAATAAGTTCAATGTTTATATTTAACATGGTTAATTGAATGTGTCAAATAAAATTTTCCAATATTATTAAAAAGAGAAAAGTTTTAAGGGTTCAATAATTAAAATGGCAAAATTCTGTTGCTTGTGATGCATTTTTCCTAATATATACATGCATGCATGTGTATTTACATGGATGATGGATCACCATCGCATCCCATGTAGACATTCAATAATTAATTTATTTTTAATTATAAAAATATTACTTTTCTTGAGTTGGATGCAGCTTTATAAGCCCCATTCCTCGCTGTCTCACAAACACCTTTGAGAAGTAGAAAGAGATAGAGAGGGAGTTCTAGAGAGGGAAAACTCTTTAGGGAAAGCTAATTTAGAAAAAAAAGATGGTGGGAATTTCTTATGAACAAGAATCTTGGGGTTCTAAAGAAAACTTCAACCAAGAACAGGAAATATGCCTAGATCAAGATGATAGTTCCTGTCAAGAAACTGAAGATATATGGCAGAAAGTTAATAAAAGCACCATCGCCTCCGCCACCAACAATAATAAGACCTTATTCAGCTCCAAAAGTTGGAGCCACAGTAGCAAGAAGAAGAAGAACCAGGTTTTGCTAGAAGGCTATGTTGAGGTAGCTAATAATGATAATAATATTGCTAATGAGGATGATTTGAAGAGAACAAAGAGCTTAACAGATGATGATCTTGATGAGCTAAAAGGGTGTTTGGATCTTGGGTTTGGATTTAGCTATGATGAGATCCCTGAGCTTTGTAATACCTTGCCTGCTCTTGAGCTTTGTTACTCTATGAGCCAGAAGTTTCTTGATGAGCAACATAAATGTCCCGAGCGAAGCTCTCCTGCTGTGGCTGAGCCTGCTTCTAGTCCTATTGCCAATTGGAAGATCTCTAGTCCTGGTTAGTATTTTCTCTTCTGGGCATTATGTTTTTAATTTTTCTTATTAGTTAATAACTGTGGTTATTTATGGCGTATGATCTGCTTTTGCGTTCTTAAGTTGGAATTTTGATGAGTTTTTGAAATGTTTTAGGTGAATTTTGATATTTGAGTTCAGATTTAATACAATAGTATGATTAATATACGCAATATTGAATTGTACACTGTGATCTTTGATGTTGCTTTTGGGTTAAATTGAAGTGGTTTTTGGGATCTATTGTGATAGTTTTATCATTTGTGTAGGAAATTGTTATTTGGGAATTTGGATCTTTAATTTAGAAGAAATGTTAGGTTCTCTAATTTTGATCTGTAATGCTTGTTGGGGTGATATTATAGAATTGAATCATTTGATTCTTTTGAATTGGGACCTTTCTATTAAGAATTTATTTATTTATTTATTTCTTTATGGTTTACTAATACATTAAAATTGGATTCATTGACTCTATAAATATTATGATGTTAGTTTGAATGTTTAAGCTTCTATTCATCTTTTTCTCTAGATTGACAAAGGCAAGAATTGTTTCATTCTAAATTTTTCTTTTGGTTCCAATATGTCCAGGAGATCATCCAGAAGATGTTAAAGCAAGGCTCAAATTTTGGGCACAGGCTGTAGCATGTACTGTTAGATTATGCAGCTAAAAGATTCTAAACAATTGAATCATTCATTTCATATGAGAGAATGGATGCACATTTTCTTGGCAATGTGAAACAATGGCCTGCATCTGCATGAAGGGCTTATGTCCATTGTACATTTGAGTGCTATGACTCGCAGGAATCGAAGTTCCTGTGAATTTTTTTAGCTGGGAATGGACCAGCTTGGGTCGACATTAAAGTATTAGAAGAAGAAGAGAAATGTTTCAGGTTTGATATTAACCGAATACTCGTATGAGTTTGACTTGATATAGCAGAGTCGATAAAGAGGCAATGATTATTGTATTCGGTGCATTAAAAATAAGTAATTATAAGAATAAAATGATTTCTTCTTCATTTTTTGTTCATGTTAATGTTATTACTAGTGTTTGTGCTCGTTATGGCTACAAAATGTATTCCAACCTAAGCTGTTAGTGCTTTTTATGCAGTGGTGATAGCCTACAATAGCTAGAGCCTTGACTAACTACCTGCAGACCTCTGCATTTGCTGAGGTAACTAATCTAACTGGGTTAAGTGTGTATTTTCATTTTCACTGTTATCGATTCTTGAATGGGATGGTGTCCTAAATTCTAACAATGATACACCTGCTGACTACTGACTCATGATAATCCGTCTCGTGGATAGATAAACTGCCCCATTTGGAATGGTATAGCAAAGGCAGCTGGAGATCGATGGTGGAGATGATAATGGAAGAATTGCAAATCTGTATCTCTTCCTATCGTTATTCAGATGATAATCTTTATGTCAATTTCTTCAACTCGGATTAGAAAATTCATGTCTTTTGAGATTTAAGTTGGCGTATGGCTAATTTCTCATTTTATTTTAGTTATGGGAATTAGTCCATGGTATTGTTTTTGTTTGTCTATTTGATCTATGGAATTGCACATCAAAGTTAGATTACTCTACTTGGCTCGTTGATTCATTAGAGTTTTCGATCTTTTTACCCTTTATTCGTTACAAATGAGTTTGAAGGATAAATTTCATTTACAAATGAGAGTGAGAAATGTCTGTGTGAAATTACAAGAACTGAAGGTATAGAGAAATTATCAGAAATGACTGGTCTTCAAGATCTAGAACTGATGGAAATTTTACCAAGTTAGCAGAAAATTTTCTTGATTGCATTTATGCATATAGAGTTTTTATCTATGCATTCTTGTAAAAATTTCTAGTCCCTTTGAGAAGAGGGGATTCTTCTTCTTCTTTTTCATACTTGAATTGAAACAGAGAAAATGTGAGAATGAATTAAATTTTGGGGAAATCTGTAAAGTCTACGATTGCAGGTCAAAGAAGTGAACCGTTTATACTATTATAATACAATTCCTCAAGAATTAGAAAATTTGATTATGCAGGTGGACCAATAGAAAACAATGAATTAAGCTAATCTAGAATTCAAATTCTAATGTTTGATTTGCCCACATTTATTCCATCTTAAATACCAGCAGCCTATTTGGAATTCTCATTTTCATGTACCCAGTTGGAACTTTCTTTGAATATAACATTTCTTTTGTGTGAATCTGATTATTATAGATAAGATGGACTTTTTCAGAAACAGACAAGCAATTGCTTTCTATTACATATTACGTTTCATTTTTTAATTACTATTGATAAGTACTTCAATAGTTATCCACAACAATGGTTCAAGTTAGAAAATGTGATAATGACTTTATATTAAATAATCAAAAAGTTAAAAAAAAAAAAAAAAATAGAAAAATGTGATATGACTTTATATTAAATAATCAAAAAGTTAAAAAAAAAAAAAAGACAATAGACATATTTTCCTTTAATGAATCAAGTTCCATATTTTTGACACAAAACAGGGAAAAAAAAAAAAAAAAAAAAAAAAAAAGGAAAAAGGAAGGAACAATCAACAAGTTTCCTTATCATATCTGCAAAAAGACAGCGGCTCAATTTAAGTGTTTGTAGCCAAAATTATGGAGAAGTGGATGAAAGAATATACAGCAGGCACCAACATTTGTAAACCAGCCCTTCATTTTCGCCCATTTGTTAAGAACCATCAAAGTAAAAGATTCAGAACCCAAATGAAACGTCAAAAGAAATCTTCATTCTCATGAACATAATTGATCTTCATCATCTCCATGTAAATCTGATGTCATTACACTCTAACATTACTTGTTCTACCTCTTCTACCTGATTAATGACCCTAAATTCAGGGCTCAATGGACATTCAAAATCAGAACCTATAGACCCAACAGTCATCATCTCCATGGATATGGGCATGGAGGTTTGCTGCAGTTTTTGCATGCTAGAGAAGAAACAGGCTCAAGAACTCAAGAAAGCTGGCCTTACAGCTTATATTCATAATCTTGATACCTCAAAGAGAATATATTATCACCACAAGAGCTTACCATGAGCGCCTGCAAACACTTGAACATGTCTGATAATTAATATCTGCTCAGTTTGATTTGCTTAAATTTCAGAATACTTATTCTAAATAGATTTTTACAAGTGATGAAGACCTGATAAGTTTTTGCTTTAGCTTAATCTTCTTCATCTTATGTGAATAAATGATAAACGGTGAAATTTATTTTTCAAATCGATTTTTCACTTGACTTTCTGTCTAAGCTACTTACAAATGCAAAGAACTTCTTCATCCTTTTTTTTCTTTTCTAACTAGAGCTATTCACTGAGAGCAACTATGTCTTTGGATAACCAACTTTCAATTGACTGAGTGTATGGAATTTGTTAATGAGCTGAGCATCTTTTAAACAAAATATGATTTACTTTAACATTTGGAAGCAACATTTACAATCAGAAGAACCTTCCCACCTCTATTCACTGAAACTCACATCATTTCCGGGAATAACCTGCAATCCAACACCATTAAAAACCTATTAACACAAACAAATCTCATACTTTTAAAGAAGAAGCTGAGGTAAACACATTTGCAAGCTTTAAAATTGAAATTACAAGTCTAATTGTAATTGTAAATAATTTCTTACTGAAGTTTTTCTCTAACTGTAATACTAGGAAACCTGGGGACTAACTATTTTCAAGAAATAATCACAAATTCAGATTAATTGTAAATGATGCAAAAGTAAATTCAAGCTAGTACACAGAAAATGTTCAAAGGAAAGCATTCAAATGCAACACAAAACTGACTGCTGAAGTTTCATCCGAAAGGACAACTTCTGGTCTGCCTTTGTTTTACTTATAGAGAGAGAACATAAGATAACTCAAGACACACTGCTGAAGGAAACGATAGACAGGGTAGCCTCATAACCAACCTCAACAGCAACTCCACTGGTGCTTCTAAAGCTAGCATCACAATTCAGATAGGCTGCTACAGGATTATCATCTAATGCCTGCAGCCTTTTACCAGCACCTCCTTGGAGTCCATTGAAATCCTCCTGATATGTATTTGTTGGTTACCTGATAGAAGGGAAGTGATCTTCAGAACAAGATGCAATCAGAGGTAGAAAACTATGATGTTGTACTTGACAACAAGTATTTGCTCTGATTGTCTCCATCGAATTATATGCATTTATCTGGTTTTGGTGGAAAGTTGGCACTGGTGCCATGGTTCCTATACTTGTGCCATGTTTAACTAACATTTGCTAAATGGGGATGCATATATGATTCACTAATTCAAACTGATATAAAACAGCGATAGGACTGAACCTGAGGAATTGGTGTTCTGTTGTTTGCTACGAACTGTTGGTATAATACTTCAATTGCTAGTAAAAATGGAGATCACAAAGTCCTGCCTTAGACCAACATGCAGACCTCAACAGGTTCCTCAGAAATGCCATCAGCTATGTGCCATTTATTCCTTCTTGACTTATTCTTTATGTGAATTTAAGGTTTCCTTAGATCCATTCACAATTTTTTTCCAAATGTAAGAACAAGAGAGAGAGAGAGAGAGAGAGAGAGAGCCTAACAGTCATACAGAAGTAAGTATATGTGCCAACAGCCTTAAAGAACTATAGGCATGTTTTGAAAATGTATGTCATCCAAATTTTATATTCCAAAAATTTCAGTTCAGTTCATTTTCATTATTGGGATATGAAAGAAATGTAATGGTAATTAAATTACATTGATGATTTACAGACAAGAGGAGCAGTCTTTGGTGATGAACATATATATTTTCCCAGATCTAAATCAGCACATGGAAAAGAACTTTTTAGGTAAATAAGACTGGATCAATATGATTCGAAATAAAATACCATTTTAAGGACATCTGCAAAGCTTAATTGGATATCAGAACACAAACTCACCAAAATCGACAATGATTCCTGACCAATGCATGTTCCAAGCCGAACACAGTGATGATCAAAATGAAGAACACATTTGGCGCAATCATGGCAATTCTGGGAGCATCTGGCGGCAGGTTCATATGAACTCATCACTCAAAACCACAAACACAGCATTTCCAACATATTACTAATTGAATTGAATATAGACAAGATGAAAATGCAAAATAATATTGAAAATAGAAAAATTGTTTTGAATCCATTAATTGTTTTTCCTTTAATGAATCAGCATAATTGATTGCACAAAAAGCAGCAATCAAGTTCCTATTTTTGAAACAAACTAAAAAAGAAAAAAAAACAACCATCAAAATTTACCATGTCATATCTACAAAAACAACAACTCAGTGTCATATCAGTGGCCAAAATTGTAGAGAAGAGGAAGAGCGAATGTAAGCACCACATTTTCCCCCATCCGAGAAGCACCAAGCAGAACCAAAATCAGACCCCGGAAAATCTGCTATATCAGCAAAAAAATCCTCATTCTTATCACCATAATTGATCCCATCAAACTCAAACGTATTCACATTATCCAACAGCTCTTCAACACAAAATTCAGCAGCCATTGGATCATCAAAATCAGCCCCTACTTGATTGTCATTAATTAGCCTGATGCGCTTATTACCAGGCAAAGCCATCTCAGAGTTCATAACTTCATCATGCTCACAATCATCTATTTTCCTCTTGCCCTTATTTCTTTTTTCTCTATTTTAGAAAAAATTTTCCTCAAACGACAGAGCACTAATTCAGGGTTCAAATCAGGCAAACTATACTTAAATAAGATCCAACCGCAATGGTGGCTTGAATTTATGTTTCGGTATTTGAACCTTTTTTGGTGGCTTAAATTTATGTTTCGGTATTTGAACCTTTTTTTGGTTGTTACTACCTTAGTCTCAGTCCCGCCATTAGAATCTGCCATAACCGTGGCTTCAAAGGGTTTCCCAGAATCTTCGAACTGTTAGTAGTCAGTGTTTGTTTGTTCTTCTGCAGTTGCGTTTAGTGGGATCGATCCGAGAGCTATTCCACGTGCCCAGACTGCATTTTATGTATCAGATATATTTTCATTATTTTTAACAAATTAGTCCGTTCTAAAACTTGTTTTTCCGTCGGTAGGGTCGAACCGAAATCCAGGAGTTTTTCTAGTGAAGGAATAAAAATTGCAAAGAAAGCAAATGTTATGGCGAATGAAGTCAGAAGCGAGGGGAAGCAATATATACAGACTCGGACGCGGGATATTACGGTTACAAGGAGATTATTTCAAATCTCTGTTATGATTTATCCTTAATGAAGAGTTGCTATTTAGTCCACAGATTTTTACAATTTTAACAAATTAGTCCTTAGTTCTAAAACTTCTTGCTTGTAATAATTTAATAATTTTGAAAGAGTAAGAGTCTCAGACTTTAAGTTTAATTCAATTAAAATCAAGTTGAATTCTAATATTTTTGCAGAGTTCGATTCACCAAGCTCACAAGTAGTTTATCTCACTCGCATCATGGTTAATCACATACCGTGTAAGAGGCCAAGAATGCTTCACTTACACTGCCTAATTGAAAGTGGTAAGGATGTCTGTGCCCTTCCACTGCCGAACAAAACGGTTGTGCAGAGCGGAAACATAGAAAAAAAAAAGGAAAAATAGTATGTCAAAGATACCATTTTACACTTGGAACAAGGATTAAAAATAAAAATTCAACCCAAGATTCTTATTTAATCTCCTAAAGGATTTTGAAATGGCAACAGATTGACATTAATAATCTAAGTATGCAAGATATCTTATTCATTATATTAAAGTAGATATTTTTCTGCTGATAAATCAAGCAACTTATTCATATGAATTCATCATTCAAATCCACAAACACAATATTCTCAATTAACGTACTGCATAATATTACACTACTGAAATACTTTTAGTAATTAAAGCATAAACGATTTCGATCTTGGATCCTTAAGAGTTAAGAAGATCCCAACAGATTCTGTATGTCCTTCTGCAAAAGAAAATGCGAAGAAGAGAAAAAAATCAGATGAAGTTTCTGGAAATCATTATAATTATCAAATACTGTGAAAAAAAAAAAAAAAAAAAAAAAAATATTGTATTAAATGTCAAAGAATATCACAGAAAAGATTTTTGAACACCCACTTCTGAGGTCACTTATACAGGATTCACAATAATACCAAATTTCAATGCTGCAGACGGTCACACATGAATGATGTTAAATAACTGAGCACACTGTAGAAAAGGAGTATGTTTGGCGGCTAAGGTTGGCAGCACACACGAAGAGCGTTAATATAAAGAATTTCATAATGGAGTGAAGAGTGACGATGATATTCATATTATAACATCAATTAGTGTTTGAAAGATATAATAAGAAGCCCTTAGATAATATTAGGATTTTATAGGCCTTTAGAAGGAGAAAAGGTCTTTAAGCACAATGTGAGCCACAAATGGAGTGAAAATTTTGCAAGTAAGGAAAGGATTCGAGAACCACTATAATCACTTATCAAGGAAATGATGTGTCTATGAGTCTATACTGAACACTAAGCTATATTATTATATATCACATTGGCGAGAGAAGCATTTAATTAATTGAAAAAGAGACTAGTTGTTTTAAGTTCACTAGATCACGACATCTAAAGCACCGAGATTTAGACTCGCATCGCTAAGAAGGATTAAGATAGCGATTCACTACACAATTGTATGTTGCTCGCGCTGTGGACAAAAGAAAATGGAAGCATATATGTATAAATTATATCATGAGACTGTACTTTCTGAGGATGAATCATTATAATCTATCAAAACATCATTCTCTGCGCCTGAGAGACACACACACACTAAACAATCAAAAAAAAAGAAAAATAGTAGAACGACATGCCAGCGCCAACGAGAAAAAGATTAGGGCAGTATACAATTGCAGTTAATGAACTAGCAGAAATGACACGTGATGTATCAAAATTCTTAAAGGGTGGAGAGAGTGATGTCTCAGGCGACCAGCATATCCGCTCCACGTCTCCCCTCCTTGTGTCCACCTAAAAACATTTGGTTGAATAATGATCAACTTTATTTTTATATGGGGCTAGGCTAAATCACAAGGCAAAAAAAAAAACCCCCACTCACACGTGACTCCTCAAATTTTACTATTTACCTTACGTGACTTGTAAGAAGGTGCCAGGTGAAAAAAAAAAAAAAAAAAAAAAAAGAAGAAGAGGAAGAAGAAGTAGTGTTCATACCTCAATTTTAAGGGGAGATGTAGTAGGAGCATATCGCTCCACGGTCTTCCCCTCCTTGTTCACTAAAAATTTGGTGAAATTCCACTTTATGGCATCTCCAAAAATCCCACCCTTTTCAGATTTTAGGTACTTGTAGAGGGGTGCAGAGTTTTTCCCATTCACCTCAATCTATATTATTAGTCAGAAGAAGGCATTTTAAAAAATAAAAATTCAACCCATTTCTCCAAATAAAAAGATAAAGAAGCTTGAGATCAGATGATATTACCTTATCAAAAATTGGGAATTCAGCTTTGAACAATGTGCAAGCAGTTTCTTGAATCTTATCACTGTCTCCCGGTTCTTGTCCGGCAAACTGGTTGCAGGGAAATGCCAAGATCTCAAAGCCTACCATAAGAGTAACAGCCCATGAGTTAAATATTTCAAACATCCATATAAACATTGCGAATCAATAAGCCTATCTTTACGAAGAACGACCGACTGACCTTGGCTTTTATACTTCTCATACAAGACGTTCAATTCCTTGTAGTTTGACTGTGTCAAGCCACTGCATTAAGAAGAAGTTTATTCAATAACTATGCAACATGTTTAAATATAATTGGAACAATTAAATGTTCTTGGAAGGGAAGTAAGAAAATGTAAATAGTAGAAAAAGTGAAGTCCTAGTTTAGTGTGAAAAGATCAGGAAACAAATACAATTTATTAGGAAACCTGGGAATTGCAAGTTAATAAGAATGTAAACAGCAACAGAAAATTGCTTATTCAACGATTAATAAGAATCAGCAAGGAAGAAAAAGGTAGCTTGAAATGTTCATAGACATTGAAGAAACCAAGTTCTAATCTTCTATAGAGAGGCATTTTGTTGGCTACTTAATGACAGAGAAAGAAGATTAGATATTCAGTCATTTAGATGGAAAAATGGCAGTTTTGAGATTTAATTAGTTTGCTAAGAATGAGACAGAGACTGAGGATTTACGTGCAACTGATAATCAAAGAGGATAAAACAGAGGAAAAATCATACGAGTAATAAATTACTAAACAGGAAAGTCATTATCTACAGAAAATATGATTTGCTTTACCATTTGGAAGCAACATTCACAATCAGAACAACCTTCCCACGGTATTCACTCAAACTCACATCATTTCCGCGGATATCCTGCAATCCAATACCATTAAAAATCTATTAACACAAACAAATCTCATACTTTTATAGAAGGAGCTGAAGTAAAAGCGTTTGTAACCTTTAAACTTGATATTACAAGTACATACTTATAAACTGGTACTAAATATATCATCTAAACATATTCTATCCAACAAAGAGAGGATAAATTGATTTAAGGAAAATCAAAAGATGCCTTCAGATTGAAAGCTTAGTCCTGGTCAATACTTTCTTTTCCTACAATAATCAGCATATTTTCTTGAGCAAAACTTGCAATCTGCAACTAATTCAGATTGAAAGGCATAAAATATGTGAAAGAAAAATTACCAAGAAACAGGATTTTCTCTAATTTATCAAATAGGAATTATGCTCAGCAAACATAAAGTTAAATTACCTCTAACAAACATCAAAAGCTTAAGAAAATAGATTTTCAATCATAAAGAGGGCAAAAGAATCCACTACAAGAGGGGAAAAAGATAATGAAACAAAAAACCCTAAATAAAAAATTAAGAATGGAAAACTCACAAGGGATAATCATGCACTGTTTAATTGCTAAGATAGCACAAGCATTTGAATATTTAACTCTTTTTCTATTCAGTACAACCTTAACCCATTGAATTAAACTAATAAAATTACACCCTCAACAGAGCAATAAAACACAAAGAAAGCAAAGATTTATCCTTTCATCTACTTTTCAGAAATGATAACAGAAAAAGAACAAAATTAAAAACTTTCTTTTGTATAATCTAGTTTCTCAGCAACTTACAAAGAATGAAAGAACCGAGATACCAGACTATAATCAAGAAAAAAATTGAAGAATAATTACCTTGACAGTGAAATCATAAACAGAGTTGGGCTTTTCTTGAGCCATTTTGTTTGAAGAAGATAGGGATAATGGCTGGTAAATATAGAAGAGCAGAACTGCAAGAACAAGAAAGACAAGAGAAATCCAGTTGGTGAAATTCATGATACAAAAATTAACATATATATAGTAACAGGAAAGTCATAACAAAAAAACTTTCCTTGTAGGACCAGCTATCTTGGAGGGTTTTTAAAATATAATTTGAAAAAAATGAAAAGAACTTTTCAATTATTTAACTGTTATTTAATGATTTCTGGTTGTCTATATGAACATAATACCTGTTTCTTGTTATTTAGTAATTTAGTACAAGGAGGTGTTTTTTTTTGACTAATTTTAAATTTGACCTCTATTTACATATAGCTCAATCTTTTATTATTAGCCACCTTTCAAAACAAAAAACTTTTATTATTAGCCTAAGAGAGCAACATAAATAAATAAATAAATATATAAATAAATATTAGCCTAAGAAGAGCAACATAAATAATAAAGTAAAATATAATAAATAAATAATAATAATATATATATATATATATATATGTAAATGTATATATGTTAAGACTTAATTGTTTTAAGTTATCCAATATATTAAAATTGTATATATGTTAAAGACTTAATTGTTAAGTTATCCAATAAAAACATTGTATATATGTTAAGTTATTCAATACTGTTAAATCAATTAAATACCTAATAGATATATACACATTTATTTGCACATTTAATCAAACCAAGTAAATACGTATATATATTATCAGTAAATATTGACATTTTTTTTAAATTAAGTTTCAAAAACTGATATTTAGTTTAATATTCCATGAATTTTCTACATTATGCACTATCGGTAGTAGTTACAATAATTTAAAAGCCCACGAGGGACGGTACAACCCATTAAAAGGAAGAAAATTAAATGTTACATTATTAAAAATCGAACTTGAAACCTCTCGGTTTCTATATCCCTAAACTGAAAAGATGAATAGTCTTATTTTATTTTCATATAGATTAAAAAAAAAATTGATATAGTTGAACAATCAATTCTATCTTTTCTCAAAGAAAATTCAATTTGATCTATAATTTTCCTAATAAGTTCTTATATTAATATTAGATATCACTTTCAATATAAAAATTAGATGGAAAAATTATTAATAATAAAACATATTAAATATACATACTAAATTTAGCTATATTTTTAAAAGGAAAATGACATAATTTGGAATGAATGAAAAATAGAGTAATTACAGTGTATCACTCAAAAAAATAAATCTAATATAATTTATAAAATTTTACACGAATACTAGTAATATCCAGAGCAATATATACTCTCACAAAATGATTTCTCTGTTATAAAAATTTAAGAAAATAATAAAAAATCCATATGAGAATAATAAAAAATGAAATTATAATATGTAATTTTAATAAAATTCTATATTATTGTATTTTTGGACTCAAATTTGTGAATAATTAACCATGAATGAGGCTTCAAAACTTACTAATGTAAACATATATCTTTTTCCTTCAATATTAAAAAACTATGATTGGTAAAATATATACTCCTTTTGTCTCAAAATATAAATCATTTTAAATTTTTACACAGAGATTAATAAAATAATTAATTCTCATAAATTATAATAAAATCAAGAGCAATTTGATCAAATTATCTATTATGTTAAATAAATAATTATTGTGTCTAATAAAAATAAGAGTAAAATTAAAGAAAAAAATTTATCATTAATTAAAAATTTCAAAACGTCCTATATTTTAGACCAAAACAATCATTCTAAAATAATTTATATTTTACATAAGAGAGTAATAAAAATAAAAACTAAATAGCTTTTTATTTTATACTTGCACGAGGTACCACTTGCTCCCGGAGGTAAATAGCTTGCCTAAGAAAAGTTTGTATTGAAAAGGATTGAACTCATGATTTAAGTTATGGTGATCGACCCCACAATTGCTTTTTGCTACAACTATCCCAATCGCATTATTTTGTTTTCTTATTTAGTTAAAGGTGAATTCTCATTCATTATAATTAATTAATTTTCAAGATTGAAACATTATCCTCCTATAGAATTCTGAGTTATTGAAATCATTACTTATATTTTATTAATAGGTTGTTAAATTAATAAAAATAAATTACTACATTTTTAACCAATTTTATCTACAAGACTAGAGGTATAAATTTGGAGTGTTACTATTCCAATTAAAAAAAATCAATTAAATAAAAATTATCACTAATTAAAAAAAATTTAAAAATAAATTGTATATATGGCAAGTAAACCAACTCCAAGCAATGAGCATGTGCGGGCAGCATTAATATTAGAACGCGTGTGAGGAGGAAAATGTTCACGTATTTATCGCCACGCACGTGGGTGGTGTGAAACCAATTAAAGGCGGATTTGATTTAAAGTTGACTTTTGAAATTAATTAACTCATCAATTTGCTTTTTTTTTTTTTTAATAATTTTTAAAAATCAGAAAATATAAAAAAAAAAAGTAAAATTTTGAAACTGATTTCTCTTTGTTCACCATTGGGAAGGGATTGAATTTTTCTTCTTCTATTTTGATTTTCTGAAATTTTTAATTTTTTATTATTTCAAAAATATTTAAATATTTTTATTATTTTATTATTTTTACATGAAGTAAGTAATCATAAACTTAAATTCACCCAAAATTTTATTTTACCTCAAGTTAAATATCAATATAAAAATTCAAACGGCTCTTCTCATTTATATGAAGAGTATGAGGTTTTGAGTTTGAATTCTCTCGACCATAGTTATTTTCAACAATTTAGTGAACCAATGGGAAGACTATCTCTTATTGTCTAGGCTGCATTGTTATTTGGATCCATAAAAGTCTCCAATAAATTGAAAATTCAAACATTTTATTAATTATAGAAGCTTCTTTTTTTTTCTTTGTAAGAATCAATTATAGAAGCTTCTTGAATATTAGTTGGACAATTATTGTTTTAATTTTTATTTTAGTATATGGAAAGGTTGGGTCATGTTCCATTTTATTATCCTTTTCAAACATAGAATAGAATAGTCTAATTCCTGAAATTCTGCCATGAATATTGTTATGTACATCACAAGGACCTTGAATTCAAATTCATGGTCAAGTATTAAAAAATAGTGAATTGCAATGAAAGAATTCAATGATTTCAAAAATATATATAATAAATTGAATTTTGGATCTTAATCAATTTTTTAAAATATAATAGTGATTAGAGTATCTTCTCAAATATTTGAAAGGGTTGGATCTTGATCTTCACTTTATCACAAGTCAATGATTCATTTTTAAATCACAAAAGATTTCTTTCCTTGATTTCTCATGTCAAGGTGATTAAATAGTATAATGAAGATATATTAATGGGAATCAATATCGTATTGATTGAATGGTAAGTGATTTCAACCCCCTGAAAAATGAGAATACATGTTCGATCTTAAAAGAATATAATTAAAATTAAAATTTATCTAATTGATCAAATTTAAATTTTCTAGATATAAGAGGATTTTCATCAATTTGGTACATATTAATCAAAAGAGATTATTACCTTTATTATATAGTTTACAATTTCATTCTAGCGGATTTGATCTCAATTAATAAAAGTAAATTAATTGAATGAAATTAAAATAAAAAATACTATTGAATTAATCTCTAAAATTAAATGTTCAAATTAATGTATTTTACTATAATCACTATATTTTATTGATTATATATATATAAGAGATTGTCTTGTCCCTGATTCTCATGTCAGAGAGTGTTAATAGTAATGTCGTACGGGTTATGTTAGTGGGACAGGCTGAAGGGATATTAATTAGAGTGGTACGAATCCAATATCGTATTTGATTGAAATGGAAGTGATTTCAACCCCTGAAAAAATGAAAACAATGTTCGTACCCTCTTAAAGAATATAATGTAAAATTGAAAAATTATTCTAATGAATAAAATTTTAAATTTTCTAAGATATATGAGACGGATTTTGTCATCAATTGGGTTACATTATTAATTCAAAAGAGATTATACCCTTATTTATATAGGTTACAAGTTTCATTTCTAGCGGATTTGATCTCAATTTAGATAAAAGTAAATTAATTGAATGAAATTAAATATAAAAAAATACTATTGAATTAATCTCGTAAATAAATGTGAGGATCGAAATTAATGTATTTAACTAATATCAGTATATGTATTGATTACAATACTAATAAGTATATAAATTATATATACGTATATAATATGAGATAATTATATAATACTATATATTATGATGAGTAATACAATATATAGCTATATCAGTAACTTAGTATGAGTCAGTGATAGGGTTGAGTGTGAGATGATGATGAGTGTAAGTTACTGCGAAGAGTTGCGTAGATACCCAGTTTTGCTGGATGAAGGGCGAGTAAGTAATGCCTTATAATGTGGTCCCGTGATGAAGTGTGAGAGAGAGAGGAAAGTGAGGTAGCAGAAGTGTGTGTGGCTGTGGGTCTGCGGGGCAAAAAATAGTAGGAGTGAACTGAAGAGTAGTTCGATCAAGACGAAAATATATATATAATACATTGATTGAGGCGATAAGTAATCTTAATTCCCGTAATAATGAAAATATAAATTTTCTCCAAAAATATAATGAAAATACAAAATCTATTTTGGAGAGTGCATTTACTACAAAGACAAAAGAACTCAATTCCCATAATAATGAAAATACGAAATTCGATTTGGGAGAATGCATTTCTGCAATGATGAAAGAATATATATCTTTGTCTACAATGAACTAAGTACCTAGAAATTTTCTATGAACAGAATTGAGAACTACTTAAAAGCATAAAAGTAAGGCTTGAATCGAACTGGGATCACCTTCCTTTCCTCTCTTTCATGCATTTCTAGATAGGCATGGCCACCGGTTCGGTTCTAACTAGAATCGAACCGGAACCAAACCGTAATGTAGACGAATCGAAACCAAACCAAAATCAGCGGTTTATAATTTTGAACTGGAACCGGCGTTCAAGGGCCGGTTAAGATTCATGTGAATGTTAAAATATGAACTAGAACCGGCTAGGAACCAGTAGTTTTGGTTCGGTTCGAACCGGATGCACAAAAAAATTGTAGCTTAAAATTTTTATAAAAAAATTTAAGTCACTTGATTTAATTGTAGTTGATTTGATTTATGGTGAAAAGAAATACAAATGTACAATGGACATAAGTTATAAAATGTGATGAAAAAAATACACATTTTTTGACTTAATTTATACAAAAAATGGTACATGAATAGTTGATTTTTTTTTTTTTTTAAAAATGCTTTCAAGTATACAAAAAAAGAGTGTAACGGATAGTTTTTGATATGATAGGTATTTTTTATTTATTTTTTTTAAATAAATTTTATTCATTTTTTAATCATTTATTTACTGTATTTACTAAATTATCCAAAAATATAGCTGTTATTTTTCTGTTATAAGGGACAATTTGGGAAACTAATAAATGAGAAATATGTACAAATATGATGAGTTGATGAGTTTTATTTCACAACCAATTATATCCTAACTCTTCTCGTATTCTCCATTATTTTTTCTATTGCTTTATTTTCCTTAATATTGGAATTATCTATTGTTTATTTTTTATTTTCTTACATCCAATTCCAAATTCTTTCTCTAATCTCATCAATTGTTTTCCCCCAATTCATAAATTTTTACTTCATTTGATTTTTTAATAATTTTCTTATATTTGAAAATAATAATTGCCAACTCATTCCATTAATTTATATCCATTTATAGTTTTCAAGATTAATGATTAACAAAATTTGTTAAATTTAATGAAATAATAGTTCTAAGTTATTTAATAGAAGTTTTCTTTTAAAATTTTATTAATATTATTTTAGTTAATAAATTTAAACATTTTAAAATTATTATTATTTATGAATTTTGGAATTCAAAAATTTTATTATTTAAAATTTTATTATTTTTTAAAAAATTTGCGTAATGCCGGAACCGAATCGAAACCGTAATTTGAACCGTCGGTTCGCCGGAACCGTGTCGAACCGCGTAGGAACTGAAACCGGACCGGAATCGAAGGTTCAAGGGTCGATTCTGATTCAAAATTTTAAACTTCTCGAACCGACGGTTCACTGAATCGGCCATGCTTATTTCTAGATCGCCTCCATATCACCAACCCTATTCTCTTCCGTTGCTGGCGGCAAAATGAATTTAGCTCATCGATTGAGATTCAAAGTGACTCTCACGACCTTATCTCTTGGTCGTAACTTCAAATAATGATGTTTTGTGGTTGGTCCCTCGCACAAACCCTAAGACCAAAGGTTGAATTTTTTGAGTCATTAAGTATAGTTGGCATGTCCCTTTTTCCTCCATTGTTTTATTTTTCCTTTAATTTTCATACTGTGACTAACATAATTCCAAATCATCTTAGTAGGGTTGGTCCCTCGCACAAACCCTAAGACCAAAGGTTGAATTTTTTGAGTGATTAAGTATAGTTGGCATGTCCCTTTTTCCTCCATTGTTTTATTTTTCCTTCAATTTTCATACTTTGACTAACACAATTCCAAATCATCTTAGAAGGTCCCTCTCTATCCATTGCCATATTCTCTTGAAATTGTTCTATTTTACTTTTTTGAACATGCTTTCTGTTGAATGTTGACTTAGTAGCTATGGTGAAGGCCGCTGGAAGATTAGATAATTATTTGTTATTTTGTTGCTATTTTTAAGGAATAATTTAATATGCTTATCATATCAGATATGCATAATAAGTTTGCTTATTTTTCTGAAGTTTTCTGTTTTTAGAGTCTATAAATACTTCTGTAATAGTTTTTCAATAAAATATAGCCTTCACATGTTTATAATCTTTTTTGAATTACTCTTAGTTTTTGAGACACATATCTAACAGTGTGGTATCAGAGCCAATATCTTATAGGACCTGTGAAATTGAGTGAACCAAAAATCAAACCCAAACACCAACCCGTTAGATGGAGGGGGAGTCTAGTTATGGTTCAATTACTCCTCCAATATTTGATGGAGTTAAATACAAAGTCTGGGCTATTAGGATGGAAACTCATCTCAAAGCTTATGATCTGTGGGAGGCTGTGGAAGAAGATTATGAAGTTCCACCACTAGTTCCACCACTTGGAGATAACCCAACAATGATTCAGATCAAAAGTCACAAAGAGAAGGTGAAAAGAAAAGCTAAAGCCATGAATTGTTTGTTTTCTGCTGTTTCACCCTCGATTCTTAGCAGAATTATGCAAAAGAAATCTGCCGCAGAAATTTGGAAATATCTTGAAAACGAGTATAAAGGAAATGAAAAGTTAGATAATTATGCAAGTCATGAAATTTTATTTCGTGATTTTGAAACACAAAGGGCTTATGAGGAATGAAGTTTCTGTAGAAGGTGCTTATCAAGCAAGTTCACGAATTAAAGAAGGGAAATTGACACAGAGGACAAGAAAGGCCAAAAATTATCCACCATGTCCGCATTGTAAGAAAACAAATCATCCTCAACAAAGGTGTTGGTGGAGACCAGATACACCTTAAAGTTCATAGGATAGGACGAAAAGAGAATTGTTTGAGGTCCTTATACTCATTATGCCTAGCATTGAATAAACTGGGTATTCACCCTATCAAGGCCTTAATTCAATGATGAATTATGTTCGGCGTCTAAAAAGACAGCTAAATTGGACCGAACCCTTTGTGTCAGGCTATTGTTCTTTTGTTCCCTAAAAATCATGGAGTAAGACATCGACTTCTCAATAACTTTTTTGATTACATGATAGACTTCTTTGAAAAAGGTGTTGGTGGAGACCAGATATTAAATGCCATAAATGTGGTCAGTTGGGACACATCGAAAAAGTATGCAAAGGACAGCAGCAAGAAGAGGTTGAGGCTAAGGCTGTTGTTGATGAAAACCAGGGGGAGCACTTATTTATGGCGTCATATGTTACTACAGACAACTCTGAAGGATGGCTTATAGACAGCGGTTGCACGAACCACATGACCTATGATCGGGAATTATTTAAAGAGCTTGACACAACTGTCATCACCAAAGTCAGAATTGGAAATGGTGAACGTATTGCTACAAGAGGCAAAGGAATTGTGTCCATAGATAGCCTATCAGGTCAGAAACTTATTTCTAAAGTTTTATTTGTTCCTGATATTGATCGGAACTTGTTAAGTGTTGGGCAGCTGCTAGAAAAAAATTATGAAGTGCTCTTTAAAAAAAAAGGTTGTATAATCATCGATCCTGAAGGAAAAGAGGTGTTTAGAATCAAGATGAAAGGCAAAAGTTTTGTTCTTGACATATTGGAACATGGAACAAGAACAAACTTTTGTTGCACAAAGAGACAGCAACACCATGCTTTGGCATAAACGATTAGGGCACTTTCATCATAATGCAGTGCTATTTATGAAGAAAAATCAAATGGTGAAAGGCTTACCAGACCTGGAGAAAGATTTGCCGATGTGTGCAGCCTGTCAATATGGAAAGCAGACCAGATTGCCTTTTCCAAAAAGAACAGAATGGAGAGCAACTCATAAGCTAGAACTTGTACATACAGATGTTGGAGGCCCGCTGAAAGTATCATCCTTGAATGGTAGTAAGTATTATATTATATTCATTGATGATGATTCTGTTGGATATATTTTCTTAAATCCAAAACTGAGGTTGCTGGTATTTTTTGGGAGTTCAAAACATGGGTTGAAAATCAAAGTGGATGTGAGTTACATGTCATACGATTTGATAATGGCACGGAATACACTTCTGATAAATTCAACAGATTTTGTAAAGACACAGGAATTGAACACCAATTGATGGCACCATACACTCCACAGCAGAATGGAGTAAGTGAAAGAAAGAATAGAGTGGTAATGGAGATGACAAGATGTCTGCTACATGAAATGGATTTGCCGAAGAAATTCTGGGTAGAGGCTGCAAGTGCTGCAGTTTTTTTACTGAATAGGCTTTCTACTAAAGCTTTGAAGAATAAAACTCCTTTCGAGGCTTGGTTTGGTCATCAACCATTTCTGTTAAACTTAAAAATATTTGGATGCCTGTGTTTTTCTTATGTGCCTCAGGTGAAAAGGGATAAGCTTGATAGAAAGGCTGAAGCAGGAATCTTTGTAGGCTATAGCAACACGTCAAAAGCTTACAGAGTTTATCTACCTCAAGTGGATAAAGTCATAACCAGCAGAGATGCTGGAAGATGAAAAATGGAGTTGGAATGATGCTAAAAATAACAAAATTCCAAAAACAGTTGAAGAAAATGGTGATGCCTTAGAATTTTTTGATGATGCCTTTGATGATGAACCAATAAGAAAATGGTGATGCCTTAGAATTGAAAAATATGAAGCAACGATCTCATCTTTGGAAAATTCTAAAGATCTGTCAAGTATTACCTTGGCAGAACTCTTAAATCCTTTACAGGCTCTAGAGCAAAGAAGGCTTATGAGGAATGAAGTTTCTGTAGAAGGTGCTTATCAAGCAAGTTCACGAATTAAAGAAGGGAAATTGACACAGAGGACAAGAAATGCCAAAAATTATCCGCCATGTCCACATTGTAAGAAAACAAATCATCCTCAACAAAGGTGTTGGTGGAGACCAAATATTAAATGCCATAAAGGTGGTCAAAGGTTATGCTCAAATGTTTGGAGTTGATTTTTCTGAAACTTTTGCTCCTGTGGCTCGCCTTGATACAATCAGAATGCTATTAGTTATAGTTGCACAAAAAGGATGGAAGGTTCATCAACTTGATGTAAAGTCGGCTTTTTTAAACGGTTACTTGGAAGAAGAAATTTTTATAGAGTAGCCCGAAGGTTTTCTAGTTAAAAGAGATGAAGATAAAGTATATCGTTTGAAAAAAGCCTTATATGGTTTGAAGCAAGCCCCTAGGGCTTGGTACAACCGAATTGATTCTCATCTTCTAAGCTTAGGCTTTGAGAAAAGCTTGAGTGAATTCACTCTCTATGTTAAGAAAACAGAAACAGATATACTCATAATATCTTTGTATGTTGATGATCTATTAATAACAGGTAGCAAAACAGGTAGCTGTTGATGATCTATTAATAACAGGTAGCAATGGAAGAATGATAAATCAATTCAAGGCAGAGATGATGGAGGTGTTTGAAATGACAGACCTTGGAGAAATGTCTTTTTTTCTTGGAATTGAAGTGCATCAAAAAGAAAATGAAGTTTTTATTTGTCAACAAAAATATGCCAAGGAGATTCTAAAAAAAATCAAGATGGAGAATTGCAAGTCAACCACAACTCCAATGAATCTGAAGGAGAAATTTTGCAAAGAAGATGTAGCCAAAAAGGTAGATGAGGTGCTGTACAAGAGTTTAATAGGTTGCCTAATGTATCTAACTGCAACGTGACCTGATATCATGCATGCTGTAAGTTTGCTGTCAAGATACATGCATTGTGCTAGTGAGATTTATTTTCAAGCAGCAAAACGTATAATTAGATATATTAAAGGCACAATAAACCATGGTATTAAGTTCAGTGAAGTTCAGAATTTTAATTTTCATGGTTTTTTCGATAGTGATTGGGCCGGTTGCTTAGATGATATGAAGAGCACTTCCGGTTACTGTTTCAATTTTGTGGTGTATTTTCCTGGTGTTCCAAAAAGCAAGATGTGATAGCTCAATCCACAGCTGAAGCAGAGTATGTTGCAGCCACTTTAGCAGTTAATCAAGCTTTGTGGATAAGGAAATTGTTACCTGACTTGTCTATGCAAGAAAAAGGAAGTACAGAGGTTTATGTCGACAACCAGGCTGCAATCTCAATTGCAAATAATCCAGTATTTCATGGAAAAACTAAGCACTTCAAGATTAAATTGTATTTCCTTAGGGGACTTCAAAAGAATGGTGAAGAAAGTTTGGTGCACTGCAATTCAGAATTTCAGAATGCTGATATTTTGACCAAATCTCTCTCGAAGGCTAGATTTGAATATTTAAGAGAAAGACTTGGAGTTTGCTGCTCCTAAGCCAAGGATTAGATTTTGTTGAATGTTGACTTAGTAGCTATGGTGAAGGCCGTTGGAAGATTAGATAATTATTTGTTATTCTGTTGCTATTTTTAAGGAATAATTTAATATATATGCTTATCATATCAGATATGCATAATAAGTTTGCTTATTTTTTTGAAGTTTTCTGTTTTTAGAGTCTATAAATTTCTGTTTTAGAGTCTATAAATTACTTCTGTAATAGTGTTTCAATATATTAAAAAAAAAGCCTTCACAATGTTTATAAATTTGTTGTTTAAGATCCTTTTTGATTACTCTTAGTTTCTTGAGACACATATCTAACATATCTCTTATCATTCATCAATGATTAAAAGTTATTGTGCATCTCCAAAGAATTGAGAGATATGTGATTTGTAAAAAAGATGGAGCAAGTAATGAGTCGGGGACGGTTCAGAAAGAGAGAAACGAGGATGCTAGCTACGTGAACTAGGTTCCTGAAAACTTGAGCTTCCGAAACTCACACGATTCCCTGCACATTGTGATTTGAAATTGAAATGTCCTGCATTAGAGGAGCTGCAAATTAAAAATTGCCCTGCCACTGATGACATTTGTCCTTCCCAGTTCTGCAGTGAAAGCAAGCATCCAGCTAGTGAAACCTCCAAATAATGAAACTCTACACTCTTTGATGAAAGGTACTTATTCTTTCTTCTTAATATTTACAGCTTTTAACTTGTTTTGCTTTCTATCCTAATTATATTTTACAGAAGTGAAACTGAGCTATGTCAGTTTGGTTTTTTTTTGGTTTTATAAAATCAAAAATTAATTTATATATTTAAAAATTTATAAATACACAACACACATATATTATCATATTTTTTATAAATATATAATTTGATGTGCATTTATTTTATTTTGCCATCAAAACTACCAAAATTCAAATGAGTCAAAATTTACTGAAAATTAAAATACAAATTTTAAAAATTGAATAAAAATCAAAAAAAATATTCCTACTTATGCTAACTTTTAGTTTTCAGAATTTGATGTTAACTCCATGAAATTTTTACTTCAGATTTTGTTTCCCAACTTGGAAAATCTGCGTATCACGAACATGCACACATTGAAGATGATATGGAACGATGAACTCTGTGTGGATTCCTTTTATAGATTGAAAGTACTCGAAGTAGAGCATGGAAAAGAACTATTGAAAGTTTTTCCATCTAAACAGTTGCTGAGATTCAAGAACTTAGAAAGATTGATGGTTAAGGATTGTAATTTAGTGGAAGAGGTATTTGATCTCCAAGTATTGATGAAAATACAAGAAGAAACAGATGTTGCAGCAACCACTCAGACTCAATTGAGATATTTGATTGCAAGAGAACTCCCAAATTTGAAGAATGTATGGAATGGGGATCCTAGTGGAATTTTGTCCTTTCATAACCTACAAAATGTGCATGCATGGGATTGTCCAAATTTGAAAGAGCTATTCCCATTTTCAATAGCTCAAAGTCTTCCACAACTTGAACTGCTGAATATAGATGGTTGCGGGATGGAGGAAATTGTTGCCAAAGAGGAAAGAGCAGAAGCAACTCCTAAGTTTACATTTGGTCGACTGAAGTCCTTATACCTTTGGAGATTAAATGGATTAAAGTCTTTTTACTCAGAAAACCACATCTTAGAATGTCCGCAGTTAGAAAAATTGAGTGTCTATGGCTGTGATAAATTGGAAATTTTTACTTCAGAACCTGGGGATTTGCAAACAATGGATTTGGAGAAGCAGGAGACTCAATTGAAGATTCAGGTTCCGCAGCCATTTTTTTCATTTAGAAAGGTATGTAAGAAAATGTGTTTTTTTCAATTTTAATATTTTACAAGAAAATTACAAGAAAAATTTTTTTAAAAAACTATAAAACAAAATATTTTTTCCTTTTGAACAAAAATTTTGACATTTATTCGTTTGAGTTCGTAATCATATAACTGTAATTCCTATAAAACGGACTATTAATCAACTTGATTTCTATTCCAATGGTTTCCAAGATTATTCCGCAACTTGAAGCATTTATCAAATTAGAGAACAAGGACAACCTCAAACGATTCCGTCAAGGCCAGTTTCCCAGCACACCAACTAGAATTTCTTGATTGAGTTGTTTTCTTGATGGTTCAACAGATTCTGCATTGGTCTCGATTCATAAATTTTCCAATATTAAAAAGCTACTCTGGCAGCTTTCTTCCTTCAAAAGTGCTATTCCAACAATGGTATTCTTGGTGAAGCTGAAGGGGTCGCTCGGCTGCAATTCTTAAAACTGGAAACCCTTCCGCACATGAGCCACATTTGGAGTGAAGATTGCCCACCTGACCATGTTTTCCAAAATCTTGAAGTTTTAGTTGTCGGGGGTTGCCCCAGTTTGATTATCTTGGCACCGTCAACCGCATCTTTCCAAAACCTTTCTACTCTTGATGTTTGGCACTGTGATCAACTAGTCAACCTAGTAGCATCCTCTACTGCAAACAGTATGGTGAACCTCACGAAATTGACTGTAAGAGATAGCAATATGCTGAAAGAAATTGTAGCCAACGAGGGAAATGAAGAGGGAAAATGATCCCAAATCCCATCCCCGAACCTCAGATTATTCTCAGTAATTGGTAACTCTAAGAGCTTCCGTGGCTTGAAAAAACCTGACTAGCTTCTGCTCAATTGCAAGTTGGCACCCATCAAATTTCCCATCTTTGAATGAATTAGTTGTGGCAACAGTGCCCCAACATGAAGATTTTTTCTCAAAGGAGCATAAACCTCGCCAGAGCTAAAGAGAGTAATAATCAGACACAAGCATAGAGATAAATGGCTTTGGATTGGGGACCATGAAATACCTACCATAAAAACATTGTATGAAGAAATGGTAAGTTTGATAACAATCTCTCCTGCTTAAAATTCCGGATGTCTATTTGTTTCTTGTCCATCGAGAATAATTAAAATTTGTTACAGACTTATAAATCACTAAAAGTACAATTTTGCTTTCTAGTGTTGGATGGGTGGCCTGCACATTTTGAACTCCAGAATTTCCCCCGTTAAAAAAAATCTGGCATGACCAAACTTCAGTAACAAGTTATTTGGCAATTTAAATAGGCTTGGTGATCGAATGATTGCGGCATTTACCTTTAGCTTTCAGTTCCATTCCAATCTAATACCATTTTTGGATAAATTGGAAGAGCCTGAGGTAAGAAATTGTGAATGCAGTAGAAACGAATATTTGGTCTAGAGTTTGCTAATATCCGAGTGGATTTGTTGGACATTTTTCCAAAAGTTAACCAAGCTTGACTTGTGCATGGTTGTGGCAAATTTTAAAAATATCTCTTATCATCCATCAAATATTAAAAAAGTAATTTGTGATCTCCTAAAGAATTGAAGATATGTGATTGAAAAAAGATGGAGCAAGTAATAGTCGGGGACGGTTCAGAGAAGAAACGAAGGAAAATGCTACTTACGTGAACTAGGGTTCCTGAACTTGGAGGTCTTTTCCGAAAACTCACACTGATTCTGCACATATGTGATTTGATTGAATGTCCTGCATTAGATGAGCTGCAAATTAAAAATTGCCCTGCACTGATGACATTTGTCTCCAGTTCTGCAAGTGCAGTCATGGCAGCAAGCAGTGAAAGTGAAATATTGGACTATACACTCTTTAATGAAAAGGTGATCTCTTTTTCTAATTATCTAAAAAGATTGTCTTCATTCCTGTTATATGGTTCGGTTAATTTGTTTATTTAGCTGGTGTACTTTCGTGTTCTATTTTCATCATATTAGTAATGGAGTATGATTTTGTGATGCAGGTTGCATTCCCCAACTTGGTGCAAGTGCAAATTTCCAATGCAGATGCTTTGAGAAAGATCTGAGATGCTTTGAGAAAGATCTGGCACAACCAACTCCACTCAGATTCTTTCTACAAATTACGGGTAATGAAGGTGGAATATGGCAATCAACTAGTGCAAATTTTTTCATCTAACATATTCAAGAGACTCGAGAATCTCAACGATGTGGTCATATGGAATTGTGATTCACTAGAAGTGGTCTTCGATCTCCAAGAGCTGGTTATAAATATAACAATAACAGAATCAATAACGAGTGAATTGAGAGATTTGGATATTCGAAACCTCCAAAATTTGAAGTATGTGTGGAATAAGGATCCCCAACAAGCTCTCTCCTTTCCTAACTTGAGTTCAGTTTATGTTTGGGACTGTCCAAGCCTGAAAAACCTGTTTCCAACTTCCATTGCTAAAAATCTTCTCAAACTTAAAACACTTAACTTAGATGATTGTGGCTTGAAAGAACTTGTTACAAAGGAGGAAGGAGTGGAAACAAATCCTAAGTTTGCATTTCCTCAACTCAAGTGCTTGGACTTGTGGAGATTAAATGAGCTAAATTGGTTCTATCCTGGATCTCACACACTAGAATGTCCAGTTTTAGAAAAGTTGGTCGTCTTTCATTGTGACAAATTGGAGACTTTAACCTTTGAACCAGTTGACAGCAACTTGCAAGAAACACAAATGGAGAACCCGCTTTTCTCATTTAGAGAGGTACCTGTGGTCCTCAATCCCTATATTAAAGAAAATCTAAGCACAACGAGTTTTTTTCTTAACATGTCTGCAAACTATTTCAATTTGTCTTTTTTTCCAGATCGTCAACAACGTGGAGCATTTATCGCTAACAAGAAAGGATGCAACATCGATATTGCAAGGCCAGTTTCCAGAACACCTCTTTCACAGGCTAAGGCCAGTTTCCAGAACACCTCTTTCACATGCTGAAAGTCATTCAGATAAATTGCTATCACGATGAATCTGCAGTTTTTTCCATTTGATCTCCTTGAAAGATTCCACAGCACGGAAAAACTTCTTGTAGGATGCAGTCAATTCAAAGAGTTGTTCCCACATGAAGGACATGTAGGTAAAGAAAACTATGTTAAGATTGTGGAGAAGATACGGCACTTAGAGTTGGATGGTCTTGCCAATTTAGAACATATTTGGAACCAAGACTCCCAGCTAGACAAAGTTCTTCAGTCTCGAGAAATTCTAGATGTTTCGGGGTGTGACAGTTCGATTACTTTAGCACCATCCTCAGCTTCTTTCCAGAATCTGACAACTATGTATGTAAAATCTTGCAAAGTATTAGCAAGTTTGATGACATCCTCAACAGCAAAAAGTCTTGTTCAGCTTACAAGATTGAGTGTAAGGGAATGCGATATGCTGATAGAAATAGTTGCCAGCGAAGGAAATGATGGAGCGAAGGAAATGATGGATCAAGAGAGGAGATCATCTTTCAAACAATTAAGAAAGTCTGAATGTTCTTTACCCAGCCTCGTTAGCTTTTGTGGCAGCAGAGCACAGCTTCAAGTTTGCCCTCTTTGACACTAGTAATTGTGGAGCAGTGCCCCAAGATGCAGGTTTCTCAAAATGGAGTCTTAAGCAACGCCAAAGCTACAGAACTTTAAGAGCGAAAGAAGAACAAAAAGTTTGATGAAGGACGGTTGGATATGGCAACTTAACGAACACCATAAACAAACAGTTGTTTTACAGAAATGGTATGTTTTTCTGAATTAAATATTCAATTTTCCTTTAATGAAAATAGGTAAGGAAGTGCATGCGTACCTAGTTCAAGAATAATCACAACATTCATTAAAAGACCAAAAAAAAAAAAAAAAAAAAAAAAATGGTAACTAGAAGTCCATCCTCAAGCATTACCTTCCTTTATCTGACTATTGGCCTCTTGCCTGCCATATTTGCATGGTCGCTCAAGATTGCATGGTCGCCAGAATGCAGAGGAAGATCAATCGCCATCTATCGAGTGCTGAAGGCGTAAAAAGTCGATTTTCGTTGTGATACGAGGCAGTAGAGGCAAATGGTGTACTCTATTGATTTATGAAATGGTGGAGGATAATTTTATTTCCTTGTTGTTGCTGCTGTGAAGCTCTCTCTGTATTTGTATTTATTCAAGGATTCTGATATTCATCTTAATATTTGTAATTATATACTAGAAATTTTTCACACAATTGCATTATCTTAAATTTGTTTTAAATAAATCTATATTTCTGATTTGAAACCATCAATGAAGTGCAGGGATCTTACTTAAATTAATATACACGAGATTCTCCATGGCAAAACATCCCTCTTAACTTAACACATTCTTTTTACAATACCAGAAAAATATTCAACTAACTATACGATATTAACTTTCTTCCTTGAAAATCTACTTTGATCTCCTTCAGGTTCAATTCAGATCCAAACATCCCTCGGACTAGTCATGTGTTCACAATCCATGGGCCTCAGTTTTCACAAGCCCGTTTTAAGTATACGAACTTTGCTATAGCTCAAGTGAGTTTTAATTGCTTACTTGACCTCGGTTTTAAAAAATGTTGCAAAGACTTGAAGTCAACATTATTAAATTGTAATTAAAAATTAAATTGTAATAAAATCAAATTAAACCCGATTAATTTAAATGAATTCAAATTTAGTAAATTCTTTCTTGACATATTAATATTAATATATATTTAAAATTCAGCTTCTGAACTTTAAACCCTTAAAATACTCGGATTACTATATATAAATAAAATAATGAATACAATCCAATTCTATGCCTAGATTTGAGTGGATATGAAGTTATAAACAGAAACACGTCTAAGTCGTAGTTTCCAGTACATAAGCAGTAATCTGGATGTGCAAAAATGAAACCATCTCCACATTTTTTAACAACTCTGATGCTGCAGGCATTTCCTTCAACAACTCTGATGCTGCAGGCATTTCCTTCAAATATTAAACCTCCCCATACTTGCCTGCAACTATTTTGTTAGGCTGACAATTACTGATACAATATATGGAAGAAGGTACAATAATAAAGCACCAAGCACTGATGATAGTGCAAGTATTAGAAAACAAATTGTCCTCTACTGATTTTTAACTTGCGCGCTCTAATGGGGAACTAAACAGAAAAGGTAAATAGATTTAAGAACAAGTTAGCGATAGGACATAGACGGCCCCGCAAATGAGTACCGAGATGAAACAGGCGGTGGTGCGATTTCTGGTTTGGCTCCTTGGTATGTCTTCCTATAATCTGGTAGTGGATCAATAGCATACTTTAAGTGCAATTTATCCATTTGATCAGTCTCTCTCCTATGTAGAGGATCAGCTTCAGTTAAATAAGTCTCTTTCAGACTATCAGAATAATAGGAAGCTGAAGAAACTTCTTCCTTCCCCCTGGGGGGCAGCACATAAGAACTCGCAGGAGCAACAACCGGTGTTTGATAAGAATGATAAGAATAATATGGATTGATAAGAATAATATGGATCCCTTGTATACGAGTCTAACGCAGTAATAGCAGAACCAGATGCTGCTGCAGAAACTGAAGGAGCTGCAGGTGGCAATTCACTTCTACCACTAAGATTATATGTCTGAAACTCTCTTTGAGCCAAGTACAGGGGATCAGCAAGAATGGATGCTCTATGCATGGGAACAGTATCACCATACATAGCAGCTGGCTGTCTAAGAAGCTGCTCTCTTTCCAGATCCTTCTGGTATAGATCTAGGGTATTAGAAGGAGCACCACGTAGAGGAGTCACGTTTCTTCGCTCTCTTTGAAGACCATAAGTACGATAATCCTTTTCACTCATGTATAAATCGCGAGAAGTTTCCTCTTTATGTCTTAATACCACCTCCTGGCGCCCAATACCCTGATCCCTTTCATGAGGGACTACAGGATAACTCCTACCATCACCACTAACTCTGGCAAATGTTTCCCCCCGATGCTGAGACGTCGCAAATCTCTCTGCCCCTCAACAAGCTTCCCTATTCTCGCATAGTTGGCCTTTGCTGGGGAATGGATAGGCACTGTAGCTGACTGCATGAACTGCATCTGACTGAAAAATATGGCAGGTCGGAAAAGTTCACTAGCTTCCTAACCTGAAAGGGAAATTTTGTAAAATCATAGAATGGTAAACTGTGAAAATAAGAGAATAACCAATAAACTACCAGGTAAAAAAAACAAAGTAATTCTCACTTGCCGAACAGTAAGTTCTATCTTGAACTTGTTCTTTGTCTCATCGTAGTTGTCCTTTATACCCTCTGAAGACACTCTCAGGGAGTGGAAAACAATCCTTATGGATACTGAAACGTACTGAACTTCAAAGATACATCTACAGATCTAACTAATTGGTGAAGAAAACAACAATGTTACCGAGAATAAAAGTTAGACTGGATATACAAACATAAAACCTGAAACTGGAAGGACCCACCAAGCCTTGGGCTCCAGTCTCAATCCTCACCAGAAGATGAAGGCTTTAATAAATTCCATACATAAGTCTAAGAATCACAATCATAGAGGAAAAGCTTTAGTCCAGGTTTTCACACCCCAGCACAACGGTCTTTTTTTACTTCCTGTTAACACCCATGACTTGATAATCGGAAACAATTCTGGCTTGGTCTTGCACTACACATAAAAGATCAAACCACCGAGCTTCTCCTTTTCTTTCATCTCTTTGACTCTTTTCCTTCAAATCAAAGCTTTTCTTTGTTTCTTTGACTCCCGAGTTCCTTATCTGTATTGCCAGGCTTTCTTCACTCCTTAAGTTACTCTCCCGTTCCTACTTGAACCAGCAATCCTTTCTTGGGTCTTTTGGATGTCTCTTCCAGGTGCTTTGCATTGGTGGCTCTTCATGGCACCTTTCTTTTTTAGTTTATCTTCCCCTAGAATTTGGGTTCTGGTCCATTCTTGTGCCTCCTGTCCTGTTACCTTCCTTCACATTCAGGTATTTCCCTTTGTTTTTTTTGAAACCCTCCTCGAGCTCTTATCTGTAACTGCCAAGCTATTCCTTCGCCATCCTTAGGTTACTTCCCGCTCCGACTTGAAACCAGCAACACCTTCCTTGGCTTTTTTCAGTTCTCTTGGTGTTTGCATTGTGCCTCTTCGAAATGGACACCTTTATTGGTCCCTCTTCTCAGAATTGGGTTCTGATCATTCCTTGTGCTCTGCCTGTCACCTCCCTTGTTCTCTTTGGTACAACATTGTTATTCCTTCTTCTTTCGTTCTTCCCCAAGTTCCGTGGATTAATCTGTTTCTTCCCCAAGTTCGTGGATTATCTTTAGCTTTCTTGACCTTCAATGATTTCTTCTTAACTTCAGATTTGGCCCTCAATGATTTGGGAGTTATTTTTTTGGATGATTCTGGTTTAATTGGTGTTTCACCAGGATTCCCAGATTCCTTATTTTGCATTGCACTTGATGGTGATTCGGTGGAGGTTTCCACAGGATTCTTAGCTTCCTGAGGTGATACTGATGTAGCTTGTGCTTCAGCAGAATTGCCTGAATCTTTATTGGCATTATCTTGTTCCATGTACCCTATGAAACTGAAGAACCTTCCTGTAAGCAAAATATCAAATGCAATAATAAAATGATTTCCTTCAAGAAAAACATCATCAACACTTTGCCTGTTGCATCTATAAAACAGTTTGTTGCATAAGGGTTAAAAATGGGGAAAAGTGAGTTTTAGCTACAGTTTTATATAAATCTGGGCCTAAATACGCCAAAGTTTCCGAAGCCTGAGAATACAATCAATCTAGGGTTTCATATAGTCATAAGATATTGGCAGCATATAAATATTCAACAGCATTGCGCACTATTTATGAGGCCGCAAGCACTTCTCTAGACATCAGTACTCCACCTAGCATCCAAAGCTCATTGCATCATTAACTTGACCAAGCAGGGTCTCTCTTGGTAGAAGGTACAATATAGGTTTCCTTATAAAGGAATTTTGAAATTTCATGTATCTAGACGTACACTGCATGATAGAGTTCGCAGTCAAAAAGATGTTTTAGGTTTTGAAGTTATAATTTTGGTTAACACAAGCTTTGAAGAAAGGAGATTGACAAAGCCTACAGATAGTTATTTTTAGATATTAAATACCAACTTGCTCGATGGCAATTACAACCAGAAAGCTCAGATTTAAAGAGGGAAATCTATTTGTCTTAATCGAATTTCATCTATCCCCGAATAAATTTAACATACCCAACAAGTAACCATGAAAACCACCAAATTAAAGAAAAAAAAAATACACTAACAAATCTAAAATTGTAGAATATGTCCTCAAAACCCAAATAATCAATCACAATAATAAAATTTAAAAACAATTAATTTACCTCAATTTCTTCCTTGTTTTCTCGGAAAAACAAACAGATTTAGGCAGAATTTCCCCGAGAAAGCAGAACTAGAATCGCAACCTTATTCACGTATACGATTATAGTTCAACAAGAGAGAGGGAGACTGAAGGTACCATGGGCAAGCTAAGAAAGAGAAGAAAGATACGGCAAGAGAAAATGTGAAGCTTATTCGATTGCAGAAAAAATAGAAAACACAGTCGAAATTGAAGATATTATAAAGGATAAAAACCAAAAGCCCAGAACGACAAGAAGCCGCTTCAAAACGGTGAATAAAAGGGCCTCCGTTTTTCATGATTTAATTTTTCTTTTTTCTTCTTTTTTAATTGATTCAATTTATAAAAAAAAAAAAAGGGCATTCCGGTAATTGAATTCGTGATGTCTCGGACCAAAGCAAGAATCATACAACTGGATCAAAAGCCCTTTGCTGTTAAAAGCTTATGCTGCTCTTTTGATAAAATTAGAATGCACGGACCAAGTTCACTCTTTCCTTTGAGAGACCAGAGGGAACAGAAACTATATAAATAATCCTGGAATTACAGCCTAATGCCCACGAGAAGACTATTGGAATATTTATGCTTATATGTCTGCATGGCAGAGTACGGAAATCGCTGGATACATGCTATGATTAGTCAGGCAGAAAACACCTTCAGAATCAAAGAAGCTACAACAGATCTGGAAGGAAAAAATCAATTCTTGAAAAGAAAAATCATCTTGTCAAGTTTCTACCACCTCCATTTAACTTTTCACAGGGAACTTTTGATAGCATCCTAGTTACACGGGAAAGGGAAAAGAAAAGCTAGTGCGCCATGCATAACATGACAAATCTACCATAAGAAAATTACAGTACAAGGAATTGATGACGATCAACTTCACAAAAGCTACAGAGAGGACCTATGTTTCTCTCCTGCATGCTGGGAAGCTAAATTTCTAAATGCATTTTATCATCAGGCTGACATTTGGAAGCACCTGGTTGGTCATTTCTTTCATCTGCATTCACTCCAATACCCTGTTAGTGTCTTCTGCCGTAATTTACTTGCATTTACTTGACTATTTCTCTTGCTTGAACCTCTCGGAGATCGTCTAGGTGTCAAGACATTTGTTACATATTTACTCTTCTCGTGTTTCTTATGGATTGTAATCTTCTCTTTTGCCTGAAAAGAAGTACAAATTTCTTCAGGTTGAGTTAGCTCGTCATGGCTTGAAACTTTGCTACCATCTCCCGTAGCTTGTTGACCTGCATCAACTTCATTGTCATCCTTGCATGTCCCAGTTAATTCTCTTGGAGATCTTCTAAGTGCTGAAGTCCGTTTTTCAGGACAACTGCTGAGATGCTTAGGCATGCAACGCTTCTCAGAGACCTTCACAGGTTCCACCTGATATTCAGAAGACTTGGAATATGAACTAATTGCATCAGCAACCAACTTTTCCTTTCCAACCTTCACATCACCAAGATCAACAAGGTTACCAAAATTGTCAGGCAGAGCAGCAGTGTCAAGTTCAAAAGACCCTGCAGGGACTCCTTTTCCTTCATGGCCAGTCATTCTGAACGAGGGAATTCGGTGAGAAAATCTGTAAAGTTCATTTGGTCGTATACAAAATTTGAGAACATCATCACAGTCAGCTCGCTGAAAAACACTTACAAATCCCTTCACTTTGCCCAAATAAGCAACTCCAATGCCAACATCCTCAATAAAATCTGTCAGGACCTCCACAATTTCAAATCGGTTAGGGAGTTTACATTTTTCAAGATCAGAACTCCGTGCCATGTCCGAATCCTTAAAGAGAGCCCATGTTTCCCCCTTCTTAGGATAAATCATGTAAGTACCTCTACGGCCACCTTTAGTGCAATACATTTGATGAGAGAACATCAGGCGATCTACAGTTTCTTCAGTGCCCCCGTTTTCATACATACCACAAGCAACGGGAAAATTGGCATCACACCCTTGTAGCTCAGCTTCATCATGAGAGATTGCTTCTAGCCAAGTTATATGCAACTTGAACCCAGGTGCGTGCACTTTCCTCACCCGTGCATAAAATCTGGGCATACCATCAACTGAATCGTAAATAGCCCATACTTGATTAACAGCAAATGAGTTTTCTGCCTTATCATTCATAAAATCATTGAAGTCTGCGTCAGGACATAAAATCTCTGACTTTAGTGCTTCATTTGAATTTAACCTGGACATGTCAGTTCTGGATTTTTCATCATTGTTCTCCAAATTTTTACCAGCGTTCTCTGAAGAAGATGCTGCCTCCACTTCAACCTTATAATCTCCAGTTTTGTTCTTCTTGTTCGATGATCTTTCTTCGATACTAAAGCTTGGGTTTTGCTTGACCACCTTATCCTTTTTATTCAATACAACAGTAGCACAACCAGATGAAAAACCTTCTTTTGGTACCCTACCATCAATCCTTGCTTCTTCCATACTCTCATCAATCACACTAGATGAACAGCTCTTTCTAGATCTTTTTGTAGGAAGCACAACAAAATCACCATTATATACATTTTCCTCATAAGCAACATCCTGCTTCAGCCTTGAAGATCTTCTAGAACAGGGTCTAGAATTCTGTGCAGGAAGATCACCTCCATGTCCCTTGATAACCACATTTGCTTTATTGCCAACATTTGTGCCTTTGTCAAAACACGCACTCAATTCCTCTACTGACTTCCTCTGTCTCTTGCCAATTGCACTTTCCAAAGTCTCTGATTCCTTGGGTTTTGCTGCACCTGACACTGGCACTGGGCCAACCCTCTCAGCTCCCAAATCCACATGCCCAATCATTTTCTCTCGTGGTTTCGAACCTCCACTGGTTCCGGCAGCATTTGTAATATTCACCTCTTTGGGTTTAGAACAACCACCAACATCCACAGCTTTTCCTGCCTCAGGAACTGATTCTGACCCTAAAACCCTATGTGGAAAACTATCACCAGAAGGCTTTCCTGCATTATTTTGTGGCACGACATTGCAGGGAACCTGCTCTGGAACTCTTTTCTCATTGAAGAACATACTCCGGGTGGATCCAGGCGAAATGCCAACATCATGAGCAATGAAAGGCTGATGACAACTTTGACAGCGTAACATTTTCTTTCGATATTCTCTGTAGTATTGGTACCTCATGCTACAAGAGGGGCAGTATGTCCAGAATGTTGGTTGTTGTGGTTGCTGAGAAGCATGTGAACTCTTAGACTGTGAATGGGGACCACTGGAAAACTTGTTTGCAGCTGCACGCTGTTTCTTGGCAAGGGAGCTCCTATTTGACTTATCAGATGTTGGCTTAGGTCCAACCGATCTCAATAAACCTCTACACTTCATGTCATACAAAGTGCGTTTAGTTGGGTCCATTAGCACCCTGTTGGCTTCACCAATCAACTTAAATGCAGCCTCTGCACCAGCCAATTTATTCTTGTCAGGATGAAGTGAAAGCGCAAGCTTTCTGTAGTGCTTCTTGACAACAGACTCGTCTGCAAATTGTTCAATTTGCAGAATTCCATACCAATCCATTTCTGACCCATTTAGTTTATTTTGTGCAGAGCAATGAACCTCGCAGACCATTAATAATTGGGAAATGTTATCAAGATCAGGATTGAGTTGTTGTGCCTTTAGCGCAATCCGACGTGCCCCAATAAAATCCCCAGCTTGCATTTTCTTTTCTGCAATTTCCTTTGCTCTAATGGCCTCCTCTTTGTTGCATTCCATGGTGAATTCAAAGCTGAGTTTATCCGACCAAAGGCTCTCTCTTGTGTAGTATAAACCTAAAATAGCAGATAACTTCTCTTGTCCTGTCTGGCCCAGAGTCCAACTATCATCCAAAATATTCACGCTGCACCAAATATAAGACAAGCAAGTTTAGCCCAAAATTTCCACCAATTTATGTGTTTGTCAATAATTCATTAGAAACAATATTCATCCACCATTCAGAAAACAAAATCAAGCTATTCAAAACGCGGTCAAATGAAATGCAAATTGCTTACCTTTCACCACCGAACTATCTCACACTAGGCGAAAAACAATCTCACTTTCCAGGATCATATGACACCTGAAACCCATAATATTAAGATGGAACTAACTCGAACAATTTAGCGACTTAAAAAAAATTGGACAGTGTATTGAGGGAATTCTAAAACAGAAATGAAAAGAAAACGCCAGAAATCATAAAATTCCGACTGAAAAGGATAGGATTGCAAACACCAGAAGAAAATTTATATGAAAAAAAAAAAAAAAAAAAAAAAATATTAATCCCGTCATCTAAATAAAACCAAACATAAAACAAAAATCAAATTGAATATCTAAGTCAAACAGTTTTCCGTGTATTTGTATATTCATGACTAACTGAGCCTAGCAGCAGTAGTAACAAGCAAACTCAGGTGAAACGTTGAGCAATAGCAAATTGAAGTTCACTAGCAACTAAACATACTCCAATATAACAAAACAAGCAATAAGATTCTTAGTTTAAAAACCTAAAAATATCAACCATCCCTGCCAAAAAGCATGGAACAAGAGAGACAGACTGCAGACAAACGTTTCTCGAGAAACCCAAAATTATTTGACCAAAAACAATCCAGAGTGCGGTAAAATACAAGCCCTAGAAACAGATTATACTTACAGATGAAATGCAACACCATGCAGACAAAGATGTCTCGAAATGAAGCACGACTGAGTAAACAGAAACAAATCCCTAAAGATTTCAAAGTGAATAGTGTAGGAGAGAGAAAGAAAGAAAGAATTTCAGTTACTTGGGGGTGTGATTATTTACCAGTTTTAGAAGAAAAGGACAGAAACAAAACAAAACGAGAAGGAGGGAGGTGATGGGGAGGAAAAGAAAAGGAGGGAAAGTGCAGCGGGAGGAGAAAGTGAAAAATTTTCAGGGGGGAGGAAGAAGCAGGGAGCGAAACTAAGAGAAAGTGCCCCTCAGGTTGTGGCAATTTTTTTTCTCTCCCAAAATGTTTTCCTTTTTATTAAATGTTGCACCTCTTTTTTTAAATTTTGAATTAATTTTCAATGAATTATCCACATAGAACCAAAACCCTAAAACCTATGATATGAGAGGTGAGATTGAGAGGAATCCCTTTTTTCAAAGGTGTTAAATTCGAGTTATTAACATGAAGTATTTTTAAATATTCGAGTTATTAATATGAAATATTTTTAAATATTCATAGGCTTTCAAAGAATAATCTTAAATTCGAGTTATTAATATAAAATATTTTTAAATATTCAAAATGAAGCGTTTTACTTTTTTATGGGCCTTTTAAGAACGAGAGTTAAAAGAAAAAAAAAAACTTTAAACCTAATATTTAATGGGATTGTCTTGTCAATTGGTTTGGATTAATTTGGTTTGGATTAATTTTCAGTTGAAATTTTCTGATTAGGCTTATTTTCAAGAAAGCCATTGAAAAAGTAGATTTTACATTTTTAGATTTAGTGGGTATAATAATTTCACATTTTTAGAAAAATGCAATGCCTGGTCTTATCCCTACTGCTCTATATTATACGTGGAAAATAAATAGAATAATTTAATAATTTTTAATAATGCCCTTAACTAATTTATTTTTCTAAAAATTAAAAATTTACCTTTTAAAAAAATATTTTATGTGGAAATATTAAATTATAATAACCAATTTAAGGTTGAAAGTCTTTTACAATAATATTAATTGTTTTAATAACTCGAATGTGGTAGCTCAATGGCAAAAACACTTACGGAATTGATCATCATGGCTTAAGTTATGGATTCGGCCAGCTCCTTTGTCTCCAAGAACGAGCGGAGATTGTTAATCGGATATGAGTGTTTCAATAAGTGTTAATTGATATATTAAAAGCCTTTGTCAAAAAAAAAAAAAAAATTTTATATCATGTGGAATTACTATGAGTAAACAATAAAATGATGTTCACTTATTGACAAGCTATACTAGGACCATTTACTTGTAAGGAAAATCTAGATTATGATTGAATTTTTGAAAAATTTTGCATTTTTCAAGTTGAAATCTAATTTATAAATAAATATTATTCTCTTTGTTCACAAATATAAGTAGATAAATCTTTTGTCTATAAATAGAAATCACTTTAAGAATATTAAAGAGTAATTAATAAAGTTATTCTAAGTTTACCTCTATTTATATAAATGTAATAATTATCTCTATAATTTTTTTTTAAAGGTCATTTAATTAAATTAAATAATATTTTTTATATAATTTAGTAAAATCTAATTATTTCTTTTATATGCGTTGTCAGAGGGACTATATAGCTGAATTTGAAATATTATTAAATATGAGGGATTATTGACATTTTTTTTTCAGAATAATTATTTTATTTTTTCTTTTTCATTATTTAATCACAAGGATTAAGGAGATGGCAGCTGAAATAAAAACTAGTCCATATTATATATAAAAGTGAGAACAGAGAATAATGAGATTTTTTTATATCATCATTAATGAAATTTAAAATGTTATAAAGTACCTTTAACGATGGCCAATTAAAAAATTACAGTTTATTAGTTAATTGGATATAATTTAAAAAAAATTTATTTTTTCAGCCAATCATTTGCGACTTGATTATCTATTCGATTATGTGAGGAGTAAGAAATCTCGAGTTCGAATCTTCTTGACTACAAGGGTTTTCACTAATTTGGCAAGTAGAGAGTTATTTCTTATTATGTAACTCACAATATTATTTCGGTACATCAAGCCTCCTAATGAATAAAAAAAAATCATTTTTTAAATAAATACATATAGATAATTAAACATTTCAAAAATTTTAAATTTTATATTTATTAAATTTATTTTTTAATAAATATATTTTTAGGAATAGATAAAAAAGAAAGAAAAAATTCTTTGAATTAAATTCTTTTTTCTTATAATTTTATGTTTTGATTATATATATTTTAAAAAATTAAAATTTAGTAAATATATAATTATTTATTAGAAGAGATAAAAAAAAAGAAAAATAAATATTATTTTTATTAATATTTTTTATATTTTGTAGTTGATTGATAATATTTTAAAAGTAAATTCTATAAATAGTGATTACATTAATAAAATTTAGATGAATAAATATTTAAATTTTTAATTAAAAAAATATATAATATTTTATTAATATATTTAATTTATATATATGAAATGTTTTTTTATGTGATTTTTAAAATATATAATATTTTATTAATATATTTAGATATTTATATATATTGAAATGTTTTTTTTATGTGAGTTTTAAAGGAGTTTTGTTTTTAATAATAATTTTTTATTTATTTTTTCGTTATTAAATAGTTTGTAACTACTATCATTTTAATTTAATAAGAGATTTATATTTCTCTTGCAATAAATAGATGACCTATTGATGACTAAGTATTTTTAATTTTTCTTGATATTTTCTCTCTCATATCCTAAATATGTTTGACTTAAAGAAAAATAAAGCTTAGGAAACTGAAAAAAAAAAAGAGAATTATATATTTCTGTTTGAGTCCGGGTTTGAAGAATTTGTGTATTTGTCAATATATTATTTTCTCTGATACACTGAGTAAGTCATATTGTCACTATAACCAAAGTAATTTCCATTATCAATTTAGATCATCTTCTCATTTATTTTCTTTTACATAGCAGTAAAAAATAATTTATTATTATTTTTTATTATAGTTGTTATAGATATTGATTTGAGATTGAGGGTATGAGCTAGAGAGTGAGTGATAACTTGATATTCTTTTTGGACAACTATTAGAATTTTAAAAATCTGCATTTATAAATTATGGACTAAAGGAATAGGAATAAAGATTGAATTGAACTTTATTCTGAGACCACTTTATTATATAAAAATAAAAATAAATACATAAAAAATAGCATTGCAAGTATTTTGTACGGTAAAGTGCAATATAAATTAACTATTTATATTTATTTTAATCTAAACAAAACCTATACTTTAATATTATATAGATAAAAAAAAATGAAAATATAACAAAGATAATCAACGTGTAACGCACTTCGTACAAAAGGCTATACTATAAAAAGCAAAAACTATATGTTTGGAGGTGGGGCTTATTTTGGTAATTTGCCATATAATCATTTCTGGAAAAGTGAAAGCTTTGGAGAGAACGTTTTGCGCCATTGACAAATATTTTAACCGAAAAAAACAAAAAAAGAAAAAAAAAAAAAAAGAGAAACAGAAAAACAAAAAAAAGAAACAGCTTCCAAACAAAAGTTATATTGTCGGCCACAATATTTAGTTTTTATTTTTTTTAGTTAAGTTGATTTTAAAAGAAAAAAAAAAAAAAAAAGACTGTTGAGTTTTTAAAAGAAATTAAAAAAAAAAAAAAGGAATCGATTAAAATTGCGGCAGTCATCTACATATTTTCCCCTCTTCATTGGCACTAATTTACCTACAGCAACTGATTAAAATCATCTTCTATGCTATTTGAAGATTCATTTTTTCAAAGTTTGCTTCCGGATCAAACGGAATTTATTGATACAACAGATATAATTTGAGCAGAAAAAAAAAAAAAAAAAAAAAAGACGATAAAATTGCGGCCATCATCTACATTATTTTTCCCCTCTCATGGCACTAATTTACCTACAGCAACATTAAAACAACCTAGCATGAAGATTCATTTTTCAAAGTTCTTCCATCAACGGAAATTTATTGATACAACAGAATAATTGAGCAGCTGATTACATTATAATGGAAAAAAAACATGCAGAAATAGAGTTCAGTTGGAGGAATTCTTCTTATGTATTTCTTGCTAACACATCCCTAATTAGTTGTTTTGGAGCTGCAATTAGGAAAATCAAACAAAAGATCAACAACAGCAATAATAACAATGAAAGGGCAAAGTATAGATGAGATTTAGATTATTAAATGGTTGGGAGTTTCATCTTACCAGGCAAGCCAGTGAATCTTTCAAACTGTACAAATGCTTGATTGATGAACATCTCCGTCCCGTAAACTATAGTAGCCCCACTTTCTTGTGCTTCTCTTAAAAGCCTGGTCAATTTTGGTGTGTAAATTGCATCAAAGACCAAGGAGTATTGTTTCAGAGCATCCTGCAAAACGAAGAGAGAGATTACGATTACTACAGGGTACCTACTGAATTAATTGATAATAAGAACTCCAATAAGGAATATGAAGATTCTGATGTTAAATCACTTCAGGTAGGAAAACAACTTCAAACGCTGTGTGCCATATCAGTTGAAGTGTTTTTCACAAGTAATATTCCCACAACATTCTCCGAGACTGATGTGGCACTTTACGCAGAACCATCAATGTAATGGAACATTTTGATTATTTTAATGCATCTGTGAGAATTGGTGCAAAAAATTGTTTGGCATTGGAGTGAGAAGAGAACACGGAACAGCAAAATAACATGGGCTAATGCTTAACCTTAGGAAGGGGTGTATCGTCAATTCTTGGTTTCATCCCGACTGATGTGGTATTTGCAAGAATCATTCCCTCTTCTGGATGAAAATCTCTCAGTTCATCTAGAGTCATTGCTTGTCCTCCAACTTTACTGGCAAGTTCTTTGGCTTTCTCTGGTTAGAAGAGAGAATAAAGCGATCAAATTAGTTGGCAAATAGACCAAATCGATGTTCATTGGAAAAAAGCAATATCCACTATTAAAAAAAATAATATTAATACAGCATTTCAACATCAATGAAAAAGAACAATTTGCATATAAACAGGCAAGAGAAAAAATAATTTTATACTTTCCACAGAACCAACTGAATTTTTCTAAAACAAGAAACAAGTATGCAATATGGCCTTCAAAGATTCATGTCATGTCAACTGAATGAGTTTTGTTTCAATTGATTTCAATTAATTCTGTGATATTGAAAACGTTAATTTCTTTCTTCACTTTGATAGACAGCAGTTGTTTTATCTTATCACACCCAACTGCAATTCAGGCAGTAGGACAGGGGAAGTTCCCATTCTGAATTATCTACTAAATATCTTTTACCATTTTATTTATTGAATGCAACCTGTAAAAGCCATAAAATACTCGTAAGAAAATCCATCAAAATTATATTACATAATCAGAAATACTCACCATACGTGCGATTGGCAACAACAACTCTTGCTCCCTTCTCGTATCCACCATACGCAAGAGCCTTTCCAGCTCCACCAGCTCCCATGACAACAAAGAGTTTACCGGCCAAGGGGGAACCAGAAGTAGAGGAACCATTTGATGCTGCAGGAAAATTGCAGAGTTAAAAGGGACAATAATTCAATTGCGAAAGAAAATTTTAAACAGAATATGCCACTAAGATGTGTTGGAAACCTCGTAGTGCCTCTTCTATAGCTCCTATAGCTCCAAGGTAGTCAACATTGTATCCCATCAGCTTCCCATCAGTTGATCTCCTAATCATGCAACTAATAGCTCCTATTGCCTGCAAAAGTCAGATTGTTTGAAAAAATGGTACGACTTTAACTGTTACATTAAAGGTTTATGGTGATTAAAGTTTTAAATGATGATTGCGTGGACAACTGCTAAAAAAATTCTCATAGCTACTTAATTACCTGGGCAATTGGATCGATTTCATCACAGCATTTAAGTCCATCTTCCTTGTGAGGAATTGTATAACTGCATTTCATATCAATCAAAATTACATTTATTTACAAGAAATGAATATTTAGATCTTCAAGGATTTGAAGAATCTACTGTAGCGACTATATCAACACAATTTTTGTATCCAGTACAGACTCAAAACTAAAACAAGATAAATGATGCATAACCCACTGTTAGATTTTATGGAAATTTTACCTGTATCCAACAAAGTCTGGAGATGAATATGTGGATATGTAATTTGCAACATTGTCAACCAAAAGAGGCAGATAAATTCCATTGAAACCAACTGACTTGAATGCTGCATTGTAGAGGTGAGGACTTTTGCTGTGACCAATAGGCTTTCCAATAACACCATGTACTTTGGTATCAGCCCCTATCTGTCTAAAATTATACAGATCCAACAAATCTTTAATGGTTGGTTGCCCAGGAGCTGATGCTACTCCAGCCTCAATGGAACCAAAAGTGAGAAATCCTCCAAATTTTGCTGCAAGTATTCTTGACATCAGACCTCTCTCACCCATTACCAGTCCTATCATTGGGACCTACAATTGAATGGAGAGTCATTAATCAAGCCTATAAAAGACTTCAGCGACAACTTTATTCCGACCCCTTTGTTTTTTTGTGGTTTTCATAAAACAGAACAAAAAACTTATTGTGCAACTAAGAAAAAGGAGGTTACAGAGATGCAGATGATGCATTTTGATGATCTCACAAACAAATGTAATCGTCATACAGTGATTTAACATGCTTGAATTTCATCTCCAGCATATCAATTACCGATATGTGAATCCTACAGTTCCTAAAATCCGATCACAGCATATCAATTACTTACTTGTGAATGCACAAGCACTTGAAACATTCGTGCATTGTCCACAATGTCTAAAGCCGTTGTTGCAATCTTCACAATGTCAGCTCCAGTAGCTTGTATCCTGGCAACAAGGTCAGCAATGTCCTCTACAGATGGAGTACATTCATAATTGTGAGAAGAAACAATAATCTTGCTCTTTTCAGGTTTCTTCCCTTGAATGGAACTGAAGAACTCTTGAGCTGCCTGCAAGAGGCAATTCAATTTTTCAATAACATGTTCATTGACACAGTCAAGGTAAGGCTATATTTAGTGAGCTATAATGGAACGAAATATAATGTAATAAAAGGCATTTCTAATATAACATTTATACTAGAAATGCCTTTGATTACATCGCTTTACATTCCATTACAACTCACTAAATGTAGATCAAGCATTTTAGCCAGTGACTTTTTCAACTTCAAATAGACAATATAATATCCCAACCTTTAGTTCAACATCAATAAAATCTGATCCTAATTCCATGGCAAGGCGAAATGCTTCTTGACGCTTGCTTTCATCACCATCATACTGGCCACCCTCCCATTTTGGTCTAAGAGGTAAATAGTTCAAGAGAAAAATCATTCATAGAAGTAAAAAAGTGTGGATATTAAATTAGACCAACATTTGGGTGAGTTGTAACACAACAGATCAGTTCAAAAAATCTTACAAGACCAAAATACAAATAGGGAATGACATACTTTGTGTCTCTATTTTTAATACTTTTTCTGCACAATTCTATGTCAAGGAAAAGCAACAAATTTCCATAGTTTGCAGTCTAAAATAGGTTTCAAGCCCAAAATACACAAACTAAACATTGAGATTCTATCTTAATCCATAAAAAAAAATAAATAAATAAATAAATTTTGTGATTCATTACCTATAAGTGATAAGAGTTGGTAAAGGACTTTGCTTAATCAAGGTTTCAAGATCTTGTGAAGGACTGAAGTTCTTCAGGAAATCCAACCGAATTTCAACAAGGTCAGCCCCATATTCCTTTGCCTTTCTCATTTGAACTAGCATTTGATCAACTGATTCTGCCATTACCGGAGCACATATTTGAGTGGAATTTCTTCGAGCTCCCTCCTCAATGCGAAGATCAAGAGTAGTCAACTGGAACCCACCAAAAAATTTTCAAAAAAGAAAAAGTTCAATAAGTGAATATATAGGAAAAACTATCAAGATTTAAAAACAATCAAACGAACTTGGATTTCTCTCTAAAGTCTCATTTGCGTCTTTCTTTTCCCTGAATAAAATTTCTTGTAAAGCAATGAAAGAAAATAAAAAATAAATCGAAATTAAAAAAAAAAATCTGATATAATTTGCAATCTCAATATTTTTTATAAAATAAATCAAGAAGCTCCTATTGGTACTATAAAAGTGAAGGAAACGAAAGCTAATGTAAATTCAAATATCATATTCTGAATTCTACAAAGCTGAAGACAATCGAAATCTATTAATGAACGATACCCTGTGCACCAACCATTTAAACTCACCGCATTTGAATAGTTAGGATTCAAGAACAACAGAATTAGACTCGAAACTTCTAAAAAAAACGAGATCAAACATCAACTTCTTACACGTTTTGGATACAGAAACTAAAACAACATAAAGCATCGATCATGTTTTCTTTCTTTACCATCAGCTTCCAAGAAACCAAACAGAAAAATTAGAAAGTTGACGACGAAAATAGCAGAAATAGAAAGTTACCGGTACACTGCCGGGAGTCATTATTTCTATCTGTGTCAATTGTATGCTGTTGTTGCTTCCGACCAGCCAGAGAAAGCAAGTGACACAACTGTGCGATTGATGATGATCTCAAGAGGGAGAGGTGGTCTACATTAGGTGTGAGTGGGTTAGGTGTATATAAATAGCAGAAGAAATGAAGTTTGATGGGCTTTGACGTAGAGGAATGTGTTTCTCAATTCTCACTTTCTTTGCATAGAGGTTTAAAAAGAAGAACGTTAGCTGGTTCTTTTCAGCTCTTAGAACTGCAGATTGCTTTCTCTACCAATTAATCTCTCCTCCTTATTTTTTTTTCCCCCTGATTTGTTGATTGATCTATTTATTCTTTGCTGCGTTGACTCCTTTTTACCATAGTTTTGATTTTTCAATTTTTAATAATAATTCATTTGAAAATATTAGTATTATCTATAAACTTGTTGATCAATGAATTATAATTTCAATTTTGGAAAATCGTTTTCAACCGTAAACGACAGCGTAGAGTTGAGCAACTCAACCAACCGAATTGGCAATTCCTCGTCTAAGTTACCTGTTGGTTGGCTGGACTCGGCGGCTAGGATACTTATGGTTGGTAGACTTCAAAAGTTCGTTTTACCAAATTGTCCATCGTCAAGTTAATATCTTAATTAAAATATTAAAGCATCTAATTATATTGTCTGACCTACGGTTAACAAAGGTTTTGTTTTTTACTGTAACGGTTAGCAAAGGTTTGATAAAACCTATTAATCATATTATATTTTAGATTTTTTTTGTTTTTTTTGTAATTTTTCAAATTTGCAATGAATAATATGAGAAAAATATTTAAAATGACCTTCAACAATAATTTTAATAATGTGCTAAATTTTCAAATTTGCATTATATTGTTAGAAGTCGAATAAATTGATCATCTACTAACTTTACAATATAAACTAAATTAAAAATATATTAGAATTGTATTTGGCCGGAATCAATATATCTTCATACTCGCATCTTTAATTGATAATTGAATGAAATTTATATTTTAGTTTTATAATATTTTTTTTATATCATAGGTGTGCTCGTGCCATATCAGGCCCATAAAGCGAAACGCTCTAAAGAATTTTTTTTCATTCATAAATTTAAACGCTCAATATTTTATTTAAGAGATCTAAATTTTTTCTATTCACACAAATTCTCGTTGGTCAGTTTTATAATAATTAATAAAAAATAGAAATAGATAAGTTATTTTTTGATTTTTGTTATATAGGTATTCCTTAATGTTTGTTATGGGTATTTGTTTAGATTTGGGTTGGCTTTTAAGGCTAATAATTGACTGGATCATATATTATTATCATAATACATAAAGAGCAAATTGGCTTCACACTATTCACAAGTGTAATTTTAAATTTTGCCCAATTTGTCTTTTTAAATCTTTTGTATTTGTCATCAAAGATTTTGTTTTTTTCCCCTTTCATTTTTCATTTTCTATTATTCTTTCTATTTCTTAATTTTACCTGAACATATACAGAATCCAATTACCATAGTACATTGAGATTATATTGAATATGTTTTGGCTAAAATCGAAAATTTTTTTATTCAAATTACCTTCTAAACTTTATAATTTATGTGCAATTTACCTCGAAATGTATGCGAAAATCTAGACAAATTCAAAATAAATTGCACGTGAACTACAAGTACATGGGGTAAATTAAACCAAAAAATTAATTTTATAGCTTTTCTTTTTCCTAAATAAAAAGTTTAGGGGTGAAATTGAACTCTATTTTGCGTGAGTGTATATATATTCTTGTCCATTTTTAGTTATCACAAATAAAAATTTTTCTCTTATAATATTAAATTGAGTGGTATTTTTGTCCTTATAAGAATTTGAGGGATATTTTTGAAATTGTCATTATTGTTTTGCTTTTGATGGATATTATTTAATTTCTAAAAATATCTCATTTAATGAACTCGTAATAATATATAGAAATGATTCCTCCATAAGTAAAGCAAAATAACCAGAGTCTCACTAATTAAAATTCTTAAACAATATTTATTCATATAACTTAATAATTAAACAGTAATTAATTAATCACTAGCTAGAGCTTGTGATGGCAAAAACTGAAAAAAAAAAAAAAAAAAAAATTTTATTCATAATAACTAATAATTAAACAGTAATTAATTAATCACTAGCTAGAGCTTGTGATGGCAAAAACTGAAAAAAAAAAAAAAAAACAATGAATATATCTTGAGTCTCTCACTTATGCCATGTTTCTTCCAAATGAGTTGCCTGAAGGCAAAAACTGAAAAAAAAAAAAAAAAAACAATGATGATATCTTGAGTCTCCACTTATGCATGTTTCTCCATGAGTTGCCTGAACAATTCTTCTGGTGCTGTAATTAAAAAAAGAAAAAAGAAAAAATTAAGATTAATTAATACTCAAAATTAATCATTTAATTTTTGTTAATCTTACCAGGCAAGCCAGTGAAGTTCTTGTATTGTTCAAAGCCTTGACGGATTAACATTTCCGTTCCATAAACAATTACAGCTCCGCTTTCTTTCGCTTCTCGTAAGAGTCTTGTGTCTTTAGGTGTGTAAATCGCATCAAACGCTAGGCAGTAATGTTTTAAGACATGCTGCAGCATACAGAAAGGCTTATTTAGCAGATAGATAAACGCTCATGGCTCTGTCGGGCAACAACTTTCTAGAACTAACATGTAGCTTATAATTAAATTTTTTTGTCATTTTAAATTTAATAGCTAATTTCTTACTTATGTATATATATAATACGAGAGAGAGGTCAGTCAAACCTTTGGTAATGGAGTAGCATCATAATTCGGTTTCATTCCAACAGAAGTTGTATTTGCAAGAACCATTCCGTCTTCTGGATGGAAATGCTCTGCTTCTGCTAGTGTCATTGCTTGACCTCCAACTTTATCGGCCAACTCCTTTGCTCGTTCTGTCATAATACATAATTTATTTGATTACGTTATGTTACATTTCGTCATTAGTTCATATCTAAATGCAGTATCATATTCTCATATACCATATGTTCGATTGGCGACTACAACTCTGGCTCCTTTTTGTGCAGCGCCATAGGCAAGTGACTTACCAGCTCCGCCAGCTCCCAGAACCACAAAGAGTTTACCTTTTAAGGGCGAGGTTCCAGCAGGAACTGCACCATTTAATTCTGTACATAACAAAACCAAGTTAGATAGCCATGGCAGAAAATAACGAAATCCCATCAAATAATTAAAAAAATGCTCTAAAATCATTTTCTGAAAACAGTTTCAACTACAATACACACAAAATCTCAGTTAGATATATACCTCTTAGTCCATCCTCAATGGCAGAGATGGCACCGATATAGTCAGTGTTATAAGCCATCAAGGTTCCATCTGGTCTCCTGACAATGTTGTTGATAGCTCCAATTTTCTGTATATATTAAGTAATGATTCAATAATTAATATCCGTACAAATAATAGAGACAAGATATTTCTTTATTTAATTAATTACCCTAGCAATTGGGTCAATCTCATCCATGCATTTAAGTGCAACTTCCTTATGAGGAATAGTGCAACTGCAAGCCAAAATGAAATTTAGATTAGCAGTTTACTCTAATATTTGTTTCTTTTTATTGGGGTTTCGAACTTGTAATATCATAGTCTTGGAGATGACTGTAATACCTGCATCCAGAAGCAAAATCAACAGAAGAATAGGTGTTGAAAAATTTCTCCACATCATCCACAAGAAAATGCATATAAACTGCGTTAAGACCGACAGATTTAAAAGCTGCATTGAACAAGAGAGGACTCTTGCTATGTCCAACAGGTTTCCCAATAATGCCATAAACTTTGGTATCAGGCCTTATAAGTCTAAAGTTGTATAAATCCAGCAAATCCTTTACAGTTGGTTGTCCAGGAGCTGATATAGCACCTGCCTCAAGAGCACCATAAGTCAGGTACCCGCCAAACTTGGGGCTAAGCAACCGCGAAATCTGTCCCCTCTCACCCATAACAATTCCAATTACTGGAATCTGTAAAGTTAAATGAAAACAACTTAGAATGAATTAATAAAACCAAATAACTCAAGAAATTAATTAAATATTATAATTACCTGAGAGTGAACCATGATTCTGAAAATGCGAGCACAGTCTGTAATGTCTAATGCAGTTGTTGCAATCTTGATAATGTCAGCTCCAGTAGCTTGTATTCTTGCAACAAGATTGGCAATGGCCTCAGCTGATGGTGTATTATGAAAATTGTGAGAAGAAACAATGACTCTGAAGTTATCAGGCTTCTTTCCGTATATTGAACTATTAAAGTCATGAGCAACCTGAAAATGTAATAGATGAAGATATAAGAATTATAACCTAAAATTAACAGAAACTAGTTTTCTTTAACCAAGAAGTGGTTAATTACCTCAAGTTCAACATCCACATAATTAGCACCCAATTGCATTGCTAAACGAAGTGCATCTTGTCGTTTTGTTTCATCACCCTCATATTGACCACCTTCCCAAACTGGCCTGAAAGGCTCATGAGACATATATTACAGACATGCATATGGTGGATATATTATATATATATATGCAAAAAACGGTTTGACCTTTTGGTTGGTACCTGTAAGTGACGAGAGTGGGCAAGGGAGAGCGTTTGATGAGGATTTCAAGATCTTGTGTAGGACTAAAGTTTCTGAGGCAGTCAAGCCGGATTTCTACAACGTCAGCACCAATTTCTTTAGCCTTTTGCATCTCAATCAACATTTGATCAACTGTGGTTCCCATTAATGGAGTACATAGCAAAGTAGGACTGCTTTGAACTTCTCTATTACTTAGTTGAAGATCAGACATGGTGAACTAAAACATGTAAGACACCAGAAAAAAGAAAAAATATAAAATGGTCATTCAAACAAATAACAATTCATTCAGATAATAAAAGTTAAGCTTATTTGCCTGAGTTGAACTATTGAACAGTCAAATTTTACTTGAATGAATAAGTTTCATTTTAGAGGAAGAGAGCGATGTCGATTATAATAAGAGGAGGTGAAGTATATGCTACTCCTTAATCATTCGATTCAAGCAAACGGCCTCCTATAACCGATGAATTTTAACTCAGCGGTCTGAAGTCATTCCTAAGAATAAGAGAGAAAAAAATAATTTACGTACCCGAAGGCTTCCCATGGCGGAGAATGGTGATGGTGGTGCTGTTGTTGAGAATCGGGCGGTTCAGATTCTTAATTAGGAGCTTAATTATATAACTTAGAAGAGTATAGTTTATGGATTTTATATATACACACAGGCTTGGAAACTGAAACTACTAAGGTGCACATATATATTATATAAGAGCAAGTTGAGAAAGTATTTTTTGTTAGTTATAGAACTTTTAGTACTCGTGACTGGAACTTTCGGTAGCGTAATTAGCCTGCAAGTACTAGTAGTAATTTAGGTGAGTGCTCAGCTTAATTGAAAGGTAGGTGGTGGCTGATGGGTTCAAATTAGCATGCAGTTTAGCATTTTATAATTAAAAGCTTAATTAATCCAACTTTGAAGTTTGATAGTAAATATTGTTAATCCAAAGATCTTAATTAGTTTTATTAATTTAATTACCCCCAAAAAGATTTTACTAATGAAATAATATTATTTTTCCCTTTTAATTATTAGCATCTTAACTAGTACCTTAGTTTTGAATAACAAACTTTCTTTCCAGTCTTTATATATATAACTAGTTTTCTTCCTTTCTTTCTTTCTTTCTTTCTTTACCTAACATTAATATTGGATACCTAGTTATAGCTATCAAAGTCACAGGAAGGAGATGGCGGGAAGCTGGTGACTCGACTCCACCCGACCCGACTTATTAATTGTATGAAATACTATTTTGTATGGGATTTGATATTGATCATTGATTTAATACTATGTTTCCAATGAATCTTTATAAAATTTATTTAAATTTCATTTTCTCGAAACTGAATTTTATACTACTCAACTAAAATTTATTATTATAATTTAATTACATTACATGTTTTAACTTTATTATTTATTTCAAATAGAAAGTTGAATTTAAATCTAAAGAGTCGTACTAAATGGTTCAGTTTGGATTTGACATAATTTTCACTGTAGCGAGTTAAATTGTTTATAATGCCCTCAGCAAATTCAGTGCGGGGAATTTGCCCATAATATCTATAGGGGCATTTTAGGTATTTTCAAACAATTATAATGAAAATTGTGTTACACCCAAGTTGGAATAAATATATTTTTCTGAAATCCAAAAATATGTGAAATGAAACGAAGGCTTTCAGGGTGTGGGTTGCTCTGTTTCATTGGTTTGTCTACCTTTAACTTTTATGGATGTTAGTAGGAATCCTCGGCCCAATGTCTTCAACCATCAGCTCCCAAAAATGGGCTCTGAGTTATGTGGCCCGATTAAAAAATAAAAATAAATAGTTAATCAGACGTACATAATGTAGTATTATGAAGCTAAAAATTAAATTTAAATTAATGATAATTATTAATTACTCCTACTTTGTGTACCTCATGGGCTCCCTGCTCAACACATGTCTTTATCTCTATTATGGCCAGAAAAAGGTAGGAACTTAAACACTGAAAGGGGCCCACCCACTCTTTCACATTCTTATTCAACAAATAATTAAAAAAAATTAAAAATTACAAAATCACCAGCTTCGATCGTCTTCCTTGATCGAGATCTCTAATCACTAATCAGTTACCACAACTCTCTCGTAACAAAAACTGCGAAGGAAATTCGCAGAGACGAAATTAAACGACAATAAACCAACTTACCATCAATTCTCTCAGTTTCTCTTCGTTTCATCTCACCCGCGGTGAATTTCCGGTACGATACTGCAATCTCACTTCGATCTCAGGTGTCTCTCATCTCCTTTTCACATATCATAATCTTTCTCTTTTCTTTACAATCTCATCGTCGCACTAGATTTTGATTTTTATCTTTGATTTTGATTGGTGTGGAACAACTGTATGGCTATAGTTTGAAATTAGAGAGCAGCAAATTCATTCGGTTGATCTATACATTGGTTTCAGGGATAAACTGTAAGATAATAAATTGACAGAACGATATTGAACTAATTTTTAGGGATTAGAAGTTGTTAAAATTTCGGTTGAGTTTGGATTTCCTGGTAACTTCCATTAATGTAGTCTTATTGTTTGATTGATAGGCTATGATTTTAGTTTTTCATGCGTATTTTTTAGTATTTGTTAATTATCATCTGTTTAACTCTGTGTGTATATATATATGGAAAAGAAATTGTTAGAAAAGATCAGGGTGAGTCTGTCCAGTTTACCTATGGAATGATTTTGCATCGCATCTCTTTTTGATATTAAGATTTCTTTGATGTGTGCCAATTTAAAAGAATATGATTTTCCTTCATTGAAGGAAAAATTATTTTCATTTTCTATCTCAAGTAGATTCTTGCTATTGATTGATGACCTTGAATGTTAATGTTTGGTTTAGAGTTTCTGAAGGATGTCGGGGCAAAGCCAGAGGTTGAATGTAGTTCCTACAGTCACTATGCTTGCTGTCATGAAAGCTCGCCTTGTTGGTGCCACAAGGGGTCATGCCCTTCTGAAGAAGAAAAGTGATGCTTTAACTGTGCAGTTCCGTCAAATTCTCAAAAAGATCGTCACTGCAAAAGAATCAATGGGAGATATAATGAAGTCGTCTGCGTTTGCTCTCACTGAAGCGAAATATGTTGCGGGGGAGAATGTTAAGCATGTTGTCCTTGAGAATGTCCAAAGTGCATCTCTTAAAGTTCGATCTCGGCAAGAAAATGTTGCTGGTGTGAAGCTGCCTAAGTTTGAGTATTTCACTGAAGGTGAGACCAAGAATGACCTCACTGGGTTGGCCAGGGGCGGCCAACAGGTTCAGGCGTGTCGTGCTGCTTATATAAAATCAATTGAAGTTCTTGTTGAGCTTGCATCGCTTCAGACATCATTCTTAACACTGGATGAGGCAATCAAGACGACAAATCGTAGGGTTAATGCACTGGAGAATGTTGTGAAGCCTAGAATCGAGAATACAATAAATTATATTAAAGGAGAGTTAGATGAACTTGAAAGAGAGGATTTCTTCAGGTTAAAGAAGGTACAGGGCTACAAGAAGAGAGAAATTGAGAGACAGCTTGCAGCTGCAAAGCAATTTGCTGAGGAGCAGTTTGCAGAGAAAGTTTCTTTGCAGAAAGGGATTTCGTTAAAGTCAGCTCATAATTTGTTGTCAGTAGCAGAGAAGGACGAGGACATAATTTTCTGATGCAGATGTTCATGTATATGTTCTTGCTGCCTGTTCTGCTTTCCTGTGTACTGGAAGATTTTGTAATATTATCCAGGAAGTAAACTTCAAACATGTTCCTATTTATTGTGTTTTTATTATCGAATTCTCTTCATTGTAACAAATGAAAAAAATATTTGTCATCAGTCTTCAGTTTGTTTACTTCAGCACATTCTTTCCCAACAAATATGAGTTTGCCAAAACCTGAGCTTGCAGCTTGCAAAATGGTAATTATGTCAACTGAATGGGTATGCTCCTGAAAGTCTTGATCTAACAATTTCTGTCTTCAGGATCCTTATTCTGTTAATTTAGCAAGTTTATGATTCTGGCCCCTCTAGTCCGGTGCTTGAATTTGTAAATCAGTCCAGATCCTCAACAGTCGATGCTCATAACTTTAACCTATATATTGTTTCCATATATGGAAAGGATTAGAATTTGGAGTCGTGGCTGGTAGGATGAGAGCAGTACTTGTATTTTAGAATACTCGTATGAGTATAGATAGTGAAATTATTACCGGTATAAATTTAGATTTGGATACCCGCTACTTATTTATTGTTATATTAATAAATACGGGTTTGGATACCTGCTACTTATTTATTGTTATATTAAATGAGTTTGGTAATAGATACCCATGGATATTTATCTATTATTAATAAAAAATATATTTTAAATACATTTGAATTTGAATAATTTAAAATTTACGAAATCTTACCCATTAAGGTGTATTTTAAATTGGTTTTGGACATATGCATATAATAAAATTTTAAATAGATTTAGACATGATTACTTTATTTGAAAGAATTTATAATAGTGAAACGTAGTAAATTTTTATACGGATTTATAACAGTTACACGACGTAGTAAAGAATAGTGTTACTGAGTAACTTAAATTTCGCAGACCTCGCTTCCATCCCCAGTGGCCGGATCTGGATTTGCAAATATCAAAAGTTTTAAAGGCCCAACTAGCAATTTTCTTTTTGTATGTTAAGGATAGGCAATACACTGTGCAGACAGGCGTCAGATTTCCACAGGACTTCTACTGTAGTCTATATATATCTATATATATGTGCGCGCGCCACCGCATCTCATCTCTCCAGAAGATCGAGAGATACAGAGGAAGCTAAATATTCGTTTCTTTGGTTTGTAAGCTTTCTGCTAGGTAAGATAAGCCTATTTATCTTTTCCGTATGCAAACTGTTTTGCTTTTATTCAAGCTATTAGTTACGAACTTACAATCCTTGCTCGTTCTTTCAATTCTTGGATTTCAGACAGGATGCCGTTAGAATGCTTCATATGGATTCAACACTGTTGGAATGAAAGATTTAAAAAGTTCCTGAATCGAAAAGAAGGAAAATTTCAACATCTTCCTGATAGTATCATTGTTGAAATCTTAAGTAGGCTACCTTCAGAACAACTTAGCAATTGTCAACTCGTTTGTAGAAAATTTAGGGATTTAACCTCCACTCCTTATTTTCGTGAAATCCACAGCGTCAAAAGAGCTTCTCCAATTGTTCTTGTTCAATATTTCAACCCTGGTATTCATGATAAGGATATGCAAGTTTATCTTCTCGACGAAAAAACCAAGGACGAGAACCAGAAACTGAATTGTACGGGTCGTTTCTTCATGTATTGTCTTATTCTCTGTAGCTGTAATGGGTTGATTTTATTTGACTCGAGATGTAAATTGTGCATAAACAACCCTTTGACTGCAGAATTAATATTCTTAAAAAACCCTTATCAATCAGGTGGTTTTGGATGTGGGTTTTACTTTCACACATCCGAAAAAGAATATAGGTTGCTTTATTTGCATTCTAAAAGCAACTATTTGAGTATTTTATATGCAGCCCTTCAGATGATGAACAATGGAGAAGCCTTTGCACTTTTCTTTACAAGCCAAATTATCAGGTACCGCCTGTAATTGCAAATGGGTTTCTTTATTGGATTGCCAGTTATAAAAGAACTGCTGATGCTGATTATGCTTCTATATGCAAAGCATCTATCGTTGCATTTAATATTGATACCGAAGAATTCAAGATTATGGCTCATCCTGGTAATTTATGTAGTCTGCCTCGAATCGAGCATAGCCAGTCAAAAATGCAACTTGTACGGATAGAAAGTGATGATAACTTGTTGTTTTGTCGATTGAATGAGAAAGATTACATAAAGATTTGGGTGCTTCAAGATTCTGCAAATTGGATTTGGGTTGAGAAATATAATGTTGATTTGAAATGGGACTTGAGAATTTACCAATTCTTCGATCATGCTGGTCCCGACAATGATATAAGGCTTGTGAACATCCAGGATGGAGAACTGTTACTCTTTTGGTCTAATAGAGGACTGTTTAGGTATCCCTTCCTGCGGAAAACGATGAGGGAAATCAAAAGAACAATAGCAGGAAAGGAAATATCCAACCTAACAACAGAGAATTTTTTATCATAACTTACACCAGAGCTTTGAGTCTTCAGGTTTCAAAGGTTAGAGGAGTAGGGTTTTGAGTACTTAGCTGCATGTTTACAGTGAGAAATCTCAAATTTGAGGAATTCCTTTTATTTTCAGATTTCTTTTTATCATGAAGTATTATAATCCCTTTGAGGATGATGATAATAAATTTCCCGGTTAGATATTCTTCTTTAAATACTGTTCAAACTAGTTTGAACAATTTATTAGGTTAGGTTTATCAATAATACATTTGCAGTTAAATGACGGTGAAATTTCCAATTACAACAATCTTTTTTGCGATGCAATGCATCAGAACTTGGCTAAAACAATCTCTCGCATGAAATCTTCTGGCGCTGCAAAAAGGAAAAAACACAAACAGCCAACCAGCAAAAAGTGAGATCTAAATCATACCAAGGAATTACAGAAAAAAACATCATATCAAGGAATCATGAAGGTTGAAAGTTGGCAATTCAAGCTAATCAGGATTTAAGAACAGCAATAGAACAAAAATTTTAAGCAGAATTTAATGGATAAACAGTCGAATATTTTTGAAGTTAGCCAAAAGCAGACTCAATGTGGATTAGCCAATGTCAGAGATAAGAGGAAAGAAATAGAATAGATACCTTCTCTGCCTGTGAAGAGGTTGAACTGGCCGATTGCCTGTCTGAGAAACATTTCGACTCCGCTTACTATGATTGCTCCTGCTGCTTCAGCTTCTTTTAATAGTCTGGTTTTTCTAGGTGTATACACAGCATCAAAGACCAGCTGGTAGATTCCCAAAGTTTCCTTTAAAAAGTGTTGAAAGAAGGTTTTAGTAAATGAAACTTGAATGGAATTTGATTTTAGCTGTAAAATAGAGAGTACCTCGGCCACAGGAATTCTCTCTGTATTTGGATGCATCCCCAATGGTGTTGCATTCGCAAGGATAGCGTCAGTTTCTGGCCGAAAATGAACCAGATTTTTGAAAGGCTGAGCTTCACCCGAAACAGCATGAGCTAAAGACTTTGTTCTCTCTTTTTTCGAATGAACATGACAGATGGAAAATAAACTTTAGATGTTCCAGTTCATTAAGAGACCAAAAAATAATAAAAATAATAATGTATCTACCAAAGTCAATGTCGAAAATGATTATACGGGCTCCTCTACTTTTAGCACCAAATGCAAGTGCTCGTCCTGCCCCTCCAGCACCAACTAGCACAAACTGTCTTCCAGCTAATGAAGAGCTGAAAGATGTTCTGCCATTGATGTAACCTTGTTCTGTAATATTCAAATGCACAATAGCAACATGTCAACTGCTACATTTGCTTATCTATCAGTGATTATAATTGACTTCAGAAAGCATTAAAATAGGACACTTCAAATTTTTACTGTCAAGGAAGTAATTTCTGTACCTTTTAGAGCATCCTCAATTGCAGTTATCGAAGCCTCACAGTCTGTATTATAACCTATCAGCTTCCCATCACTAGGCCTCCTAACAATGGTGTTAACTGCACCTATAGACTGATAAGCGTATAAAGTTTATTACACTGAAATATACCAAGATAGGATTTGCAATTATAATCACATAACATGATGATAGATCAAGCTGATTATCAAGTTCACATATTTTAGAGGAAAATAAAATTAGCATGAAACTTTTAAGACAACCTTAGCAAGTGGATGAACTTCATCACAAAACTCAACAACAGCTTCCTTGTATGGAAATCCAACACTACAGACAAAAGAACAAAATGATCCATTAAGATAACTATAAGTAGAAAAACAGAATATGTAGCTACCAATATTGAAAATGCCAGAAAGAAGTTAATAATTAGTGTAACCAAGCAATGTATAGCAAACAAGAAAACAAACAAACATCATTTACCTCAGCTAGTACTAATCCTTTTTATGCATAATAAACACATATAAACCAAACAAAACTTGAACTTCTCAGATGATATTACCAAATAATTAATAAGAAGCATGTGTTCTCTTAACTTTGGAGCAGAAATAAGTTGCACAGTGCATACCTAAAACCGGCATAGTCAGGGCTAGAGTAGACACTAAAGAATTCCTTGAGATCATCAACAAACATGGGCACATATATTCCATTATAGTTTACATGTCTGAATGTAGGATTATGCAATATGGGGCCTTTGCTGTGGCCAACTGGTTTAGAAATTAGACCGAAAACTTTAGTATCTGAATTGATGCGCTCAACCTTATAGGCTTCTCTAAGGCTGTCTAAAGTAGGCAGACCAGGAATCAAATTTCCTTCTATGGAGCCATAGACTAAAGAACCACCAAATTTTGGGGACAATATTTGGCTTATGAGACCTCTTTCTCCTACAGAGTATGCAATTAATGGCACCTGCAGTTGTCAACAAAGTTTGAAATTATTTTTCACGCACAGAAATTTAAAGGCATTCCTGATATTTCAATGATATGAATCATTAGGTCCTTTATTATACAATCTCTTGGTAATACGTGCCACGCCTAGATAGTTATTTATGTTCTATCTGATCATTTATTATTTTCAATATGTATAAAAGGCATTACGGTTTATTACGATCCCATACCTGAGAATGTAAAAGCAAATAAAAAATTCTTTGCAGTTCTGTAATATTATTTGCATTTGAAACAAGTTTGATAATATCTGCTCCAGCAGCTTGCATGCTCCCAACCAGATGGCTAAGATTTTCTTTTGGAGGGGTTGCACCAGTGAGATAACATGATACAATAATTTTGCTATCAGTTTGATGTGTCTTTTTCAGTTCCCCTATCATATCAGAAGCCACCTGAATTATCAAAGCATACAAGTGAGGTAAAGTTTAGCATTCATAATTTCTTAAATGATTATGTTACGATGTGAAATGGATTCTTCAAAAAACATCTGAATGCAGGATCGAGAACTACCTTGAGTTCTAAATCAATATAATCAGCTCCCAGTTCATGAGCCAAACGAAGTACTTCCAACCTCGTGTGCTCATCTCCTTCAAAAAGACCACCTTCACATTTTGACCTGGAAAAATTGAAACTTTCTCTTCATGGACAATCACTTTCAACAAATTAAATGCATAAATGTCATATTATATATAGGAGTGTGAGGCTTCCATAGGAGTTTGCATATATGGAAAGGATAGGTAAATGTGCACATATATCCTTCTAAATTCATTATCTTGTTCTAAAATTTCTAATCACCATTGCTAGTAGAAAGACTAAAATTACTTCAAATTCCAATACAGAACGTAAACATTAACAAGTCATGGAGGAGAACTCCATCCCCATTGCACTCTTGATAAAAGCTTGGAGTGGGTTCCAGTTCCATTCCTCAATGTCGAATGTGAAAGCGACTGCACTATATTTAAATGAAAAAAAAAAAATCAATTATTAGACCAATTTGTTTCCCACAAGTAACTGGGTTGCGTACTGCATTGAAACCTTAGCATGGCCTTATCTTCTTTGTTAAGCTCAGATAAGGCATTTTTTTTACAGCCTTCCTTTTTTGTTTTCTTACTCGGAGGGAACAAAGCCACATTTATAACTTTTTGGCATATTTACTTTATACGAAATAGTAATACAAATTACATATTTCCTGGTAACAACAAAAGACTAAAGCATGGAAAAAAGTAAATACTAAAAGGTTACACGCAGAGAATAATTCCAATTGAAACTCTAGGAAACCTATAAATCCTAATCATAGAAAAGAAATTTAAATCACAAGCAAAAGTTCAATACTATACCGATACACAATAATCACTGGCAAGGGCTTCTTTCTGAGGATGGTTTCAAGGTCTTGGCCAGGCTGAAAGTTCTTGATGTAGTCCAACCTGACCTCAACAACATCAGCACCCTGTGACTTTGCACTGTACATGTCCCTAACCATTTGCTCAACAGATTGAGCCATTAGTGGAGCACAAACCATTGCAGAACTATTCAATAATCCAACGTGACCCATTAGGCCAAAAATCAATAGAGAAGATTAAAATGAGAATAAAAGCAACGTTGATTGAAAGCAAACAAATATCGTAAAAGACAGTTGATGAGTGGGTATTGATGGGACAAGAATTTAAGGACAGGCAAAATGAAAGAAAATATTTAAAAAAAAAAAAAAAACCCACCAACAACCCAGAATTAGGAGAGAATATGGCAAGCAAAGTTGTTGGATAGGAATTACACCTAGTTAATTCATTTTATAGCCAAAAACTCTCAGATAAGGTTTGAAGGGTTTGGTTTTGAAGAAAATAAAAAATTAAAATGCCAAGTTGAATCCATAAGCAGGCAAAACATAAACTATAAAAGGAAAAAAAAAAAAATGCTGGTGTGAACTATATTCACTGTAGCATTTTGTATTAAAAAGGGCTACAGAAAAAAGTAGGGCATCATAGCCAAGAGTTGGTGAGATCTCTTTCTCAGATTCAGGAGGGTACTGAAGCATATAAATAGAATAGACTTCCGTAAAAATAGGAGTCGTGTTTGAAAAAATAAAAAATAAGTCCAAGATTGCATTATTTGGAAGCTATTTTAACTAGTTAATGAATTTAGGCACCGTGTCAAGGAATTAAGATGGCTAGGCTTTGACTTCATTTGATTGGTGGGTGTGGTGGGTGAGACTGGAACAAGAAGATTGGGTCATGGCATGGCCTAATGATTATCCATGTAGAAGACAGATAAATTAAGCTTCAATCTTTATCATGATTCTCCATAAAAAAATAAATAAATAAAAGCTTTAATCTTTTTCAAACTTGGACTGCAACAGATTTCACCTTGTACAGGAGGAATTATTACCCTTCTTTCCTCCTCAACACATTAAAATTTTGGAAGCCAAAAAATAGAGGAAAAAGAATTATTCTCTTCCCCATCGTTAGACTCCAAGAAATACACAGAGCTGAACTGTTCATTAGGAAGAAAGAAAGAGAAGATGGAAAAAGGCAAATAGCTGTATACACCTAATGCTTGCTGTGTCTGTGAAAGTGTACATTTTGCTTTTGTCGTGGACTGGACTGTGAGATGGCAGAAGTAGCCAAGTTGCTAAAGAAGGACGACGACTATAGATTGTGACGAGGAAATATCTGTCGCTTGGATGAGGCGGCACGTCTTAGAATCTAGGCTTTGTCAAGTGGGCCACCCCAAAACCTACGTGGCTTTTCGTGTTTTCTTTTTTCTTTTTTGACAGAGTAATAGTGGGGCCAGTGCCTTTTACTGGTCTCACGTCATCCGTATTCTGTAACCAAGACATGAATATTATTATTTAAGACCAAGAAAATGACTTTAAGGTTGTTTGGTTGGTGGATATCAACATCTAAGATCTTTATCTTATCTACTTATTTACATTAAAAAGTATTTTAGCACAAATTTGATCTGACGGTCCATGATTTAACAAAACTCTGCTGCAGCCTGCACGCATTCTCGTGATGTGAATGCTAGTTATTCATTGTGGTGTAAAATAATGTTTATTATGTATCATATATTATTTTTTTTATTTTTCATTTTGACGTGTTATATATAAAAAAATATTTTCTACTTTTTTTAATGACTTTTAATAATTATTTATTTTTAAATATTTATAAATAAAAGATCACATAAAAATATTAAATTGGAAAAAAATAATCTTATCATTAGTTATTTTTATAAGATTAAAGGAGTCTAAACCATTCATGCTTTTTTATTTTGATTTTGTTTTTTCAAAACCAAAAGTTGGTTAATTGAAAATTAAACTGATAGAACAGATTAAAAACACTTCCTATGATTTCTTTTCTGTTTTGATAACTCTGTGCTCTCTTTTAAGACATCGAAAGGATTAGACTTTAATAATTCAATCTAAACTCAGACTTGTCTCATCTTGTTATAGCAATTCATTAATATATGAAATTACTTTTACCAAGAAAAGCAGGAATTTTTATATATATACCTTCGCTTTGATCAAGACTCCACTCTCTGAGGTCCAATGAACCAGATGATTGTCAAGACCCATTTGACCAATGGAGTTAATAGATTGATTGCACCTATGTGGAAAATCACACGCATCGCACGCACCAAAAAACAAGGCAAAAAACCTTGATCATTTACAGGCCAAACACAACGATCACCGGCAGTGATTGTCATTCATAAATCACATTAACAGGACATTCAAGAAGACCTGTGTTTATTGTGACCAGGATAGCCAAATGTGTTCTTGTGGTGAGAGGAATTAACATTTGGATTATAGCAGTTTGGGTGCGTGTTGTTTGTAGGATAGCTTGCCCTGTTGTAGTGTCCAGATGGTGCATTCATGTTAGGAAGATCTCTGGATGAAGCATAAATCCTAGGACGCTTATTTCCATTCTGATGTTGCGGTTGAGTTGTTGCAGAGACTGGGGAAAGCGGCTGCTGATCTAATTTAGATTTAGACCGGGAACAAGGTCTGAATTCGGCTTGAAATTTCTCCTTTTTATGCTTTTCCAGTAGAGAATCCGTTCTTCAAGGACTTCAGGTGAGAGGCCTTGAATGTTGTAATCTGCAATGCATTTCCACACAGCTTTCAATGCATTTAGCTCTCTGTCTATAGCCCTAATCTGCAAGTTCATTAAATCTTCAAATCAGTGATACTTGATGAAAAAAAACTGCCAAACTAAAGATCCACTATTACCTGCACTTTCGTAGAATTTCTATTTTCATTTTGTAGTTCCTTGGCAGAATTGCTCAAATGATCCTTTAAAATGGAAACTGGGGGGAACTTGTCGACCATATCTAACGCAAAGATATACTTAACTGCCACAATTCGTTGCTTCTTTTTAATAAGATTTTTAATAAAATCTGTCATGGGAAAGACATGTCAATACCATCAAATTACTTGAGAGGAGTCTCAAGAGGAACTGACAGTAATTTACAAAAAAGAAAAAAAGAAGACTTGCATGATGCTATAGGTAAAGGAAATTTCTGCAACAGGTTTTATATAGAATTGTCACAGTGTGGACGTGGATGAATGATATGCAAAAACAATACAGGATAGAGCAAGCACTCACTTGGGATCATCTCTGCCAAACCAAGGGCTTGAACTAATTCAGGGACCTTTTCATGCCAATCATCAGCATCCAGAAGAACAAGAAGCAGATCTGCCGTAAAAGTAGATGCCAAACTATAGGCAGCTAAAAAATGCAGGAAACATATGACCTCTAGAGGATCCATTCCATTCTTTCCAGTCTTTTTTCCCAATAAAGTGCAAATTCTTTTGCCTCTTCTCTTAACTCTGGATTAATCTGGGGAGAGACTTTCCTTAACTGTTCCAACAACAAAATACAAATTTTTCTTGAAATAACCAACTTCATATCCCTATTTCCCCTAAAGTCGAAAGGATGGGAAGTGTTCATTACATCTAAAACAAGCTTTCCTGGATCAAATGCAAGTTGAAGAGCAGCAGCAACTTTACTTGCTAAATCATGACTTTCATCCATGGTAAGTAACCGTCTCAAATCGTCCTTATTACTGTCAAAAGAAAAACATTTAGGCTTAGGTTGAGGATCCAGAGATGAAGAAGCCTCCTTTCTTTCAAATGGTGAATCACGTGGTGAGGATTTCTCAATCTGTACCGGGAAAGGAACAATGCAGGTTGCTGACCAGGTGAAACAACAAGTGTTCATTATCATTAGACAGGATGAATACAGAATATAAACCATATGGTACAGGCATAAAATAGCAAAGTTCCAAAGGCTAAAGTATCAAAATCTCCAAGTATCAGCCTAGTTAAATAAGAAAATGGGAATGCACATATACAATTTAACAAGGACGTGTAGAGTTTTTGTGTCAGAAATTCAATAAGGCCATGGCAATTGGCAAAAAAAAAAAAAGAAGAAATATTTTGTTAGTGCCTAAAATGTCAAGCAATTCCAGTATTTATTTTAGAGTACAGGGAATAGTAATCTGGATGCCTTCAGCTATAGCCTTTGTATGGCTGCTCTCATACTTGCGTCCACATGCTTGTGCTTGATAGCCCAGGATTTCCATTGTCGTCTAAATAACTGCTCCTACACTACTACTATAAACACAAAGCAAAATTAAGCATATGCTCCTAAATGTACTATGTCTCCCACAGAATTATTCAGATAACAACTCATATTAAGAATCAAGTTTCAGCCTATCAATCTTCAATGACTGGATAACACAAATATGGCATGACATACCTTGATCTGCACCGGAGGATGTGTTTAGATCATATTCTGACATAGCAATCCAAGAACTTTTAATTCCATTCTGCTGTTGTGATTGGGTCATAGGGGCAGGCAGAGAAGTTGAAGTGGTTGTTGGGAAGCAGGTAAGAGCAGGGATTTTGGTGGATGCAGATTTGGGGGCTCGAGCAGGGGCATCAACACCATGAACAATACGTGGCAAATTTTTCATCTTTCTCCAAGGTGGTCTTTGAATTTTACATGCTGAGGCTGCCAATTTCCCTTTCATATTTGAGTTTCCTTTCTTGAATTTAGCTGCCAATTTTGCTTTCTCATTTAATTTCCTTCCTCGAGACTAACAACCATCTGGTGAAGGCTCCCAAGTGAAGGTCCATACTCAATATTGTAGTTTCCAATGCATCTTAGTGCACATTTCACATCAGCTATTCTTTTCTCCCTGGCCTCAATCTGTTACAAATTTGTTATGAGTAAACAGGAAGGAAGCATTGGCATAACAAAGGAAAAAGGAGACATATATACCTGCCCTTCAAGTGATCTTTTTCCCTTTCTAATTCTTCTGGCAGCAATCTTAGAATTGTCCAAGTAATCTTTCAATAAAAGTACAGGTGGGAACTTATTAGCAAGCTTAAAGGCATGGATAATTCCAATGGCCTCAATATGCTGCTTCTTGCTGATAAGTTTTTGAATAAAACCTGTTGCACATATTGCAGGTTTAGGATACCAAATAAACAAATAAATGGTCTAAAAATAAAATACAACGGCCATTTGAAGAAGGGACAATTAGAAGAATCTCAGACATCAAAATCTTTAGCAGCAAACTATTTGTTGAAGTACATATGCAGCATGATTAGGTAAAGCTTAAACATTATACACTTTACCAGATATCTTATCTGCAAAACCCAGGACGCGCAATAGTTCAGCCTGGCTATGTTGGGCAACAACCTCCAATTGAGTGAAGAGCTCATCAGCATCAAATTCAGAAACTAGTCCGTAAGAAGCTAAAAGCTGCAAAAATCCCAAAACCTCAAGATAGTGCTCCGCATCTACCTTCATTTTTGTTATCCAAACACAGGCAGTCCAATTGCTTCCTTTTTCACTTGAGGCCTAATTTCTGGTGATATTTTCATCAATTGCTCGAATAAGAAAATGCAACTTCTTCTGACAACACCCTCTTCAAACTCCATATCTCCCTTTTTTTCAAATGGGGAGGGTAAAACCCATGCATTGCATCCAATACAAGCTTTGCAGGGTCTGATGAAAGTCTCAGAGCAGTAAGTACCTCAGTCCTAATTGAATCAGATACTCCACGCTCATTTATGAAAATCTGCAAAGCCTTACCATCAATACTCAAAGAAAAATGGATATTAACATCCAATTTACAATCCATAGCTTCGTTAACTACATGGGTATCTAGTGGCTCAATTTTCACGCGAGTATTATGGCTATGATCAAAATGTTTCACTTTCAATTCAAGTTCTTTACTTCTTTCTTGAAGTTGCCTCTCCTTCAATTCAATCTCTTTATATTTTTCCACAACTTTCTTGTTCTCCAATTCTACTCTCTCGCTCCTTTCTTGAATTTGCTTCTCCTTAAATTCGAGGCCTTTAAATTTAAGTTCTTTCAACCTCAATGCTTTGCATTGTTCATTCAAACTCTCATCTTGAGATGCAATTTCTTTCGCTCTTTCTTCAAGTTGCCTCTCCTTCTATTCAATCTCTTTATATTTTTCCATAACTTTCTTGTTCTTCAACTCTACTCTCTCACTCTTTCTTGAATTTGCTTCTCCTTAAATTCGAGATCTTTAAATTTAAGTTCCTTCAACCTCAATACTTTGCATTGTTCATTCAAACTCTCATCTTGAGATGCAATTTCTTTTGCTCTTTCTTCAATTTGTTTCTCTTTCAACTTCAATTCATTAAATGCCCGTTCACATTGCACCTTTTTCACTTCAATCTCTCTCACTAACTTTCCCTCCATTACTTTAACATCACAAGCTCTCTTCTCAATATCGTTATTAAACGACTCAAATCTCTTCTGTATCCCATCAAGAACTTCCAATTTTCTACCTATTTTATCATTCAAAGTCTCAAGCTCTCCGCTGGACCTCTCAATCCATTCAATTCCTCTCTTTCTCTCTTCAATTTCCTTTCTTTGATTTAAAACAAACTCCTCCTCTCTTATCTGCAACTCTTTCTCTCTCTTCTTGATATCCTGTTGGAGGGAATGGAGCTCCTTGGCGCATTTTTCGATGATAAGGTGCGTGGAATCCAAGTGATCTTCTATATCCTTCCATTGATGCGTAAGCAAGAGAATCGAAGAAGCGCTGTCGTGAAGTTGATCAAGCGTTTGGCGAAAGTTTTGTTTATGTAACTCGGTGAGTTTTAACTCAGAAGAAATCTTGTCCTCCATTAGAGCCAGGCAAACATAAATAGGTTATGTAATGTAAGTATATATATGTGTGTATTAACCACCACCGCGGGTGAATATATAACCGTATAGGGTTGGAGGTTTGAATTAGGAAAATCACCCGCATAAGGTGCTCAGTGCTAACTAAAAATTTATTTGAAATTTTTGTCATTAGTAAATTTATTTTCATTACAAATTTAAGTGCTTATTTTGACTTAAATATTTGTTATTTTTCGTCTAATTATCTTTTACTTATATTTGATTTAAATTAAATATTTAATTATGTTTGATTGAAATCAAATATTTTTTTTTTAATAAAAAATTAGATTTTTTTTTTCTTTTGATACAAGTTTAAGGGATAAACTGTAATAAAAAAATGATTTTTAGGCAAATTGTTTATTGATTCTAAAAGTTGATTTTTTTTTTTTCCCTTGTTTTTTCACAAATAATTCGAGATCTAAATTTAACTGTTCCCTTTCAACCTCAATTACTTTTGCATTCCCGTTCATCCGAAACTTTCTCATCTGAGATGCGCACAATTTCTTTTGCTCTTTTCTCAATTTGTTTCTCTTTCAACTTCAATTTCATTAAATGCCCGTTCACATTGCACCTCTTCTCACTTCAATCTCTCTCACTAACTTTCCCTTTCCATTACTTTAACACTTCACACAGCTCCTCTTCTCAATATTCGTCTATTAAACCCGACTCAAATCCTCCTTCTGGTATCCCCATCAAGAACTTCCAATTTTCTACCTGATTTTTAATCATTCAAAGGTCTCAAAGCTCTCCGCTGGACCTCTCAATCCATTCAATTCCTCTCTTTCGTCTCTTCAATTTCCCTTCTCTGATTTAAAAACAACTCCTCCTCTCTTATCTGGCAACTCGTTTCTCTCTCGTCTTGATATTTCCTGTTGGAGGTAATGGATGCTCCTTGGCGCTTTTTTCGATGATAAGGTGCGTGGAAAGTCCAAGTGAGGATCTTCTATATCTTCCATTGGATGCGTAACAAGAGAATCGAATAACGCGCGTCGTGAAGTTGATTTCCAAGCGGTTGGCGCGAAAGTTCTTGTTTATGTACACTCGGTTAGGTTTCTAAAACTCAGAAGAAATCTCTCGTTCCTCAATTAGAGCCAGGCAAAATAAATAGGTTATGTAATGTAAAAGTATATATATGTTGTATTAACCACCACCGCGGGCTGAATATAAACCGGTATAGGGTTGGCAGGTTGAATTAGGAAATCGACCCGCATTAGTGCTCATTGCAACTAAAAATTATTTGAAATTTTTGTCATTTAGTAAATTATTTTCATTACAAATTTAAGTGCTTATTTTGACTTAAATATTGTTTATTTTTCGTCTAATATCTTTTACTTATAATATTTGATTTAAATTAAATATTTAATTATGTTTGATTGAAATCAAATATTTTTTTTTTAATAAAAAATTAGATTTTTTTTTTCTTTTGATACAAGTTTAAGGGATAAACTGTAATAAAAAAATGATTTTTAGGCAAATTGTTTATTGATTCTAAAAGTTGATTTTTTTTTTTTCCCTTGTTTTTTCACAAAAAAAATAAAGGCAAAATTGTGTGTTTTTAATGGGACCTATTAGTTAATGGTTTCAAAATATAAGCATACAATTATTTATTTTTAAAACCACAGGCCAAAATAGTTTTTTTTTTTTTTTTTTTTTTTTTTTTTATTTTTAAAATTATGAATGACCAATTTATAATGTTTCCCTAATATTTATTTCAGAAATTCTCAAAAATTTGGACCGTATCCCTTATGACAATTTTCCTTTACGATTATCCAACCATCTGAAGCCTATATTCATTCCATACATATTCTAGTACTATATATTACTTATTTTTTTTTTTTTTTTTTTTTTTTTTGGTAAAATAGAATGACAATTATAATTTTCCCTTAAATTTATTTTCAGAAATTCTCAAAAATTTGGACGGTATCCCTTAACAATTTCCTTTACATTATCCAACCATCTTGAGCCTATATTCATGCCATATATATCTATATATATATATATATATATCCAACCATCTCATACAATTAGTGCCTCCCTAAATACAGCCAAGGCCTTTCATTTCACACATGCAACTCCAACAGAGAAAGGAAAATCATGTCATCAGCATTACTTTTACTGCTAAAATTCCAGTCTATCTATGCAAAACAAGCTTTTCTCCAAGAATATTTCATCGTCACGACTTTGGACAAGCTTTATGGACATTTAGAACTTGTCAAATTAAGTACATTTTCAAGTAGAAGAAAAGGGGAGGAGAAAAAAAAAAATCTAATTTTGTGATGAACATGCTTCAAGGCACAACACTGATCCCATATTTGTTGTAATACACTTGTCAAGCCTTTATCCGAACCACAAATGAACCTGTTCACAAGTGTACAAGCATGATGAAAATAACATGGTCAGTTATATTTTTTAAATTACATTTTTGCATAGTTGCAATTGATGATAGATTAGGAATAGGAATAGAATATAGAACACTTAAAAGCTAGCAAACTTATTGTGAAAAGATGACTTCAAATGTTGTCAACCATGACTTCCTATATATCAGCAGAACCAACTTATTGAAATGAAAAGAAATGCATTAGCTGTTTAAATGGATTGCTGAAGTGAACTCTAGAACTCAAACTTTTAACTCGGGACCCAAATTGCGAAGGCCTGTGAACTTGAAGACTAAGAGCTACAAATTTATACATAATGAATGAGATATTATCAGGAGAGAACAAGATTATACATTTTGTTTAAGTTTATTTTTAGGTTAAAAAAAAGGTGGGATGTGGAAGTCACAAAACGAAAATAGGCAAATTTAGAATTTATTTGATCAAATAAGATGAGGCATTTCAAACAGAATGCAAAAGAGAATATGCCGGAAGAAGAGAAGGAATTACGGACAGTCCTGAGAAAACAAATCAGAGGAACATGATAAGATATTAATAACAAATGGTGCATATGATTTAACTGAGAGAATTAAGAAATGGGAAAATCGATTGCCTGTAGTGGACTAAATCATGGCACAAAGCATATTGATACCTGACAGCAAAGAACTTGGTCAAGCACATGAATATCAGGGTGAAGATAACTAATTTGTAATGCAGAAACCAGGATAGCCAAACTCAAAAAAGAAACTAGAGGATAGATAGTATGAATCAGTGAAAGGCATTGACTAGCAATCCTTCAATAGGTGCTAAGTTGTACAATGATCAAGATGAACACATTCTGGTAAATCAACCTTACAAAGGAACACGGAAATCAACAACCAGTTTTGGAGGAAAAAGCCAGATAACAAATGTTTACAAGCACAAAGAACTACAGCAAAATAAGCCATAGCGAAGGCAAAGTTACTCCATATGCCATACTTTCTCTCACAGAGTGATTCAAAAAGAAATTATGTCAACAAAAAATTGAATAAGCATATCTGTCCTCATTCATGACATGCTGTAAAATAAGGTTTCCCATATAGTATGATAACTTCAATAACTTAAAATAACTAATTAGTAACCACTAATAAACAGAGTATGATCGATAATAAGGAAAAAGAAAAGATATTGACAATCTAGTTACTCACATGCCGGAAGATTGGATATGTCAGCAGAAACTGCGCAAGGGATCCCTAAGTTTGAAAGAGCTCCCCTTATGATTCCACAAGGGAAATAGAGATGCATGCTCATTGCTTGGGTAGCCTTATTTTCAGCCAAGGCAGAAGGATCTTGTGATGCTCCTCCACTTTCAATAGTTGGATCAACTGACATTCGTGCAAGCCAGCGAAACCTATTATCTTGCAGTACAAAGGTACCCTACAAGAGCACCACAAGCCAGTTCGTCATCAACCACAAGTACATGACGACTAGATGCAAATCGCATCCAGAATCAAATTCGGAACTTACTCTATGATTTGTCTTCAAGTTGTCAATCTGCTTCTTAAAGACCTCAGACCAAAAGTCCTTGCAAATGAACTTTATTGCCTCTAGATGATCACTAAATCTCGGCCGCTCCATAGTATACCTAACAAAATGAAACTCTTTTACTCCATCCTAAATTTCCCTCTACAGAAATATTAAAAGCAGGCGATGATCAACTCTAAACTTCTCTACTCCAACTGTAGAGTTTATTCAAAATCAAAAGTTTCTTATCATTTCCTATAGTTTCTCAGAAATCAAACAGACATTCAAATTTTGAAGCTAACAATAATTCAGATTTGAAGATCCAATCTAACGAGAAAAAGATGGAAGTAACCAGAAATGACCAGAAACAATTGCTCATATGACATGCAGAAAAAAAAAATCAAATTAAAACATTTTGCAAAAACGAAAACTAAAACTGAAAGTTAGGGGATTGGGAAGGCCTGCAGCGGGTGGTTTTACCGTTCGGCTAGCTGGTGGCCGACCTGATAGCCAATAGCCTCGATCCGCCGGCCGGCGAGCTCAGGTTTATTAGCGTCGAACCTATTGCAGTATGATGACACCATCTCCGTCAGTAAGCTATCAACGCAACTCTCTGACACTTCTCTGCCCATTCTCTCCCTCCCTCTATCTCTCTCTCTCTCTCTCTCTCTCTCTCTCTCTCTCTCTCCCCGTCTGTGGAAGGTAAATTTGCTTACAGTTGCTCTCTCCTCGTTTACGCTTAACAAAAAGAAATGGACAGTTCTTCTGATATTGGGCTAATGGGCCGGCCTATGGCAGTACCGGATCTCGTCTCATAAGAACAATTTGAACCTTTAGATCCAGCCCATGATATATTAAGTGATCCAAACCACCTTATGGATGGCAAATCCGTCTTGAAATCCATTTAAAATTTATATGGATCTCGAATCCATATAAATTTCTATTGTCAAAATTACATTGCTTTGTTATTAAATGATTAGTTATTTCTTTTTTTTTTTTATTACTAATTTTTCTAAACATAGGTTGTATGGTATGTATACCTATCGTACATATTTATAATCTAATTAAATATTACAATATATAATAAATTAATAGAAAATTTTACATAAAAAATTAAATAAAATAAAAGGAACTTGATAGAATTATATAATTGTAACGAGAATTATAAAATAAAAATTCATTATTTCATTTTTTTAGACATCATCTCCTACAGGAGAAAGGTTAACAAGGTAATGTTATCTGAATTGATTTTCGATGGCCTTTCTGACACATGCAGATAACTTGTTCTTTACAGAAAACACGGTCACATTGTTCAGGACAAACGCCAAAGCAATCCTCATTCGTAATACAAGCGAAGTCTGGTATGAAATTCCTTTTCAATGAAACTTCTTGTTTCGCCGCCGTCGTCGCCGCCTCTCTTGGTTCAGTCCCATCAACAAAACCTGTTAACCAGTTATTGTTATATCAGAAGAAAGAAAATACAACTTAATAAGAAAAGGTATTTGCTTACAACAGATGATGCCTATTAATGTCACCAAGAATGCCAAGTTGAATAGAACTCTTCCCATTTTCTTTCCCGATGAGAACTACAATTTCTGTTGAGGTAATTTGGCATGAATTTACATTTATATATAGAGAAGTGATATTAAGGATAATAAATGTTAATTATATTTATGGTATCTGAACTGTTAATTTTTTTATTTTAATCTTTGAATTAAGTGTATGAATTAATAATTTTATCTTCTTTTTTATTATTTTGAAATTGAAAGAAAATTAGAAGAAATTTTTTGTTATTTTATTTTTTAGAGAAAAGAGATATTAAATTATAAAAAAATTTTAACGAAATAAAAAAGAAAAATAAAATGAATTGATGTTTATGTTGGATATAATTTATGGAGCAAAATCATTCACTTTAAATTTTTTTCCGACGAAATAATGGTGTAATCTTATCATATCATACGTGCATGTGTATGGATTTATTCCTTAATTTGAAAATTTTATCAACTTTGGTAGGTAATAAATATTGTAAATTTATGATATATTTAGAAAAGTTTTTATTGATGCCCTACCACAAAGTTCCATTTGTCATTATTTTATTAATTATGAATTTATTTCCTTTTTTGATAATATTTGGACTAGAATTGTAAATGTTTAAATTTATTTCCTAATAAAAAACTTCATAATTTTTCTGATTTCCTTCCTTTTTTTTTTTTTTTTTTTTATGATATATTTAGAAAAGTTTTTATTGATGCCCTACCCACAAAGTCTCCCATTTTGCATTATTGTTATTAATTGATGAAATTTATTCTCCTTTTTTGGATAATATTTGACTTAGAATTGTATAATGTTAAAATTTTATTGCCTAATAAAAAACTTAACATTAATTTTTCTGATTTCCTTCCTTTTTTTTTTTTTTTTTTTGTTAATCATGGATATATTCCCGCTATTAGATATGAGAAGTTTTTTTTTTTTTTTTTTGTTAATCATGGATATATTTCCCCTATTAGATATGAAGTTTCATGTAATTTTATATATTATAGTTTTCTCAAATGCGTCTTGCACATTGTTTGTACTAGGTTATTTTTACTCGTTTCAAGTAAATCTAATTTAATACATATATTACTTGTTATTATAAATAATAATACTATAATAATTTTTTTTAATTTTTTGCCAAAGTCTATGAACATATAATTAATTTTATGGTTACCCTTTTTAAGAAAAAAAATTATTTGACTAAGCTTACAACTCACTTACGTCTATTTTATGACTGACCTTAAAGAGTGGATACTATCCCTCTTAGTTTCATTATTCACATTGTTTTTTATGACTTAGTAATATTTATAAATATCATTTTATCATATATTATCTATTTTTTATATATTATAAATATATTTCTATGTAATTGTAAAAAAAAGAAAAGAAAAGAAAAGAAAAGAAGCTGATAGAAAAAAAGAATTGCAACAGGAAATAAAATTCCATTATTTCATTATTTCATTACTTGATTTTAGATATGAAGTCCTATAGGCAGTGCACAGGGTAATGTTATGTCAACTGATTTTCGACTGCCTTTCTGACAATAGCAATTATAATCTTTACAGAAAATACGATCACAGGTGTTAGGACAAGCGCCTTTGCAATTGTTATCCGAAACACAAACTATTACTTTGTCCTTCTCATTATTACTTGTCAATGGAATTTCCTGTTTCACCATCTTCGTCTCTTCTTCTACTTCAGTCCCATCAACAAAACCTGTTAAGAGTGCAAAAGAATGATTCAACAGAAAATAAAACTTAATAAGAAAATGTATTTGCAAAAAAGAAACTAACAACGCATGGTGACAATCAGCATCATCAAGAATGCCAAGTTGAACAGAGCTCTGCCCATCTTCTCTGTCAAGGAGACTTGCAATTTTTGTTGTGTGAATTTGGCATGAATTTACACCTATATATATAGAGAAAGAGAGAGAGAGGTGACATTAAGAATAGTAAATCGTTGATTATAAGTGCATGTATACGTTTGGTATTTCAAAATTTTTATCAATTTAATAGGTAAGAAATATCATAAATTTCTGATATCTATTTATGATTTATAATATATATAAAAATAAAATGGATAGGGAATATTGAAATTACTAAATTTATGGATTGACAAGAATATTATTAGAAGATTTTAATTCGATTGGTGGAAAAAGTAAATGTAATTTATAATTAATTTTCTATTTAAATATAAATTCTATTGGATTAAAAAATAAATTATATTATATACTATATAATGTATATATTAAATATGACAATACTATTCGGTTCCACATTTTTTATAATTTGAATAGTGGTTTAAAAACTAATATTATCGGCAGTTCTGGAACTATGATTATGCCTAACACGTACCCAGTATAAAGTTTTAAAAAAAATTTTGGCATGAATTTACATTTATATGTAGAGAAGTGATATTAAGGATAATAAATGTTAATTATATTTATGGTATCTGAACTGTTAATTTTTTTTATTTTAATATTTAAATTAAGTATATGAATTAATAATTTTTATACAATTAAGTACGCATTTAATTGGAATTCTCATTAAAAAATTAAAATGAACTAATTTGCTCAATTATTTTATTTTATTTTATTTTCTAGATTATTATCTTTCTTTTTTTATCTTCTTTTTTATTATTTTGAAATCGAAAGAAAATTAGAAGAAATTTTTTATTATTTTATTTTTTAGAGAAAAGAGATATTAAATTATAAAAAAAATTTAACGAAATAAAAAAGAAAAATAAGATGAATTGATGTTTATGTTTGATATAATTTATTGCGCAAAATCATTCACTTTAATTTTTTTTTCCAACGAAATAATGGTATGATCTTATCATATCATACGTGCATGTGTATGGATTTATTCCATAATTTGAAATTTTTATCAACTTTAATGATATATAGTAATAAATATATTACTATATATCATATTACCATGTAATATTTATATATTATATTACCATATTTAATATATACATTATACATTTTATATGGTTTCTGTCAAAATTGTTGGTTTCAATTATAACAAATGATAGTATTACCATATTAGTGTTACCATAATTTATGTATATCTTATATAATATGATTTCTTACTTTACCGAATAGGATTTAAATTTAAATAAAAAATTAATATAACTAATCAAAATTAAATTTTTTAATGATATTTTTATCGATCTATAAACAAATAAAAATTAAATAACAATCAAAATTAAATATTTATAATGAAATTTTACGAATCTATAAACTTAGAAAAAGACGTTTTTTTTGGCGATTCCCCTATGTTCTCATTTCATTCTCCAACTTTTAATTTATACTTCTTTACTTTAAATATCTATTGTACGTTATTTTATATCGTTTCAAGTAAAATGTAATTAAAATTTTATATATATTTTTTATTTATTATATAAATTAATATTATAAATTATAATATTATCAACAATTTATATTACTAAAAATTTAAGAGCATTTAAAAAATATAAAAAGAGCGTTCTATGAAATAATTAAATAACTTGTTAAAAAAATAATATATTTATACGCATTAATGTAATTTGACAACCAATACCGTTTGTTAGTTCATTCCTTAGCTAGAGTCTCTTGTAATTATGCTTGGTTTAAGGTATGTATGAAATTTATTCTTTGGTTAGTACTTAATACAACGGTATTCCCCTTTCATCGCAAATCTTCAATCCAATTATTATTATCTCACACTAATAGATTTTAAATTCCTTTCAAAAAAAAAAAAAAAAAAATGCATAAAAATTAAGAAATTTCAAGAAAGTTCGGTAGAATGAACAAATATAAATATTTAAGAAGCCCACAGAAATTCTGACAATCTTGCCTTTGCTGATGAAATATCGAACAAAGGAATTGCCTTTAAAAAAAAAAAAAAAAAAAAATCAAATTAACAGCATAAAATTAGAAATTTCAAGAAAGTTCGTAGAATGAACAAAAATAAATATTTAAGAAGCCCACAGAAATCTGAAATCTTGCCTTTGCTGATGAAATATCGAACAAAGGAATTTGCCTTCTCCTCTTTCTTTCTTAAGCTCCCTTTAAGCTCTTCCCTCTGCTATTTTAAGTTCTTTGAGGTTATCACCTGCCATCATTTTTTTTTTTTTGACCTTTTCCTTCTGTTGCCTACCATTTTCTTTATATAGCATTTTTCTTCAGGGCTTTTAAGCCTTTAAAATTTACCTCTCTAAATCCAATTCAAACAGGGAGTCTGATTTGGCGTATCCGAACATTAAATTATAATAATCTTATCGTTTTTTGAGTTATAAAGTGATTATGAAAGAAACTAACCACTCTCCAATTAATCTCCTTGGACGGAGCAAGCTCATCTTGAGGTTCTAACTGCCTCCATACTCAGACCTTAATATTTACCCATAGCTGAAATCCCAAAGAGAAAATTTGAATCAAACAAAAAGAGAGCCAATCGAACTATGCGGAAAGAGTTTACATCAACAGGCAAACAAAGCATACAACATCTTAAATCATGCAACCAAAACCAGCCAAAAGTACAATAACAGAGTTTAGTCTTTTATTCAATAAGCATTCCTGTCTATGATCATCTTCTAAAGCTGTCTGGCAAATATATGTTTCAGCTGCCTTGTTTTTATTATGGTTGTCTTGAGCAGCAGTTTAACCTTGCAAGCCAATAACTCCTGCAAAAGAAGTAAATTTATGAAAATCACATGCCTATTTTTCCAGTTATGATGAATAACTTAAAATCATTTCATGTCTCACAGTAAATGGAACAATTTTGTTTTAATGTGACCTAGAAAGTTTATTACTTACCACATGCTACTCTGCCACCAGCATTTCCAGTTGATTTGCTAAGTTCATGTCCTCCTGCATATAAAAATGCAATGAGTCAAAGACTGTTTCTTCTTGTGATCCAGTGACAAATTCTAAAACAATACAAGAGAAAATGTGGTGCGTCGTCTGTCAATTTTGGTAATATACAGTCATGGTAAAGCAACAATGATACAAGTCAAAGTACACTCTGGGGTATAGGTGAATGGACCAGCAAAGATAGTCAACTTCAATGCATCACGAAACACAAAGTTCACTGCAAGCATTCTGCTTGTTCACCAATAATACTATAATAACCATAAAGAAATGTTGACTAAATCTGATCACAAAAACCTCTACTGCTAAACGAGCAACAAAAAACAAGTGTCTTCACAAATGGGGGAAACAGCCTAACGCGCACTGTAATTAGCATATAGGCAACTCAAAATTCAACTCTGATCACCAGGCAACATTAAAGCTTTACTCATCAGTGATATATAAATCAGCAATTATGTAAGACCTGAAAATAATTTTTTAAAGCTGAGAACAAAAGATTACCCTTGCCAAGATCATCAGGATCAGCATGTACAACGACTGCCCTTCCTACAATGGAATGTGGACCAGTAAGAGGAATCTGCTTGTCAACAATTGTGAAGTTAACAGTGCCTGGACCGCACAAGAAACACAAATGTTAGTGAACCGGGAAATATCACCGTCAACTAAAAAGAATTAGTAAAGCAGGAAAGAAATAAGCAGAAAAAGATAAAAATGAAATCAATTCTAACACCAACTTCTCGACTAACAGGAGAAATGTTGGTACATTAGAAATGAATTTAACAGTGAAATCACACAATCATGCATACCATCATCACCGACATTGACATTTCCCAAATCACCAGCATGACGATTCCCATCCTCAGGGGCACCATGCTCTTTGCCAGCAGGATTAAAATGTGGTCCTGAAAACAGAGCATCATAAAATTGAGCATGGATAATCTCAATAAACATTAGCAGATATTTTGGTTCTGCAAAATAAGCCAACTGCTTCAATATGTAAAGAAGAAAATTTGTCAGCCAATTAACAATACCAGTTGACATGCAACCATTTGTTGTGTCTCCAAGGGCATGAACATGGAAACCATGAAGTCCTGGCTTAAGGCCAGATATGCTTCCAGTTACAGTGGTTGGACCTGAGGAAAAATTAATTGAAGATGATTACCCATACATGTAATTAACAACGTGAATTCCAGTCAAAATTGACGAGAGCATTGAAATACCATCTGCTTCTTGGGTAAAGAAGATAGTCCCTTTAACACCCTCACTGCTGTTAAGGACTGCGACAGCCTTCACCATTGTTCTGTGTGATCTAGAACAAATAGAAGTTAAATGCTGCACATAAATTATTGCCTAAGTAAAAAGAATTGAAAAAGATATCTAGATGCGTGGCAACTAACAAAAACAAGGGAGAAAGGACAAAAAGAAAAAGTTAATATGTTTGCCTGAACTTCAAGGAAGTCCAACATCAATCACCAATTATTATCTAGCTCCATTATTATTATGCTAGCAAGTCAGAAAGCACAACTATATTTCATAATCATGAAGCTGATATAGAATCTAGACATCAGAATTGAACACATGAAAATAGCAACTACTGCCATAAAAAACACTAAAAAAGCTTGACACTGGAACCAAACATTTGGAAACAATTTACACAATTCAGAAGAGCATAAATATTACAGTCCCAGAGAAAGTGGACTGTAAAACACGGACCATAGGTTTAAGTAGCTCCAACTTCCACAGAAGGATTATCAAAGAGGAAGCACATTACAACACAGAATCACAAGCAGAAAAATGATAGTTGATCTATTTGCTACAGACAACAAACAAACTCGTTTAGAATCCATCTCCATTGGTTTCTGAGACTCTGGCAAATTTGCAACTGAGACCAAGAGCATATCTACCAGAAAACGAGGAAATATTTAAGTCACTAACACCTAGCTCCGCCATGGAGCAAAAACTTTACAGATCTGTCAACAAAACATACAATCCCCAAGCAACTACAACAAAAAGATAAAATCCAATTGCAGATTTAAGACCCAAGCAAATGAAATACACATATAAACCAATATCACACTTCTGTTCTTACATAACAAGCAAAAAAGAAACCATAATACATAAAATCCAGTCTCCTTGAGTGCGAACAACATGAAAGCAACTATACAAATGAAACAAAAGAAAAATCATACAAATGACCCAAAAAGAGGATGATCTTTGAGAAAATTCAAACAAAGATGAAATCAAACACATAACTCAACCAGAAGGACAGAAATTAGAATGATCGAAACTATAAATGCCGATCAAATAACAAAACTTAGAATAATCTAGATCAGAAATGATAAAACCCTAGGAAGAAAGTGAGAATTCAAGCTTTTACCTCAGAGCACCCCTTTGACAGAGAAAGTAGAGAGAGAGAGAGTGTGTGTTAGTGAGAGTGTGTGATGGCTGAATATTGTTGACGACGTGGGATTTTGTATGTTATATAGAAAATTGTGATTTATAAATGGGGAGGGAAAAAAGAAAAAAGAAAATAAGAAATTTTTTTATTAGTTTCTAGACTTCTCGTTTTTATCCTCACCTACCCCACTGCAAATTGGTAATTTCAAAAAATCACACAAATGAGATGCAACACCTGAAGCTGGAGATTACCGAAAGCTTGATCCAATTTTATACCCATTTTCCTTTTTTTTTAAATTATTTATTATTTAATTTCTCAATGTACACTAATTTAAAACAAATTTATATTTTCAATGGTATATTGTAAATGCTATTTTAGGAAAAATTAAATAAAAAAATATAATTCAATTATATTAATTAATTTTTTTAATATTGAATTCAAAAACTAGGGTATATATATATGAGAGTAAATTTATTTTTATTATTTTTAATTTTTTCTGTTTTCCAATTTTTAAATGAATTATTAGACGGCAGATGTAGTTTTTAATTTTTAAGACAGAGGTAGTCAAGGGCTTGTGCCATTCCGTGAAATAATAAATAGGGGTTGGCTGGTGCTACCAAACGAGGCACGCCGATGGTGTTTTTTTCTCTTTAGATCCAAATAAATTAGTATTCTATCATGCTTATCCCATTTGATAATTGGATTTATCATATACAAATATTTTTAAAAATTGTAATTTCATCTGTGCAATATTTATTATAAAACACCAAATTTTTTAAATTTTTATTACAATTGCACCTTAAAATTGAATTGGATTAAGAAAATAACAAAAGCTAAAAATCCTTTGGTTCGTAATTTTGACTCAAAACTTTAAAATATTAAAAATTTATAAATTCATCTATATATGTTATATATAAATATTTTTGACATTTTTAATTTTTAATTTGATATATTGAATATTTTAATTTTGTACCACAATATATCTTCTGTAAACATGCCCATAAAATTCATCTCTCCCGTCGATAAACTGAATTACTGCCTTCCGAGGGATGAGCACTGGTAGTGGTCAAGATCTGCCTCTGACGATGATTTTCTAAATGGAGGAGAAAAGAATGAGTAAACAGAATCTGGTCTGCTTTTGCTTTTCTTCATCTTTAGCTGTACATATTACTGATATGGATGCCAAAGATGATAAGAAATTGTTCTCCCTTTCACTTTATTTCTTATTCTCTGAACCTTTTCCTCCCTTGCACTCCTCCTTATCCTCTGATATTATCCTCCTCCTTATCCTCCATGTTAATGGGAATGTAATTCTGTTTTCTGAACACTATACGAAACTGATTCCAAAGCAGCAAGATAGTTTTATATGAACGTCTAAACCTTTTAAATTTGTGGTTATTTAAAATGTTAATCTTGATCAAAACCATTTAAAAATTGAGTTTTTTTTTTTTTTTAAATGTTAACAGACTCATACTTAAAAATTAACAGAAGCTCTCTCAACAAACTAAATGACCATGAAGATGAAATTCGCAAAAATTTTCTTGGTGAGCAATCAAAAGTTAGACTCAGCAGGTGTTCTGGAATCAGTCTCCAGCCCTCTTCGAGACGCTTGCCAGAGCTGGTTCTCCATACCTAACTTCTTAAGCTCCAATAGCCCTCTTTCAACTGTTCAAAGAATGAAGCATTAACAAACAAATTATAACTCAAAACTCAACTATAGCTAACCCTTCAAACATTTAAAAACAAAGGTTTATGGTTATTTAATTATCATATTAATTTATTACAAAATAAGGAAAATCCATCACATTGTTTCTTCATTTAGCAGCTAATGGATGTAGGAAAGGAAAATGATAGTATACATGTGAGGGTGCATCGTGCTCATGTGCATTTATGTTAGATAGAGATGATTACCATCAACTGCATCAAGTGATGAGGAAAACCGATTGCTGTGATTGATCCAGAACTGCAAACGCTCATCTGCTATGTCCTCTTCAAGTCCATGGGTTTTCGCTCGTTTCCAAAAATATGTAAGCCAAGCCTGCATTGGCATTTTAAAAAAGAATGAAAGAAAGAAAATAATTTAACAAAGTTCTCCTTTGTTAGCTGTTAACCAGCTCAAACGAGTGGAAGGCTCATTAGGCCAATGCCCAATGGTATTACTAATATCTCGTACCTGCTTAAAACGCACGTCTTCAGACTCCTCTGGACTTAGTTCTGAAACAAACAATTTCTCATAAATCATTTATCCAACATCGTCTAACCACTACTGCATTATAAGAAATGCAGTCCGTAAAAGCAAAAAGTACAAATAAAAAATACAAAACATAAGCATAGAAACAGCATCCTTGATATCTGGCCTGACTGAAGTTTTTCTCACATGTCATTTCTGTTTTGGTTAACTCACATCATCACTAGATGCAAGGAGCTATCCACTTTGCGAGTGACGTACTAAATAGAAAAAACTTTTTAGTTAACTGTCAGCTGAATGATGAACTTACCGAATGCTTCAAACTGTCCTTCAGCAGGTAGCTTCACTTCGTCTTCAATCATAGCCATTAGAAATTGAAATAACAGAAAAACTATCAGAGTCTGCCTCTTGTCAGTGATCATACGAACAACTATGTAAATTGAATTTAAATCAGAAACTGAAATAAACATTTTCTTGGAATGAATTAGTTTTTTACATAAATTTAAAATGAAATGCTGCATAGCAAGTTGAAAAGAAATTCAACAAAAGAAACTCCTTGCATTTGGTGAGCTATTGTAGAGGAGAATGAACTAAACAGAATCATTAATTACTTATGAATAAAAAAAGTGCATTCTGGTAACTGGGTCTACATATTCAGTGCTTTATTAGTTGTTATCATTGGATATAAGGGGGAAACAGCAACATTCAAAGTGAAAATCTTATAAAAAGTGGAAAATAAGTCAGAGCCCCTGCATCCTTAATTCAATGGTTTATCGAAAAGAATTAGTCTTTCGATTACGTATATTGGTTTGGATAGATAACCAAAATTTCATATAAGATAGAAAAAAAGTAGAAAATAGTAATAGTTCAAGACAAGGTTTACCACCGAGGGATTACATTAACATTCAACAAGCTCTAGGACACGCTAGTTGATTATCTTGTGGATGCAATGTAACTGATGATTCAGTACTAAGAAATACTACAAAAATATTTTAACTCACACCTGTTTTCTGCAAATTTTGTCGCCGTACCTGAGCCATGGCCAGTGCTACAGCATCTTCTATCTTCAAATTAAAAGCGAAAAGATTTTAAGAAGTATAAATAGCTGCTCATTAAAACTAACAAGGAACAACTCCTCCAAATAATCACACAATTGGACATGCAAAAATTTATTTCTTTGATTAACTACATATTGTAATATAAATGATGGTAATTTCACAATCACATGAATGCACAACCCAGTTTTCCAAACTTGTTTTCAAGTTGAATAAAAGAAATATGCAAATAATTTAGAATGCAAATTGTTTTTCCAAGTTATCGGCTCTCTTCTATGAAAATTTAAAATCCTCCTTTTCCATCGAAGCTCTATATTTTATAAGCATAAGTCCAAAAATAAACTGGAACATGCTTTTGTAATTAAATATATTCCTAAAACTTAAAAGGAAGCATAATAGAATCTGATAGGTATATTTTGATTTTAATTTCGGACGGTGATGAAGAATTAGAAGTATGTGGTCAAGGCTAAACAACTAACCTGAGGAGATTTTTACATATAAACATGTAAGTCCATACATCCAAAACAGTCCCAAATTGAAAGTGAGGTGTGTGTTTCAGTGAGTGGCATTGAACTACACCAGATCTGTTTTTTATTAAGGAGACAAAAAATCTGATGACATAGACATGAAAGTGAAAAGCAGTCATCTGAAAATGGTTTAGATTACTCTGCATCTGGCAGAGGCACAGAGAGGAAAAATTTCAGAGAAGGCATAAATTATATATATATGCACTTATCAGTACAAAGGAATTCTATGAAAAACCAGTTAATATCACAACGGTCAGTTAAGAAAACAGCTAATATTTCAAAAGGTATGACAAAAACCTTCAACGAAGCCAGTTCTCGCAGACCTTTCTCAACTGCAAGCATGCTCTCAATGTTTCCGTCCCCAGAAAGATCATTCATGTCTTGTAAAACTCTCTCTCTTTCATTTGTATCATTGTTTTCTGCTCCAAATGCAGTAAACAAAAGATAATGAGCAAATTGAGGCATTTCCAGCAGTTTTTGAACAATAAAATCAATACAGAGATACAAGGAATAGAATAAATTCAAAACCCAAGGTAGGACATCTGAAAACAATTCAATAGTCAGATGCATTATCAGGAAGAAAAGCAAACAACAAGGCGTAGACCTAATGAGTCCTCTTCTTGAGCTGTCTGTCCAGCAGCTAATACAACTTCAACAGGAAGAGGTGCAAAGGATGACCAGTATTCATATTTTGCTCCAGCAATTTCTGCATGTATACCTGAAAAAAGAATTGTAATGACACATTGGTTTCTAATAAGTTTCTTCATTGATCACAGTTTGTCCAGTTGTTACAAAATGCAACTTCCTAGTGTTCTGATATAGTAATGAATTGAAATTCAGCATGAAAATTAGTAGGGGAAAAACAACATAGAATCCTCCTATCATGTATGGATAAGATCCATCATCCAGAATCAGGTTAGAGTACTATGGCAGCTTGAAAGCTTATATACTATAATATGCAGAACTACAGGTAAACAAACTCTGAGTTAGGAAATGAAAATGAGCTTTTCTTAACCCAGATTTGACAATTCTCAGATGATAATAAAGAGAGAAGTCTGCAGTATGGCCTTGCTACCCTTAGGCTTATTCGTGTACCATTAACCTCCACTAGAACAGTTAAACTAAGAAGCAGCATTTTCATCACATTTCAATGAATGGAGCACAGATTTTGCAGATTTTAGTTAACTGTATGTGTGTATGTATATATGAAAGTGCGGATATAAGCAACTAAATGAAAAAAGAAAGCAATTAAAATTCATGTTTGCATTAAAATGACTAACCATGTTGAACACATAAGCTCCAATATCGTGCAAGCCAACACCTCTTTAGAACAACTTCTTCCTAAGATGAAAACTGCAAATCATATCATTATGACATAAAGGATACCAAAAGAAAACACTAAGTAAATAATAAGTAAAAAATGCTAAGATCGAAGACAAACCATCTCTTCTTGAGTCAGAACCATTCTCTGTGTCATATTCCTGAGTGATTTAACTTCACACTCAGCTTCATGAAGCAGTTCCAAAGCAGATGTTGCCTCATCCTTAGCAGTCTAAATTGTAATCCAGAAATACAATCAGTGCAAGTTAAATGGGGCACTCCTTATCTTGACATATTAAAGAGTAATAAAAGAACTAAAAGGAGAAAGATAGAAAAGTACCTCAGCTTCAGTCCTAAGAGCAGTAACTGCTACAGGTTTCCTACCTTGTTCTGCAACTCTTAAAGCAGCCTGAACAAAAGTCATGTCCATATTCCATATTTCATGTATAACTACATATAAAGTGATAAGAAACCTCAAACAAGCTAAAGGAGAATGCCATTAGCTATTGTGTTCATCCTTTTTTTTGGGTATGTAAAAAAAATTGTTGGGAGGAAATTTGAAGCATAATCTTCTACAATACAAGAAAAGCACTTGACCAGACAGAAGAAGCAAGCCATAAGAGACAAAGTAACACTTTAATGCCATCAATCTAAGAATCAGTATAAGCATGTCCATCACCAAACTCCTGGAAGTCAATCAGATACTCCAAGAACCAAAAGCTGCTAGATTTTCAATAATGTGATGGTTCCAAATTTACACAGACATCCAATTTTTGTTTCCAAATATAAATTGATTAAAACGGTGATAGAGTAATAGCATACCCCTCTGTATGTTCCAAATAACAGATGCATGTGAACATGCATATATAAAATTATAAACATGTGCTGAGGGAATCTCAGCATATACCTCACCCTTTGTAAAACATATATATCATTCAAACATGACATAATGTATGTGCAGCAACTCCTTAATACTATACACAGGTATGCATATAGAAAAAGAGAGCAAAACGCTTAGTGGTACTAACCTCCCTTTCCTGCAGAGCTGCCTCCTTTCTGAAGATTCAAAAAAATAAAATAAATTAGCTATTTATATCTAATATGACAATGTAATAGAAAGCATCTAAATTATGAGGCTTGCCTGCTTAAAAGGCGAGCTTCTAATGTTACACCTTCTCCAAGTGTAGCAACCTAAATGGAAAACATGTCATCAGACACAAAATAGCAAAATTGAAGTTGGAGTGGAATGTACAAATACTCACTTCAATGTCAATACTGGGATTTCAATAATCAAGAATCTGGGTGGAAAAAGAAAAAGAAAAGAAGAAACAAATAAAGCAAAGTTGATGCTGGAATATAAACTAAGATGGAATAGAAAGAAATCATATTACAAGAGAGAACTTATAAGGCATTAATGAATAAACTATGATGGTATAAACCCTGAGCTTTAAAGCTACGCACTGGTGTAGGAACTAGAACGGGTACAATGAAGCCATTTTCTTTTATCTGCTAATGTATTTAGTTATTGCTGAAATGAAAATAAATGGGTCTTCCTTCTCTTGGAAAATAACTAGAAAATTAAACTAGTTAATGATAGAAAAATGGATTTCATTAATAATAAATTTGCATCATTTTAATGTACTAACATGCAGCTGACATGTTTTAGCTTATTTGAACAACCAAGATAATGTGACTCGGAGCTACAAGCCTACATGTGTATGTGTGTGTATATATATATATATAAACCCTGAGCTTTTAAAGCTACGCACTGGATGTAGGAACTAGAACGGGTACAATGAAAGCACATTTTCTTTTATCTGCTAAGTGTATTTAGTTTAATTGCTTGAAATGAAAATAAAGGCGTTCTTACCTTCTCTTGGAAAATAACTAGAAAATTTAAAACTAGTTAATGATAGAAAAAAAGGATTCATTAATAATAATATTTGATCATTTTAATTACTAAACATTGCAGCTGACATGTTTTAGCATATATTTGTTAACATACCAAGATAATGTGACCGGAGCTAACAAGCCTACATGTGTAATGTGTTTGTATATATATATATATTATATATATATTTATTTATTTATTTATATTTGTTTAACTTTAAAAAAAGTACCTGCTTTTCAAGCAGCCTAGCTCTTGCCTCTGCTTCCTCAAACCTCTCCTCTGCAAGTCGAAGCTGAATGCGCACATATCACAATATAGAACCAAAAGAAGTATATGATAACACTAACAATATTAAACCATTTATTATTACGTTTTCGTGCAATTCCATTGACATCATTTTTTGTTGAGTGAATATGTTGTAAGAGTGTACTCAATTTTATATTTAAGATAGAAATTGAATATGGGCTATTGCAGCACCTTGCACAAATGAAAATTATTTGTTAGCCGGGAAAACCAAATTGATGTGCATAAGTAACATATATAATGTTCTTAAATTGGAAAATTCATGAACTGATCCTGTGTTGAATAATCACAATGCTATACAAAAATAAGAAAAGATGAAATGTTATCCCACCTTTTCAATTAAACTATCATTTTCTTCCTGTAGCATATCAACCTGCACCAAAATTCAGAAAATCTTATAAATATCATAACGCTACTCAAGGAAATTGAAAAAAGTTGAACGTGATTTCCAGAAAGAAGCAAAGGCTGATAAAAAATATGCTAACAACTATTAGGCGCTCCAACCATATTTTTATCAGTTGGCAAAGTAGTCATACCTCATCCTGTAAAGCAGAAGTTGACTGATGGCTGCCAGCATCTCTTGCATTCGCACTCCCAAAATCTACTGACAACCTACAATAGAAAGTTGAATGTACAATTGTATCAATTGAAAGGAGTACAGCAATCAACTTGGATAGCATACCAACTGCTCGGAGGACTAAAAAACCAACCGCTGTGCCATCATGTAGCCTTATAATCAACAGCAAAGGTCTTAAAACTTCAACCAATAAAACAAAATGGTAATGACTGCTAATTTATGGCCATAGAATAACAATAATAATTTTCTATGTGAAAATGTCAGCAACATCCGTTATCTATGCACTCCTGTGCGAATGAACATCATATTGTTGAGTTGAAGTTGGATTTAGTTCCTCCATTGTACAGTATAGCACATAGAAGAAGAAAATGATATCTACCCAATTTTTTGAAGTGAAAATTCAGGTTTGGATTCTCAAAGTACCTTTTCTCTCTCCGATTATTCACTGAACACTTTGGCGACATTAAAGGGGAGGCTGGCCTTAGTGATATAGGTACACTAGAGGGCATTGTAGCTGTCTTCATGCTTGGACGGTTAACTGATAAAGTACGAGCTGATGGAGACTGTTCAACGGAGTTGACAGAAGATCGAACAGACAGTGAAGGACGAAGAGAAAGAGGCTGTTCTGTGGAATTGGTAGATGATCGACCAACCACCAACGGACGACCAGATATGGGCTCTTCAAAGTTGTTTGTGGACAGAGGAGATGGTTGTTCCCCAGAACTAACAAACGGTATCGGTCGACTGCCTGTTGTTGAAAGTGCAGATATAGGTTGTTCTTGTTTGGTACGAACCGTCTAATAGAGACAACATGGCAAATATAGCTCATAGGGTCAATAAAATATTTCACAAACTTGAACCAGTCATTAAATGAACTTTCCAATTTTCACCACAAGAACCAATTTAACACAATTTCAAGCAGAAACAAATAATTTTACCGTCCATGGAACTATAAAACGTGACCAAATGTCATTAACTTTAAATCAATGAAATTTCATATCACATAATAACTTGTCTACTTAACCTTATACGTGACCTGCAACACTATATAAAAAAAAATGCAATAATCGCTACATGCTTAGAATAGTTAAAAGGTCAATCACCATAGGAGAACGAGATCTCAAGGAGTTTCCACCGGCACGTCCAATGGTCGCCGGACCAGTCATTAAGCCATAATCGCCATCCTTGTCCTCGTAAGATGTTTGTGTTTTTGATTGTGTTTGCAGTTGCGGTTTCTTCACAGCTGCAGCACTAACTATAGGTCTGGTCTGCACTTTATAATGCAAGCAAGTCTATATCAGAACATGTACGTCTTATACTGGAAATTGTAAAATCTTATGTCCATCAGACCTAAGATCCGCCACCAAATAATAGTTAAACAGCCGATCAAAATCCACATAGAAGATGAAGAAAAAATAGCATTACCACTGGAGAACTTTGGCGCGGCATTCTTCTTCCACCAGCAAGGCCAATGCTGCCGAAGCCGGTCGCTTTATAATCAAAAGAAAGTTCATCGTCTTCATCATCATCATCATCTGTTTTAGTTGACATCACCTGTGCAAGCCTCTGCGCCGCAGCTTTTGTCTGTGCTTTCCTCGCGCTAGGCATTCCAGTGGATCCTGCTCGGACATGGCGTGAGTGCACCGGAGACATCATTGGTGATGGCGGAGTCCCTGGTGACTCCGTTGAGCTCCTCTGCCTTCTGTACACCGGATTTCTCCGATCCATACCTAAAAAAATGAAGCAATTTGGTCAGATTTTTACTCAATCGCAGAATATAAATGTAAAAAAAATAACTCCATTCAAAAATTAAATTAATTAACCTGATATTAATATGACATAACATCAATTGAAATCAACCAATTAAAACCAGTCAATTCTAAAATTCAAATCAATCAAGAACGGGAACAAGTAAATTTTATGATTTTTTTTTTCCTTTGGATTTGGGGCATGAATGGAAATGAAATGGATCAATTTTAGCGAGTGGAACGATATGATCCGATTGTCAAGGCAAAAAGGAGGGAAAATGAACCAGAAAGTGGAGGTTTTAACGGTCAGTTTTTGGAAAGGACTTCTTTGCTGATATCTGACACTGACAACAGTTCTAATTACAAATTTGCCCCAAGAATGAGTAGCCAAATGTTTTCACCTAGATTAGACACTATCATACTATGAAAATAATAATTGCATTTATATCATTTAATCCGTCTACGAATATAAGAAGTTTAATAAGTAATTAATTCTTTAAAATTATAATAGAATGTCCATTAATTTAATTAAATTATATTTTAAAAAATTTATAATTACTACGTATAACATAAATAAGAATAAAAGCGAACAAAAAATAAATATAAAAAACACAATTTATATTAATAGAAAGGGAAGTATATAGCATTTTTAAAATATAAATTTTATTTGAGAATAAAATACAAATTGTATAGAATTTAATTTTTTATGAAATTATTTTTATAATTCTCAACAAAAGAAATTATTTTTACCATACAAGTTATTGAATTTAGTGTTGTGCTCTTTAACCTTTAAATCTAATCACTAAATTAAATTTATTTTCGAAAAAAAATCACTAAACTAAATGCAAATACACTTTATCATATTTCTTATAAGAAAAAAAAAAAAACTCATGCAAAATATGATTGAAAAGTATATGAAAGATGAGCTAGAAATAAAATTAATTTATGATTAATTAAACTATATTTATTGTAATGAATGAAATTAAAAGCTTATAAAATAAATTTGTGGGTCAACGAAATATACATATATTTACTTTTAGTTTTAATGACTTTTAAATTTAATTATACTAAAAAAATGACTTTTAAATTTAATTAAGAGATTATATTTATATTCTACCACCAGAAGATTACAAGATGTTCAATTTGACAGTCAAACAAACAGCCCTTCTAAAGTCTTATCCTAAAAGATTGTAACCGGTAACTCTGTTCCCCGATCGATCACCGAACAATCAAGCATCTACTTCTGTACTTGACCTGCCAGAAAGCAACCATTACAGATCATCTCAAGGATCGCAAAAATACCAACATTTCAAAAGCCTAGGGTTAGGGTTTTCCCCTCTCATATCTTTCTTTAACCCACGGACAATGCGAAATCTCCATCAACAATCTGCAGGGTCTCCATTATTTTCGATCCCTGTATTACAAAATCCTGATTCTAACCTTAAAGAAGGGGGCTTTCTTGGCTCAGGATTGTATATTTGGCTCTTTGAGTGCCATGGGTTCTTGCACAATGTGACTCTGATTTTGGCTTCGCTTGCTTTTGTACTGTACTTGGCATTTCAGGCTAAAAAGAGCGTAACGAAGTTGTCCCATGGGAGATCGTATATCATGATCGCTTATTATGGGTGTCTTTGGCTCGTTAGCTTGCTCAATCTTGCTTGGTGTTGCTTTCAGGTTTTTTACTTTCAGTTTGAAGCCCGAATAGTTTCTTGAATGAATATTGCAAATTTTATTAGTTTTTTCTTAATTTATTTCTTTCGACAAGTTTGGTTATTGATTTAGCTTTTAGTTTGGATGTTGGAGATTTTGAATGTGTGTTGCAACTCTGGCTGTAAATAAGCGGTTAAGTTCTTTGTCTCCTAGTTCTGTGGTTTATTGTTTTTTTTTTTTTTTTTTTTTTTTTGGCTGTAAATAAGCGGTTAAGTTCTTTGTCTCCTAGTTCTGTGGTTATTGTTTTTTTTTTTTTTTTTTTTTTTGGAGTCTTTTGTGTTATTGAGTGATTCCCTAATTTTTTTTTTTTTTTTTTTTTTTTTGGAGTCTTTGTGTTATTGAGTGATTCCCTAAGAATTCTTTAAAAAGACTGCTTCTGGATTCTTCATAGACAATCCAAATTAATATAGTTGTTGCTTACAATTTGGTCGCGGAGGTGGTACTACTATTTTCAGGATTGTTGTCCTCTCTACTCATCTTGGTCTTATTACATGTAGATCTTTTGGGAGCAACAATATAATTGCCCAGTAATCTTGCTGGTGAATGGAAATAATTCCTTGTTATACAGCGGTTTTTCTGATTTTTTTCTCAATACAGGTTACCATTTATAGTATATAAATATCTAAACGGATGCGTTAGAGAAGAGGCCCTGCTAGTTTTAGCTATTCAGTAGGCATTTAGCTTTTCCCTCTTAATGTAGACCTTTGTACATGCTGTGGGAGTGAGTGCATTACATATACTTGGTCTTTTTGATAGAAAAATGCCAAAGCTTGATGTGCAAAGTTATAATAACATAGATGGAAGGATGTTGGTGTTATTGAGTGAACTGTGCTTGCAACATAGAAGTTGTTTACTGTCAGTGGCTCACATGACAGGTCTGTTGATGGACAAAATAGTGCATTTACTACTATATATGAAACTATCATAGTAGATCACCAACCTTTCAATACAGAATATGTTCCAGTGTGCCATATATCATTGATGGCTGTGATAATTGATTTTGATTACTCTGATTAAAATATGTGCCAAGGAACTAGTAGGTTATGTGTCTCTGTTTTTGGCATAACTTATCCAATGAAGGGCACTAATTGCAGTCATCTTGGTTTTTTGTGGTGCTATTGCTCATGAATTCCCTCTTCCACCAAACTCCGTCGGTCTCACTCTTGAACTGGAAATTTTGTCCTAGTTAGTTTCTTTGTTGATAAAAACTACGAATTGACATCTGCTAAGGTAGTTATTATTCCTGGTTATTATATGCTAAATTTTGCTTGCTTCACGTACGAGATGCTGAATTTTAAATGTTAGCAACACAGTTTCACTTCTTATATTCATTGAAAATTGTCTTCCATGCTTTGTATCACATAGGTCAATTATGCTAGTTTTTTGAGGTTATTCTTGCTGCGTCTCTTTCTTGGGCCTTTTCCTACAATCAAGTGAAATTATCTTTTCTATGGTACAGGCATGGGAGTGCACTTCTGGGAAAGAATTGTCATGGAATATCTTATCTTTGTTTACAACATCTGGAATGTTGTTTCTTGAAGTAAGCTTGATCGCCTTTTTACTACAAGGAAATTATTCTAGCGGGTTGGAAGCTCTAACACGAACCTTTGCTGTCTCAGCACTCATTGTTGGTTTGGACATACTCCTCAAGGTAGTTCTTTTTGTTTTTTTCATCAAAACCTTTTAACTATTCTTCTAACCAGCTCTCTCTGATATTGACAGTGGGCACTAATATCATATAGGGAAGAGACACAATTTCCTGTTTCATGTTGAACTAACAGCATTATGTGTTGTATATTTTGCATACTATTTTTGGAATTTTTATGATTGGAAAATGAAAGCTCCAATATTTTAAGTGTTATGACGCATGCCTGGGTCATACTTTGGGTGTGATGATGACCTCTCTTCTCTTGCAGGCAATCTATATGTTTGGCCTTGGGATCCCCTTGTTCATTGATGACCATGAGCAGTCACATCATATGAAGTGGAACTTGTGGGTTGTCCACAGGCTAGTGCTAACTGCAGTTTATGGCTTTATATTGTTCATGTATCATTCCACGTGGAGGGAAAGGTTACCTGGTAAGTTTGTCAAATACATATGCTTTGACACAATTGGGTTTGATGAGTTCAACAGCTGTTTTATGACTTTGATCTTTTCCTCCCATTTATTTTGCAGCAAGGCCTGCATTCTACAAGTACATTGTGATCATGTTCACCTTGAATGCACTAGAGTTATTTGCCTGTGGGCTTACAGGGAATGGTGCTGGTTTTGGTTTCTGGTAATTTCGGATCACATTCTCACAAAATTGCATTTAAAATACTCAGGAACCATGTAGAATATTTTCTTATTTTTTCTTCTTAATCTTCTTTTGCAGGTTGTACGGCACCACAATTGTTTGCTACCATGCCTTTTACTTGCCTCTGCTGTACATAACATTTTTAGCAGACTTTTTTCAGGTTATTATCATCACCTGATCTGTTTCTTTGATTCCTCCAAACTTTATTTTACCATTTCCATCTGCTGCTAATATATCATATACCGTAATAATTCTTACATACTAGTCAGGTTCTTGATTAGCGGTTGCATTTGTTATGACTGTAGGAGGAAGATTTGCATCTAGAGAATGTATACTATTCAGAGATGAAAGATGCTGGTTTCTTTGATGCTGACTGGGAGTGATGCAGTGAGAGTTTCTGAATCTGCTCAATGGTGTGTACATAGAAGTGCATGCACTTTCAGTTGGCCAAAAAAAAAAATTGCTGCACTTAAAAGGATACCCGTTCAATGCCCGTATGAATTGGTACCTGCAGTTGTATGGAGAACTTAGCTGTAGTAAATGGGATGGTTTGTCGAGCACCAATTGGGACTGCTAGTTAAGCCTGTATTCAATCTTTTCTGTATGATACAGAATAAGTGAATCCTGAAAAATGTTTAGTGGACCAATTTGGGTAACACAAGAACTAGTATATCGTTCTATAACATCTAAACATCTAATTAAATTCCCATATCATTTGCAGTGTCAACCGAGCAAACCCTTTATGTAGACTGCATAATTTGGTATATTTTGTCACAACTACTGATTAATCATGTGGGCAATGCTTTGGCAAGTTGAGCTGTCTCTGTGACTTGCTTTAACTCATCTTGTGCTTTAAAAAATAACTTTTTTGAGGGAGGTGGGAAAGATGACCGAATTACGTGTGGCTTTATTAATGTGCTGCTGTCGAAGGTTTTTTTTACATCAGTTAGTTTTGTTGAGATTTTAAGTGCACCGCATAGATGGGTCATTGATTTGGACAGAAGGTGAAAATAAATAGACAAAGATCACGCGGGCCTCTGGGGTGGGGTTACATAAATGGCTCCTTACCAACGTTAGCATAAAAAGAACCCATTCACAGAGAAAAAGAAAATACACGTCATAATTGCATAAATTAGGAAATTTTAGAGTGTTTTTCTAGATGAAATCAACAAAAACATAGTTCACAACAAGATTGCCTGGCACAATCATATGGCGGGCTAACACAAAGCATAACTGCAATTATGTTGAGGGGGGGGGGGGGGGTCAACATAAAAAATAGTTCACCAACAAGATGCCTGGCTCAATCATACTGGCGGGCTAATCAAAAGATAACTGCAATTATGTTGAGGGGGGGGCTGGGGTGCGCCAGGGAGAAAGGAAGGAAGGATTTCTTAGACTGACTTCTAAGCGTCCTTCTTCTCAACAAGTTTTTCAATTAAAGATCAACAAGCTTCCTGAACGGTTGTGAAATGCTCTGGGCACTCTCCTCTTCCACACTGATATCGATATTCGGGGGGGGGGGGGGGGCGCCAGGGGGAAAGGAATTGAAGGATTTCCTAGACTGATCTTCTAAGCGTCCTTCTTCTCAACAAGTTTTTCAATAAGATCAGCAGCTTCCTGAACGGTTGTGATGCTCTGGGCACTCTCCTCTTCCACACTGATATCGAATTCCTCCTCCAGTCCCATCACAATCTCAACCTGAAAATAACATCCCAACAAGTCAGAAACGGCAGCTTATATTTCTGCTAAAGTAAATTTCTGTCAATGGAAGAGATATATGGAACCAAAAATAGCAAGGCATGAAAGATCCTTCCAATTAAAGAAGAGTCCACCTTAACACTTAACTACACACTGCTAATGTGAATGGCTCAAGTCCTACTTAATTATGACTTATTTCTATAGAACTTGAGAAATTCTTAGGATGTTAATAATAATTAAATCGATTAGTAGCAGGCAGTCCATCAACCATAATCAGCCAGAGTAAAACGGCATGAAATATTAAAAAAAAATGAATGCTACATACTGTATCAAGAGAATCTGCTCCTAGTGTTGTAAATTTTGACTCGCCGGTAACAACAGCTTCTGGGGCTAATGCCAGCTGCTTCTTCACTATTTGACACACCTTTTCTACTGTTTCTGGTTTGGCCTGATCAAAATCATTTAAAACATACATCACTTTCTGAATTCAAGGGAATAGAAGTGAATTGAAATATTTGCACTTTTAACACATTTGTATAGCTTTACACTCCGAATTCAACAGGAAAAAAAATCCTTAATCAAAAATGCAAACTGAAAGCTGCATTGCTAGTTCTTGAACATATTGGCAATAGCTAAATACTAGAATTCCAAATAACAAATATAAATTCAACAATGACAACGATCTGTGGAGCAAAGATAAGCTTTTTGCAAAAACACAAAACCTTATTCATTAACCGAGAAGACGACAAAAGTGCCAAGCCAAAACTGTGAAACAGAAGTCATAGAAAGAAGAAACATACAGCACAAGAAATCCGAAGGCGAGATGCTGGAACTGGCTGCACTCTGAAAGACAGGAAACTTCTCTGGCTTGGAAACGAAAAAGATTTGAGGCTAGAGATTCTGGTTGCAGCCTGTTCAACACATAGAAAGACACGGAATTTGACATTAGCCCAAAACCAATGACAAGAGGTAGATCATAAAATGAGAAAAAAAGAAAACGATAAACATTTTGAAACCTAAATCTCCCCTTGCATGCAAGTCAGGAGCATGGGGGCACAAAGGATTTTCGTTTAAGGCGTAAGCTTGTAAAAAGCAATTATAATAAGTTTCTATCAAGCCAATATAAAGATCATGACATTTCTTCAACTGAAATCCTTCTGTTATCCATAATTTCATTATAAATAAATTAAAGATTCAAACTTTGAAATTAAATTAATATTACTCGATTATAAATTTGCCTAACAAGTTTACCAAGCTTTTAGCCCGTTCGCCAAACAAATCTAGGCTCATGCAAGATCACAAATTTCTCAGATCCATTCAATCTTAAACAGTGCTTAAATTAATTACTACAAGCAAATTGCAACCTTCAAAGTAGAAGAAGAACTAGAAATAGACGAACAATATAATAAATCAGAGGTCAAAACAGAAGCATTAATAGATCTGTCACGGAATCGGTAAAACAAAAAGGCAGATTAAAGAAACTATAAGCTCAAAAATAAAATAGTAAGCATAAAACATACCAGTCTAGGACGAGACTGCATGGAGATTGATGAACCGGCAGCGGCTGCCATTGAAAGAGAGATGGAGTTGATCGTCGAGAAAGAGAGTAGCGAGAGTTCAATAAGAGAAGAAGACGGCGAAAACGAGGTGAGTAAAATGCAGAGCGTGTTGCTGAATTTATAGGTGGCCTGTTTTTGGTATTGACAATGGCAAGGGCAAAGGCGTCTTTCTACTCGACGCAAGAGTGTTTGGCTATTAATAAAAAACAAAATAAGATGCAAGGCAAAAAGGTTTTTAGCAAAAGACACTGTTTTACAAATTACTTTTTTTTTTCTTTCTTTCTTTCTTTTTATTTGTATACCGACAAGCCGTGGATCGTTAGATTCAAATCGAAGTGTCTAAACCGAACTGAACTTGTCTATTTAAAACCGAACTGCACAGCCAAATAATATCTTGGGTTCCAATTCACCAACCAAACTCTTCTTTGAGGGGCTGCCGAATTGAAATGTATTAATTCTGTTGAGAATCTGGACTCTACGAAATAAATTAATCGAATCAAATTTAATTATATATTTAATATTGAATTTAAAAAATAATATTAGTTGGTTCAATCTTTAGATTATATACTTTTTTAATTAATTGTATTTATTCGATATGCGATTACCCATATACTCCAACACTCCTAATCCTTGACAAGTATACAATGGTTCAACACGGATCCCCATATACTCCAACACTCTCCTACTTGACAACCATACGATGATCAACACAGATCCTCATATACTCCAATAAATTCAGTTTTCAATATGATTTGCATACCTCTAAATGATTGACTACTTTTGATTCAAATCTCTAATTTAAAGGTAAATTTTGCTTAAAATTGCAGTTTATTTCAATTGATTTAGCTATTTATTGTTTATATACTATAGTGTTGTATGATATACAATTTCAAGGATCCAAAAGAATACTTTTGTCTATAAAATAAGGTGAGTTACATAATTATTTCGTTTAAAAATATATTTATTAAATTTTTATTTATAAATTAATAATAATTAATATAGAAATTGACAATACAAATTAATTTTTTGAAATTAAAAATTCCACAATTATTAATTTTAAATTGTCTGATATTAATTAAAATTTGCAATTAAACTAAAATTTACTGAAAATTATAAATACAATGTCTTAACTTAAATAGACATTAGATATCATAAACTTGTTAGATTTTCAATAATTTTAGTAATTTAAAATAATTTCAATAAATTTTTTTATATAATTCAATATTTATACTATTGAACCTTTAAAATTTATACCTAATTTTTCATTTGGTCAAACACTACCTAAATTTAAAGTTGCTTAACTTAAGAACTATAAAGTTGTAATGCCATGTGCTGAGCTTGACAGATGGGATTGGGAGGGAGCAGCCGGCGCCCATGCCTATGCCTATGCCCGTTGCCCAGAGTTTCATTAATGCGACAATTGGTGTTCGATAGTTACGAGGAAAATATTTAGGACTCCTACATTTGTGTTCGACAAATGAATATTTTTATTTAAAATTTTAATTTTTGTTATTTAATTTATTTATTTCCATAAAATTAAACTAATAAAAGTAAAATTCAAGACCTCTCAACTATAAAAATTTACTCCAATTTAACAAGTAAATAAGAGGACTATCTTCTGCTACGTAACAGTAAATATTTTCATATCCGTTCAACCTCTTAATGCATAAAAAAAAAAAAGTAAAATAAAAATTTTGAATTTCATAAAATTTTATTAAATTTATTTATATATACCAACGGGTTAGATTAGATCCAATCCAACTCAAGTTGTTCGAACTCCCAACACAAGGCATTCTTAAAAAGCAAAACGACCCGCATAAGGCTGTAGATTGGACCTTAGAATATATAATTTAAGCCCGTTAAGAATTGGATAATTTAGGGCCCGAATATTTTGTAGCAGCCAGACCCATATGACTAATGGTTTTTTTTTATTTTTTTTATTTTTATTTTTTCTTGGGTTTTATTCTTTATCGATCAAACCAAACTTTGAAAAAGAAATGTTTTTATGGCTATGTTTGATGCAAATTAGTTTCCCAATTTTATGAAATTTGCGAAAATTTCAAATTTAGTGTAAGTAAAAATAGTTATATTACATTAATTTTATAACATTCAACATAGATAAATCAAATTTTACCATTTATAATATGAAAATTCTATATCTTTGTCACACCTTACCCTACTGTAAGACATGGCATGTCGCCCGTAATATAATTAATAAACACTTAATTCTTATAAATGCTTACTAAGTATACTACACATTATATATCTTTGTCCCACACCTTACCTACGTAAGAGCACTTCGGATGTCGGCCCGTTAATATAATTAATAACCACTTTTAATTCTTATAAATGCAGTTACTAAGAATTATCTACAAGGGACTTACAACCTTTTATTTCCTTCATTTTTTTTTTTTTTTTTAATCTTGTTAGCAATACTTTAGTTATTAACATGATACAACTTATTTTGGTTTCGTCACTGTTATAAAGAAATAAAGAAATGTCTATAATTTACTAACTAGTAATCTCAATATAATTTCTTAAACATATTATTAAAAACATAAAATGGTTCCATAACCCATAAGTCCATAGATGATTTAATTACATATTGGAGTTCTGTTCAAATCTTAGATACATAATAGAAATTAATTACTTAATAGACTATAAATTTTCAAATTCATACAATCATAATTCACATGAATCTGCTCAAATATACATAGATGATCTGTTAATGTTTAATACATCATACATATTCTAAAAGAAGTCAAATATACAATAGCTACATCAGTAGCATACTATCTACATCAAATAAAAATGATCCTCTCTTGGTTCTTTTTCCTTTTCTTTACCTGGTTCTTATTCCTTTTCTTTACCTGCTGATTAGTACAAAAAGCAACTATCGCCGTAAGTAGTATGGCCTTAGTGGCCCGTCGGATGTGTGTACTATAAAAATAATAAGATGACGCAATTCATAAATCTACCATGGTAGAAGTAAAAATAAGAAACCAAATACAATCAATACACCATTTTTTAAATCATCAATTCTTGAATAGTGTCCTTTACAGCTTTTAATAGAGTCAATTACGAGGCGTCGTATCAATCGTTCTAATGTGCACATCTTAGACCTGCTACTCTACAACCTCCAATCTGTGATATTGATTTACAACAAGAAGAGGGAGCAATCTACAACCTCAACATGGAGGAGAATCTATCATATCAATTCATATCACTCCTAGTGATGATTATCCATGTTCAGATCGATCGTTACTATCAACGTCAACAAATTGAAATGGATATTCGGGTAGGCTAATTAACCTATCGTATATCAGCTGTAAGACTTTTAAACATTCCATTTACTTGTACTACATATCAAAATCACATATGACCTAAATTCATTTCACAACCACTTGCTAAAAACAATTCAATCACGGCCACCCCTCATACTACAGATATCAATTGGCCAACATCCTCCTCTTTCACAGTATAAGAATCATAAAATTCATTTAAAATATCATTCGGTCATATGCTTTCAAAATAATCTTTTTCCTCTTTAAAAATTTATGAAAGCACTAATATATATATTTTTTATATATATAGTTATAATTCATAAAGCACATCCATAGAAAATTTTTTGCAAACTCAATCTCATTTTGTTTAAATAAAAGTAGGAAAGGAATAATAACACTAACCTGAACTAGATGGCTCCCCTAGCCCTTTTCCTCTAGTAATCTCTTTCTCTCAGCAGATGTCAGCTGAATTAATTATCACAATTAAGATCCTTACTACACAATGTACACACATTGCACTTTCTATAAGAATGTAATTAGCAGTAGAAATGTTAAGTTCCTCATGCTTTTTCTTTTATTTTACTATACTTGTCCAAGTGTTATACTGATCTGGATTCTTAAGCATGAAACACTTCATATCCACACTTAACCACATCCTAGACCACAGAATATAAAACAATGAAACAATAGACACGTGAATAGACATGCTAAATTCGTTAAGTTAATGACATGCAGAAATTTCAGCATATTGGAGTACGTGGGTATTGCGTTGACGTATATCTTGGGAATTCCCCATAATTCAATTGCCTGAAACTTTTTGACAGCATGTTCCCAAATTTTTACAGCATGTTCCCAACATCTTAGAGTACTTCCCTGTAAAATTTCATAATTTTTAAAGCTCATTTGCATTTTCAAATGACATAATTATGGAATCTGAATTTCAGTTTTTGTCATGCTGAGCTCAGTTTTTCTCATGCTGAGCAGCCTGCATGGATTTAATTATAACTCCATTTCCTTTGCTCCAATGACCTTTCCCTTTTACCATGATGTACCCAACATCTCCGCCTATATCCATATAAAATTTCATGAATTTTGAAGTTCATTTGCTTAGTCAAATAGGCCAATTACAGAAGCTGAATTGCAGGCAGCCCAACTGTAACAAGTCCGACAATGATATGTTTGCTTAAGCATTCTCACCTCACTTCCAGCACCAATTCAAGCAATCTTCTATTACTTACATAACATCATAATATAAGAATATCAGAATCCCTAGTTCATGGCATATCAAGAACAAACTCAAAATCATCCATCTTGGTGACTTAAGCAACTTAGACTTTGAATTCATGCATAACTACTTTCAATCATCTTAAATCACCTTAAAATCACTTCTCATCACTTCATCTTCAGCAAATCAGATTACACAAACAAGCACCTCACTTCAAAGTTCATGGAATTCAAAAAGTAGTCCATAGAAATGAAGGAGGAAGTGAAAATAACTAACCTTTTCTTAAGAAATACTTGAAAATTCTTTGCACCTTAGGCAAATCCCACATCGGTTAAGGACGGGGTAAAACAGATCTGAATACATACAGAGGGGTAGTCTTCCTAACTTGGTTAGCGCGGCTTTTGGGCGGGTTGCAAAAGCCGTGCCTTTGAGGACAAAGCGCGCTTTTGGGCGGGTTGCAAAGCCTGCCTGAGGGACAAATCCGTGAGGGTTGCAAAGCCTAAAGCGGACAATACTGACCAGGTTAAGACTATGACAATCTTAAACTTATCTAAAGTTTAATTTTTATATATTTTTTATTTTATAATAAAAATAAAATAATATTATTTTTCAAAATGAAATTAAGCATTCCAATTACAGTAAAATTATAAAATAAAAAAGTTTAAGATTTTCCTTTGTTTTTTTCATCATTAACGCTTGATATTGCAGGTAGGTAGTTGGGCTGCCATTGTCTAGTAGGCTTCATAATTAACTGACGACCCACGTAGACATATATGGTTGGAAGTTACTTGGTGAAGCAAAAAGCCTTACCATTTTCCACCACTTGTTTGGGCCTGAAAATCCACCACCATCAACTGTACAAATTGTATGGTTTCTTAATCAAATTGTACAAATTAAAAGCCTGCAATTTCAGGGATGAACAATTTGCCTAACCAGCAACCACCACCACCACCACCATCAACTGTAGTGGCGGCTGGTGGTAGTGGTGGTCCAAATTATGTGACTGGCAGTTGAAGGGGAGGAGGCTTTTCAAAAGTAGTTTTCAGTTTTTATTTCTATAAAGGAAAAAGAAAATTATTGACATAGTTGGCCCAGTTCTTTATTTCTTGATGTGCTTCTTTCTTTCAAGTTGTCAACTAATTAGTTGGTTATATTTCATTTTCATGATGCTAATTTCAAATAGTTAATCTGTGTTTGGACTTTGTTAACCGACTATATTTATTATTGTTTAGAAGAAAACTTCATGTTATTGAGAAAATGATAATACGTGGATTAAGAAGAAAGTAACAAATATTCACGGTTATTTAATTATCACATGTAAATTTTTTTAAAAAAATACTTTTGAAAACTAATATCTATTTAATATGTCAATTTGACTTTCAAAAAAATAAATGGATATTGTCTACCATACTTCTTATGTCTTTTTTAGACGATGTAAGCATATTAAATGATGGGCTCAAAGAAAACAAAAAAAAAAAAAAAAGAACAAAAAAAAAAAAAAAAAGAAAAAAAAAAAAAAAAAAAAAAAAAAGAACGGAGGAGGATTCAAAACTAATGTATTAGAGATAGATTGATTCAACGTCTGTAAATAGACATTCAACCATGTCACATTCACAAATTTTTATTATATATCACAATTGACGAGAATAATTTGAATGAAAATGACTTATATCCGTTAAGCATTATGATATCACTGGTAGCGCTTAGCAAGATTAAGTTTAGTCCCAAGATTATATTCTACTTCAACCATTATATGTTTCAAATTAAAATTTCAATAAAATAGTATTTTTTTTTTTTTTAGAAAGTTGACTTGTTTTGCCATTCTTTTAAAACTAAAAATGTTTTCTATCAAATCTTGTCATGGAAGCATTGCAATATTGAATATCTAAATATATATATATATGTTAGATTAGATGAAAAGGACTCGAGAACTAAACTCTCTCCAAGAACTAAAATTATTACTTAAGAATTAACAATGACATGTGAATGTGATACATTAAAAGACATTTTAAACATATAAAAGTTTGTTAATGGCGAGGGTTGACAAAGATAGCAATCATGCCTCTCTTGTGAATATATGTGTACTAAATCCAACCTCAAAAGATGATTCTTGGTGGAAGATTTACTCCTTATTAAATTTTTTTTTTTTCAAAAATAGGATCATAAATTTTTTAATCCTAAAAGAGAATGATTATAAATTTATTAAGACAAATTAAAAGATTGTTTATGAATAACTGAATCAAGTGGGACATACCTCCATTGAAAACTGAAAAGCTGACGTGTGGTGTGATGCATGGAGATGCAAAAGCAGTCAATTATTATAATCGACTTAAAAATATATATATATGGCCATTCCCTCAAAAGATGTGGCTAAAATTCATTTATTCTTTTTCACCCATGGCATCAGAGCTCTTCTCGCAGTGCCCTAACACAGCTAGCTCCTCAGGGAAGTCTCCCGAGTCAGGACCACAGACAATCCCTCTCAGAACTGATCAAACCAAACGGTCACCCCTTGCACCAACCTGGAAGAGGCAGCATGGGCAACTGCAATTTTTTTTTTTTTTTTTTTTTTTTTTTTTTTTTTTTTTTTTAATTTTTTTTTTTTTTTTTTTTTTTTAAATTGATATGTTTCGCTCAATTATTATTTTTATTTCGTCCCTATATAATGTATATCTTTATCAACAAATATATTATTGTTATTAATCTTGAAATATACAATTTATTTAAAACATGAAATTTTCATATTTTTAAATTAAAAAAGCGAAGGATACATTAAGAAAAAATAAATTTAATTATATTTTTTAAAATTATAATTAAGTGAGCATATAGATATTCGTACAACAACCTTCCTTTTCTAAATAATCTCTTTTTGGTAAGAACAATTAAAATGGAAATCTTATTCAATTAACATAATAAGAAAATACAATTAACAATATGCTGATTTTAGACTCGCCTGACATATAAATAATTAAATCTGTAGCACGTAACTCGCTCCCCCACGAGTGGATATCGCCATTATTGGCGTCAAAGCAACCAGATCGGTTAACGGCCGGTACAACCGCCTAGTCAGCGGACTCACCTCTCACTCTCACCAACCCTTCACTGCTCTCTCTCTCTCTCTCTCACACACACACACACACACACAAAAACTACAAACGTAGCTTTCACTTCCCTTTTCTCTCTTAGTCTCTGCATCAAACACTTTCGTACCGTTTTGGGTCACCAAACATTGTCAAGTGAAAATGTCCCTCTTTCGGTTTTAAAGCATTGCTCATGCTCATACCTGAGACCGCCACTTGTGCTTGGAATTTTTCGATTTCAATCACAACCAGAATCGATAACGAAACGTCACTTTTCAAAAACGGAACCTTCACGCAATTCTATATTCTCTATCCTTAAATTCAGCCCTCTCTCTTTCTATCTCTACCGTCCTCGTCAGATTCCAGTAAGCGCTCTCTCTCTCTCTCTCTCTCTCTCTCGTCTCTCTCTCTCTCTCTTCTCTCTCCTCTCTGTCCGTTCTCGCTCGCATGACTTGTTTCTGGAGATTCGACCGTACAAGCGATGTAAAATACAAAACGCTCGTCGTTTTGCTATGCTTGCTTTGCTATTCTTGTTTTGTTGTTACTTTTTTTTTTTGTGGTTTTTTGGGAAATCAAGTAGTCAGCCTCTCTCTCTCTCTCTCTCTCTCTCTGTCCGTCTCGCTCGCATACTTGTTTCTGGATGATTCGACTACAGCGATGTAAAGATACAAAACGTCGTCGTTTTTGCTAGTGCTTGCTTTGCTTTCTTGTTTTTTAGTACTTTTTTTTTTTGTTTGTTTTTTGGGAAATCAAGTAGTCAGCATTAGAGTTAGTGTAAAGTCTGTTTGAAATATTCGGGCGGAGGAGAGTTTGAAACGAATCTAACGTCGTCGTTTTATTGTCTTGATTTGCTTTGGTTTTGGTTGTTTCCTCTCAATAATTGCTTGACATTTGAGCTGAATTTGTTGCTTCGAGCTTCTTGTGATCAAAATCCAATTTTAATGTTCGTGTACTTCTAACGGTTGTAACGTTGACTGGCTTTGACTTTTCAAGTTTCGGTTTTAGATTGATTATGGTTTAAGTTTTTTACGTAGAGGATGACTGATTAATGTCATGTAATGTTCGATTTGAGTCGAGAGTAATTCGAATTGGATATAGCATACAAGTCCTTGTTCTTTTTAGCATTGATTCAAGCTTTCTTAAGCTCGGCTATTTGTTCTTTTTATGTTTGTGTTGTTTGCGAGTATACCGATTCCGATCTGGATTTTTTTTTTTTTAAACTTTTCCGAAAGAGTGAGTTTCAATTCGATTTCTCGCAGTTATTGGATTGTTCTTTCTGGGTTAAAAATTGGTATTTTGGAACACTTGTAGAATCATTGACTTTGTCTGTATTTGATCAAAACTGGGATGATCATGCAATGATGATGGCATTCTTATCGAATATTGATTCAGATTTTGATCAAGTTAAATAATTCAGGAACTGGATTTCAATATTATATTCATGCATTTGTATATGAATTATGGGGTAGCTGATTGGTGGGGTTTTGACGTGTGGGTCTCATTTTGGACCTTTTTTTTTTATTATGCAGAGAAAGCTTGCTTTAGATGCCGGAGAAGATTGGTTCTGAACAGTGGGAAAAAAGAGTCATGAGTACGCAACTTTTGGAAGTCCAGCCCAGGGAACTAAAATTTATTTGTGAGTTTGGACCCATATTAAATCATTTCCTTATTGTTGCTCATTGATTTAGCTTTTGGTAACTTTTTTTGTTGGTGTTGCTATTAAAGATAATTTGATGCTCTCCGATTAAAGATAAGAGCTGGAAAAGAGAACAGAAAGAATTGTGAAAAAAAAAACATTTTTGTCTTCCTTGCTGCTGTTTTCTTTTTAGAAGACGAAAAGAGAAGGAAAAAAAGTGGGTTAGTCTGTGATAGTTATGAAGGCTCGTTGCCTTTTATCTGTTTCACTGTTTAGAGTACTGAAATCAATGAAAAGCTCGTGTCTTTTCCCACAGTTATTTTGCCAAGAGTAGTTATTGAGACAAATACTGGATACTTTTAGTTTCTGTAAATGTTCAGTTCAATTGGTTTTTTGGATTTAATAGTCATGATACTTGTTTCTGTAGTTGAATTGAAGAAGCAGAGCTCCTGTGTGGTACGACTTACTAATAACAGCCACAACAATGTTGCTTTCAAGGTTTGAATTGCAGTTTGATTGATTTCATCTTTTTGGTGAGTCCAAATATTAAGATTTGTAGTGCCAGATAACTGAATGATTTGGACATGACATTTACAGGTTAAGACTACTTCACCAAAGAAATATTGTGTGCGTCCAAATGTTGGCGTTGTCTTAGCAAAATCAACTTGTGAATTTACTGGTAAGTATTTTTCATTTCCATCCAAGTAAATGTGACTGTAAATAAGCATCCAAGTGCATACACATATTGCTCCATATAATTGCTGATCATTTAATGTTGTGTTATGATATATGAAGTCTGAAACGAAATTATTATTTGATCGGAAGGGCTCTATTAGTTATCGTCTTGTTTTGCCTTTACACTTTATCGTCATTAGCTATAGTTTATCCTTGTTTTATAAACTTATTTTCACATTAAAAATGAAAGACAAAAGCTCCAGTTTCTTTCTTGTAAATTCACATCTTTACACAAAAGCAGTAGACTCTCTCAAGACAACCACACAAGTGCGCATACAATCCTCAACTTAGGACATGATGTAATTCAACTTGAAAAATGTAACAGAAATGGCATTGATTAAGCTATTCTGCTACTTGGATTACCAGATATGCAAATGGAGGCTAACAAAGCTATTTGCGTTGTTTTGACACGCTTAACTACTGCTCTTCCTTATTTTTCCTCCATTCAGCACTTTAACTACCCTTTACTCTGTTTTGTGCTGTAGTTTTAACTGCTAATTATTTCCTTAAGTTATTATATTGTTATTTTGATCCTATGGGCTTCACGTTGATATAGTTACAATGCAAGCTCCAAAAGTTGCTTCTGTTGATATGATCTGCAAAGACAAGTTCTTAATCCAAAGCACTGTTGTTCCTCTTGAGACGTCTGACGAGGACATAACGCCTGATATGGTAAGCATTCATGGTGTTAGAGGACCTTGTCTTTTTATTCATTTTGTTAGCATTGCCTATTGCTTCTCTTTTTCATGATTGGCAGTTTACCAAAAATGGTACCAAGTATATTGAAGAAATCAAGTTGAGAGTGACTCTCATCAGCCCACCTCAATCTCCAGTACTGTCACCAATTAATGGGGTGCTTAAGCAGGAACCTTTTTTTGAAGGTCCGCTGCTGAGAGATCGAGTATTGAGTACAGTGGACAATACTCCTCCACCACACAAGGTTAGAAAAGTTCTTGCTTGACAATGTTTAAATTACGTGGTTAGTAGGATAAACTTTCAAGTCAGGATTTCAATTTCCTGATTGCGACAGTTTTCTTCCAATTCTTCTTAAATTCCTCTTGCAATTCTCTGTCTTTGTTCCAGGTTTCCAAGAACGTGGAGTTTAAAATGACTTATGATCAGGAGTCCAAAACAGAAGAGGATGGGGAGTTGAAGCCTAAGAAGGATGTGATTGATGTTAAGGAGTCAAAGCCAGCAAACAATGCAGAGTTGATGCAAAATAATAATCTGGTTAAAGTTGTAGAGGTAAATCTGGCAAAGGATGAACAGTTGAAGCCAGAAAATGATGCCATTAATGACAAGACAGCAAAGAATGAAGAGTTGAAGCCAGAAAATGATGCCATCAATGATAAGAAAGGAATGGATGCGGAGTTCCATCCACCAAATAATGCACTGAAGGATGCAGAATTTGTAGCAGTGAAGGGCGAGAAGGAGCTGAAGTTAATAAATGATGTTGAGGAGATGAAGTCAAAGCTGAATGTACTTGAATTAAAGCTAAATGAGGTTAGTCTAAGTTTCTGTTCCAAATTCCTCAGGTTTTGGTTGATAAAAAAAGATTAATGTATATAATTGCATTTATAAGGCAGCATTTTCATTATGTTTTTATGGACCTTGTGCTTTTGCTAAATTTTACAGGGTTTTGGTCGTTAATGAACGAGGCTTTTCCAACCAAATAAATAATTATATCTTTGGGTTTACCTTGCAGGCAGAATCTACTATTTTTAAATTGACAGAAGAGAAGAGATTAAGCATCAAGGAGAGAAAAAATTTGCAGGAAGAACTAGTAAGTTCTCTGATCAGAACAAATTTAATTGGTTAGTTACGAACATGTATGGTCATGCAGATGAGAGGTGCTTGAAGTTGAGGTATTGAAAGAGACAGGAACAATGTTACATATGAGCAAAACACCATGAATGAGTAGATAGGACATGGAAGAGTCTGCCGTTTTCATGGGCATAAAGGTCATGTGGCTTGTGAAAACATACGGAGGAGAAGAATTTGACTAGAATTTATAATCTAGTGAGATGAGGTTCATATATCATTTGCTGACAAGCAAATGAATTATTTGGGTAAATTCGAAGGGGCCAAGTGACATGCATCTAAGAGGGCACTTAATTAAATCCACTAAGAAAGGTTAAAGAAAAAAAAAGATTTTCCGTAATGAGCCCTACTTGAGGCTTACCAAGCAAAACTCTCTAAACCATCCCATAAATATACAATTAGCCATGAAACTCGGCTGCTAATTTTAGAATTAACGCCACACATCCACAGCCCATAACTAGTTTCTTTATGTAAGGCAACACTAATTCCTTTAACCAATGAAACATAGATTCATTCTTTTTTTTGCTTCTTAAATGAGTTTTTTCATCAACGTGCAGGCTCTGCTGAGGAGCAGGACAAATGCCAAAAATGCACAAGTGGGGTTCCCTCTTCTTTTTGTTGTTATGGTTGGTCTCATCAGTATTTTACTTGGATACGTTTCACACCCTTGAATTTGCAGCCATCACAGGGTACACTAAAGTTTGTTAATAGTTAGAGCCTCAACATACTAATTATGCTTTCTCATTATAATTTCTCTAAGGAAGCAAGAGATTGTAAGTTTGAACATTTTCTTTTCGGGTTAATTCGCTCTAGGCTTGTTGGTATGTTGTTGCGTGTATACATATATAGTCTTAATGGAAATATCAAATGTAAAGTGCCTGATTGATTAGAGGAGAGAATGTTCCTTCAAGTAAATAGGTGAAGAGGGGTAGCTCTAATAACATATTTCTTCTGTTATTGAAGCTGAAACTGGTTGGCGTATACCTTATGTTTCAAAGTCATGTATGAATTGCAATTCTTATTTTGAATCTCTCATCTAGCTACGAGGAGACCATATGAATTTATCTTTTTTTTTTTTTTTGGTTTTTTGATTCGTTGAAAAACGAAATGGATTGAAATAAATTGCAGTAACATTATCACCTCAAAATTCAACCTCTCGGTTATTTTTTGCCTTTTCAATGTCTTTTATAGTAAATCTAATTTTCTATAATCAAAACCGAAACCTTTGAACTTTCCAATTTCGCTCCCCAATGGCAGTACCTCGAGGATCATTTCTCTTAATCAAAACCCAATTTCAACAGCTGGAGAAAACCGAATGCCCAACAATCTTTTCCATCCTTAAACGAAATCTCAAAAATGGTAAACAGAGATATCGCAAAAAGACTCGTCTTTTAACCTGAAATCTGAAAACAAAAATCCAGAAAGTAAAGTAGACGACAGCAAAACAAAATCCTCCTTTGACATACCAAAATGAGGGCCCAAAAAGCGAAGACTTCACTCGAGCCCACATATAAATTAAAATAGTAACTTCAAATGCGGAAAAAAAAAAAAAAAAAAAAAAAAAAAAAAAAAAAAAAAAAAAAAAAAAAAAAAGAAAAAAAAACCAAGATCACAACTATTATAAATACGAATGCAACATCACTTATTAAACATGTCCCATGTCTTACGATAAGGAAACAAAATTAAAGAAATTGAACAAGGGATTATACACGGTAATTAGAAATGACAAAAAAAAAAAAAAAAAAAAAAAAAAAAAAAAAAAAAACCAAGATAATCAACTATTATACAATAGAATGCAAACATCACTTAATTAAACATTCATGTCTTACGAGGAAACCAAAATTAAAGAAATTGACAAGGATTATACAGGTAATAGAATGACAAAGGAGGCAATAGCCGCTGTATGATACACAAACTAACTATAATGCTAAAATCTGGCCAAAATTTTTATCGGAAGGTTCAAAGATACTGTCTTCCTTCATTGTCTTCAATAAGCTAATCACTTTACATATTTTTACACCTTGTCTTTTTATTGCCATTGATTGTGGGTACTCTGATCTGTTGGGGAGCCGGGAACAAAGGGAACAAAACCCCGACCACCAAATACAGGACGCATGAATGCATCATCAAACTTGCGCCAGTAGTAATGCACAGTGTGTGCAGGGGTGGTCAGCAGTGCACGTATGCTGCTTGGACGAGGAATATCATGACCACCGAGATCATCCAAGGAGTCCTGAGTTTCTCCAAGAAGGGGCAGTGTAAACGATTTTGGAGTATTTGAATCTGATGATATTGCAGTGCTTGTTTGTTGGTGTTTTGGATGCGGCAGCAGAAATCTTATCAGTGGTTTAGTCATCATACCGAACACCTAAGCAGGACAAATTTGCAGAAACAGGTAAGAAATTGCAGATGACACCCAAACTGTGTGTGCGTCTGAATGCACATAAACATAAGAACTTGTGTAGTTGGTCAGTACCATTCAATTCACTTTTATTTATTATTTTTTAGAAAGAGGATGGAAAGTTGCCAATATGGCTGCCGGATTAACTTCAAAATTGGAAAACATCCAAATAGCACAATGATCCATGAATCTGAAAACTAGAATGTGCATGGCAATGTAACTTTGACCTATCCTTTCCTTTAAGCAGTAGTTTCTTCATGCGCAAAGATCACAGGAAAATATAAACATCAAGCAAATAAAGTTGCAAAAATAGACTACTTGATGTCATTGCAGAAATTATCAAGGTTGTGAGAATATAATACATACTCAACCTAGGAAAGAGATATCTTACCACAGTACTGAAAAGAACAACAGTTATGGTGCTGGTAATCATTATGGCATTCCCTCGCAAATGAGTATGGCCCAAGCTTGTAAACTGCACTTATTTAACATGAAGTTGACAAAATGATGATAAGTAAATAAACAATATTAATCAAAAAGGATTGAAACATAGCTCCATTGATACATTATGCATCTTGGCCTCACTGAACGATCATGGTTTCCTTGGGTGTTGAACCCTCATTTGCCCTCGTTTGTATAAAAAAATAAAAAAGAACAGCATATTTTACCTTATTATATGCAAGTGCCATTGAAACTGCACCTCTCATTAGACCAGCCCACCAGATCACAATCTAAAGGGAAATGATGTTAATAAGCTTCGATATAATTCAGAACAAAAATAAAAAAAGAAGCTGGCAAGGCAAAAGAAAACGAATCATTAACTTGCTGCTTGAAGCTGATCTTCTCAGTCTGTGATTTCCTAGATAAGTTGGATATGAAGGATAAGGGGAAAACAAAAGCTGCTCTTCCAATCATAACAAGTGCAAGTAATACTGAACTAACTGCAACTGAAGTTCCAGGGCTGTGACAAGTCAATCAAACACGGCACATAAATATCAATAAATGGTATTCCAACGAAGCTGTTACATTGGGGACTGTATTCTAATAGACTATAATCCCACACAGAGGATGAAGTTTTCATAAATATTATACACACCTGTCACTGACAAATCTCCACTTTTCAATATCCAAGGCATCCATACCAACATAAAGAAAGATAAAAATCTCAGCAACAAATGACATTGTTGCAAAAGCATGCCTGCAATGTTTGGGCGAGATGTAAAATATCAAGAAAATGAACCAGTTCCTGATTAAAGAAATAGTATCAACTATTGCAAATAGCATAAGTCAAAATTTTCGATAAGACATACTTGGTAGTGACTCTTGAACTCTCAGTCACATTGTGCCAGGTGTAATGGGACATCACAATCCCACAGAAAAATACTGTGAGAATGCCACTCAAATAGAACAGCTGCATGACAAATTGAAGTTATCATGTCAAAGTTATATAAACAACAAATTAATCATCAAAAAATGTAATGAACGAATTAGAAGGGAACAGGAGAAGAATCTTCAGAAAGTTAAGACAAATCTTACTTCAGCTAACATATATGAAAGGTATGCCATGAGCATCATGAGAGCAAACTCACGATCTGTTGAGTGCCTGAATCACATTAGACATCAAGTTACTGTATTATCATTTAGTACTTTCTTACTATAGTGCAAAGACAGAAATATGTGTTTCTATATCTATCTAGGAAGTAGGAACCAACAAGCATGTATACTCAAATTAAAATCATTGGACCCCTCCAGCAAGTGAAATATACCGATAGTCAAGTTCACAACATTATAAACCTCTACCAAATTACATAGGGCTTCATCAACCCAGCCACCAACCAACTGATAAAGTCGTGCCAATACATGTTTCTAATTTAAGGACTCATTGTGAGTATAACAAATGGAAGGTTACAATATGGAAAAGTACAAATTAGGGAGAAAAAGATCGAAACCACTACATACCTGCCAAAATATAACTTTTTGATGATGTAAGCACTAAGCAGCCCTGTCTGCATGAGGAAGAATCAAATGCATTTCTCACATTATTGCTTGCAAGTATACAAAAGTGTGTGTTCAAATATCTTTAAGTGTGGATGCGCAAGAGAGATAGGGTAAAGACTTACAAAAACTCCCAGCATAGTGCTTGTGACAAATAAATATAAGAAGTTGCAAAGAAACTGCCATGCAATTCTGGAATTGATATTAGTGAGATCAAAGCTCTGGATTGCATTGAAAAGCACTACTGATGTCGCATCATTTACAACACCCTCTCCAAATACTAAACTATATAGTAAGGGTGTCTCATCCTGATTAAGCACCTGCAACAACAGATGAAACAAATTTACATTTATGAATAGTATGTTATATGTCAAAATTCAAACCAATTCTATTCCTTAAATATGTTTAACCTGCAATGTGCAAACTGAATCTGTTGCTGCAAATATTGCGCCAATTGCTGAAATAGTAGAACAACTCAGTAAGCTCCCAAATGGAGAAAACCAAAAAGAAATGAATAAGGAAAACAAGGAGATCATAAATGTAATACCTAGATAATCCCCTATATCCAGCTGACCAATATCCATTCTCTTAAAGATTTGTGTAGCACCTGGGAGAACAAAGCTAATAATCAGTACCGAGTAATACTCTTGTCATTGAGCCAAATCAAATATACTGGTTGTTGACGTCAATAAAGATCAAACAACAAAGAAGTTTACTTCAAGGATTTCTAGATATTCTGTTTTTGTTCAAACAATAAACATTGGCAAGGAAATTTCCAGACCAAAAAGTGATCTAATCCTGATTTATGTTGAGATCCTAAGCCAAATCCTCTAGGCAGCAAATTTAATAGAATAAATGGAAGCTAAAATTATTAAACTTATTCCCCTTTCCATACCAAACCTTACCCCTTACTTTACTAAACCTTCCCTCACTCCATCCAAACAAAGTGAGGAAGGGGTGTGGTTCTGACAATTGGCAAGTTTGAGTTCATGCAAATATCTAACCATGTGTTTGCCTAAATGAAACTTCAGAAGCATGGCAAAGAATTAAAAAAACTGCAAGTTTGTTCTTCCATACCTAAAGATATGATGAAACAGGATATTAATGTGCCAATAGCACCAAATAGCATGATAGTGATGAAATTACGAAAGAATTGCTTCTTTTTCACCTGAAACCTGTGGATGCAGGGTGAAAAATCAAAGGTTAAATCCAGCAAGAAGAAGTTGGTAATTAAACATCCAAAAATTAAATTAGTAATATCACCATGACACCAACATAAAACAAATAACAGAATGTCAATGATTGACAAAGGACAGGTGAGCCTTGCTCATTACTAGGAAAACATTATATAAAAATAACATTTTCCAGATTTGAGAATTTTGAAGGACAAAAATCAAATCACAATCTTTATACATGCACATATTTGCTGAAAACAACCAGTTTCTGAGAGAATAACATGCGACTGACCAATGCTAAAAAAGCAAGAAATATACCCCGCATTAAATATAATAGGCGGCAGAAGATATATAAAGAAAAGATCCTCGCTGAAGACTAAAAGATGCGAGCTTCTTCCACCACTAATCAGCAGAATAACAACCCCAGTGCATAAACCCTGCCACCAACATATACAGCACCAAACATTTTAGTACAGACAAATAAAATCCTAAATCAAAGGGTATATATATATATATATATATATATAATTAAGGTAAAGTACGTTCAACAAGGTGCTTTTATTTTATTTCTAAAACGACTAAGAAATCAAGAACTTAATGAGAATAATAGTTTGAATAGAGTGATTCTCACAATGAGAAGGGCTGTAATGGACTCATTCATCCATCGATTCTCCTCTAGAAGATGACCAATCACAATACAAGCGCAGAGAAGCGTCACAAATAAGTTCATAGAGATCACAGAAGCGTGATCAGATGTGGATAGCGATTGATATTTTGACATAACTGAGCCTAGAAGGGTCTCCATGGTATCCGCTTCTTCTCCTTAATCGACGAAATTAAACAGCCAAATGGTGATAATTAAGCAATAATAAGAAATTTTGAAAGCTTAGATTGCTTTCCAAAAACCAAGAGTCCAAAAAATTCTGAAATTTTATGTCTCTGAACTATCCATTCCACGGAACTCTTAATATCTTCAACTTCTCGATCTCTGCATTAAAATAAACCAACACGAAAATCAAATTCTGATTAGCAAATAAAGCATCAGATAAGCTAGTCTTTTTTCTTTTTTTTTCCTATTATCAAAAGGGAAATATAAGAACAATAATGCATGTTGTGTAGTGCTTGAAATCCATAAAAAAGCAACTACCTTTAGGAGGGAAACGAGAAAATTAATACTAAAAATAAATTCCATTTTGGTGAATTTTCTCAGCAACCAAAAGGAAACAATTACCTTCACATTTCCAATCGCAGCCAACAAATAATGCATGAAACTGCAAATAGAAAATCAACAAAGGGAAGATAAGTCGAACAGAGTGGAGAAATCAATCTGCTTCGAATTTCCCTTTGAAAAGAAAAGATCTTTAGAGCTCCAGGAACCGATTAGTGAGAGAGAAAAGAAACACGTCTTCGAAGTAAATTTTGAAACGATTTTGAATCAGGTAGAAAAAGAGACAAGAGGTGAAAGTTCTGGAAAGAGAGAGAACGGAAAGACGAGAGAAAGGGGAAAAGAGAGCCGTGTTGTGCGGGATAACACAGAGAGTAGGAGAGAGAAAGGAGCAACTAACGGCAATGGAGGTTCGTGGATCCTGACCGTTGAATGTGTTGATTCGTTTTGTCAGTTGTGTTTGTAACGGGTTTAGTGTGAGATTGTCTATATGGTAATATATTAGTCTTGAGGAGGGAAAAGATATATTATGGTTGGATTTTACATGGTAAAAAAATAAATACGCAAGTTATTTTTTAAATTTAAAAATAGTTTATATACATCTTAGTTTCCCGACGACGTCGTTGTTTATGCTCGTTAATTTTTATATATTAAGAGTAAATATAATTAATGTATATTTTTTATTAATTTTATAATAAATAGTTTACATCACTAAAATTTTAAGAATATTCACAAAATATAAAAAAGTACATTTTATAAAATAATAAAAAAAAAATTCAATTCTTGTTAAGAAAATAACATATTTCTAATAATTATAATTTGACAACCAAACTCTCATAAAAAATTAATTTTAAAAGATGAGAAATCAGTTTTAGCTGTAATGATACTTAACATATTAATCATTATTTTAGAACATTATTTATAATTTTGATATTTTTTTTCTTTTTTTTTTATTTTTGCTAAAGTCTATGCACATGTAAGTAATTTTTTATTACAAAATAAAAAATTCTCTTAATGTATTATATGATTTGCTAATATAACGTGTTATATATAGTTTTATATTATATATATATATAGCTAATATAAAGTGTTATAATACGTTTTATATTAATATATAACTATATATATTTCTAGTGAGCTTTTATTATCTATTTCACATCAAACAATGGAATCTTATAATAATCATTTATAAATAATATAAATTATATTTACTTTTTATTAATAAGTTCCTTATACGGAAATAATTATATAAATCGAAATTCAAAATTTATTAAAATAAATAATTAAATATATTATATTGCTTTATATAATTTAAACTATATATAATATATTATATTAAGTAATATATATATATATATATATTTAAGTAATATAAACATTATTTAATATATAATATAATTTCTTATTTGACATAAATTTAAATACTGATATTATATAAATGCATGTATAATATTAATTGTATTTATCTCAATAAAAGTCTCTCATGAAACTATAAAAATTTCGGATTTATGCTTTTAACATAAAAATTGTCACACTGGAATAATTGCTCTATGCATAGGCCCTACAATACTCGAAATGTAATTAAAATTAAATGGACTTTTAAATACAAATTGTTAATTGGTTATAAATGCAAAAAAAAAAAAAATCTCTCATAAAAACTATTGAATGGAAGATAGGAGATAAAAAATACAAACATCCAAAGATAATATTTTCGAGAAAAAAATTTCTAAACTATTTTTTTATAAAATAAAATAAAAATCTTTTATAATAATACATAAAAAGAAAGCAAATGGAGGAACGTTCCTCATCGCATAAAATCCATTCATTCTAGAGAAAAATTTCTTCTATTTCATATATTTTTTTTAATTTATATTGTTGTTCTAAATCACTTAATAATTTCAATATTCAATGGATTGCGTTTGGTAAATTTGAAATGCATTGTTCAAGAAATTGAAGATGGTGGGATTCTCATGATCAAATAACTTTTTGAAGAGAAAGGCTTCACGGATTAAAAAACTAAGGTTGTTATGCATTAATTCATCTTTTCCATTTCTTTTATTTTTTGAGATTAATATAATTTTGATCTGACTGATTTTATCACTCATATAAAAATTGAGAGATCTCAAGTTCTAATCATAAAATAAAATTTTTAGATCTTTTGTATCAAAATTGTGTTTCTACTGCTATATGTCAGTTGTAATCGAAATTTTATTAATCAAAGATACACTTTTGCAAATCAAGATTTAAAATTTTCAGACCTTGAACTTGAAGTCTTTATTAGCATAATCATTCTTGTTTTAGAAAAATTAATGTGATTAGTATTTTTTTTAAAAACGTCAAACACATTCATTTAATAATTAACTATGTTTATGTGGAATTCATTCAATTAAGTAATTCACAAGTATCATTATAATATAATACATTCTATGATATATTAATTTGTTTTTTTTTTCTCTCTTTCATTTGAAAAAAAAAATGAAAAATATATTTTGTCCCCTCAATTGATCCATCATAATCTAATACCTCCAATGACTTTGCATATATTATTCATATTATTGCAAATAATTGTTGAATACTACTTATATTTTTTATATTTTTATTTATTGAAAACTCTAACGGACCGAAATTATATTACATATTATACAATAAGGGTAATCATCTTCTTAACTTACTAAATTAATGAAAATACTCGTGATTGAAAGAGCTCAAACTTGAGACATTTCAATTTTCACATAAGTAAAAAGACGATTCTACTACACCTGATTGACACTAATAATTGTAAACACTTGTAGTTGATAATCATCAGTTGATAAATTTTAATTATTTGATAAAATTTTAATAATTATTATTGTCAAAACGTAAAATAAATTTTATATTTACATTTCTAATTAACGGTTGATTGAAATTTATATTAGTTTATATCAGTTATTAATTGTTAATTGAAATTAAAAAAAAAAAAAGTTGAATCAAATCCTCTATAAAAGGCAGGCATTTGATGACTGTATTAGTAAAAAAATAGTAGAAAAATAAAATAACTTGATATGAGAATTTTATAAAATTTATTACTTATAAAAATTTAATATAATAAGTGTATTGACATGACATGGGATGCACTGGTGGATACAAATAAGCAGTTTCCTTATGTTCAGTGACAGCTGTGAAATGGGGAAAAGATTACAAACCTCTGTTTCCACATAAGACCTGATACTGATAGGCAACAGTGGCTATTACTTTAAACTTGATAAGTTTTCTACTCTACTAATACTGCCAAAACCTTTCAGTTCTGTTTCTGTTCATCCAGCATGAGCTTTGGCTGTATTCAAATTAATAATGCACTATCATGTGCTCTTATTAGGTGGGGCCATACTCTTCAAGAGCCAAACATTCTGAATTTTCCTATAATTTTTTAAATATCTTTTAGCGATTAAAAATTATTCTGTATATTCTCGTAACATAATATTATTTGAGAATACATTTTATAAAAAGTTAATTTATATAACCTTTAACTTTTAATATTTTATAAAAAATTACTCAAACAATTAAATAATACTACTATAACTAATTTTACGGAAAAAAACTCCCAAATTGAATTATTATCAATAGTGGCAATTTAATAAATTTTAAACATAATTACCGTTTTGAAAACTTATCTAAAATCAAATCATTATTTTGTTCTCATCAATCAAATCTCATTTCAAGGACAACTTCATCATGGCTTTTAGTGTTTATTCTAAAACATTATTTCGTTTAACATTATTAAAAAAACTAATTTAAATGATTATTAGGCAAAATTAGTTATTTAGCGGAGAATTGTCAATTTTATTTTTATAGTTATTTTTCATCATTGTATTGTAGAAAATAAAAGAAATTTACTTTTCTATTTTAAAAGGGGCAAAATTTTAGAAGAAATAAAATATTGTTATCCAAAATTGATAATTATGTCCTCACTTAAAATTATGAGGTATTTAAAAAGGGATAAAGTTTGTTAATTAATTTGAAGTATTCGAATAATTTAAAAAATGACTGAATTTTCCACTTTCTTTCACTATTTTAAAACACTTTAAGCTCTGATCGGCAATAAAACACAATTCTTTATTATTATTTATAGTGTTTATAGTATAACATTTGAACTGTTATTAAAATTTAAGGAGCCAATTATGAAACATTACTTATTTTATTAATGTTTAATAAAATATTAGTTATTCGTTTAAAAAAAAAAAATAAAAAAATAAAAACATTACATAATAGGTGGATGAAAACTATCTAAATCTAAACATCTGTGTGTGTGTGTATACTGAAAACTATCTAAATCTAAAACATCTGTGGGGGTGTGTGTGTATATATATATATATAATATAGTATATATATATATATTATATATAACATCGTGAGGTTTTATTTTTTTTTTCATATATAAATCGTGAGGTTTATTTTTTTTCGCGAGGTTTATATTTGCACTGCAGATTTACAAAATATAAAAAGATGATATATATTTTCTAATACAAAATAATAATAAAAGTTGAAATATTTTTATGTTGTTCCGAAAAAAGAATAAACAAATCTTATGTTAAAATTAAAACATAATAAATAAATAAATGATGAAAAAGGGACTACTACTCAGCACGTTGTAGATTTGATTCTTAAGATCATTTGGACTTCTTGTTGTTAACGTTATTACAAATTAAAAATATTAATAAATAAAGATTTATTTGGCAATCACTAATTTCCGTTTCGTTTCGGATCTCACTAAAAAGAATATATTCCTATTTTGAACTTTAAAAAAATATAATAATATTTTTTTTTTCAATAAAAATAATTAATAATATCTTAATCAATTAATAACTCTTAAACGCATAAAGAAAACAAAAAATAATTAAAATTAAAAAAAATAAAAAATTAAGTAGAGTAGTGGATCCATCTGAATAATTAATGTTCTGCCATTTTTGTCCTTTTTTATTTGTCCGTGGAATCGTATTCATATCATATATCCTAGTACAAAAGCACATGCCCTTTGTTTCATAGAGTAAATTAGGATACATATGGAAAAAAAAAAAAATTAGAAGGATAATCTTGAAAGGAAGAGCAATAGCAACATAATTAAAATAATTCAAATGATTAATTGCCCATCCACTCATTTTTATTAAAAAAAAAAAAATCAAACGACCCATTATTGAGTTGAAAAACTATCTTGGAGCATTTGGGTATTGTAAAAACTATCTGCAAATTTGAAAAAAAAAAAAAAAAATTGAACGAACAATTAAATTCACACAATGATCTAATGGATTGAGTTGAAAGAAATAATAAAAAAATACATGGAGAATCGAGACTCAACCAAAGGAAAATATATATAGGTAGGTAATTTTAGATAGATAAAGATAAATTTCAAAAGAATTGATTAATATAAAAAATATTAATTTTTAAAATTAAAAAATATTTTATTTTTAAATTTAAAAAATATTTAGTAGCCAGTAAAAAAGAACAAGTATTTTTAAATACATAAGATTAAATTTTTAAAAGTATTGATTAATATCATAAAATATTAATTTTTCAATTTAAAAAATATTTTAATGGCCAATCAAATTGTAAAAATGATAGTAAAAAAAAAAAGAAAAATAGGAATGCTTAAATAATGGAGTGACACATCAATATTTTTAAAATGGTTTTTTGCTATAGATGTCCGAGTAGGGGGAATAATGTGATTTCCGATAGCGCTTTTAGTGAAATTTAGGATATTATAAAATAACCTTAATCATAGCTAATTAAAAAATTATATTTTATTAGTTGATTGGACATATTTATAAAAATTATTTTTTAAACCAATCATATGTGATCTAATTGTCTTCTCACTTATTTGAGGAGTAAGAGATCCTGAGTTCAAAATAAATATGACTTTTTGGAACTTAATATTCGACTGAATGGTTAATTAACTCAACTAATAATGCCATTATTAAAAAAAAAAAAAAGGAAAATGAAAGGAGAAGAACAGAGTCAAAACTTGCTTACTTCAAGAACATGAACGTAGTGTTTTGTTTATTTATTCGCTTTTTGTGTATCTGACATAAAAGGAGAGCTGCGAGCACAAGAACAAAGGATCGCTCTATTTTCCACTTTCCCACCTTCTCTGTACTTTCAACGTGTCAATAACACTTTCTTGTGGTTTGATCTTTACCAGCGCGAACTTTAATCCCATCATTCTTGGCTGATCGTTTAACAGAAATATTCAGTATCTTAATCTGAACTGTTAATCTTTTGCACAGTTCTATGGGATCTGGGGTTGTTAGTATAATTTGCTTGCTGTCAGTAACGTCAAATAGTATAAGTGTTGAGGAATAAATGCACTTTACATGTACTCGAAGTCTTTACTCTAAGAAAGGCATGGATTTTGCAGGAGAAAGAAATGCGTTCGCATGGCTGCTGCTCTAGTTCTAGTTTTTTTTATACACAAGACCCAACGCTCCATCTCTTGTAGATTACGAGCGAGCGACAGCTCATTCGTCTGAACAGTCAAAACACTTTTATTGATGTAGTTTGGAGAAATGTCCTGTCCATAGATCTAACGGCTCGTCGTTTAATGCTTTTCGGGATACCAAATTAACAGCAACTAAAAAGCCCATATCATGGAAGCTCAAAGAACTTGCAAACCTTTTAGCCCAAGTTCAAAGCACAGTGGATTCAAAGATCATTTCAGCTTTGATTTTTAATTCATGGGGAGGCTTAATGAGCCCATAATGGATTATAAAATAGCTACTTAAGTTTAGGTGTCAACGTTTGAAAAATAAAAACCCCTAATATAATCACGCTTGTAGGCGATCCCGACCCCCGATTCTCCAATCCCTTGCTCTTTGATCAGCAGAAGCAGAGAGTAGGGTTTATACAATTCCAATTCTTCCTATTTATCAAAATCGATTCAATTCAATCATCTTATAATTCAATTTTCGGTTATCGATACTTAGTAGTAACAGAAATAAGCGTAACGAAGAAGAAAAGATGGGTGCGCAGAGAAAAGGCGGAACTAGGGTTGCAGAGGACCCAGAGGAGTTAGCTCGACATCCTTTGCAAGCCATTCTATTAGCAGATAGCTTCACCACCAAGTTCCGTCCCATCACTCTTGAACGCCCAAAAGTTTGTATCCTTTATCTTTATACGTATTAGAGAATGTGAACTTGATAACCAGACGAGTACTGCGCAAAAATATAATTAATTTATAATGTGTGCTTTTTTAGGTTTTATTGCCGCTGGTAAATGTGCCTATGATTGACTACACTTTAGCATGGCTGGAATCTGCTGGAGTTGAAGACGTTTTCGTTTTCTGTTGCGCTCATTCTCGGCAAGTGATTGATTATTTGAAGGTTTCCGAATGGTTTTCGCAGCCTAATTTCACTGTTACAACTATTGAGTCTCATAATTCTATTAGTGCTGGAGATGCTTTGCGTTTAATTTATGAACGCAATGTGGTATGTTTATTTATTTCTTGAAGTTTTCATTATTTTTCTTTTTTGCTTTTTCATGTATTCAAGTAATGTAAGTTTGGTTGTGTCATTTGAAAACCTGAGGACTTATTTAAGGTATCTGAGGGGAGTTGATTTTAGGAGTTTAAAGGATGGAATGTAAAGGGAGGTTATCTCTTAATCTTTTTTTCTTTAGTGATAAGTAAAATAAACTTAAAAAGCTAGAAAACTTTAATTTTTTATGTTGAATAATGTTGTCAACACTGCCTGATTGGCCATATAACTCGTGTAATAAAATTGGGAAGTTGTTATAATTTTTCTTTTGGTTCGTTTTGAGCTATATATTAACTATCAGGTTCTTTTTAAGTAAATTATTCTGTATTCTGTTTATATCAGTGTTTCTTTTTTTACTATGTGATATTCTGATTAATTTTATTTTGGCTTTTGAAGATACATGGAGATTTTATCCTTGTTAGTGGGGATACAGTAAGCAACATGTCACTCACACAGGCTATCCAAGAACATAAAGAGAGAAGGAAAAAAGACAGTAATGCAGTAATGACTATGGTTATTAAACAGTCAAAGCCTTCTCTAATTAGCCACCAGTCACGGCTTGGTACTGATGAACTATTTATGGCTATTGATCCTGAAACGAAGCAGCTTCTATACTATGAGGATAAGTCTGACCACTTGAAGGGGGTCATACCTATTGACAACATGTTGCTTGCTGACAATCCTTCTATTTCTCTACATAATGACAAGCAGGTTTGTTCCTCAAATTATTTCACATCTTTCAAAACTGTGTCTGACCTGAAAATTTTTCAGTTGATGGACCAAGCTTATATTTTGAGTCCTCCATTGTTTTTTTTTTACTACCTTCTCCAGCCTTAGTTTCAATGTCAATTATTTCTCTTTCTATTCAAACAAATTACACTGACACATTTCTTTTCCTTTTACAGGATTGCTATATTGATATATGTTCTCCAGAAGTTCTGAGTCTCTTCACTGACAATTTTGACTATCAACACCTGCGCCGTCATTTTGTAAAGGGATTGTTGGTTGATGATGTATGCTCTGTTCTTAACATGCTTTAGTAATCTTTTAAAGCATAATTTATGAGTGATGTGCTCAGTGCATGTGAGAACTTGCTTATGGACATGTATATGTTATGTTGGACTCTTCACTGACAATTTTGACTATCAACACCTGCGCCGTCATTTTGTAAAGGGATTGTTGGTTGATGATGTATGCTCTGTTCTTAACATGCTTTAGTAATCTTTTAAAGCATAATTTATGAGTGATGTGCTCAGTGCATGTGAGAACTTGCTTATGGACATGTATATGTTATGTTGGATCCTGATCATAGGAATGCGTGTGCACATATGTTGGCATGCATATGCGCATTATGTCTGCTGCCTGTTGACGTATGGCTTTGTGTTAAAGTCATAAAAAGAATGTAAAAATCTGTTAGCCTGTCACTTGAATAATTGTTTTTAGTTCTTTTGCATACCTATTTATGTTAATGTCCCCCTGAAGAGCAGTCAATGTTGCGTTGCATATGTCTGTTAGCTGCAAAAGAGACTTAACTATATATTACTAACTACCACTATCTCTAACCCTCCTGGGTAAACTTTGATGTCTTCACTTTCAATCTTTTTGCATTTATTGAGATATCCATGCACATTTGTTTTTGTTTATTTTGTCATATTTTTTCTCTCTTAATTTATTTGTCACATTAAAGTTAAATAACTTTTGAAGAAGTATCTTACTAATTTGTATTTAAAATTTCACTTGTCACTTGACATTCTTCTATTATCATCTGCTAGATATTTCTCATTACAGTTAAAATTGGCGATTCATTGAAAGTTCTTACATTCTACAGACAACATATTGATGCTTTGCAGATTATGGGTTACAAAATATTCACTTACGAGATTCACTCAAGCTATGCGGCTAGGATTGATAACTACCGAAGCTATGACACTGTCAGTAAGGACATCATTCAGAGGTGGACATACCCATTTGTGCCAGATGTGAACTTTTTTGGAAATTGTGCAACTAAGCTTGATAGACAAGGGATGTACCGCGCAACAGGTAAGAATTAGTAGTCTACTTTACTTTGAAACACATTAACTATATTTAATTGTATTTTCTAATAACTTTATTTCTCTCACCTCCTCTCTCACTCTCTCTCTATGTGTGTGTGTGTGTGTGTCTCTGTCTATTTATTTCATGTTTTGAATTTTGCCTGTTTTGCCATTAGCAGGAACTGGGAACTTAATAATGCCAGCTCAAACTGCATTTTACTGTTGTCTTGAGCTTTTTAATGTCTTTTTTTTTCTTGTTTCATTGTATGGAGATATATTATTGTAATTGTATGCAATTCTGATTTAGGATTGGAAATATTTAGCATATTTTTCTGATGCCAATAAATAATTTAGGAGATTTGTTTATCCCATTTGTTGGCTTAGAGTACACCATTGATGGTATAGTGAACCATTATATGGATATGATGAAATGGCATTTCTTCAATAATTCATTATTAGTTTAGTTATTATGTGGTAATTCTCACAATGTGAAATCCCTCATCTCCGTAGCATGGTATTTTTGCAAGGAGCTTCTGACGATATCCTTTTGGATAAGTTGTTCTTACCGGCACATTATTTTCATTTCTGTACAGAAATAGAACAATCACGTTCTGCACAAATTGGTCCTTTTACTGTTGTTGGAAAAGGAACCAGAATTGGGAACAACTCAAAAATTTCAAATTCTGTTATTGGAAAAGGCTGCAAAATCGGATCAAATATTTCAATAGTAGGTTCCTATATATGGAATGATGTCACTATTGAAGATGGCTGTCAACTAAGGCATGCAATTGTATGTGATGGGGTGGTAATTAAGTCAGGTGCAGTTTTGGAACCTGGTGTGGTATTGTCTTTCAAGGTATTTGCCTTCTCTTTCTAATGTATTTTCTTGTCGTGCTGCTTCTCATTGAATTTAACATGCTAGCAAGATAATCACTGATTGAAATATTGTTTAATGTTCTGGGCTGAAAACTTCAACTGAAAAGGCAAAATCCTTTTTCCGAAATATTTTGGGAACTATAAAAATATCTCGACATTGTTTAATGTTTTGCACTGATTTAGATTTATGTAGGAATTATCTCAATTCAATGAATGTTAATCAGTAGGAATTTACTAATGTATTCCCTTAGGGTGAAATAACTTTATCTGTCAATTTTCAGTGAGTTCTTTTTTTTTTTTTTAATCATGCCGGCCAATTTTCTTTTTTGGCTCACCTCTTTAAATTTTTTTACATATACTCCCGAAACAAAGGGGCAGGGGATATTATATTAGATACACTTTATTACAGACTATAAGAAATGGTATAAGAATGTGGATATTATCTAGGAAGGAAAATCAAGAACTCTACTATTATAGGCTACAATGGAGTTAAGTTAGATATTTAATTGGCAATGATCTCAACAATTTTAACAAAGATTTGGCATTGAAGTCGTTTGACCATCAGTATTAAGGACACCGTTGCCAAGGAAATCAAAGAGGTGGAAGAGGTCAGTTTTCTAGTAGAGGTGGTAGTAATAGTCTTGACCCTCAAGCATATGATGGATGTTGGCCGGGTCCTGTGGTGATCAGACAGCAGCTCAAAGACGAAGCCAGTTTCTACGAAAATTTGGTCATCATGTGCTATTAGGTTATTACTTTCAAGCTCAAAATGAATGGAGGTCGCATTTTTTAAGTTTGATATGTGTAATGAGTTCAAAATCTTGCCACGTTCTAATTGTCTGTTCTTGATTTATTGACTTCATCTGTTGCTTTTAATTTAAGTTGTGCTAATGTTTTCTTTACTTCAGGTTGTTATTGGACAGCAATTTGTTGTCCCTGCCTACTCAAAAGTGTCTTTGCTTCAACAGCCAACTATGCAAGACAGTGATGAAGAATTGGAGTATGCTGATAATAACAGTGGAACAATAGATTCATGTAAGTTCTTGATGTTTTATGTGCCTCTGCACGCTCGAGTGTGTATGTATGTGGGGGAGAGAGAGAGAGAGAGAGATGATGATGATGATGATTCATTGGCTCTATTCTGTTGTCTTATTAGAATTTTTTTGTTATACAACAGTTACAGGTACTGGGGATATTCTGAACAAGGAGATGACATCTGAATTATCTGGGACTCAACATTGGCCAGCATCAGAGGTTAGCTATTAATTTTGGTTTCTGCTTTGAATAGCTGTGACTGCTATTCCGTGGTTGTTATTTTATATGTCTAGTTTTATAATTTTCTTTTTGTTACTCTGCCATTTTCTTCAAAATTTTTATATGAAAGCCTGAATTATGGTGAGAAAGAAGTTCATGCCTAGGTGTAAGGACAAAAACAATGTTAATGTGGAATAACAATGACCAAGTACAGAGTATATATATTGGAAATGCAAAGGTGTAGCAACCAGATAGCTGGTTCATTTCTTCAGTTAATTGTCTCAATCCTTACTGCAGTATAGGCTTGTTATATATGCTGTCTACTTATTTTGTTTTTTTAATTTTTCTTCTTCTTGGTAACAAGAGAACTTAAATAGTCATTTATCGAGCAACTGTATATCATGCTTAACACTTTTTAAGTCTCATCAGCTTGGGCCTGGTGGTGCTGGTTATGTTTGGTCAATCTCTGAAGGAGTTCATGAGGATGAATGGAGGCATTCAGTTGCACCCATTCCTGCTGAGAAACTTGCTGAGGCCATGCAAGCTGTAGAAGATGATTGGGAATTGTTGAATCTAGATAGCAGTGCTCTATCACCTTCCGGAGAGTTGAAACCTGGCTCTCAGAGTGATGATTCTGAAGATGATGAAGGTTCTAGAGATGACACCTTTGAGAAAGAGGTAAAAAACTTCAACTAGAACGATGATGAGAATTTTTCGCACAATCTTGAACCTACAATAATGGTTTACAGGTTGAAGCAACATTTTTGAGGGCTGTTCATGAAAATATCAAAGTTGGAGACATAATCCTTGAGATGAACTCACTCCGGTATGCTTCATTCCATTTATTTAGGCACCTTGCTCCAATAATGTTGAAATATATATCATCGTCTGATGAATTTTTATTTAGTCTAAACAGTGCAACTCCTTTCATATTCCTTCAAAAGCTAGTGTATCTACTTGTTTGCATTTAAGCTACATGTGAAAGTGAGGAAAAATTAACAAAAGTTCTCTTCATGTTTTGCTGATTACTTGTCAATGGATAGGTGGGCTGATGATATAGGTGAATGTTTCCCTCTGCATACTTGTGCAGAATTTTTTTACTTGCAATTTATGTTGTTATCCCTGTCAAAGAAAAGAAGAAATGATCTGTGTTAGATTTGGATGAATGGTGTCTCAAATCCTTCTTGGCCATGAGACTTAACTGTTCAAGCTTTTAACAAACCTTTCTGAGGTCATATTTGTTCCTACCCATGTTGTGAGCTTTGTTTGTGATACTTATACTGCTTGAACTATCAAAGAAGACATATTTCTCAGCCATCGTTTTCCTCAACCAAGCTTTTCTGTCACTCTTTTTAGGTTGTCGTACAACATGACATCTGCAGACTGTGCTGGAGCGATATTTTATGCAATGATGAAATTGGCAGTAGAAACTTCATATACTTCAGCTGGTAATTTTAAAATCTTAAGCTGTTTTTTGTATTGTACATTCATGCCAGCATAGAGCATTTTCATATCTAGTGATTAATCCAGAGCTAAAAAATTTTTCTTGGAGAATGAAAATGCATATGAATTTTCGCAAACCAAGATAGGATGCAAAGCTGTGAATTTTTTGACTGGGTGTGATTCTCACTACAAGTTCCATCTTACTAGAAGCATATCTCATTTTAAACTTGTGATTACTTTCATTTTATTTTTTCGATGTATAGGATGGAACTCTAGCTTTATTAAAATTGTTAAGTTTATAGCCCTGGGAGCTGACTAATGCTTTATGTCGTTTAAATTTAAATTAACACTTCATTTTACCTCTCAGCTGAATTGTGCAAAAATGTTGTCGACATTCTAAATACATGGCAAAAGCTGCTAAAGTTCTATGCAAAAGAAATAGATGACCAGGTTTGCGTTTTTTATGTTCTCAATTAATTATTGTTTCTTTGGCCAATGCACATTTTCCCTGTCAATTTAGAAAGACTGCCTAAGCTCTCTGTTGAATCCCACTTTATTTTGGAACATTTTTCCTGCATAATCTGCTGCTATTAAATCCTGGTCGGAACCAGTTTATCTTTAACTAAACTCTCAGGGCAGAACCAGTTTTCACCGAATTGCTGATTCAATCCTGCCTTTATTTCTCACTTTAATTGGCATAACATTGCTCAAAGATGTTTTGTACTTCAAACTAAATTTCCATACATGCATCAGATTTTTCTTTTTAACTGGATGTATATCACCATTTGCACCTTATATTTCTGTCTTTTCTCTATTGATCATTAACCAATGGTGCTCTGTATACTTAGTCATACTTGTCCCTTTGAACTTTGATTATTGTATTGTTGTACTTAGTCATGCATGTACCTTCATACTTGTTGATCATCCAGTTTACTCTTTCTAATTGGGTATATCCTACCTGAAATATCATATCACTCTCTTTTTAGTATTTCCCTTTGAATGAGAATCTTCACATCATATGGAGAAAATAAAAAATTTCTTACTTTTTTCTATGTTTACTTGGATATGGTTGCATTACTATCAAACAGTTCTGTCAATTGATTGAGTAAAAATTTTATTGCTTGATCAAGTAAAAATTTTGAACACCCAACATATTTGCTCGTTCCATATCTTATATCCTTTACTTGAAATTGTCTATAAACTAAATCTCATCAATGATGGAATGGACAGATTGAAGTGATACTGAAATTTGAAGAAATGTGTCTAGAGTCTGCCAAGGAGTTTTCTCCCACTTTTTCCCAGGTATCTTTCTTGTCTTGGGTTTATGGGTGTGACTATTCAAGCATTAGTCTGGAACCTATTAACTAAAAGTTGCACATATTGAGTCAGTTTCATATTCTGCTTTGGTCAGCACATAATGCATTCCTGGTTTTACAGTTAGGTTTGCTTCAATTGGTAAGCCGATAAAAACTAATCTAATCCTAAAGGTGTGCCAAATTATCAGTCAGCTCCTGCTTAGAATGAAAGGATATTGCTTAAGTCCTGCAACTATGAGTGAAGGCCAAGTCCTATGTCATTATGAGGACTTAAAGGAAAATCTATATGAGGCGCCTTTTTATGATTTAAATTAATGACGTAGTGTTTAGATTGTGCAAGAAAAAAGGTGCTAGCTTGTAATTGGATATAGACGTGAGTTTGGGGAAAGATGCCTTGGTCTTTGCAAGTTAATTTGGCTGGGTGTACTTAATCAAATTTGGGGATATACTTGTAGCTTGCTTTACTTGTCTAGGCTGAGATTTCAAACCTTCCGAAGTCCATTAAATTCCTAATAGAATATTCAGGCTGAACGACTGATTCTTTTACCTTTATATTCTCTTAGATTTTGCCTATTTTATACGAGAAAGATATTCTTGAAGAGGATGCCATATTGAGATGGGCTGATGAGAAAAAAGATGCCGAGGAATCAGATAAAGTTTTTGTCAAGCAATCAGAAGCATTCATTCAGGTAAGGTTTCACACTTGCTATTTCCAGTTGTTATTCTTGTTATCGACTTTTAGACATGGGATATTCTGAATTTGGATCCATACAATATATGTCCTATACAGCGGAGGCAGACCCATATGCTATTTGCCGAACTAGCCTTTACCTTATTAATGACGATGAGCAAGGAAGGATTATTTTCCTTCTTCTTTTTAAACCCTAAATCTAATGTATACTTCGTTCTTTTAAAATCACACTTTGTTATCATTCTAATGGAGCTGTGATTGCGTCAATTAAGAGACAAAAGTTTGAGTGCGTCCAGACATGTATAATTCTATTCCATGGCTTACAACTTGGATATGCATTGGGTGCAGTGGTTGAAGGAGGCATCCGAAGAAGAAGACTAAGATGGAAAAGAAAGTGATTTAACTAACAGAGATTGTAAAGAACAATAACTACTCTGGCAGATTGATGCATCATGTTTTGTGTGGGTTGCTCGTTGAATTAAGGGCCCCTTTGAGTTGTGATGCTTAACTTCCCATTTTGTTAATTAAGCAATCTAGTTCTGTCCATTAGCCTGTTGTTTTCTCACCACCTGTTGGAAAAAGTTTTGCTATTGGTTCGCACCAATCTTCGCATTTCAAAAAGCTGGGGGCACACTCATTACTCAAGTTCCTCTGTATTTTAATCTCTTTGATGCCACTCTGTGCAAGCAAGAAGTGTTCTGTGCATCAGAGAGTCCCATTGTGAACTCGGTATTATTATAAAGGCTGACATTTTTGAATTGTATGCAAGTAATGTTCTTTTAATGGTTTTTGCTATTGCAGTAAGCATTCTTTTCCAACCATTTAGTCTCTGTTCTGTTCTCATATTCATCTTTAGCCGGTCATTGTACGAGGCCTTTTTACCTTTCAACTGTGTGCAATGCAAAAATTCATATAAAATTTGTTTCGTATGACAGAAAAGATTTATTTCATTATCACCGATTACAAGTTATTTAAAACAAATATTATAATTCTAGTATATGCATCATTTAACAACCAAATTTTAAACTAACTGACTAGGTGTTGGCTGTTAGTGGCTTGAATTGAAATATCCCTTATATAATTTTAGTGAATTGAAATACCCTTTATAACGGCTCAGTGGCTTGCTCATTAGTGAATGAAGGAAATTCTTATATAGCAGAAAGAGAAATACAAGATATGAGTGCTCATAGAAATGCACTTCTATCACACAAATAACAGGACAACCTGCTAACAATATCAACTTATATATACCATCTCTGAGTCTGAGGTAACGATGGCTGATCAGAATCGAGGTGGACCGGGAGGCCCAGGTGGACCGGGAGGCCCTGGTGGACCGCCAAACACTGGCCCACAGCAACTCTCTAGGATGCAACAGCAGCAAAGGAAATACAAACTGCAAGCAAAAATATAATAATAACAGTAAAATATACAAATACATCTTTGCTTCTTTTCTTTATAAAAATATAAACAAATATATGGCTTACCAAGAAGATGCAAGCCTGCATATCCCATTGCAGAGAAAATCACAGCATCCGAAACAGCCTGGTCCCGGAGGTCCTCCCGGCGGCGGTCCCCAACCCGGTGGTGGCATCTTTCTCTGAGTCTATATATCTCAAAGCGAGACTTAAAAAAAATATTCGACAACTAGTTGGTTGGTGGTGCGTCACAAGAAAATTCTATGAAGATGAAGATATTATATAGACAACTTAATATTTATCGCCATTGTTGAGTAGCGAGAAAGGGACAACTTAATGGCCAAGGATTATGACATGAAAACCTTGGAACAGTAGGTACAAATCACAATCACATGTACATGTAGTAGTTTGAATCTTAGGATAAGTGTGAGAGCATTTTATCCACTCTTCTATCAGACCTAATCTTCAAACCCTAAAAAGCTTTCTATGCATGTTTTTAACATTTTGTTCAACAACTTTAAATGAAACATTGGGCCATGTGTATAATATAATTTGTATTTGGCTCCTTGTTATTGGTGTTGGCATTGAAAATGACTAAAGAATAGACTAGATTTAGCACCAAATGTCAATAAGTTTGTGCATTCACTTTATGTGAATAGACTTCATTTTGTTGTTAGTCATACAAATTTATTATTAGACTTACCAAATCAATTCATAATCCGAATTTATATAAGTCAATCTCATGAACTCAAGACATACGTACCATCACAAAATTACAATATAAAAGAAGGAAGTTGAAAAAATGAACATGATTTGTGTAACACCTTAGGCGAATCCCATCCCACATCGATTAAGTGCAAAGTGCAAGTAATGTTAATAAGTATGGACAGATTTTAGACTGTCAAGAGGTCTTTTGGATGGTCTGGCCATGGTGTAAAGAGAATACGGGCAGATTTGAAGTATTTAGTCATATTCACAGACAAAAGGAGAGAAAATTTCACTATAATTGAAAAAAAAAAAAAAAATTATAATCACACAAAGTCTCTAACTCATATTCGAGTAGGTTCTTCCAAATTCTCATACAATCTATTGAAATAGACAGATTTGGAGTATTTAGTTGTCCCTTTAGCCTCACCAAAACATGTTCAAAATTTAAACAGTTTTGATAAATAATATAAATAATTGTATTTTTAATATAATTAATTTCTTGATTTTATTCGTCATTTGACTGCTTAATTTTTTGTTCATTGATTTTAAAAGAATTGAAAGAAAATTATTTATAATAATTAAATGTTGCACGTAATTGCGAGAGTGCACCACTAATAATCCGATTAATAAAGTCTGTTCATTAGATATTGTTATTAATTTAATTAATTTGGATATTTACATTTGTTAATTCCCATTTTGCTTGTAAAATCACTTTTATAACGTAATTAAAATTCATATATAAAGGTTAATATCGAAAAAAGAAAAGAAAATGAATCTAAATTGAATATGAATATTCATAAAATAAAGAAAATAGATCAGAAACTTGATATACATAGAATCAGCGAACCAATTATTATTACAAATATTAGGTAGGCAAATACATATTGCATACAAATTCCTACAGTATTACTGAAAACGTAAAATGCAGCAGATCATGGAGGAGGGGGACCGAATGGGCCAGGTGGGCCGGGAGGGCCGGGAGGGCCCATTGGACCACCAAAGCAATCTTGCAGTAACCAGCAACAGCACAAAAAGCTCATGCTGCACAATGTGAACACACAGTAATCAGGCAACAACAAGATCATGAGTTAACATAAACCGTCAAATTTTTTTATAAAATAAAGTAAAAATTGATTATATATATGAAAAAATTGTAAATACAAAGTCGGAAACAATTACATACCAAGCTCCAATAACGTCACAAAAGCCACCGAAAGGACCAGGCGGTCCTCCTGGTGGCGGACCGCCCCATCCCGGTGGCCCAGGTCCTCCTGGTCCCATATATATAAATAGAATATAATAAAGCTATAAAGGAAGTAACCAGAAGAGACTCCAAAAACCGTTGGAGACAGGAGTGAAGAAGGGGATAATGAGGTTTTTATAGCCCAGTTTTGCTTAAGCTAGAAGCCTCCATTGTCACAAGTACATTTATCACTACTTTGTATGACATGGTATCTTCCAATCCATTCTTAGTATCTAATGGTATTCATCTGCTATTCTTCTTCTTCTTCTCCTATGGCTACCAGTCAAAGCTATTAGACCGTTAAGAAAGCCCAGTGGATGTTGTGGGTGCTTCAATAATGTTCTGTTTTTGTTATAGCGGTGCCCTTATAATTGGTACCATCAAATTGAAATTCACATTACAGGCTTGCCATGTTCTAAAGGAGCCTCCTTTTTTCTTTTTTCTTTTTTCTTTCTACATGTGTTTTCATATTCCGATTCGATATAAAGTCTTCTTAATAATGTCAAATGGGATTATTTTCGAGTATGAAGAAGGAAAAATTTTTATACTGTTGAAATATGAGTAATATGTATTTTTCCATTAGAGTAAGGTATCAATTATAATGTAAAAAGTTAATATTCTTATGAAGTGCCTAATCACAATAGGGCAAGTTTTTGTTAGGCTACATGTCAAGATACTGTCTTATGAATTTACCATACTGCATCATGGCTATCTTGGCCTTAGATTGTATCACATAAAACCCCAGTTTAAAGGTTAAAATTGCCAAATCACGAGCTCGTTCCACTGTACTGAAAAAAATTACATATAATCCTGCAAGATAGTACTCGGATTGTGTTCCTATATAGAAAAGAACATGGTGCACTAAAACTTGGGAAAATAGAAAAGGGGATTTTCATAGGAGTTATCCAGAATTTAAGACAAGGGAGGATTTTTTTTTTTTTTTTTTTTTGGTTCAAATTATCTAATCTTGAAGGTTGAAACTTCACGTAATCCCCTAGAACCTGGCTCTAATCCCCAGTATTACATTTTCTGACCTAACCCTAATCGACAAGAAATAGGTAAACTCCACCCCATCTAAAGAAGGGGCAGATATGAAAAGATAAACTCAATCCAGCCGGTAACCTACCTCATGAATATATACATTTTAAATAACCTTATATTTTCTTATAGAACCCATCTCAAATCCGCCCCGCCCTGTCCTGCCTCGATGCAGGGCAAGTGGCAAGAATGATATTTAATCTCGCAGGGAGGCGAGTACAGGTATTGAAAAACCTGCCCCATAGCCATCCTTGCTAACAAGGTGCCAAATAACTAAGCAAACACGAGTTTGTTAAAAAAACAATAGTATAATATTGAAGCGACAAATTTGGAGGGTAAAATACAAGCGTGGCTTCAAAAGCCGCCATGGAAGCTAAGAAAAAAAAATTGCCAAAAAAAGGGCAAAAGCATAAGATAATGGTATATACCATGGGATGTTAGATATTCTACAGGCTCCTGTGTCAGCTGTGTGAAACAATTGGTTTTGCTAATCTACATGTAACTATAGAGGCAAATAAAACTGGCCTTCTAGTATAGTATGTTTGTCAAAACAGATCTTTTTTCTCTTCGACTTTTTATCTGTACATCAATTCTGCAACTATCTCACATAATGGCGGCCAAGCCCACATAATCCCCCTCGTCAATTCTGGTTTCTGAAGCAGTAACTGAGCCCCGAGGTCTCACTGAAAGGAGGGCAACAAGCTAATAAGGATAATTGACATTGAGTGTAATAGAGTTCAACACAGGTGATTGCTCTCTTATGATATTAAATTACTGATTCGCATTAGGGCGAGAAAATATGGGCAGAGACAAAATGATGCTCTGTCAAAGAAAAAATATCCAAGAGATCCTAATGATGTTGGAGAGATTACCTGTAACGTTTGTGATTACATTTACACTTTTTTGAGCAGCAAGTGCTTTTAACTTGTTTCCACTGGCTAATAAAAGCAAGCTTTTGAGGTGCTGCTTCTGTTCCTTAGGACTAGATGTCTTTGTCAAAGCTTCTTCAAACGCAACCAAATCTTGGGGTGTTATACAAGGGAGAGAGAGTAGGACCTAGGGAAACAAAGGCACTTCTCGATCAGATGGTGGGATTGCACCCATAAAGTTTTACCCAGCACATTAATATAGAAAACGATACGCACCTGTCTTGGGGCTGGATCTCTATCACGAAGATAGATGAATATTTCTCGACAGAGACCAACAAGTTCTGCACTGATAACTGCATATGACTCGAGCTCCAAGCCTTTGACTATTGCAAAGAACAAATCTTTTGAAACAAATTCTCGAAGTTCAACATTATTTGTTAATATAGCTAGATGAATTACGGTAGCACAAAATGAAGAAACTTTTGTCACTGTTTCACCATCCGTCCATGTGAAAGCTTCTAAACAAATCTGCAATGCAGGAAGCGCCAGGCTTTTGTGCTTCAAAAGGAAACTGTAAATGAATTAAATTTTAGACATGAAACGCCCTCAAGGATAAAATAAAATCACTTCAATAAATAAACAGAAAAAGCTACTCTTACAATGACGTACCCAACCATGGAGTTCGATGCAAATGCTTCCAGGTCCTTTAGTGAAGATGTATCACCACGGCTGATGTGCCCAGATTGTTCTAAAGAAGGAAGTCCCATATTTAATCCTGGTGAAGCTATAGCAGAGAGAAGTAAGCAAGTCTCACGAGTTAGATCTCGAAGCAGTTTCTCCTCCATCACTTCCACTTTCATGTCTGACCCTGGAAGCATGCCATGGACATCTGGAACCTTTGCTTTACCTTCGTGCAAAAGACTTGACCAAGAAAAGTTGAGAACTTGCTGAACATGGAGAAATAATGGGTATAGGAGCTTTTCCAGCCAGACTTCCCACATCTCTGAAGGACAAAATTTGACCAAATATATCAGAACTGAGTGGACAAGCTGTCTTATATGCCTGAACTCCATGGACTGTATGTTTTCCATTAGTGCTACCCCAACAGAATGAACATCCAAACATTTAAAAAATGGATCTCCAATGGTCATAGATAGGCCCAAGACATTGTACCTGGATTTGTGGAGGAAACATGAGCACTTCATTTGGAGGAAGCATACATCAAATGGTAAAATAATATATATGGTTCTATATAACTAACTCACCCCTCACCCCCCCTCTCTTCCCCCAAAAAATATTTTTTTTTTTTCCTTTTCACAGCAATATAACTTGTACATGCAGAAAACTCAGATGATGAGCTATTAGTGTAAGGGAATGATCATTTGCTTCTTATACAACTATTTATATACCTGAGTTAGAAGAATATGGGTTGAGGTAATAGGTCTATCTCATGGTATTCATTGTATATGTATAGCCTTCAGTTTTACTGGAATTTGTTCTTCAGAATTCCATGGCTGTTCATTCAATGAGTAAGACTACTACAACAAGTAAGCATTAATTGCCAACTAGTTTGAGATTGGCTATACGAATCGTTTGTTCCATTGTACTCTTTTGATAGCAAAGTCTGCACTAATGCCAAGAAGCAGTAGATATTCTGAGACAACTTCCCTCTATGTGGTCGTAAGTCTACACCTTCCCCATTTGCACCCTTCACAATCAATATATCACACTTACGCATTAGAGCACAGCGGGATCTACATTGAACATGATCAAACCATCTCAGACATCCTTATATCATTTTATTCCAACTGGTGCTACCTGGACTTCTTGTCGAATGTGGTCATTTCTCTAGTCTTGTCTAACCTTGTATGACCACAAGTCCATTTTAACATCTGCATTTCTGCAATATGTTAAGACATTAAGAGCTCAACCTTCACTCTCATATAACATCCCAGGTCCAACCGCTATTCTATAAGAACTTGCCTTTCACTGAGTAAGACTAGCTAAATGATATATATTTTTGGTTTGCAGAGGAAGAGGGGGGAGTCTATGTCAAGTTGGGATACACACCAACCACCTATGTTGCACGGAAACGGAAACAAGGAAATGTGAAAACAATACGGGGAAAAGACATTTAAAAAATAATTTTACACAGGAAAACAGTATTTTATACAGGAAAACGAATATGCGGAAATGTTTCTGAAATGCAGAAACACCCATAGCTAGAAGTTTCCGTGCATCATAGCCTACCACTAAGCTTGCAGATGTAAATGGTAAACTTTTATTACTATTGTTACTGTTTTTTTGCAATGAATTAATGAAAAAGTTGCACTCATTCTACCTATAAGAACAGTGGCATTTCAAATGTCACTGAGCACGAAGCATACTACAAGAGTTAAAAAATCAATAACCCTACATATGGGCTCTGAACGTGGAACCCTCACTATCCTCAACTGAATCCAAGTATTCTGACTTTCAGGACAACGACATAAATAAATACAGAACAAATTTCATAGGCAAAGTTAAAAACCACCTCCAAAAGCTCATACTTACCCACTATCTCTGATGCCTTTCAACCAATTTCGTATATCAGATTCATTAGTTTCTGCATAGCCTTCCTTACTCATGTCAATCTGAGATCCATCTGCAAAAGTTAAAGCACCCTTGGGCAATTTAAAATTCCCCTCCCCAAGAAGTGCATATCGCTCAAAATCGCTCATGGTCATAGCAGCTTTCAGTTCCCCAGGTAGTCCTTGAGATATGGATGGAGACCAAAGAGAATGTATTGCACGAAGCAACTGCAAATAAATACCATTTTTTTCAGTAGTAATGGACATGAAATACAAAAACATGAACAGCAAAAATAACATTGTTTGTTCTTAAGAGCAACACACATACTTTCAGGAGAGGAGGCAGCATCCAGGATAGATGTGAAGCCATTGGATGCAAAGGAGTACTTGCTGTTGAGCTGTTTTGTGAATTCAAAATCCCCTTTCTGGTTCCACTCCTTTTCAGTGCCTTCTCAAAGAATGTCACAGTGTGGAAAATTGACCACATAAATTGGGTCTCAGAACACAAACGAACCAGACCCAGTGGTTCAGACAAATAACTAGTTTGCCACTCCAGTTGCATCCATTGTTGGCTCAAAGGTTCAAGTAACCAGGCCAAAACTTCTTGCTGCTGTTGAATCCTGTATTCAATTAAGAAACTTGAAGCAATAAGCAAGATATCCCTCACATTAGTTTCAATACAGATTCTGCTTATTGTTAGCAAGAGATTACCCAGCAGCAGAAGCCATGACAAGAAATGCTTCGCCTAAAAGATTATGTTCGCTACGATGCAGACAACCTTCTCGTTGCATATATGCCATAGTATCAGCTATACCCTACAGTAAAACAGCCCGACAAAGTAAATACTATATCTTCCTGAAATGTTTTGGCTTTTTCAAAATATGCATGAATATCACATAAAAGTCTGTTAGCATATTTCTGAAGAACTTCATTTGTTTCCTTGGTAGATCATGCATGCAGCACTTAGGTTGCATAACATGGAGACTCGAGCATAAGCTACTAATAAAATCGAACTAGATTTTCTTTCCTTGATAAAGTCAGCTGGTTTAGCCAAACAAGCAGAAGACGTTATAGCTAAAAAGGAAAAGAAGAAAAATCCAGAAAAACCACCTTCATGTGAGGCAGAATGCTTCTGTCAGCAGCTTTGGCTATCCGAATGAATGATGTACAAATTTGCAGCCTTGCATGCCGTGCAGTACTTGTAGCAGGATCCTAGCAACCAAATAAAAAGCACTAGTTAAATTTGGAACCCTTGACAACTGATGATATTTTAAAATTCATATTAATTAATCCCACAAGAAAACCTTAACAACAAATGGAAGTGAATTCAGAAGCTCGAACAGTTTATTGACAACGCTGCCCGCAGCATCTGGGAAATATTTCAAAAAGGGACCCAATGCATCTAAATAGTGCCCAAGGACTTGTACAAGAGCTGGCTCCGTCCATTTCAAAGGAAGAAGTCGTTGAAGTAAACCTTCAATTCACAATAACCAGAATTTTTCAGCAAGCTTTAAGCTTGAAAACAATCCAGAAAAATAAATAGAAGTTGCTAAAAACCTTCAAATATTCTACACAAGGCAAGGTGAACTTCAGAACTCCCGCCTGCAAATTCATGTGATCCATCAAAAATTGCATTTACAACATTTTCAAGAGCCACTTGCGTGCTTTCCATCACAGCTAATTCCTGAATTTTAAAAAGATGCAAATAGACGATAGAGAAAAATAAACGTCAGATCAAAGTGAAGCTGGCCCAGCAAAAATCCATAGATTGAAAAATCTAACAAGCAAACATCCATCAATAAGTGTACTTAAAAGAGTTCATTAATACACCTGAATAGGCGCTGGTGAAATCAAGATGCTGTTGATGATTGAAAAAATTCTTTCAGAAATTTTAGTACCAGCTATTAGGGGCTTAAATGAAGCAACAAACTTCATCAACTCAGACTGCATTAGGAGGGAATGGTCATCAGTAACTAATCCAGATACATTAAAACAAGCAACAACAATCAGTAATCAGAGAAAATGGAGAAGAATTGAAACCTATAGAACAAAGAGACTTACGAATAAAATAACTAATGTGAGTACAGCGAATTATATAATGATGTTTACAATACAATATAAAATTTGACTCCCATAACAAGAAGCTACACCGAAGATGTTAAAGAACAAGAAGAAAAAAAGCATCCAAGTAAAATTTACCAGCTTGAAACGGTATTGGCTAAAATCACCCTTGCCTTCAAAATCATCACTCCATAACTCCAACACCCCAAGAGAAAGGGACGTCCCAGGAAACACTTTTTCTCTTTTAAGCATGCGGAGGAAAGTGATATCCAAGATTTCACTATAAATCTCATCACCCATTAGACCTAAAATCTTTGCTTTTTCATTATCAACCTGCCCAGTACCAGGTCCCAAGCTATTAACAGCAGAACCATCTCCAGATGAAAGTGCAACAACTTTTGGCTTGGACATTAATGAATCTCTCATTAGTGCCTATAAGGAAAAAATTAAATGTATTAAGAATAGCAAAGGTGCCAGTTAGGCTTTGTTATTGAATGCAGTGTAACAATAAATTCACAAAAAAAAAAAAAAAATTCACATACCAACCAAAAGGGCAGGGATTGATAATGAAGAGCTAGCTTATAGTGTCGGAAAAATCCCAGCATCTGAAACAATATCAAAGAGTTAGATCATAAATGGTTCTTCAAAAACACAGATAATTCACAATCCTTGCATGAAAATCCCATACAAGTATCAACCAATCATCATAATATAGGTTATACTAAAGTGTATCTACCTGTTGCAAATAAAGACAGAGCATATTGCTATCACCAGAAATGCATTGCAAGTTGGAAGAACCCAAAGACACCATACTCTCACATACATATTCGGCGAACTCAAACTCATTCTCATCTATAGCCCCAGCACTGGACCCAGATTTGTACAAAAATTCTCTGGAGACATTCATCAAGATCTGAAAGATATTATTCATTGCAGAATCAAATTCAGAAGCAGAGGCATCAACAGGTCTCCTCCTGGAAATCTCAATTCATAGAACACCAGTAATCATGAGAATGTGAATTGTGAATGCAAAGTTACTTTTACTACTTAAAACATTAAATAAGCTAAAAGGCACACCTTGGAGAGACAAGTCTGAAAAACTCACAAGCATGAAGACGAAAATCAGCAGAAGAAAGTAAAAAACCACACCTGGGAAAGAGATAGTAGTCAGAAAAAGTTAGACTTTGATCCATACTCATGATGTAGAAACTCGGAAGTAAGAAACCAACCCAGCAGTTATGGGTTAACATACCCATGAATAATTCCATATTTCGCTAGATCAGGCAAAGGAGCCCATTCAGCATATGCATTGACAGCATTAAGAGTAGCTGTTACTGTGGCAGCATGCTGTTTCGCAGCATCCAGTTGTTGCTTACCAGCTTCATGTAATGCAGCTCCAAAGTGTCTTTCCAGTAACTGTATATGGAACAAAGTCAGCACAATGAAGTGCACTATATGCTACAACACTATATGCATATACACTGTCTGTAATGAAGTTAAAGTTGGAGGCATACTGAGTATAGTAAAGGCAAAATATCAGGCAAGGATTGAGTAAGCGCCCGTAATAGAAGCCTGCGCCGATCACCTGAAAATACATTCAGAACAAATATAAGTGATGCAAGCAGCAGCATATGCACGATAGAAAATTAAAATCTTTGCATAGAAAAGAAGAGGAAATAGGAAAACTTATTTAAAGAAAAGAAACAAAGACATCATCAACCTAGGAAGTAAGCCATAAAACATTTTCAACATATAATTGAAATATCAATCAACTTTGAGGCTCTGAAAACGAATATTTTAGAATTTACAGAGTTGCTCAAGTTCAAAATATTCAATTTCCTTAATACAAACATTTCAATACCCAAAACAGATACAAACTAGAAAGTTTTACACTCCAGGCAAATCATTATAGACCTTCTAAATCCTCATTGTGAACTGTAATATCTTCAGGAAGCCATCTCAGCATCATTGAAACCAATTCAGCCTAATATAAGAAAAAAAAATGCATATATTAGAATAAAGCTAATCAAGCAACAGAAATACGACAAGAAAAACATGAGTTCTGCACAGGAAAATGCATACTTGAACAGCACCCTGGCCAGACAAGGAAACAAGAGATGGAAGTAGCTCCTGCCACAGTTCTACACCTTCTCTTCTAACAATCTATAGAGGAGCAAAATTGTCAGTACATGACACCAGGTAAGACAGCCTACTCAACAGTCAAAGAAATGTGCTTAGAACCTCAGCAACTAAGGCAGCAGTCTGACTTTTCAGAGCCCATTCCTCCGAAGAATTTGCAATCTCAGACATCAATGCGAAAGCAACATTTGCAAAATTCCTGCGCTCCATTGGGCTTAATTCCTCCCATCGCAACCGGACCAAATGCTGCAGAACATGCATACGCTTAGGCTTTAATTGTGATTGAACTACAAGCAACTTAAGACCTATTGATTAATTCAATAGATATGAAGACCTTTGGGAAGAATTAACATTAGTAACATCATTTGATGGTCCAATAGTGACCAGACAGCCATGAAATAATCATATATAGCTCACAAGTTTATGAACTTGTGAACCTTTTAATAAATTAATGTAATCCTGAATTTAGTTGATAAAGAAATATCAAAGGAATTACCATCCATCAAAGAAACATGTTGACCTAGAGAAAGTGAATCATGAATTTATAAATATTTCATTGTCCATCAGTGCAAGCATTCCAAGCCTGAAGTAAGTGATTGACTAATTATTTTTGTTAGTTGCTTAGGATCAAGGTTATGATCCAAAAAGTTCAAGACTCAAGACGCAAAAGAATATCCATATCCCATGAAATTCATTGACAAGTCATCCTCAGATCATCAGTAACAAAATCAAAAAAGAAAAAGTTCAATCTTATATTCAGATTCAGTTAGTGTAGTCCATGCCTCAATTCAGATTAAGTTGCTGTGAGGGTTTTCTTTTTCTTATTACAGAGAAATAAGAAGTCAAAAGTATTGCCTAAAATAACAGTTTGGCACAGTGAAGAACAAGCGATGACCACTTGTGTCCCACCAACAGCGAATAAATACAGAAGGGTCAGCTCCCTATAGTTTTGCCCCATGATTGATTTTTGCATTTGAAACAAGGAAATTAAAGACTTTGAAAGAAGCATTATTCGGTCATCTTGTGACGGTTCTTTCCAAGTATTTTTTTCCTCACAATCAATCTGAAAGTGTTTGTAGGATATTGTCATTAGACTATCAACAGGATATATCTCAAAATAGCATCAAGACTTCTCTACCAATAAGGAAAGAGAAGGGACATGTGAGAGTAAACCTGCAGCATTTTGAAAGCATGCAACCGTATTTCGGAAGACCAATCCTTTTTGACAAGAAGGAACGAGATATTTGCCAAAACTTGTACTTCTCCAGTTTTGATCTGCAGATATTGAAAAGTAGATTAATTACCTGGTTCTCTAGTACAGTTGCATGCAAACAAACTCAGAAAATAAATAATTCTTGTTATACAGTAATGCCAACATGTTTCTGAAGGCTAGTTGATATATTTCTCCTACGGATTGAAAAAAAGAGAGAGAAAAAAAGAGAATAACTTTATCACAATCTTAAACAAACAGGAGCAATAATTCGATAATCAATCACAAAACTCTACTTCCAAAAGTAAAACACACATTTGCCTCTCAACTTCATATTTATTTAACCAAACCGTACCCTCACAATTCAAACAACCGCTAAGATCATGAAACTTGATCAACTTGCCAATCACCCCCAATATTAATATTCATTGAAACCAGACTCCAGTAGAGTTGGATAGCATTGAAGCAAACATAACAGCAACAAACAACCAAACCATTAATTACTACCCGTTTGCTAAAAACTCGGAACTCAATCGGAGTACTAAAGATTGCTTATACAAGTCGTCAAATTTATGACTTTTAATCAATTCGCAACAGTGTACACAATCAAAATTCAAGAAGTTCTGGTGGAGATAGTGATAGAGAAAAGGGCAAAGAGCAAAATTAAATAAACATAAACACATTAGCAAGTATGCTTCTATATGTATACGTAAAGGAGAAAGAGAGAGTGTGCGTACGGAATCAAGAAAAGAGACGGCGGCTTTGCGAGCATCAGGAGAAGAGTTCCAATCAAGAGCTGCAACAATGGCCCGAGCCACATTATTTGCTATGTTATTGCTATTTGTGTCCTCCATTACCAACAATAACGAGTCTTTACTAGGTTTTGGAGAAAGGAAAACAAATAAGTGGAGCGATTGAAAGAGTTGGGTTGTGTATGCAACTGATTGGCTTTGAGAAGAAAAAGAGAAGGAGAAAAAGAAAAGAAGAAGAGAAAAAATTAAACTGGTTTAGTTAAGTTTAAAGTAGGATTTTTTATTTGAAGAGCTGAGGTTTATAGACGTGTGGAGTTACATCCCATCACATATGCACCCCACCGTCTCTCAGATTCTCTCTTATTTTATCAAATGTCTTTTAACTAATTTAATTTAATTTAATTAGTTGTATTGATTTTTAATTTTAAATTTTTAATTCTATTAGCTAAAAAAAAAAAATTTTTGACTATAAAATCAAGTAAAAATTTATATTATATTATCAAATCAGTGTATTGGACTAGAAGTCTACGTATATTATTTTTTATTTTATATTATACGATAAATCTTATAATATATTTCTTCATAAATAATAATACATTACATTTATTATTTTGTAGAATAAATTATTTATAGATAATAATTATAACTATCAAATTAAAAATAATAATTAAATATATTATGTTGTTATCATATTTAATATATACTTTCTATAATATAATATAACCAATCAAATTTAAGTTATTTTTATTTTTTAATCAATAAAATTAAAATCTTTATTTACAATATGCCTTGTCCTTTTTTTTCATTTTTTTTCTTTTATCTAACTTAATAAATAAAGCTAGAAAAAGAGGGAAAAAGAAAGAAAAGGGTTTTTATGAAGTTCATTAGAAATTAATTGTAAGTCATGGTTAACAGGTGAGATGGGATAACAAAAGTCTAGTTATCCTTGACCGGAGGTTTCAAATTAGAGCTACGAGTATGCATCACGGCCTTGGATACCGGATGGTTTCTTCCAAAGAGATAATCTAATACACCAACTTATGCCATGGAACCATTTCCAAGTTCGAAGCCCCTCTCCTGCAACTCCATACATAGCTTGTAATGTCCATAGCTGGATCGAGTATAATCTGACTAAATTGCAGCAATATAGATATTCCTTATAGTTTGATATCTCTTAGCAAAGAAAAAAGAAATACAAGTGCCTCTTTGCAGAAGAAAAATACTGATGAAGGTAGTCAACTTGGCTAAGCAAGCTAGTTAGACAAGCATGGGCCCTTCCAAGTAGCTGGAGTAAATTCCATCGTTACAATATATATATTGTCAAGGTATCTGTTGAAAAAATTGAAGTTGCCACTTAAAAGAAACACTGAAAGAAAGAAAACATAAGAATGGAGATTTCTTTTTTCCACTAATTTATGAAGTAGTTGGTTGGTTCTCAACACAATAAACTTTAAAGAAAAGAATCATCAAAATATACACATCAATTTTCTCGCCGTCCCAATAGAAAGAACTGAAAATTTTCTATAATAAAAATGGACACAGAAGTATAGAAAATGAATTCATTCCCAGGTACATTTTTAAGTAAAACAATAACATCTTTTGCACTCGTGAAGAAGCCAAGCATGTGTATGAAATACCAGTGTCTCTTTTTGCAGTGTACAGGAGATTTCCAGTTTGGCCAGTATGTATGCACTGAAAGTTTAAGCTACACTTCTCTTTCCCTTAAACCTAGCATTACCAGTTCTATCACCTGCAGCGTTCTTCTTTCGCCTTGGAGCATTAACACCAGCAGAGTCGACCAATGGGCCTGACCAAGTTTGTACTGGCTCCTTTGAACAAGTGAATGAAGTGGAGCTATATGGGATATCAGGGGGAATGACTGCTGGATCAAAATGTTGAGATGATCCTAAAGGATAGCCAAGTGTCCCATCCTGGTGAGGTGGAGGAAACTTCTCACTCTTGCTCTTTGCATTCGCATAGGTAATTAGTCGTCTCCTCTGTGTTAGGAAGAAAAAAAAAATGTTGTCAATAATTCAAGCAAGTCATCAAGTGTAAATAAAACTCAAATTGAGTGTCCGATTCAATGAAATGTCTCTAGAATTGGCATTGTCATTAACACTAATGCAGATTATTAGATACTCGATATCGGATGATAGTACCTTACAACTAGCACACATGGAATATATGTTGCTTCAGCTTATATGATGAAATAGCAATTCCATAAACTAAAGCTCGTTCGTAAGTGAAATGATAACTTATGACTTCCCAACTGGCATTGGTGCATGGATTCTTTTCAAATCCAATGGCAACGGGGAGGAGCCAGAAAGCACAAATAATATAGTACTGCTGCTCTCTGCTTAATGCTAACTTGATTTATTTGGTTATTTCTTGAATGATAAAACTAAAACCACGGTGCATAATCATCCAAGAATTTGCAAGTGAAAGCAACTGCACAAAAATGAAAACAATGGTGCACAGACATACATCAATATTAGATTGAAGCTCGGCATTGGATTCTGGAGCAGGCATTGCCCTAACAGCACGATCGCGTGTCCGTGTTTTCTTTACATTTTCACCCTGGGCCTTTGCAGCAGCTCTTTGTCTGCAAAACATGAATAAAGTTTACATATTAACAAGAGAGAGACACTAAGTAGACATGTTATACAAACACAAGAGGTACAAAATCCAGGTGTGTATATATATATATATATATATATATAAGAATGAATAAAATCTTATTTTTCTTTGCTGTTCAATACAGAATGAAATAAACATCTTATTTTTTTCTTTGCTGTTCAAAAGACAATATATATCATATATACAAGAATGTCCTGGGAACAAAAATGAATAATTTTTATATATATATATATATATATATATAAGAATGAATAAAATCTTATTTTTCTTTGCTGTTCAAAAGAATATATACATATATAAGAATGTCTGGAGAACAAAAATGAATAATTTTTTCCCTCCTTAATCAGCAAAGAAATGAAAATATGGTGAAAATGTCCCTATGATCATCATCGTACCAAATCCAATCCTAGGGAATGACCAAGCATAGAATGGCGAGAACACTGAACAGAATGATACTACAAACTAAAAAATCTAGGCCATTCTTATCGCATTGCCTAGAACCTAAAATAGTTAGTTATAGCAAATTCAACTACCACACTGACCCCCACCCCCCTTTTGTTCCTTTTGAATGGGTAGTAAGTCTGACTAATTCTGAATTACAGATTTTGTTAGTCCTTGTAATTTCGCTCACATATTTTCTCACATGGAATGGTGTCTAGCTTGGCACATTCTGGAGAAATATTTTTCCCTTTCTTTTTTTGGATAATAGAATGTTTTCTATAAATATCATTTTATCAAAGACTTGGTCAAAAATATAACCTCCTAAGCGCCTAAGTGGATATCAGCAATGAGTGTAGCGCACGCCCGTTTCATGCACCCAACAAACATGTACATGGTGGTTATACTGAAATGTTGCAGAAGGAAATAATAACAAAAGGAGGTCTAAAGAGGCACCTTCGAGCTTCATCATCTCGTCTTTTAGCATCCATCTCCTTACTTGGGGGATATTTTGGGAGGCTAGAAGGTTCACAGGCATAAGGTTCTGTTGTGAAGAACTGCATAAGACAATGTGAAGAAAATAATAAGAGGTTGACATATGTTGTCTTTTATCCAACATCAAATTGTCCAAAATGCATATCCCACCCCTACTTAAAGTTGGAAGGGCAAAAGGGAAACAGACTTTCAAACAATATGCTCATAAATGAAGTGAAAATTGTGGGATTTCAAGATATAGTCACATAATTGGATCTCATAAAATGAGCCTCTGACTTGGGCCAAAGCTTGTTTAGAATCTCAATGGAAATAAACTAGAGCTATTAAATTTCCATCACGAACCCAAACACCCCTAAGCTTGATGTCAGATTAAATCAGGAAATTCAAATCCATGCATACTAGTGAATCTCAACATCCAGAACTCTGGTATAAAAAGGAACCATTGTACTTCAGAAGCACCACACAGAAGGCATTCAGTTGATAAGACTCAACAGAATAAGAACCGTGGCAAAATTTGAAGACAAGAACCATAATAATTGAAAAGGAGATAACTTACTTCACTTCTTAGGGCAGCTGTGGCTGTCTGACGCTCTGCTGGATCGATTGCAAGAAGGGTTTCAATAAGAGGAAGTGAAGATGGTGGAAAATCTCTAAACGTTTCTCTTATGCATCTTTTATAAGGCTCTCGAGGTCTAAATAAAGTTGCATTTGGCAACTTTGATTTCTTCCAGTACTCATCTGAAGGTGACCCACATAGCTTATATATCTTGTGCAGTTGCTCTACCTATCTCATTGAAGAAATAATTCTCATTAGAATTGAAAAAATGACATGTGTACAAGTGTTCTCTAACAACTAAATTTCCACCAATCACAAAACTTAAGTATATCCATGCTAAACAAAATGCTAATGAAGTTGGATCACAGAGATGAATGTGCTGTTGGAAACTATGAGACAACAATAATAAAGAGCGACTTACCTCGGTACGACCTGGCATAATGGGCTTTCCAGCCAACAATTCAGCTAGTATACAACCTGCACTCCAGAGGTCCACCCCCACACCATAATCAGTAGCCCCAAGGAGAAGCTCAGGAGGTCGATACCACAGCGTAACCACCCGACTAGTCATTGGATGCTTGTGATTGGGATCAAAGAAGGACGCCAATCCAAAATCAGCAATCCGGAGTATTCCTTCATTGTCAATAAGAAGATTTGATCCTTTGATATCACGATGAAGCACACCACGGTTATGGCAGTGCTCCAGACCAGATAATAGTTGGTGCATGTAGCATTTAACCTGAAATGTGGGCAAATGGTAGATACTAAATGAGAACTGCCTCCATTATTGCTGTAACACGAAGAGTTAGCATACGCATAAGTATTAATTCTCAAGACAAATTTGGACTGACCTGTGGCTCTGTGAACTTTACTCCTGGACTTGCAGCAAGTCCAGCTAAATCATGCTCCATGTACTCAAATACCAAATACAAACTACATGACATCCTGGATGTAACTAAACCCTCCAACTTTACAACATTCAGATGATCCAATCTTCGTAGAATAAGGATCTCTCTAGCCATAAATTTCACACTTTCAGGTTCCAAATTATCAAACCGGACCTTCTTCAGTGCAACAATTTTACCTGTTAACACATCTCTAGCTTTATACACATTGCTATATGTTCCTGATCCAATCTATCATCAGAGGAGAAAGAAACATGAATAAGAATACTAAATCCAACAACATAAATAAATTAGAGAAAAAAAAAATTCAATGACAGCAATAATAATCAGCTCAAATGCCTTCAACCATCACAGTCTCCTGTCATTTGAAGTAAACTCCAGATCACTATGACCAAGTCCTGAACTATCTCAGTGATAAATCAACGCACCTTATCTATCTTCTCAAATGTGTCTGCCCGCCGTGGAATCCATCCACTGAGCGCCTCCCCACACACTGCTGATAGCCAGGGTGGCCATCCAGCTGCCACCTGCTCGCCACGCAAATGCTTGGGTGGGTTACTCAACCTAGGATTTGGCCTTGACCTCCTCCTCTCCCCCCTAGGTTTTCTATCTTCCTCCGCTTTCTCTTCCTTCTGGGTGTCCTCATTTTGAATCTCAACAACACTACTAGTATCAGTCTTTTTCACTGGAACACTTTCTAATTTTCTTCTGGATTCAACACGCAGGTCCTTGACCTCTTTAGACTCTGAAACTATGCCAGAGGATACCTCTCTTCCAAGAACACACCCCATTTTTTAAATCTAAGAATCATTTCTCAACATGGTCTACGTGGGTTTCTTCACAATCAGCAATTGATCACTGCAAATCAAGAAACTAATCACTAAGCATAAAGCAACTTCAAGAAAGTAAAAAGTTTACACAATATTTTATCTGCCTGATCTAAAAAGTACAAAATTCAAAATAAAACCAAACTCAAAAAATCAAATTGGCATTCATACATATGAACAAAAGCAAATCAAAACTCCCTAGTTTACAGATTCACAGGCCTCATAAGAACAACGTAAAAAATTATCAAAAGGAAAGTAGAAGTAACAGCTCACATCATCACCGCTGACACCTCTATAAATTAATGAATACATGCAAATCATAACCCCAAAGGTTTAAGATTTAGAGCTTTAAAGATTCATTAACAACAAGGAAAAATAAGATATGATCTAACATGGGATAGCGCGGTAAGATTAAAGAAAACAAGAGATACAAGTTCTGAGAACAGAATTGGAAAAAAAATGATCTAATAAGAACAGAAAGAGTTTTAGAAAGAGATGGAGATAACTAAAGAAAGTGATGGGCAGAGACAAAGATACTTACTTTGATTGAATCTGAGTGAAAAGAAAGAGAAAGAGAGAGTAATAACATTTGTACTATATAGTTTAACAATCTCCTCTATTGGAAGTACTAGTTTTTGGTTTCTTTTGGGTCTTTGGATTTCTTTCTCGTTTTGTTGGGTCCTTTCTCAGACAAAAAAGAGTGAGAGAGAATTAAAGAAACATAAGCAGATCAATTTGGCTTTGCCTTTGGTTCCTGTTTTCTTCCAAGTCAAAGCCCCCAGGCTCATCGTCTGTGTCTATCTCTCTCATTATGGATTTTCATTCCTACATTAATGAGCATGTTTTTCCTTCATTCTTTTTGTTTTTTGTTTTTCTTTTTTTTGACAGTTCATGTACTTTTTTTTTCTTTTTTCTATATAAATATAATTTTATTTATGTTATTTCCATGATTACCTTAGGTATGTCAATCCCGTATTTGTTAACAACTTTACACTTTAATCCGTATATTCTTTTTGACATATGTATTTTAATTTTAATTCCTATCAAAAATAATTTTTATTTTTTAAAACATTTGAATCATTTCAAACTGATAATATACAAATTAAAAACTCTGAATTATTAAGTTAGATTAGTAATACAATCTAATAAATAACATACAAAGCTTAACCTAACTTAAATATATTAATGGCTTAAATTATCTGTCTAAAGATATTGTTTAATTAAATTTAATTATATAACCCTTTTTCTTAACAAACATATCCTTTAAATCTCAATTCAATTATGAGGTCAACTTGCCTTTTCTTTCTTTAATTTTTTTTTTATTAAGAAAGATATTGCATATAATAAGGAATAATTATTTTATTTATCTGATGTATATTCCAGATATAAAAATAGGCTCACCCATGTAACAATTATTCATAGTTCAAATTAAATTGTTTAGTGTTGCTTTTCTTTTTCATTGATGCATCTAAACATTTGCTTTTTTAAACTTTTTCCCTTTTAAAGCAGCAGCATGTTTGAAAACTGAAAGTTCTTTGACCAGAGGGGGTAGAGAAAAAAGAAACTGTGGCAAAATTACTTTATTTAAATCATTAATTTCTTTTTTCATTAGCATGAGAAAATAAAACACTTAAAATGATAAAATTATATTACATAATAAGTTATTTATGAACAGATTCAGTTGATTTGTTGAAGAGTGAAGAGTTAATATATATGTTGTTGAGATTTGAGAAATGTTACTCTCCTGAATTGTAAGAGTTATGCATCTTACTCTCCTAGTTTTCAACCAAAAAAAAAAAAAAAAAAAGTTGAGAGTTAATATATATGTTGTTGAGATTTTTGAGAATGTTACTCCTCCTGAATTGTAAGATGTTATGCATCTTACTCTCCTAGTTTTCACCAAAAAAAAAAAGGAGAATGAAAATTTGATAAGGGTAAATTTACATTTACTTACAGATTCTAATTAAAAAATTTAACAATTTCGCTACCTCCGACTGGTAAAATTAGAATTCAAAAATTATATCAAGAATCAAAAAAAAAAAAAAAAAATGAAAATTTGATAAGGGTAAAATTTACATTTTACTACAATTTAATTAAAAAATTTAACAAATGACTCGATGGTAAAATAGAAAAATTATAAGAATTAAATCCGTAAATTGATTTCAATTTCAAGTAATCAAATCACATAGTCAAAGACAAGATAGAGAATAATAAAATTTCAAAGATATTTCAACCCGTATCTATATATATAGCATATTAGTTAAGTGAATGCACCAATAAGACTTGAGTCTAATGATAAGACCAAAGTTAAAACCTTCCCAGATTCAAACATAACCTTATTGCATGTAAGAGATTTTCCAACATTTATATAATTGGCAGTTGATTATTATTGTGAGCTTTATTAAGTTTGTCACTATTGCAATGTTATTTTATAATTAATAGTGTATAACATATATAATGTATTTTGGGGAAAAAAGAAAAAGAAAAAACAAATTTAAGCTTATACAGTTTTTTTTTTCTCATTCAAAATTAACCCCATTTCAATTTGAAGTCTTGAATATGCAAATAATTTGCCAAATATAATTTTCATAATATGTCCACTTCTGACAGAACAACTCATCAAGCCCATAATAAATTTGAAAAATACATTGGAAATAAGTTAAGAAGCCACATGGATGAACCTAAGAAAAGGATAAAAAAAAAAGTTGTACAGTAGAGAGAAGTCAGGAGTAGCTACTTAATTTCTCCAAAATTGCCAAGTAGCCTTTAACCTCAAATTTCCAAATTTTCTCAATTCTCACTTTTTCTTTTCTTTTTCTCTTTCTTCTTGCTTGGAATTTCAGACTCTTCGTCTTGTTCAGCATGCTTTCGCTTCTTTTTCTTCTTTTCTCCTGCATCAATATTCTCACTGCCATTTTGCACATCATCAATTTCAGCTTTATGCTGCTTCTTTTTCTTCTTTTCTTTCTTTGCCTCCCCTTCATTTTCTTGCTGGGAAGTGCCATTTGCATCATTTGGCACAGCTGTTTCCTCTTCATCAGTTTTTTTCTTTTTCTTCTTCTTTTCCTTCTTCTGCTCACAAGTTACTGGACCATCTTCTGTTGCTGCCCCCACAATAGAAGGTTCTGCCTCATTGTCTCTCTTTTTTGGAACAATTTCTTCTCCATTCCCATCAGTGGCATTTGGTGTTTGCCCAAGAACCGCATCTGCAGCAGGATTATAAGCCTGAAAAAAGGTGAAAAGGAGTTAATAATTACCAGCAGAATGTAGGAGTAAACAGAGAACCAATAAAAATAAAGATGGACCTTGGCAGGAGTTATCAATCCTCCAGCTCCCTTCTTACGGTCCTTGTCATAAGCTTCTATCTTTGGTTTGCCTTTTGCAGATCCAGCAGAACGACTCAATTCTCTACCTTCAAGATTTCTTAATCGTGCCTCGAGCTACAATATCACAGTTAAGAAATTCCATAATATATATACAGAGACACAAACACACATGTACTTATGCATGCATGTAAAGCTTTTCATAGGCAAAAAAATTTTTAGGTACCTTGGCTCGGTTTTCCAGTCCCATAGAGTTATCTTGGCCATCTCCAAAAGCATCATACCGAATTGCCAGTGCTGCTTTAGCAGCTAGGGATCTGGAAATTTTCCCCTTCGTCTTAGCAGCTGCCTGACCAACCAAGGATGCATGGAAAATAAGCCCATATTTGGGAGTTGAATGCTTTGTCTTTAAAGCTCTGAAAAGAGCCTTTTCTGCCCCAAGAATCTGAACTGTGCTACCAGGCTGCTTCGCCAGATTCAATAAGCTACCCCCATGCGCAATGAGGCGGGCTCCAACAAGCTCCCCTACAAGGGCAGTCAAATTTGGTGCGATGGTGTTCATCCTGCTTTTAAGATAATCGTACAGTTGAGCTCTGTATTCAGCCAAAGATAAAACCTGGTCACACAGCTCTCTAATGTTCATCAAATCAACTTCACTGACTTCAGTTCCCATAGATATTAAAGATGCTTCCTTCAGTTCTGCCTCAACGTCTTCTGGTAATATCTGTGAAATTTCAAGAGGGAAAAAAGGTATAAAATTTATGAACATGGCTTTAATCCTCTGAGATGATGTTTGTCCATATTATTAGCAATAATGTGCTCAAAGGCAACAACAAGGCAACAATACTGTTCAGGTGGAGACACTTGCCATCATATGGCATAACCACATAAGCCCAAATAACACAAAAAGAACCATGCAAATGGTTAAGATTCATGATCTCAGTAGCACACAAGACATAGATGCAGAGAACACCATGTGACTGCAATAAACAAAATCAGATTTTTCTTTTTTTTACCTCAGAGAAATCAAGCTTGACAGCATTCTCACGGCTACCCATCAGTTTCACTGCTTTGGCATAGAGGATGTTGTCTTGTACAATCTTAGCAAGTTCAGGAAAATGCCAACCATACCATTCTCTAACTCTCATTGCAAATGTGTTGAGCTCCTTATCAAGATCATCAAGCAAACCAATAGCTTGAATGATCATTGTATCAACCTAAAACAGAAAGTTAGCAAGAGAACTCCAATGGCCCAAAGAAATTTAAATATTCTTTATGAGACTTGGAAACAACTCCTAAACAACATAGCCATAATTTGTCAACATAATGGATAAAAATATTATTCAGAAACTTTCTGTCACGCTAATAGTCTTTTCTCTACCGGAATAAAACCTCCCATTAAGAAGAAACCTGGACAAATCCATGGGAGGTCAGAAGAGATAAGAACCTATGGAGTATTTTATAGAAAAACATATTAAAGAACCTGACTTCACATATTTCACCAAGCTGACTTCCAAATAAGTGACAAATAAGTAATTTTAATTGATAGAGTCAATAGCAAACACTTTTGCATCAGTATCACCAGGCTCAGGATAAACTACTATTAAGTCCACCACAGAACTGGCTTGTGCTTTGAACAGAAAATAGGCACAGACAAGTCACTTCAACTATAGAAACTAAAAACCACCCATTCAAGAAAAGTACCTTGTCAGGACTGAACTTCAGTTTGTACCTAGACAGACTATGCGATAAACCCAAGCTCATTGGTGCCAAATCTTGAGCACCTAGACCAGTTATGAGTTCAGTCAACTGACTCCTAACACCCCTCATCAGTTCCATGATGGCATTGTTGTGAACACATTCTATTTTCTGCAACACAATAATTGCTCAAACTTAGAAAAAAAAAGAACCAATTAAAAATTGAGAATATCTGGCATAAAGAAATAACTTGTATAGAAATAATCACCAGTTTTTCTTTGATTGCGTTTCCAAGCTTTGAATCAGCCACGGCTAGGATTTCACCCTCACAATGAGCACGTAAAAACTTGCGCAAACCTTTGCTAGCAGTGCCTTCAATTATTTTTGTTGCTGCTTCTAACGCTTCTGATGTATTCTCAAACTTGGAAAAAGCTTTCAGCTTGACAACCTGATGATTATACCAACAAAGAGTCAGGTTCCAACTGAAAACAAAAAGGTATTACATAAAGAATATAATCACATAACAATTTAAAAAGTTTCATGGTGAAAAACAAAGCCAGACAAAATAACAACATCTGAACGGATTGAAAAATAAAATTGAATATTCTGATGATTCAACAAAGAAAGAAAGGACGTTCCACAACATACTTCTTATCTACCAATTACACAATTATGGCTCTTTGACAATTGTCAAGTGACAGCCAAAACAGTAAATTTTGCAACAGCAGCACAATGGGATGTATGCAAACTAATTTTTCAAAGGGAAAAAAAAAAAACAAATATTGGCTCTCCATTCAGTTCAACAAATGCACACAGAAAATGAAACAGAGACAGAGAGAAAGAAATAACCTTTCTTGCTGAGTCTGCCGTGGAAAATTCTTTCCATAAGTCCTGTAACAAAAACCCAAATTAGAGAGAAGTTAACTGAAAATTTTTCCATTTTCCTCCATTATGAAAACCAGTAAAACTTGAATTATCTAATCTTCAAACAATTGCTAACCAAAAAACAAATTGTGATTCACAGTGCAATCCATGAGAACAGAAAATAATCTCATTCTCATGTTTCTTCACTCCCCGCCCCCAATGCCCAGACAGGGCAGAATATATAAAAAAGCAAAAGGCAATCTTTACCTCGACTTTAGATAGCTTCCCTTCATCCAAAACTTTGAAGAGGGCAAAGCCCGCCGGCGTCTCAAACAACACAAGCATCCTTCAATAGCTCAATCACCAACCTCTAACTTAAAAAGGATTAAAGGAAAAACAGTTAATCCTACGAACCCACATAGGCAAAGATCACAGAAAATATAAACGACGATAGGAGCAATACAAGAACAGAAGAAGTCAGATTGCTCACCTCTTTGCTATCGTGTTCTAGATTGAGAAAAAAAGAGGAATTAAGAAGTCTACTAGGGTTTTAAAAGGCCATAGAAGCGATCCTCTTCAATTGGTAAACTGTTTTACTCGCCGTTTTATTACACGACAACGAGTTTCTGTACTTCTTGTTGTTTGCTGGACACCTGTCATCTTTGGGGTTATTTCAGGGATTAAAATCTAAGAAGGTGCTTGAAACTCTAGCCTTTGGATTATGTGTAAAGAGAAAAGGAGAGAGTGTATGTTATTATCTATAGTATTGGGTATAGACTAGTTTTACTTACTAGGGTTTTAATTTTAAGGGTTTTTCAGTTTGGGAATGCTGTGCATGTGATGCAGACAAGTCAGGACGATGCATTGCATTAGACAGCTAAATTTAAGCGTTGGGTACAAATTGGACAGGTATCCTTCTGTTGTTAAACGACAGGACGTTGAGCGCGCGAACGTATGAAAGGGGCGTGTGAGTTGGAACTCGTCTTCTCAAAGCCTTTTAAGTCGAGTTTGGTCCAATGGCTTTCAGGCCCTTCTAATTCTAGACTCTTTAAGTCCAACTTAAATTATGGCAGTGTAAATAGGGCTACGTTGTTGCTGCCTTTAGCTAATTGGACACCGATTGCTTTCGTTGGTTTTTTAAGTATAGTTAATATAAAATATTTCATTTTTTTCCAAAAAAAAAGAGAATGTAAAAGAAAATTGAAGGCTGCAGCTAGTTTATTTGAAATCAGAAAAATTGTTCTGTTAAAAACTTTCCTTCTATGAACATTAACATTAAAAAAAATTGAATGCTTTTCAAAAATCATTTCTCTCGTTAGTTTGATACATGAACCCATACATCAGGTCTAGCAAATCAATTGATCTTGGGATGACCTAACCATGAAATTTCTGCTACGCATCACAGAAGTTCCAATCAATTGGAAGATACCTTAGAAGTAAGAAATGGAAATGTAATTAATTTCACGGTACCCTCTCTGGAATAACCTGATCAAATCTCTTTCAGTATAAACATATTATAATTAATTGGGGAGAATCAATCCTGATTAAGCTTAAAGAATATGACTTGCAAATATAAATTTATACATATATATAACAGCTCCCCCTTATATTGATTACAAATCATTGGGTGCCCAAACACCACCATAAATTCAATTGCCAAAAAGAAGAAAAGCTAAGATGATTTATCTAGTGTCTATACTGTTGCTCATATTCTAAGCTTGCCAAGCTCTGAACTTGCTGTTGAGACATCTTTAGGTACTGTATCTTTCTTCTCTTTATTATGTGATGCTCCCTCTTGCGCAGCAGTTGTCATTTTCCTTACTGGTGGAGCAGAACAGACTGGCACAACTGATCTTATTCGGACTGCTGGTGCCATGAAACGTGGATGCATTCCTCCAAAGTCCATTCTTTGTGGCTGGGGTCTGGTTGAATTTAAAGGAGCTCCACTTCTCATTCTTGGTGGCACCGGAATTTGTGCTGCCAAATCTTGTGGTCTGGGTACTGAACAAACAGGCCCCATATTTCTGATCCGTACAGGAGGAGCTGCAGATGAAGGTCTAAGCTCCACATTTCTGATCGATGCAGGAGGGGATCTACAGCTTGTCGAACTTGGTCTTCGGATATATTGTGAAGTAGAATGGGAAGAGACAAAACCATGTGGGTTTTGAACTTGAAAGTCCATGTGTGTGTATCCTGAATCCATGTTCCTATGGGAAGCCTGCTCAAATTGCTCGTTTCGGTTCTCTCCTAGTTGAAAACCTTTAACTTTTTCTAGTGCACCATTTTTATCTTTGTCATCCTCATGATTGGGCTCCTGAAATCTTGCATCAGTCTTGAAGTTGCAGAGAACAGAGGGATCTGGAACCATTGATGGAGAGCACTCAGATAATTCTTCTGTTTTCTCCTCATGTATCTCCCGGATGGTAACTGTGGACTTCCCCCTGATTGGATCAGAGGCCACATTATCTGAGTAGCACAATAACGGTCCTGAGGTCGCCATTGTAATTCTGGGCCCTACAGGTACTGGTTCTTGCTCCCTTACAGGAACAAACAGATGAGAATCTTGGGGAAGTATAGACTGCATATATGGAAGAATTTGAGGACTGGGAGGAGGAGCTGGTGGAACCTGAAGTGCCAGTAAATGGTGGTGCAGCTGCAGCAATTGTTCTTGCTGCCACATGTGGTATATGGCCATTTCAGGAGAAAAGCTAGGATAAGCCCAGTTTTGGCACTGCATAGGATATAAGCTTAGTATTGGAGTGGTCAAGTCCTTGCATATAGGGGCAAATCTCTCCGGCCCACGTTTAAAATCACTTTGCTTGTGGTTATTCCAGTCTGATGGTTGTAGAGATGCAAGAAAACGAGCAATTACGACTTGTTCTTGTTCTTCAGTGCCCTTTTTATTCTCCACAGAAGAAGAAGATGATGAACCAGAGGACGAGCCATGTTGAACCACTACAGAAAGATATTATAATATTTAGATTAAGCAACTGATAAAATTTTAAGAAGCCTGCAAGTGTGAGTGCATAAACCAAGCATTTCCAAAGAAAATTAAAAGTGATAAGAGTAAACAGTTCAAGGTATCTGATTGATAATTTATCAATGAAAGTAAACTTAATAACAGTTCCTTCAGACATTCACTCATAGCAAAGAGCGAATGAAAATGATAGCATATGGGAAATTCCACAAAGCTAGTGAAAAGTTAGAAGCTATATAACTTGAACAATAAAAAAAGCTGGGTCATCTGCAAGAGTATAAAGGCTTCATCCCTTAAACCACTTGTATGGTCCCCTTTATCTTTTTTAACTCTACAAACAAATGAAAAAGGAGAGAACCAGGAACACTGGTACCCAGCTTCCACACAACCACATGCCTGTTCAAAGTCCGGTTCGAACTCAACATCCAATTTTGAAGAACTGGACCAATTTTCATTCTTCACCAACTTATTCAACCATTTAGAGAAACAAAGAAATTTTGAAGGAGAAGTCAGTATTACCAAGAACCAATTCAAAGCAATGGCTGGAGAACCTAACATTCAGAGGAATCCATTTTAGACAGTGGGCAGAGTATGTAATTATACCCACCCACCAAAAAAATCAGCATGCTTGGATTACCACTTGATGACATCTCCTCCTCTCTCTTGATAGCCCCACCCACCTTAGACATACACAAACAACTTTATGTTGCACAAATATTATAGTTGCTTCCACCTTCTACCAAATCTAACTGCCATATTAATCATCTATTAAAGGTTTTCACTGATCAGGAAAAAAGCAATGAAGCTAGGAGCTGATACCCTTGCCTAAAACCAGTTATATGTATCAGCTCTAAAGAAAAGTCATGCTAAATCAAGGAGTTGGGTCATTATGCTGATGTGTTTATCAGCTTAAGGCAGAGGAAGTTGTGATAACCTGCTTCTAACCATACTAGAGCACTGCAAATATAGAATAATACAAAAAGATGAGATCCATACATCTTTTTAGGGCAGACCAAGCAGCCATTGCTGCATTCCAGCTTAAGGCAGAGGAAGTTGTGATAACCTGCTTCTAACCATACTAGAGCACTGCAAATATAGAATAATACAAAAAGATGAGATCCATACATCTTTTTAGGGCAGACCAAGCAGCCATTGCTGCATTCTTCTGAGCTTGTTTCTTGGTCCTAGCTGGCTCCCCGGTAAAGCTCATTCCCGCAAGTTCAACTGTGCATGAGAAAATAGGAACATGGCCAGGCCCTGAACGAACGGTGGTATACACTGGAAGCTTTAAACCAGCTCTGTGAGCAGTCTCTTGAAGCAAATTCTTGTAAACTCCAGTTTCATCCTGTGCAGCAAAACAGCACCAAAAACAAATTACATGGAATGGAGCCTTTCTCAGCCACTGTAAGTAAATTGAAATAAAATGAAAACATAACAGAGAATGCTTTATCATGAACTTTAAAAGAGTTTCAAGTCAATTAAAACAAATGAGACCTGAAAAAGCATCAATGTGTTGTGTTACATTTTATACTTTTTTTTTTTTTTCAGTTTTCAAAAATATATTAGAATTCATGTCTACAGATTAGGTTGTATTGGGGACAAAAAGAGAAGGGACACCAAAGAATTAACCATAATAATGCCAATCTCAGAATAGTCATGTTTCAGGAAACATATATATGCTCATTGCATGGAAAATAAAATAGATATGCAACAGAATATTGGGAGTTCACTTTGGTAATATAATCATTGTCCAGGGTTCCAAAATAGCCAATTTTTGAATGAAACCAAACCTCATCTCAGACCTTTCCATAGCAAGCAATTCATACAAAACCGACTACCAGAAATGAAGCTAAAAAAAGGTTCCCCTTAAATAAAGAAGCTTTTTAGTGTTGGACTTGGTGCATCATTTACAGATTTGAAAATGAAATCCCTCTGGTGGGAAAACTGCCCTCGATTTTTTACTCCGGGATGGATGGATCTTGATGTATGTTACATGCGGTACATAGATACTGGACATTACCAGTAGACATTAGCATCTGGTCTATAAGATATTAGAATTTTTCTCACTTTTCAAGTGGCACAGTGGTCTACTATGTTCTAACACTGCAATCATAGAGAGCTGAGTTTTTAGCTCCACGTTGAGCAACAATAGCTTTAGAATTAAACTTTAGTAGATATTATTTCTTCCAAAGTCATTACTGAATCCAACAAGGATCTTCACTTAAGGGCTTTTCTTTACCAGCTTCCAACACATAACTTCAAATGCTTCTAGTAATAACGTTTTAAAAATGGCATTGCAGTTGCCTCCCTTTCCATGATTGAAAACACCTACCTTTCTTCACAATGTTGACATTGTTTTCTCACAAAGCTTTTTATGATTGAGTTGACCATGTTTTCACTTTTACAAACTCATGAATAAAATTAAAGCCTTCAATCAAGACAAAATGATTACAAATAGAACTACAAACATATGGAAAAGGCATTCTTATTCTGAAACAAGAATATATATATAGATATATATATTATAATCTTGCAAAGAGAAATGAATACATTTTGACCAAATGCTCACCAGGACTCTAGCAGCCAGTGCTCTGGAAGGACCTCTACTTGCAAGTGTGTTAAGAGCTACCTCGGCAGCCGCATGTTCTGCCTGCCTCAAAGTAGAGCAAAAACTAGGGCTTTCAAAAGTCTCCCCATTGAAATTGACAGTAGCTTTGAATCGAGGGGCATGATCTGGTCCTTCCCTTATACATGAATAAGATGGCAAATTGAAGCAGCTTCTTTGAGCCAACTCTTGCAGTTGGTTCTTGTACATGCCTATATGCATGACAATGACAGTCAATTTATAGTAAGGGAGGCAAAAAAAAAAAAAAAAAAAAAAAAAAAAAAAAAAAAAAAAAAAAACAAAAAAAAAAAAAACAGAGAGATACTTTGCCTAGTTTTTTGAGTCTGAGGTAGAGTTAGCATCTGGATGCTCGTTAAATAAGATGAACATGGAACATCATATGAGCAATTAAAAAAAAAAAAAAAAAAAAAAAAAAAAAAAAAAAACAGAGAGATACTTTGCCTAGTTTTTGAGTCTGAGGGTAAAAGAGTTAGCATCTATGCTCGTTAAGTGAACATGGAAAATCATATGAGCAATTTTGTCACTAACATCAAAACAAAAAGCAAATCTTTATTGTTCCCTCAAATCCTAACTCAAGTTCCACACAACGAATGAAAAGTAATATGTGAAACATTTTTCACAATAGTAAGCAAAAACTCGGGTTCTAAAAATTGGATATTTGAGTTCCATGTCCTTGTGTAAGTGGTGTAAAGAAGAAACTGTTATCATACCTTCTACTGTGTAGTAATATAAAAGAAAAGAAAATAGACATAATCGACAATAGGTTGTCAAATATTAAAACTGTAACCTCCTGTGCCTTTTTGCATACAAAGTCCATAAAATAGGTGACCTATCCCTGGTATAGCAGGTTAAACATTACTCCAAATTAGTATTCCAGGATGATAAGGAAGCAACCATTCTGCGGAACAATATTGTAGGTTATGATATCATTATCATAAGGAAATACGTAAGTTTCTCTATACTCTATAGTGATGTTATTTTTTGTCTATACTCTAAAATGATAAATCTTAATTCTGGATTTGCCAACATTTGTACTCAAATCGTATTACTATTACAACAGCATCAAATAGACCATTCTTAATTTGTTGATATATTATGATGGCTTGCTTAAATGCTAAGTCTTTGGAAACTAAAAATTAGGACGAATATCATCCATGAAAACACAATGATAATTAAAGATTGTCAATATAGAAATGAAAATGTTAACATAAGCAAACGGTATAAAACATAAACATCCGCTTCTCTCAGACTTAACACGGAAATTATCAATTTCTGATAAGAAAACCTAAGCCTTCAAAGCAATGAAAACTTACTCATTAACTGAATTCAAATCCAAAAAGAACCAAAATACACGGAACCCAAATAGTATATCCAAAACCCACTTCGATTAAACCATTTAAAGACCCTACGCAGTGATTTGCATAGCTAAGCAGTAAGCAAGTTTACTGTATTCCAAAAATGAAATCACACAAACCCAAAAACAATAAAGATCGAATCAACCTATCAAGAAAAAAAATGCGAAATGATCTCATTTAAAACCCACTAGGAAAATGATTCTCACCTATATTGTTACTACTGCCCTTTGCTAGATTTTCTCGAGAAAGTGAAGGAAACGCGTGATGAGAATGTTACAAATAGTGAAAGTAGTAATAGTTAGGAACTGGAATTCATGCCATTTCCTAGAGAGAGAGAGAGAGAGAGAGAGAGCCAAGTGAAAGTGATGACAAAGTGACAATTGCGAAATTTACAAGGAGCGAAGGTGCTCTTTACTGGAAGCCAAAGTTTCCGCTGTTATAATGTACTTTTGCCCTTCATGAAAACGGGAACGTTTTCATTACAGAATACTGCGCCTTCCATCTCTGGCATTCTACTTCAGTTCAAAGTCAACTTAACGCATTTGCTGTTAACAATAGCCAATAGCAATACACCGCGTGTCCAACTAATAAGTTGATACATCACAATAACGACCGGTTTCCGATTTCATTCCCTTATTTATATACCAATCCAGAAAATTGAAACAATGATATTTTTAAATATATATTAAAAAAAATAAAATCAAGATGCTTTTTAAAAAATTTTACTGTCATTGATTCATAAGCGGAGCTATGGATTTAGACAAGTAATTTCCTTACAATTTCAAGCCCGATCAAAAAGGAACTCCAACCTGAACAGACCTTTTCAATGAAAAATTCAGTCCTACTCCCACAGTCCCATTTGTTAAACAAAAATATGAAAAAATTAAAGAAATTAAAAATATTATAAAAAAATTTGCATTGTACTGATGAAGCCAAGGTTATTAATGGATTCTGAAATATATTAACAAAATATATGAACAAAAAGATATGAAATAAATGGATTGTTTCTCATTTTATTGACTTGTTGCATTTTTTTTTTATTTCTTGAGAAATATAATATAGTACATTATAATTAATCTAAGGATTAATTACACTTATTATTAAAATTGGAAAAAATTTTCCAAAGAAAAAGGAAAAAAAAAAAGGTAAAATTACAACTGCATGCAAAGTTCAGGGTAAATTTGCTCCCTGAAATAATAATAATTATTATATTTAAAAGCTCCAATAATATGAAAAGAGTCGCATAATTGAAATAATTATCGCGACAACTCTCCGAAACAAACGATAATCTTTAAGCCTTAAGATCAAACAAGAACCGAAAAGTTGCCTGCTGAAATGCACCTAATAGGTTTGGTGCATTAGCATGAGTCGGCATGAAAACCAAGCAGAACATATTCCCAGTTCTTTGGAACACATTGTTAGAAATACATTAGGGCTCCTTGAAAGTGAATTATCATGGTAGGTAAAGTAGTAGCCCTTCCAATAGAAGTGATTCTATAGCAAACATCATATGGTGTATGCTCTCCTTTTATGGGTTCCCAATTATACTGCCTAGAATAACTAATTACCTGACCCTTCAAAATGTCATATGCTTCTGGAACAAGAAAGCTAGGTCCAACACCAGAATCAATAGCAAACCCTTCAGTACCATCATCTTTCAGCTGAAAAACTTATGGATCGATTTTCAGAAATGTTCTGGCAAATGTAATGCCTTTGACAATGTCAAAGTATCTTAATATCCCTCGAACCAAATTTGTTGATTGTACTTTTCCTAGTAGTTGTGCTTCAGGACCAGCTCTCAACCATGTGTAGGTTCCATAGTTTCCAGTCCAGGAAGGTAAGCAATAAGAAAAGCATAGTTGGGTAGTGGTTTCAAGTTGCATCAGGATCGATCTTCTTCCTGCGCCTAGACCGAAAACTCCTGCTATCTCATTTTCAGGACTAATAAAACCTCCAAAAGTAATGTCTCTGTTCTCAAATCCACAACCAAACACTACATTTGGAAATGTTTTTATCCTATTACTTGATGTAGGAAATGTAAAGCTATCTACAGAAAGCACACCTTCAGTGACAGAGCCTCCAGTATACATCCAATATAGTTGCAAATGTTTTTGTGACAGAGCTTGGGGATGCAGAGTGCATGATGACAAGTACAGACGCGAAAAGTCTTGTCGCATTGAACCCATGTATCATCCATGAATGTATCTAGCAAAAGGTATGGTGAATACGGTTTTGAACCAATTGGAGCTTGCCATGCATCAAGGCTGTAGTTTGATGGAGATGCATCATTTTTATGAGCACAGCGAATTACAGATGTTAGATGAAGAGCATGAATTCTGGAAAGTTGGACGATTCTATAATGTGTTTCTTCTGCAGAGAGATTTTTAGGAAGAGAGATGAATCTATGGAGTTTCTTGGGATGAGTTTGATGCTGAAGCCATTGGTTTTACAAGGCACTGAGGCAAGAAAGAGGATGCAAATGGTAAGGCATAGTGTAACTCCATGGAAAAGTTTTATTTCAGAGGAGTTGAGAGTCATTTTCAATTTCTTTGGTATAGACAGAAGAAAATTTTTCTAGCATATGTATATAGACACACACACTTCTTTTTCCAAAGAAAATAAGGAGGAGGAAAAAGTTCTCTTGAAATGAGATTCTCAATTACTCATCAAAAGAAAATGCAGTTTTCTATCTAGAAATTGAACGTGCATTAAATATGAAGCATTAAGAGTGACTTTCCTTTCAACTGCTAATAAAAATGGCATGGATCATTTGGCTGCTATTCACCCATAGATTTTTCAACCTACTTCAAAACATGAAGCAAAGCAGAGGATCTTGAAAATCTAAGTTGACATTGAAATTTCTCTGGTAACTTACACAATTTTGCTGCAAAAGTTTGCTTATAATGCTGTACAATTCTTCTCTTTTTCATTAACATTGGGTAATTACATAATTTTGTAGTGATCTAATGTTTAGCCCCTCAATTATAATAAAACAGTCCTCAGGATCCATAGCTAAATTATATAATCTGTCTATTAGAATTGAAAACAATTTAACGACCAATTATAAAAACAAAATAATGAATGCAACATCACGATTAGCCTAATTAAGTTTTTACAGTAGAATGTCACTGATATATATTAATACTCCTAATTAACAAACTATAGATACTGCAACTATATTTATAGATTTGATATCCAGTTTCATGCATATCAAATTATCCATGGATATAGAAATCCAAATAATCAACTAACGACAGCCTTCGGCAAGTAGAGAAGTACAAACTGACTAATAGAAAGTCGTCAAAAACTCAAAGAAATCAACCACTAAAAATTTGAATATAGGACTTCAAGCCATTTATTTACAACAATAACATCAAGTATAAAAATCCAACTGATCAACTGCTATCAACCATAAACATTGAAACACAACCTGGAAAATAGAAATTTTTCAAAGCAATCAACTACTAACAACCTTAAAATAGAAACACAAACTGAAAATAGAAATTCAAGTAATCAATTATGAAGTACTAACAATCAAAATTCAAGTCCTGCCATGCCTGCTACATCTCTTCAGTTGATAAGCTTTTATTGAAATTTCACCTTCTTGGCGTAGGAACTTGATCATGTCTTCCTTTTGCTCCATTGTTAGTATCACCAAGCTTACCTGCAACAATTGTACTCCCATTCAACTTGTACAATCCTACATCGGACATCTCTCCTGTCATTACCATAGAACCACCTTCAAATACTTCCATAAGTCCTCCTTTTACAGAGATTCCGCAACCTAAAGAAGCTAAATGCCTTGTAGAAATTACATTCCCAAGAAATATGGGTACATATCTCACATAGCCCAAAGTCCTCACTTTACCATCATGCATTTTCACTTTCCACTGCCAATTCCCCCAATTTCTAATTTATTACCAGTAGCGAGTGTTACATATCCTTTATGACTTGCATCGAATGTATCAAACCAATCTCTTTTAGAACTAACATGAAAGTCACAAGTAACAAAAAACCAAGAATGCTTCAACAAAGCATCAACTTCTTTGGCCATTTGCTCATTATCAACAGTCACAGCTAGATTTATTATACAATGATCTTCTTTTCTTGTCCGATTTCTATGCAGCAATTGCTCCCCTTTCAGTACTCTGCAGTGCTTTTCCACATGCCCTTGCGAGCCAAAGTGATAACAAACTATTTCCTCTCTTGATCTTGGTCCTCCACTTTTCTTGTCATGGTTATTTGAATTTGGGAAATTTCTAGTTTTGACTCCACCCCAATTTCTCTTGCTCCTTTCTTCTAATATCTTCAATAAACAACTTTTCTTTTATCATACTCAATGACAACTTGGCATCTGAATCAACACAATTGCCTAAAAACTCCCAACCATTAGGCAAAGTACTCAAAAAGATATATGCTTGCGTCTCATCAGGCAGCACCATCTCCAAATTAAATAATTGATTAACAATGTCTTGAAAATCAGCCATGTGCTTATTCATTCTATCTCCTTCCTTATACCGCAAATTGGTTAGTTTCTCATGAGAGAAAGTTTGCTTAGTGCTTTCCTTTCACAAAGATTTTCCAATTCCTTCCATAAAGACTCTGCATTTGTCTCTTGAGCCACAAGATGGAAAAGACTATCATCGATCCATTGTCGAATAAAAGCAATACTTATTCTATTCAGCAACTCCCACTCGCATCTGACATATTAGTGGTTTTTGCTTTATCCCCCACAATGGGATCATGTAAACCTTCACAATACAAAACATCTTCCATACTTGCTTTCCAATGAGAGAAATTTGATGATGGGGTTATTATAAACATATTTCCATAAGAATTCTCCATTAGTAACACACGAACAACTTTACAACCAAAAGCTCTTAACTTTGCTCTAGTCAGAAACCAGGAAATCTTTTTCCCTTTTTTTTAGTTTAAAGGAGAAACAGTAACACAGATATTTCAAAACTCAAAAGCCAAAAAGATCAACCGCAATAATCCAAAGAAACAGACTACGCCGCAAATCTTCCACAAAATCAGCAAGTTAAAGCTTAAAAGAGATGGATGGTTCGCACCCAAATGGTATACCGGAATAACAATGCTTGTCGACAATCAACGCTGGTAAACCTAAACGTCATGGATCCGTTTATATGTGTTACTTCGCTCTCCTTCTTTTTAGTAGCCGTGTTTCCCGCCGACAAACGTATGAACCGACTTTTACAGTTACAGTTTTCGTTCTTTTATTTTTTTTTTATTTTTTTTTTTATTTTTTAACTTTGTAACGACGTATAACATTGAACCCGTATTTTTTAAAATATATAATTTTATCATATTGCATATTACTGTGGAAAGAAAGGAAATGATAAAATTAAACTTATGTATTTCTAAAAATGTAAAAGCAAAGCCATGAATTTTAATAACATATTAAGATAAAATCGTAATTTTACCTTTTGTATATCGCAGATATTGAATAAACGGTAAATCGACTTTAAGCCATCACCCAAACACTGGATGTTTTATGGGCTTAGATCCGTTTTGCCCATGAAAATAGATAGAGTTGGAGAGATTTCGCTTTAGGCCCAATCTTACCAAGGTCCACTTTTATATGCCTATCACGTGAGCCCAATACACTAATTTCATTGGCCCAATGCAGTGTCTTCTACCCTCTTAAGATGGCGTAGTCCATATGCCGAAGCAATGCTTTTGCTTCCTCTCCCCGCCCCCTCCCTCTCTACTACTCGCACATCCTGGGAAACGGGTCGCACGAGTTTCAATCCTTAAACCCTACTTGCTATGTAACTCATAGCATTCGGAATATTGCTTGTCCGGCGTGGAAATTTCCGAGGTTTTAATTGCAGCGGCTTGGGATCAATGGTTTTGAATTCAACCCAAAACCTGCAAAATCTACGCGTCCCAGTAAAATATGTGGGCTTCTTCAATAACGACTTGTTGCTTTAGAGTTAAGTGATGGCGTGGGGTTGCCGATGACCCTCTTATTATTCAAGATCCGACCTTTCAGGGTTCGAGCCTCCAGGATTGCCATTGCCCATTTTCACATTCAATCTCAAGGAGGATTTCGCTTATTTCCTGATAGAGCGGCAATAACAAATCAAGAGGCTTGGTTTGTTAAAGTTGTAGCTACACTTTTTGTCCGTTCGCATTGTTTAGATGCTTGTTTGGGTTATTTGTGTGGAAAATTGACACCTTTGATAGCATTTGAGGTAATTAAACGGTTTAATAATCCAAAAGTCGGTTTAAATTTCTTGGAGTTCAGTAGATTGAATTTGAGTGTCACTCATTCTTTTTCAACTTATAGTCTGCTTATGAGATCCTTATGCCAAATGGGTTTCCATGATTTGGTGAAAGTTGTGTTTGATCATATGAAGAGTGATGGGTATTTGCCTGATAGTACACTTTTAAGATTTTTGTTAACTTCATTTGTGCAAGCAGGTAAGTTTAATCTTGCTAAGAAACTGCTTGCTGAAATTCAGTCTCAGGAGGTTAGGATTAGTTCATTTGTGTATAATAATTTGTTGAATGAGTTGGTTAGACGGAATCAGGTACATGAAGCTCTTTGCTTGTTTGAAGAACACTTGGCATCGCATTCTCCTGCAGATACTTGGACCTTCAATATTCTTATTCGAGGTCTCTGCAGGGTAGGTGAAGTTGATAGAGCTTTTGAATTTTTTAATGATATGGAGAGTTTTGGTTGTTTACCTGATATTGTTACTTATAACACACTCATAAATGGATTGTGTAGGGTTAATGAGTTAGATAGAGGGCACAAATTATTGAAGGAAGTTCAGTCTAGAAATGATTGCTCACCAGATGTAGTGACATATACGTCTGTTATATCTGGGTTTTGCAAGCCGGGTAAGATGGAGGAAGCCTCTGTTCTTTTTGATGAGATGATTAGGTCTGGGATTAAGCCCAATGTATTCACTTTTAATGTTCTTATTGATGGGTTTGGCAAGATTGGTGACATGGATGCAGCAGAAGCCGTGCGTGAAAAGATGGTTTCTTTTGGTTGTCTACCAGATGTAGTTACCTTCACTTCCTTGATTGATGGGTACTGTCGAAGTGGGCAGGTTTACCTGGGTTTGAAGATTTGGGATGCAATGAAAGCAATGGGTGTACCTCCAAATGTTTATACTTACGCCATTCTTATTAATGCTCTGTGCAAGGAGAACAGACTTCATGAAGCTCGTGATTTTTTGAGGCAGTTGAAGTTTAGCAATGTTGTTCCAAAACCGTTTGTTTACAACCCTGTGATTGATGGATTTTGCAAGGCTGGGAATGTGGATGAGGCAAATTTAATTGTTATGGAAATGGAGGAAAAGAGATGCAATCCTGATAAAATAACATTCAATATTCTCATTATTGGGCATTGTATGAAAGGAAGAATGAATGAAGCTATTGATATTTTCAGTAAGATGGTAGCAATTGGTTGTGCTCCAGATAGCATTACTATTAATTCATTGGTATCTTGCCTTCTGAAGGCTGGGATGCCCAGCGTAGCCTTTCGTATTATGCAAACATCATCAGAGGATATCTCCAGTTTGTCATCTTTTAGAAATGCTATTCCTTTAAGATTGAAGACAGACATCCCGGTTGCTGCTTGAAAGAAGGGTTGCCGTACGATTTGAATAGTCATTGGACCCATCAATCAGATAAACTCCAGCCTCTTATGCACCTCCAAGTTTTATCCCAACTACCAAACAGTTTCAGTCTGTAAGTAGCTTGTTCTTCTTGAATTTAAGTGAGATCAACAATGTCAATTTTGCGCTTTAGCTTAGCATACTTCATAAACAGACCGGTGCTGGTGCTGTTGATTTGTATGTATTTATCATTCCTTCTGCAAGTTACTTCAAGTATTCAGTGCTCAATTCTGAATCAAGTCTGTGTGGTCTTGGATATTTTTTCTTGCTCTTCACAAAGTTCACCAAATAAGTATCTCCAATTGTGCTGGTAAATTTCTTACTATATCTGCATTCCTGAGGTCAAATAACATGTTGATGTCTCATGGGGCCTACTGTTTGAATCAGCTGGTTGTTGTAAGGGTATTGTTTTAGTACATCAATAATCCTAATGGAAAATGACCCTAATATCTTACACATTGTGATCTTGATGCATAAGATACTAGAAATGAGAATCAGCGAAAAGGGGGTGAAGAAATAGATATATTAGAGTCTTATAGGAAAAGGAAAGGAAAAACAAAAGAAAAAGGAGCACGGCCAGGAAAATCACATTCTTTCTAGGGTGCATGTGGTGCAAATATCTCTCAAAATATCCAAAAATCTTCACTCCTGTACTGCAAATGAACAGAGTTGAAGGAGCACACCTTCTACAGTGTCCAATCCATTATTATTGTTGGAACATTGACCTTGCAGGACTTAATGGAAGTTTAGAACCTGCTACTGTCAGCATCAAGACTTGCTCATTGCAGAACTAACATTAGAATTAGGCTTTTGATGGCAGCAGCTAGTCCAAGTTGAGCCATAAGAAGAAGCAGCAGTGGCAACTTATTCTCACCTTGGACAGGATGCTAAAGTGTCCAAAAATTTTCATGTTGACCATACCATGACTTTTTGCTTTTTGGTGCTACAAGCAGGTACTGGACTTCTTAAACATTGTGACAATTTAATTTTTGTAGGGTTATGAAATATTTTGATGAAGTAGAAAGCTACCATTTTGCACTTTTTAGGTTTTGTTTGTTGATTTAGTGAATGCTTTAAGTTGCTTATGTTTCTAAGAAATTGTACAAAGAGCAAATGAACACCAAGAGTTTCATTGATGTATCGACTTAACGATTTAGTATCAGTATGTGTATGTCTAGAAATTGAATTTAATTAGTGGCTTTATAGAAATCGGTTCCGTAGTCTGTTTGTGTTTGTTGTCGATACCTCTAAGTGGAGCGGAGCTTTTAATACTCTGATTCATATTTGCTATAGCAAATTCTTGGTTTGATGCCATGTTATGGTCTAAGCTTGTTAGTGCGTACTGAAATTTTGCAAAATTTTACAGCTGCAAGAGTGCAGGGGTCGGCTCTGGGGACCACTTCTTTCATCATTTGTCGCTAGTTCCTGATAATGAAGGAAACGATGGGATGTGAGTTTCAGAAGACAGTAATTCCAAATTAAATGCCATGGAAAGAGAAAGATAATGGTATCTTCTGGTGGTTGCGATGATTGGGGGACCCTGATGGGTTTGAGAGCTTGACATTGACATGGACATGTAATTTAATTTTTCTGTTGTTCACGTGAAGTTAGATCCATCATATTTCAGAATCTTGGAAAAAAAAAAAAAAAAAGAGAACCAATTCTCTGATTTAAAGATGTGAGGTGGCAGATTCTGCTCTAGTTTTTTCTTCTAATCTTGCACTTGAATATTTCATCTGTTGCAAAAAGCTCAATACTTGTCTTCCATTTCATTTTAAGACCATTTTCCTAGAAACAAGCTTGAGAACTCTGGAACAGTACTAATATCAAATTAAAAAAAAAAAAAAAAAAAGAAAAGTACTAATATCAAATTAAAAATAAGAAAAAGAAAAAAGAAAAGAAAAATCCCAGGAAGCTCTAGCGGAGCTTGAGTAATATCCCAGGTTCTCAGAATCTGGCGTGTTTGAACTGTCCTATTATAAGAAGGGAAACCATCCCAAAATAAAGCCTCAAAGACGAAACGACTGCGCTTAGGGCATTGAAAACTATTAAAAATCATTCAGGTTATACACTGCGTTGATTAGTAAAATAAGGATAAGAAATAGGCGTTGAGCATTGCAACAATATAAAGACTTTCGTTTTCAACCAAACGACAATCGTTTTCCATTTTTTATAAAATTAATTCTCAATAAAGAAGAGGAAAAAAAGAAAAATCCAAATAATCCAAGTGGCAATTGTTTGCATATCGTCAAAAAAAAAAAAAAAAAAAAAGAAAAGAAAATCCCAGGAAGCTCTAGCGGAGCTGAGTAATTATCCAGTTCTCAGAATCTGGCGTGTTGAACTGTCTATTATAAAAGGGAAACCACCCAAAATAAAGCCTCAAGACGAAACGACTGCGCTAGGGCATTGAAACTATTAAAATTATCAGGTAACACGCGTTGATTGTAAATAAGATAACAGGCGTTGACAATTGACAATTAAAACTTTCGTTTTCAACCATACGACATCGTTTTTCCATTTTTTAAAATTAATTTCTCAAATAAAAGGGAAAAAGAAATCCAAATCCAATGGCATTTTTGCATATCTTCATTTTCTACAGATAACTGTTTAGAATTCACTGGCGCGTTTGATTGAAGCTCTTTACCGACCCATCACTGATCACTCATTTTCAAAGTCAAGCCTGGTTTGCTTTGGTTTCGCTCTTTTTCTTTTATGGTTTAAGAGTTTGTGTGCTCTGTATTCTTCTACAATTTCTCTATTACTTCTTGGTTTCCAGTTTTAACCAAGAACATTGAAACTTTCATTTCTTTCTGGTCTTAAACAATCTTGTTGTAGTGAAATTAGATGCTTAAAGCAATCAACTTGAATTTAATTTGCATTGTTTTTTAAATTTTGATTATTATATCCCTTTTTGTTTTTTTTGCCTAAAAGCATTTGGGTTGTATCAAGCTTTCGTGCCTCCTCATCATTTCCATCTCTTAAGACTATCTGTAAGTAATTTGTTGAATGGCCTATACAAGAGGGTACCAATACTCTTATCATGTCATCTTAAGCTTTAAAGGTGATGACACTGGCAAGAATTTTAGTGATCATCTTTATGCAGCATTGGAGCAAGCTGGAATTCACACTTTCAGAGATGAAGATGGAATTGAGAGAGGAGATGATGTTGATGTGGAGACTGAAAAAGCGATGCAAGGCTCGAAAATGTGCCTAATAGTGTTCTCCAAAGACTATGCCTCTTCAATATGGTGTCTTAATCAACTTGTGAAGATAATGGAACAAAGGGAAATTAGTGGTTTTGTTGTTATGCCGGTTTTCTATGATGCAGATCCAACACAAGTCTGGGAACAGAGTGGGAGTTATGCAGAAGCATTTGCTAGACATGAACAGCAATTTAAGGATGAGATTGATAAGGTGGAGAAATGGAGGGCAGTGCTTAGAGAAATTACAGATTTGAGTGGGATGGACTTACAAGGAAGGTAATTTCTGAAAAAAATTTCCTTGGTACCAAATCTAACATGTTCAATGGCGTGGTTTCTAAAATAGATGGGATTTTGAAGTTTGATAAATGATATGAACTGGAATATGAAAGATTTGGATCAAAACTCCTTCTTTTCATGTTTCATCCTTGAAAATTTGAGATTAATAGCTAAAAGATTGCCAAAAGAGCAGGTAAAATTAGAAGAACATAAAACTGATAGTGAGAGAGCCTTCAGCCTTATGTCATTCTAATAGATGATTGTGAAGCTTAATTTAACTTTCTATATAAATATTCAGACTATAAAGAGTTAAATTATTTTTGCCATTTTTTTTTAAATTTTTATTTATCATAGAACCAAAAAATTAGCTATGGTACTATCTGTAAAGGGCACATTCAACATATCAATTGCTAATCCAGGTGATTGAAATTCTAAAATTCAGAGAATTGATGCAATCTTTCTGTGCGTTGTACTGCTTTGATCTTGATTTGTAGGCATGAGGCAGAATTTATTCAGGACATTGTCAAAAAGGTTGGAAAAAGACTGAATCGTTCAGTATTACTGCATGCTCCCTCATATTTAGTTGGAATAGATTCTCGTGTAAAAGATATTAACATATGGCTGCAAGATGGGTCAAATGGGTCTTGCATAGCAATAATCTATGGGATTGGAGGTATTGGAAAGACAACCATTGCTAAGACAGTTTATAATCTAAATTTAGATAGATTTGAAGGCAGTTGCTTTCTGGCTAATGTCAGAGAAACCTCGAAAGATCCTGATGGTTTGATTCTCTTGCAGAAGCAACTTATTGAAAAGTTTCTAAATGGAAAGACATACAAAATAAAAAGTGTAGATGAAGGAAGTGTTAGGATCAAAGATGCAATAAGCTGCAAAAGAGTTCTTATTGTTCTTGATGATGTGGATCAATTGGAACAATTAAATGCAATTTTTGGAACATGGGATTGGCTTTATGAAGGAAGTAAAGTGATCATAACAACTAGACATGAGCGTCTACTTGGTGCTTATGAAACATACAAAAAATTTAGAGTTAAGGAGTTGGATGACAATGAGTCACTTCAGCTCTTCAGTTGGCATGCCTTCGGACAAGATTATCCTATTGAAGGTTACAAAGAGCACTCAGAGAAAGTAATAAGCCACTGTTTTGGAATCCCATTAGCTCTTCAAATTTTTGGTTCTTCTCTATCTGTAAATATTGCAGATGAATGGGAAAGTGCATTAGAAAAGTTGAGAGCAATTCCTGATAGTAAACTTCACAAGATTCTCCGAATAAGCTATGATTCTCTACAAGATGATCATGACAAAAATTTATTTCTTCACATTGCCTGTTTCTTCATTGGAAGAAATGGAGATTATGTAATTAAAATATTAGATGGTTGTGAGTTCTACACAAAAGTGGGACTTCAAAATCTCATTGATCGAAATCTTGTCACTATCAATGAAGACAATAAACTGATGATGCATCCTTTGCTTAGAGACATGGGAAGGGAAATTATTCGCCAAGAAGCACCTGAGAACCCGGGGAAACGTAGCCTGCTATGGTATCATGAGGATGCATTTACTGTCTTGAGAGAAAATATTGTATGAACATACTTCTTGTTCTTGTGCATGTTTTTATGTATTTTGCAGGTGCACCAAGATGATCATAATTTTTTTTTTCTTCATTTCTTTTGATTTTCATTTTCGAAGCAGGGTACGGAAGCAATTAAAGGCCTCACCATCAATCTGCGTGCTATAATGGCAGACCAGCAGCATACAATTTCTTGTATAAATTGTGCAAAACGACAATATTATGAAGATCTGATCTCCAAATCCAGGCCAAAACGACTTCGTCTTGGCTTCTTATCCTGGCAATCTGCAGAGATTGGCACTTCAACCTCATTTCCTGTGTCAAATGAAGTAGTTTTTGACACAAAGCCATTTGCAAAGATGCACAAATTAAAACTGCTCCAACTTAGTTATGTAAAACTCATTGGAGGATATGAACATTTTCCTAAAAGTTTAATATGGTTGTGTTGGCATGGGTTCCCTTTGAAATCTTTACCATCCAATTTATACCTGGGGAAGCTTGTTGTTCTTGACATGCGATATAGTGGTATAAAACATGTTTGGAGTGGAAATAGGGTATGATTTTCCCCTCTCGCTCTCTCACTCTCTCCCTCTCTTTTCTCTTATATATAGATCTTCATTAAAAACTTATTTTGTCTTTCTGAACAGGTTCTTGTACAATTGAAAATCCTTAATCTTAGCCATTCCCATGACCTTGTCAGCACTCCTGATTTCTCAGGGCTACCTAATCTTGAAATATTGAAGCTGAAAGATTGCATAAATTTGGTGGAAGTTCATGAATCTATTGCAGACCTCAAGAGACTTGTTCTCTTAAACTTGAAAGATTGCAAAAGGCTCAGGAAGCTTTCAAGAAAATTTGTGATGTTGAGAACACTTGACAAACTTATTCTTTCTGGGTGCTCAAAACTTGACCAGCTGCCCAGCGAACTGTGGAAATTGGAATCACTAAAGGTGCTTCATGCTGATGGTATGGTCAATTCTACTACTACATCACGACAGTCGACCTTCTGGTCCTGGTCATCACGAAGGCAAGGCAGGGAGTCCTCTTTGTCATTGACCTTTCTACCTCATTCTTTAGAATGCCTAAGTCTTGGATATTGCAATCTATCGGATGATGCCATTGACTTCACTAGCCTTCCCTCCTTGAAATATTTAAATTTAAGTGGAAACTCAATTTATTGCCTACCTGAAACCATAAACAGCCTTACTAAGCTTGAGATCCTTATATTAGATCACTGCAAGAATCTCCAATCACTCTCTAAACTTCCATCAAGTTTAAAGGAATTGAGCGCAGAAAACTGTGAAGCATTGGAAAGAATTACAAATCTGCCAAACTTGATGCGATCATTGATGCTAAACCTCACCGACTGCAAACAATTAATTGAGGTTCAGGGCTTGTTCAAGTTAGAGCCAATAAGCAATCTTGATAGGGAAATGGCCAATGAATTGGGCTTCTGCATCTTGAAGTCTGCAGAAAGCATTAAAGTTGAAATGTGCAGCGTTATGATGATGACATCAAGGATTATCCCTCCCCAGGTAGTCTTTAATGTCCTCATCTAATTTCAATCATCTATTCTTTCAAACATCTGTGCATGGTTGGTTTGTCCTTATTTATTTTGTTCATCATGATTTCAATGGCACAGGTTTTACATGAATGTGGCATAAGTAGCATATTTCTTCCAGGAGATGAAGTTCCAGGCTGGTACAACCCGCAAAATGAAGGGTCATCCATATCTTTTAGCATTGCCCAATCTCATGGTTGCAATGTCCTTGGTTTAAACATATGCACCGTGTATACATGCAATAATATACGAAATGGACCAGGTGATCATCTTTACACAAAGGTTTGGAATAAAACCAAGGATCTGAGGTGGACCTATAGCCCAACATTTCATGGAATTCCTGAAACAGATGAGATTATGCTATGGTTAAGCCACTGGAAGTTAGGGGATCAGCTGGAAGTTGGAGATGAATTGAATGTTTCAGTGGTTATGTCAACTGGTTATCAGGTGAAAAAGTTTGGCATCCATGTTGTGTATGAGCAGGAAAAAGAGAATACCCAGCTGAACAGCAAAGAAACAAAGGAAAATATCTCGTCCTGGTACCAAACTTCTGACAATTTGGATATGGAGTTGTACAGGGTAAGAAGGGATGCTTTTTACCTCAGCAATCATGATTATTTAATTCACCAAGAAATATCAGAAAGTGGTTGGGATAACTCGAGGTGGTACAGCCATTTATTTGAGCAATAAACAGAAATTAGAGACGTAAGTTTTTTGCCCAGTTCAGTTCACTGAGATGTTTAGCAAGTTGTTTACTTATGAACCCAGTCATACTTTCATGGTATCTCCTCATCCCCCCGTCATTGTTAATTTTAAGAGTAAAAGTTCTTTGCTTGCGTTTTCCCTGATATGCGTTGAAATTCTCCAATTTATAGAAAGTATTACGTATTTTATAATTCTTTCTTCCATTCCCCTCTAAACGCGAAAACTAGAAAGGTACACGATAAAAGAAAGCCCAAAATATATATTTTTTTTCCAAAAAAAAAAAAAAAAAAAAAAAAAAAAAAAAAAAATGAACCCCAGTCCACTACTTTTTCATGGTATCTCCTCAATCCTCCCCGCCCGTCATTGGGTTAATTTTAAGAGTAAAAGTTCTTTGCTTGGGCGTTTTCCCTGATATGCGTTGAAATTCTCCAATTTATAGGAAAGTATTATAAACGTCGTATTTTATAATTTTTCTTCCATTCCCCTCTAAACGCGAAAAAACTAGAAAAAGGTACACGATAAAAAAGAAGCCCCCCAAAATATATATTTTTTTTTTTTCCAAAAAAAAAAAAAAAAAAAAAAAAAAAAAGAAAAAAACGAAAGAAGACCCCCAAAATTAACATAAAAAAAAGCGAAGAAAATAATTTTGCCTCACTTGAAATTCAAATCGAACAAATTACACTAAAATGTTATCTCTGCTTACAAAACTAAACTAAGTATTTTTATAAGTTAAGAACCCTTCATTCAAATTTATTAAAAAAAAAAAAAAAAAAGTTAAGAAACCCCTAAACCAATAAAAATATTATTCAAAAATTTAAAAAAAAAAAAAAAAAAAAAAAAAAAAAAAAAAGAAAAACGAAGAAGAAACCCCAAATTACATAAAAAGCGAAGATAATTTGCCTCACTTGAATTCAATCGAACAAATTACATAAAATGTTATCTCTGCTTACAAACTAAAAACTAAGTATTTATAAGTTAAAGAACCCTTCATTCAAATTTAAAAAAAAAAAAAAAAAGTTAAGAAACCCTAAAAACCAAATAAAATATATTCAATTCAAACATGGCTAATTCTGCTAATTAAAATATAAAACTAAGTAAAAAATATAAAATTAAGTAAATGGCTCAAGACTCACTTTTCTGGCAGATCTGAATTTTTTTTTTATTAATTATGCATTACATGATAGCAAGTAAGGTCAACTCAATTGTACATCATTGATGATCCCGGACGGTTCCCTTCTTTTCTTCTTCTTGGGGAAAGAACCCGTGTCGGACCATACATTAAGCAGTTAAAAATGATCTAACTTGAGAAACCTGTGAATATCTTGAACTTGAAATGCAAATCATGGCCAGAAGAAGATGCATAAGAAGAGAAGAATAAGATAAAAAAAAAACCATTAATTAGGAATTCTCCTTTAATTTAATATAATTGCTTTGAAGGATAGCTTATTTGTGTTAAAGGTTAGAGCTACAGCTCCGTTGAAGTAACATTGATGTAAGTGTTGCTGACGGATTTTGGATGTATTTTGCTGATGAAAATAGTGTAGCTGATTGGAGATTATTTTGCGAAGTCATATAGATTTTATTGTATTTTGTTTTCTTGTAATCTCCATCTCTTCTATTAGATGAAGTCAAATAGCAGAGGTTGAAAAATCTGTGATGTACCTTGCTTTAAGCTTTAGTTTGGAAGACAAACTTCCTTGATTTACGGAGGTTTGATGAATAAACTTTAGAATAGCTCTTGTATAAATATTTTCACTGTGCTGTAATGGAGATTAGATCACATAATTCTTTGCAGAATTTTCCTTCTCTTTCTTAATTCTCTGTTCTTCTAAACCGACAATTTGAGCAGCTATATCAGGAAGCTTATTTAATTAGTTGGATGCAAGTAGTTATCATATTACATTCACTTATGAGCAGCATATAAGAGACAAGCATTGTTAAAATCATCTGAGGAAGCATGTGCTGGTTTAACTAAATAGATAATTTCATTCCCTCTCGATACTGATTTCACATTGTTGTTCCATGATACTTCCTTGCAGCCTCCCTACTGTCAATTGTTGTTGTATACTTATCTTCTGTTGCGTATGGCTGGGATGACAAGTTGAATTTGCCATATCTCTTTGCAGCTTCCTTGTTGTCAATGGTTTCTGTATAGCACGGTTCAGTATATCTGGAGTTTGGAGAAGTATAGACAGAAGGCTTTGCAGCTTCTTTTAGAACCCCTATGGCTGTGTTAATATCACTTGTTGGTCTGGAGAGGTTAGAGTCAGGTGCTGAGGCCCATGTTGACGCACTTGGCCTTTCCCACCCACCATGGGTGATCATGGGCGGCTCAGTGCTTCCTGTATAAGCTGGTCCTGTGTGACGGAAAGGTGGAGCAGCGGTGCCAGAAGGTTTCCCATTTCCGTTGAAGTATCTTGTGTCTGTGTTGGTACCATTCGTTGGTTTTGAGAGGATGGAATTGGGTGTTGCACCCCATGTTGTTTGACTTGGCTTAGCCCATGGCTCCGTGTTGCTATTATACTTGCCAAAGTAATCATAGTTGTTTTCGTATGCATTACCACTGGGCTTTTCCCATTCTTTTTTGCTGTGGTCATTGAACTCACTGCCATAGCTAACAGTATTGTCTTGAAACCCAGTGGGTTTAGCAGTCTGGCGCCGTGTTGATGCATTCATAGGGCTAAACCTGGGTCTGCTAGCCTCAGTTTGCACTTTGGTGAAGAATTCATCAACCTTTGGCGAGCGATCCTTAACTGGGCTTGGAGGGAGATGCCACCTTTCTTCAACAACTTCATAACCCTCCGGTGAATCAGGTGACCTGTAAGGAATATGCTTGTGTTCCAGTGAGTAAGGCGAAATAACATTCTCTTGAACAATTGTTTCAGTTCTTGTAGAAACATAGTAGTCTGAGTTCTGTGTTGGACGAAAGAAAACAATTGGACTCTTCCTCCCCTCAGCATCAACGATGACTGGCCGGCACACATGATCAGAGGCATAGCTTGGCTTGCTGCAATCATCGATTCTTGCTGAATTGGAGGCAGAAGAGCTTCTGTATGGGTAACTATACCCAGCCATAACTTGACCTTTCTCCTGTAAAGCACTATATTACTTCCTCTCCTGCTTTATGAAAAATGCTTCTGTTACTTTCTCTTATATAGACCCTCACATGAACTGACGTAAGATTCGACTTACCGGTAATAGGACCATATACTGCTCTTTTCTCTGCAATGTGAAATTCCCTCTAATTTACATTCAGAATCATATTCTATATATTCATGAATATGGCAAAATCATTTTGGTGTAGCTTCAGCATGCAGAATTTATGATGCTAACCTGATGGGCATAAAGGAGCGAAAGAAAAGGCAACAGAATCAACTTTAACTATCTAAGAGATAACTTAAAGGTAAGCTTTTTTATTCATTAGGCACGTGTCAGATATTGAAGAATTTTCACCTCTTCCATTAAATAAAAAGTTGACAGAACCACGTTCTGCTTATTCTAGATTATGACCTTCATTTCTTGGAAGACAGTTACTTTATTTTTTTATTTATTATTTTTTTTTAGATGAAAAGAAAATATGTTGAACTGAGAGGAACGTTATTACACCATGAGTCAGAAAACAGAACGTCCAACAAAACTGAACATCACTGTCTTCCCATTTTCTCCAACTTGTAGAAATTTGATTCTATGCAATTAAGAAGTTGGGAGAATCACATTCCATTCCATTTGAAAAGTATAATGATTTCCTCATCTTGCTATCAGCAAGGCAAAGTAACTTAAATTTTGAAAAAAAAAAAAAAGAATACAATAACAATAACAAAATAATAATAATAATAATAACATTACAAGCTGTAGGCTGTACAAATTGTTGTTAGTGAGAAGGATTGGTGGTGGCACTGCAGTCAAGATGTGGAACAGGACGGTCAGGTGGCATCTGATCAGGCAGTGTACGACAGAGACCTATATTTCAGTGGTTATGAGAGCAAATGGCTCGTGAGAACCCGTGTTGGATTGGATTTTTTCCGGCTGAATGAAGACTTTTTCACGACAAGGAAAGTTTACTTTGTCGGTTGAAATTCCTCTAATTCATTTCAAGGAATATGTTCCATAGAGACAAGATTATTGTTACAGATGATATCAAGAAAGTGAAATTTAAGCAAGAGAGCTAGTAAAGCATGATTTCTTTCTACGCAATTGCCTTGCTCAAGTTTTTCTCAACTATCAGAGTAATACAGTATTCATTACATATATTTTCTTTTGTACGCTATTCACTTTCAGCAAATGAATAGTTTTGCAGAAGGTTTAAGACTAGGTAGTTTCTTGTCTATATATTTTTCAAGGATCAAATGCTGGAACTTCATGCAAAGGGGAATGTAATGCACGATATAATGTTCTGTTAATGATATTCCTGTAAGGATCTTCTTTTCGCTTCTTCAACAAATAGTCTATATTGCTTTTAACTTGAGATTTTACCTGCAAGTACAACTCATTTGCAGAACCTTTGTCTTTAAGCAGCTCTTCTTTTCCATTTGTTTCTATGGGCTTCCCAAACAGGAAATAAAAGCGACCAGGTAGTTTGGGCAAAAGCGCCGGGATAAATAATTCTAGATTTGCAACCTCTCCTAGACTCTCGTCCCTATAATCAGATTATGATCTTTCTCAACAACAGAATCCATATAGAAGTTCTAGCTAGTATCTTTTAAGCTGACATGGTTTTCCATTTCTAGGAAGCAAGTAAATGTCATTGTATATAGAGATTAATCACCTGATTTTTGGAGCAGCGAGAGTAGCCTCTCTAATATAGTGATTAACCACAGGTATCTTCATTAGATCATGGTAATCGAGGACAAACTGCCACATCCAGACAATAGCATAGAATTGTTATAATAAACATAAAATAACTGCTAACTGAAGTTTGGAAGTGAAGGAAACAAAAACACCTCTACCATCAGTACTAAGCGCTAGTATTGAAATGAGATATTGCAGTCAAAACGGAAAAACAAGAGAGCCAAACTCACTTCTGCTATATCATCTTCTCCTACAGAACCAAATGGCACAATTGTAGCCCCATGCCTTGCAGCCACTCTCACAAACTCTTGCTGATCAGGCCAAAATAACTTATACTCTTCACCCTGGAAATCACACTAACTGTTATAAGTGGAAGGAAGCTTTGAAAATAAGCAATAAATAATAGTAATGGTGGTGCAGTATCATACAAGCAACTCTGCTTCAGGCTGGGAAAAACTGAAACTACTAGTATGGTACCTATGGCTAAACAATAACCTGTGAATATATAAAGCAACCTTACTATTTTTTATCCTCCACCAGCCTGTTAATAATTTGTTTGATGAAATCAGACCAATATTGTTGATTCAATTAGGAAAAACGACAGAAAATTATATCTATGATTTAGCTTCCAAAAAAAAAAAAAAAATGTTGAAGTGAACGCAAGAAAGTTGGTGGACCTTGTAATGCAAAGCCTCCCGTATACCTCCCGGATAAAGAAGCACATGTGCTTCTGTTGCAAGCAATCTGAAAATATTGCTTGCTGAGACAGGTACTGCACTCGCCACTTTAACCCAATCAGCTAAAGAAAATTCACTGGATGACTCCTCAAACCTCCTACTAAAAAGTACTGGATGAGCTAGACCACGCACTTGAATGTTCTTCTCTCTCCAGAATTCTCCAATAAGGGAAAAAACTTCAAGTCCCATCAGCATATGGGAGCCAACTAATAAGACAGGACCTTTATTTGGAACTCCAGCAAGACCTCTCACTATCCTTCCATTGTCCAGAGTTGAGAACATAGCAGAACCAGCAGCAAAGTTCAAAAGCCTGAAATATATGTGAATATGGTTATTAGCTAGACCAACTGACCAACGAGTCTGATCAAGGATAAGCATGCTAGCAACTTAAAGGAGTTTTTTGCCTTTTCATCTCCATCACTTTAGTTGTCTTTTTAACTCATAAAAGAAAAAGACAAGTGTAGCCACAAACAGAAAAAAAAGAAGCGCCCATGATTGAAATTGAAGTTCTAAAAATTTACTTCAAGTACATAGAAAAGAAAAGGTTGATTAACCTTGCATAAAAATTATAGGAATTTTAAGAAATTTGGTTTGATTTCAGTTTTAATGGAAAAAGAACTGAACTTTTTTTTGTTCAGTGCAGTTTTTATTACTTAAAACTGAAAAAAACTAAAAATCCTAAAAACCAAATTAATTTAACTGAAAAATTAAGTCAACTGAAAAACCAAACAAATCAAATTGATTCAGTTTGATTCTACAAATAATTCAGTTCAGTTTTTTGTAGGCACTCATCAAACCAAATCAACCCAACGCCCACCCCTAGATTTCAGTGAGCTAGATCAAATTGCATCCCAAAAGTGTTCATTAAGAGACAACATATGACAAATCTGCTGAATTACCCTGGTACTTCATTACTGACACATTTGAAGTCTGACATGCTAGGAGGTAGAAAGTCTGAGACAAAATCAAGCCTTCTTGAACGGCGGTATTTGCCAGTACCTTTAATAATAGTGAGCAAATTAATGCCCTCTTCCTGTGATCAAAAGAGGAGACTATTAATGCAGGAATAAAGAAGATAAAACAAGATTCAAGTTTGTCCTCCAGTGAAAGTGTTAAAGAATTGAAGCTTAGGGGCAGTAAAGAATCAAGCTTCTGTTCAGAAAAATAACTGTACAAGCTATATGCACAACTAATGAAGTTGTCTTTCTCATAACGTGAAGTTGTTCAGTGTAAGTCATTATATGTTCAAAAGCTTATTGTATACTGTTATAAATGAAAACTTGCATGAAATGCTTTCAGTTCACAGCCTATGTGCGGAAAACAAAAATGCTAAGTGCAATTATCTAGACATCTACATTAATTTCATGTCTGCAATCAATTAATTTCCAACTGTTATCGATTCAGATGTGGGGCTTATGGATCAAAAATGCATTGAGAACATGTCGAAACAAAAGCACAAAAAGAAAATATACACAGCACATAGCCTTGAAGTAACTGTGGCACCACTTTCTCTGATCGAGAGAGGCATTGTAAACAACAGCTAGAGCAGTTAATCCCCGAAACTATGCTTCCCAGATGAACCCCCACTCATGAGAAATTGGAATTTAAAGAGAAAGAAATGGGATTCCATCCGAGGACCATTTTATCAAGAGATAAACAGAATACACGCAAGACGGTCAACATAGAGCTGACCCCGATAAGTTCTTATTCAATGATCAGTGATACAAGGCATTGATTCAACTTTAACAGCTCGTGCAAAATTTTGATATAACCAAAAGGTCTAATGATTTATAACTTAAAAGTGCATAAAAGAAGTCTCCAAATTTGAATTCATTCATCCAAGGCCCTGCATGAACACATATACACACATAAAGGCATTTATTTCAGATGTATAACATGCTTCTTCTCACATACCAGTAGAAGTGTGTGCCCGTTGTCTTTGAAGTTACGAACTATGCAATTCTGTAGTGAACTGCTAAGACGCTTGGCTTCGTCGCGACTAGGGAGCATATAATCCTTGCCACTATAATGAATACACCAACAAACTTCAGTATTCCATTGATCTTTACCAATTCTAAAATGAGAAGCACGCAATATCAGAAAGAAAATCAAGCATGTAAAAATTTGGGCTAAGCATTAGTTTCTGATAAGGGAAAAATATTTGGTCCCAATTTAAATAACCAAACACTTATTGCTATCAGATGTATACAGACGTGCCAAGCAATAACTAACAATTACATTTGTCTAAACCTGGCTACTAAATGCCTTAGTCTAGGAAACTTTCAGCTGTTCCCATTATTTGAAAAAAGAATACAGGAAACAGAAAAAGAAGAAAAAAAGGCATGCATCTTGATGTTTGGAAGAAACAACTGCTGTGAAGAACCTTTAGGACTCATCAGAGCAAGTGAAAGGTGGTTTCATTTAAGCATATCTACTTTGACTTATTACTTTAAACTAGAGTAATCTTATTGGATAAGGAAACTTGGAGATGAGGCTTTGAATTATAGGGAAATCAGCATTCTAACCTCTGGGCATGTTCTTCTGATGCTAAAGAAACATTAGCTTTCAGGGTATTTTATGGTGTCTTTTACAAATTTTTATGAAAGCTGATAAAGCACGCTAGACTCTCTTTAACCTATGAAAATGTCGGTCTTAAGATTCTATTGTTACAAAAGTGAATTAAGGCTTAAAATTTTACACTTCCTTCAGCAACATTAATGAAATTGTATAATTCAGCATAGTAGTTAGATATGCATCATGATTAGTGAGTAAATAATTATATAAAATAACGATCAAGATGCCAATTTTGAAATTACTTTTAGGAAACATCTGATATGCAAACCAGAGGAGAAAGATATAATATATGAAGAAAGAATAAAAGAACCACATTAAGTCAAGGGAAAATGAAGACCTAACAAGCACCAGCACTTCAGCTTTTACAGCATGAAGACGTGCATTGACATAAGCAGCAGCTGATTTAAGCAGTTTCAACTTCCAAAGAAGAGTATCCTTCGGAATGATATCGGCCAAAACCTGAAAATAAAGATATTAACATATATGCATATTCCTAAGAATAATATTTAAACAGATGAAAATAGTGAAAATGACCTGAATGCACATTAAGCATTTTATTTTACCTCAGAACCAAGTCAGTCTTTCAATCACACAACATGTAAATCACCTATTTTATTTTTATGTACAGCCATTTCCACTTATTCAACGAAATAAAAATAAAATAAATTTTTTATTAGATGGTTGAACTGTATCTAAAATTCTAAGAAAATAGAAAGGTTAATTATTCTTTTTTTTTTATTATTATTTTTGCTTACAAAACTGAGAGCGTGAGAGAGCCGTTAAGGATTTCACAAGAAAATTTTCAAATTTCAGAACAAAAGATTGGTATTTTCCAACAGCTGTAGTATAATTCTAAAATCTTGTTGCTGATAGCCTTATTCAGCCCATGGCTAACGTCATATTCCTTTCAATTACTTTGCTAGTCGACTGTAACAAGCATTTAGAAACACCTGCTAGGATCTCTAATGTATTACCGTGTTTACACAACAGTGCAAATCATGCCTAGTATGAAGCATAGTTTATTCAGAAACACGGAAAATTAGCAACATGGTGGGAATTCAGAATCAATTTTATCTACTATTCTGACCATTTTGTGCCCAGGAGACAAATATTCCAAACAGAAACTCCAGTTGTGAGAAATTAAACACATCACGAGAGACCAGAAGCAATTAAAAGGAAAGAAATAAAAAGAAGTCTAGGCAGCACTATTATTAATTTCTTACAGAAAGTAGTGGTATCAAATCAACAAGATTGCCAGAGAGTTTTTCAATTTTTGATCTAGGAGGAAGCGCATAGTCGATATCAACCATTGCCATCTTCAATGGGTCTCCTGGTCATTAAAGGAAAATTAGAAAAAAAAAAAATAGAGCAATTTTCTCTTTTGGATGAGGAGAATAAATTATTTGCATTATTTTTATTGGAGACCAAAGCAATGTCAAACTGTAAAAAATTCTTCCTAATATTGACAGTTAAAGCCTTATAAGATATCTGATTTAGATGTTCTGAATGTTACCAAGTGCAATACGAATCAAAGGGTTATTCAAGTAGATTCATGCTACATGTCCCCAGATCTAAATTTTAAGCAGTAAAAACTAGAAGAACAAAAAATAGAAATATAGAGAAAGAGATCATGTATGGTGTACCCATAATGAAGCTAAGAAGATAGGAGACTGCATTATTAAACCCATCAGGTAAAGCCTCTAAGACAGTAAGCAAGGGTTGTAGTTGTGACCTGCCAAATGATGTAGCTAAAACAAAAGGCAATAAATGTCAGACTAAGATGGAGAGTAGCAACAAGGTCTTGCCAAAGATAAGTGTGAAAAAGGTTCCCGTTTAGCTTGGAACAGACCTGGATTAACCAGTATCAACACAAGGTCAATTTTAGGATTACGGGCAGCAACAGCAAGTGCTAGACATCCCCCCAAAGAATCACCCACTAGATAAATGGGCTTAGCTGGTGACGAAGCTTGCTCAATTCTCACAGTTTCTTCAACAAATTTCACCAACACTTCATGAAATAAAATTCGTCGTGGTGAATTATCAATACAGAGGCATTAAATAACTCGAAAAGGTTAATACCAATAAGTTTCCAGGATCAAAGACTAATACTTTCGAATTGTGTTCTGTCATACACTGGAATATGAAGACACTGAACTTCAAACACCCTGCACTCATGAAAATTATAATAGTAGAAATTACGTTTTCAACTGAGCCAAAAATAACAGAGTCAAACATGAATTAACCATTTGGCATTACAATTTACACTGGTTACAACATGAAATTGAAAGAGGATAGATTGTTAACTAGCTCTTTGAAATAGGGTAATTCATGCATCTTGTATGAAAGCACACAGCACACACCACCATGCACAACAAAAAGGGCCAAAGGCATTGAATTCAGACATCGATAGATCATGCACTATTACATGGTCACATTTATGTATTGAAACATATGTTCACAGCTTCCTTTGCTGAAAAGCATCAATGCAATAAATTTGGATCTGTTCAAACAGTTTTTAAAGAGGATGCTCATGCAGAATTTCACCCTAATGTGAATTTTCAATCGGCAAACAGATCACAATATAATATTAGCAATCTGTGTTCTGGGAACAGTCATCTGAGAGCAGATACAGATTGTTCCAAGACAGTGCCTATTTCATTTCCCATACAACATGATTTTAACATGCTTTCACTGTCGTTTTTGTTTTTGTTTTGTTTTGTTTTTTTTTTTTTTTTTTTTTAGACAGTGGCCTATTCATTTTCCCATACAACATGATTAACATGCTTCACTGTCGTTTTTTGTTTTTGGTTTGGTTTTGTTTTTTTTTTTTTTTTTTTTTTTTTTTTTTTTTTTTTTTCAGATGGATAACCAAAAACATATTTGAGTTATAGTAAAGGCAGAAACAAAAGAACTTACCTCCCAAGAGCTTTATGGTGCAAAGTAAGTCCCAAGCCAACACCATCGATCCCTGTATGCATCAAAGCCAAATGAAAAATTCAAAATTTTAAAATCCTAAAAGATTTCACAGCTAAAAGTTGAATTCACGAAAAACTGATCAAGCACCAAATGTTCTCTCTCTATAGAACTTGTAGCACAGTCAAATCTCAACTTAGAGTCTCCACGAGGGGGCAACGATTACCTGGTAAAAACAGAAGAATTGGAGAATTTTTTAGAGGTTTCCCGCATTCAACAGGGCAAAACCAACGAGGTGGCCCTCCATCAGGCCTAATCATATCCTTGGCGACATCTAGATAATCCTTTACTGTGTTAGTTCCATATCCATCATCCCACAACACTTTCAAACCTTGTGAAACATCTTTCACCCACTTTTTCTCAACTCTAGACTTCGATCTACCATCTCCTTCATCAATTAAAGGCCCAGTTTCCCCTTTCTCCCTAACGCATCCATCAATAAGAGCTCCATTCTTCTCTTTCTGTCCAATGAAAGAAGTTCCATTCGCTGAAACTGAATCAGATGACAGCGCTGTCGAATCATGACTACCCAAACACTTAACCCTCACTTGAAACTGAGGCTTCATTTCTGAATTTTTCAAAATATAAGGTGATTGATGACTGAAATTAAAAAACTGGATGCCATTGGCTTGAACAAGAAATGGCAGACAAGCGTTAATCTTTTATTAAGTTTCTAAAAGAAACAACTTAGAACTTCCTAAAATCAATTATCCAGCAACTACAAACAAAAAATTTGGAGGAACGTTCTCAAGTGCTTGCACTTGAAAAGGCTCAATTAACGCAGATGCTTTTAGAGAACCACAAGGCCTTCGTATATATAATGATAACCATTTTCCATGGATTTAACCACTGAACAACTGGGGAATTCTTCAAGAACAAGTAAGCAGTAAGTTAGGACACTTAGGCTTTTAAGTTTCTGCTTAGCAACCACTCCAACTTTGGAACAATCACAGCGTCCTGTTATCGGTGTTTTAATCTGTGTTTTATAGACCCTTTTCCAGATTCGCCTACCAAAAGAATATGAACTGCTTTCACGTGCCAAATTAGGGAATTCAACTTGAAGTAGCAGCAAATGAACCAAGCATGCTGAGAATGTCTCCCTAAATTACTCTAACTGAAACACTCATACCTTTCATGCCCTTCTTGCTAATATTAAAAAACTAAAAAAGAACCAAACACGGGGAAAAAAACTTGAAGGGGAACCAGAAAACAAAATGAAGTGGACAACTTCTAGAACAGGTATTTGAAGTTCTTATGTGTGACATATCTCAAGGAATGTAGTTCATTGGAATGAAAATGATGAAGTGACGTATCTCAAGGGAAGTGAGCCAATGCAAAAAAAAAAAAAAAAAAAAAAAAAAAGGGCCAAGAAGACGTGGAAAACATTTACCTGTAAAAAAAAAAAAAAAAAAAAAAGGGCCAAGAGACTTGAAAACATTTTACCTGTATTTATTCTTTTGAGCCTGTGATGTTCCTTTTTTAAGTAACTGAATGCAGTTAATTTTCAATATTTCAGCTTTTCTTTCTCGACGGTTAGTAGTTAGCACATACTGGAAAGTTCAGTTGGTCTTATTGCAGAATTGCCACTGGGCTGTAATCTCATTGCTTTAAAGAGTTTTACATAGCAATAATGGAACTCCTTGCCGCAGCTACACTGCTGACGGGTACGTCTTCGTTATATGCAAGTGAACCAACCTCTAAAATTAAAGGGAAAAGTGAATTTTCCTCGATAAAGATTAAAATATTTAATCTCTCTTTTGTTTCCGGAAGATAGTAAAGTATTTTAGAATTTTATTATTATATATGAAAAAAAAGATATATTATGACAGTCGTCGCCTGGCTAGTTTGTGAGTAAAGACTAGTGGTGGTGGCCTGGCTAGTGAGTAATCACTGGTGGTGGTAGCTGGTGAGTAACGACTAGTGGTGGTGGTCGACAGTGGTGGTAGCCATTAGTAATTAATAAATTGAAAATTGTATATTTATAAATTTATGATGAATTTATTAATGTCTAGGAAATGTTTTCCATGAGAAGTCATTTTCCTTTATAATAGCTTAATTTTCCTTTAATGAGAAAAATATTTTTCGTTGGACTGATATTCGTGAGCACTGCAAACATAGAAAAACAAGTTATTTTTCAGAAACAAATGTAGCTTTTGTTGCAAACAACAGCATAAGCCAAGCAGGGGCGTTTCAAGTAATCTTTAAAGCAAAGGTTCGGTCCTCAGCATTTTAGTCATGCTCTCTTCCTGCATAGAAAAGCTAATTCTAACTGTCTTCTAATATCACAAACAGTTTCCTGGGAAACAACCAATCACTGTCTTCTAATGCAAACTACAATATTTTCTCATATGTTCCAAGTTACCATTTTTCATGCCTGCAAAATAAGTTTAAATTGCTAGTTAAAAACGCGAAACCTTCTTTTCATATATAGCTGGTTCCAGAGGCCCCATAGTTTTCATTACATGTGCTTTCTCTTGTACACTATTGACTTTCAGTGAATCAATAATTGTATAGAGGTTTTAAAACTAACTACTGCCTTGTCTATAAATCTCTTAGGGATCAAATGCCGGTACTTTATCCAAAGGAGAATATAATGCACGATGTAGAGTTCTATTAATGACATTTCTATAAGGATCTTCCTCTCGCTTCTTCAATAGGTAGTCTATATTGCGTCTAACTTCGGATTTTACCTGCAAGTACATCTCATTCGCATAATTTTTGTCTTTCAACAGTTCTTCCTTTCCCTTTGTTTCAATGGGCTTGCCGAAAAGAAAATAAAAGCGACCGGGTAGTTTAGGCAAAAGGCCCGGAGGAAATAGTTCTTGGCTGGCAACCTCTCCTTGACTCTCATCCCTATAATCAGAAACATAATATCTGTCAAAACAAGATTCTATATAAAGTTAGCTGGTATCTTAACTTGATCGTTTTCCATTTATAGGAAGCAAGAAAATGCCATCTCATGGAGATGATTCACCTGATTCTTGGAGCAGTTCGAGTAATCTCTCTAATGTAGTCGTTCACCACAGGGATTTTCATCAGATCACAGTAATCAAGGACCAACTGCCACATCAGACAATACCATAACATTGTTATAGTAAGCATAAGAATAACAGCAAACTGAAATTTGGCGGAAAAAATATTATAGAACTCTTATTTTTTTCAAACTGCTTTTTTCTTTAAACTGCAAACATTACAGAATTCTTCTGAGCAGGAGGGAAGATGGTAAGTTAACAGAATAAAGGGATGTCTATCCAAGTGCCTAAATCATTCCAATTTTGGGTGTATATACCGCACAATTTACCTAGTATGACATAAGAAAGTAGTAATCAGTAACTCACTTCAGCTATGTCATCTGCTCCAACAACACCAAATGGTACAATTGTAGCCCCAAACCTCGCAGCCATTCTCACAAATTCTTGTTCAACTGGCCAAAATAACTGATACTCTTCACCCTGGAAATCATAACTGTTATGGATGATTCACAATCTTGAAAAGTAAATAACTTATTTAGAGAAAAAAGTAGCAGCAGAGAGGTAACAGCTAATGGAGATTGTGGATAAAATACAATGCCATTTTGCATGTATGGAGAAACTGCAATACTAATATGGTATCACCTATGGATAGATAATGAAGCTGTGAATGCCAACAACTTCAAAAAAATTTAATCCTCCATCTTCTTGCTAACATTTTCGATGATACCATTATGAAAAATGGCAGAACAAAAACTTGGATTCCAAATAAAACTTGTTGAATTCGGTTCAAGAAAGTTAGTCTACTTTGTAGTGCAGAGCCTCCCGTGTACCTCCTGGATAAAGAAGTACATGTGATTTTGCTGAAAGCAATTTGAAAAGATTGCTTGCTGTGACAGGTACTGCACCCATTACTTCTATCCAATCAGATAAAGAAAATTCATTAGATGAATTCTCAAGCGCCCCGTTAAAATGTGTTGGATGCGCTAAACCACGCACTACAATATTCTTCTCTCTCAAGAATTGCTCAACAAGGGAATAAACTTCAAATCCCATCAGCATGTGGTAACCAACTAATAAGACAGGACCTTTATCCGGAACTCCAGAAAGACCTCTTACTATCCTTCCGTCATCCAGAGTTGAGAACATAGCAGAACCGGTAGCAAAGCGCAAATTCCTGAAATGGATGTGATTTTATTGTTAGATTAACACTGAGATAGACGAATTTATGTAGTGGGATGCAACTTAAAAAAGCTGATCATCCTGGCACAAAACAAAGACAACTTAAACAAGCTGGTTTACACAAAGGTGCTCGGGTAACCTAAACCATAATTGATCAATAAGTTGAGAAAAAGATAGAGGAAGTGAAGGGTGAATGGACCATGAAAAAAGATAGAGGAAGGAGGTAAGGAGTCAATTGAGGCCAACTTGAAATTTCAGTTGACTTTCTTCTGCTAGCTTTAAGATTGGTGGTAGTGCTAAGGTTTAGACAATCAGAGAGGGAAGATTAACAAAATGGGAGACTACGAAAAGACTGAGCTAAGTAAACTTAAAACAAATGGATGTTGCAAGAATAAAACTGAAAGAAGATAAATCCCCTTTAATAAGTTGAGAAAAGTCATATGTAAAGTGTTTCTAATAAGATGAGAAATCCTCAGGCTTGACAATGATTCAGTTCTCGTGAACAAATTCTAACACAAATGACAAATCTATGATCAATCATAGTTTCAGTTTCTAGATAAAACTGAGTCCCCAGACTGTTTAAGAGACTAAATATGAAAAATCTGGGTAATTACCCAACTACTTCGTTAAAGAAGGATTTGAATTCTGACATGCTAGGTGGTAGAAAGTCAGAGACAAAATCAAGCCTCCTTGAACGACGGTATTTGCCAGTGCCTTTAATAATAGTGAGCAAACTAATCCCATCTTCCTGTGCCATCAAACAGAAGGTTCTATTAGAGAGGATAACAAAGACTAAAGCAGCCAATTCAGCTTGTCTTTCCACAGTGAAACAGTGCTCAAGAATGGAAGCTAGTGAGGAGTGAAAAATGAAACATCTGCACAGAATTACCATACAATTTATGAGTACAATTAATACAACTGGCCATGCATGAGCACATATACACACATAAAGACATTTATTTCAGATGTATAACATGCTTCTTCTCACATACCAGTAGAAGTGTGTGCTCGTTGTCTCTGAAGTTACGAACTATGCAATTCTGTAGTAAACTGTTAAGACGCTTGGCTTCTTCACAACTAGGGAGCATATAATCCTTGCCACTATAATGAATACACCAACAAACTTCAATATTCCATTGATCTTTACCAATTCTAAAATGAGTAGCACGCAATATCAGAAAGAAAATCAAGCATGTAAAAATTTGGGCTAAGCATTATTTTCTGATAAGGGAAAATTATGTGGTCCTAATTTAAATAATCAAACACTTATTGCTATCAGATGTATACAGACGTGCCAAGCAATAACTAACAATTACATAGACAAATACATTTGTCTAAACCTGGCTGCTAAATGCCTAAGTCTAGGAAACTTTCAGCTGTTCCCATTATTTAAAAAAAGAGTACAGGAAACAGGAAAAAAAAAAAAAAAAAAAAAAAAAAAAGAGTACAGGAAACAGGAAAAAAAAAAAAAAAAAAAAAAAGGCATGCAGCTTGATGTTTGGAAAAAAAAAAAAAAAAAAAAAAAAAAAAGGCATGCATCTTGATGTTTGGAAGAACCTTTAGGACTCATTGAAGCAAGTGAAAGGTGGTTTCTTCTAAGCATAGCTACTTTGTCTCATTACTTTAAACTAGAGTACTCTTATTGGATAAGGATACCTGGAGATGGGGATGATAATTCAAAAACTTCACATTATAGAGAAATCTGCATTCTAACCTCTAGGCATGTATCTTCCGATGCTAAAGAAACATGGAGCTTTCAAGGTCTTTTATGGTGTCTTTTACAAATTTTTATGAAAGCTGATAAAGCACGCTAGAGTCTCTTTAACCTATGAAAAGGTTGGTCCTAAGATTCTATGTTAGAAAAGTGAATTAAGGCTTAAAATTTTACAATCTGCCACATTTTCCTTCAGCAACATTAATCAAATTGTATAATTCAGCATAGTAGTTAGAGATGCATCATGATTAGTGAGTAAATCATTATATAAATTAAAGATCAAGATGTCAATTTCCAAATTACTTTCAGAAAACATCTGATACGCAAACCAGATGAGAATGATATAATTAATTATGCAGAAAGAATAAAAGAACCACATTAAGTCAAGGGAGAATGAAGACCTGACAAGCAACAGCACTTCAGCTTTTACAGCATGAAGACGTGAATTGACATAAGCAGCAGCTGATTTAAGCAGTTTCAACTTCCAAAGAAGAGTATCCTTTGGAATGATATCGGCCAAAACCTGAAAATAAAGATATTAACATATATGCATAGTCCTAAGAATAATATTTAAACAGATAAAACACTAAAAATGACCTGAATGCACATTAATCATTTTATTTTACTTCAGAACAAAGTTAGCCTTTCAATCACACATGTAAATCACCTATTTTATTTTTATGGGCAGCCATTTCCACTTATTCAAAAAAAATAAAAATAAAATAAATTTTTTATTAGATGGTTGAACTGTACCTAAAATTCTAAGCAAATAGAATGGTTAATTATTGTTTTTTTTATTATTATTTTTGCTTACAAAACTGAGACAGTGAGACAGCTGTTAAGGATTTCACAAGAAAATTTTCAAATTTCAGAACAAAAGATTGGTATTTTCCAACAGCTGTAGTAGAATTCTAAAATCTTGTTGCTGATAGCCTTATTCAGCCCATGGCTAACATCATATTCCTTTCAATTACTTTGCCAGTCGACTGTAACAAGCATTTAGAAACAGCTGCCAGGATCTCTAATGTATTACCGTGTTTACACAATAGTGCTAATCATGCCTAGTATGAAGCATAGTTTATTCAGAAAAACAGAAAATTAGCAACAAGGTGGGAATTCAGAATCAATTTCATCTACTATTCGGACCAGTTTGTGCCCAGGAGACAAATATTCCAAATAGAAATCCAGTTGTGAGAAATTAAACACAGCACAAGAGACCAAAAACAATTAAAAGGAAAGAAATAAAAAGAAGTCTAGGCAGCACTATTCTTAATTTCTTACAGAAAGTAGTGGTATCAAACCAACAAGATTGCCAGAGAGTTTTTCAATTTTTGATCTAGAAGGAAGCGCATAGTCGATATCAACCATTGCCATCTTCAATGGATCTCCTGGTCATTAAAGGAAAATTAGAAAAAAAAAAAAATAGAGCAATTTTCTCTTTTGGATGAGGAGAATAAATTATTTGCATTATTTTTATTGGAGACCAAAGCAATGTCAAACTGTAAAAAGTTCCTCCTAATATTGACAGTTAAAGCCTTATACGATATCTGATTGAGATGTTCTGAATGTTGGCTAAGTGTAATACGAATCAAAGTGTTATTCAAGTAGATTCATGCTACATGTCCCCAGATTTAAACTGTTAAAGAAAGTGCATAAATTTTCAAGGAGTCCAGGTTCAGGATTTTAGGAATGATACAAGCCATGCAATGGCCCGGAAAGAAAAACTTTTTGTTTTTATGTTCATCTTTTACCCAAAAATCAGTGCATAAGTAGGTACTGGAAATACTACAACTAGGAGATCAACAGAGGCTTTAACAAGATTAACTTAAATTATTCTCCCAATTTCAGCTGTGATCAATTCTTTAAGTTACAATTTATGAATTCATACTTCATATTAAATCAATCAAACACATTAGTTTTCAATTTCAGGCATCAAAAAGATCCAGATTCAGGATTTCAGTTATGGTACATTTACTGACATATTTTATAAGCAGTAAAAACTAGATGAATAAAAAAATAGAAAGATAGAGAAAGAGATCATGTATGGTGTACCCATAATGAAGCTAAGGAGATAGGAGACTGCATTATTAAACCCATCAGGTAAAGCCTCTAAGACAGGAAGCAAGGGTTGTAGCTGTGACCTGCCAAATGATGTAGCTAAAACAAAAGGCAATAAATGTCAGACTAAGATGGAGGGTAGCAACAAGGTCTTGCCAAATATAAGTGCGAAAAAGGTTCCTGTTTAGCTTGGAACAGACCTGGATTTACCAGTATCAATACAAGGTCAATTTTAGGATTACGGGCAGCAACAGCAAGTGCTAGACATCCCCCCAAAGAATCACCCACTAGATAAATGGGCTTAGCTGGTGACGAAACTTGCTCAATTCTCACAGTTTCTTCAACAAATTTCACCAATACTTCATGAAATAAAATTCGTCTTAGTGAATTATCAATACAGAGGCATTAAATAACTCGAAAAGGTTAATTCCAATAAGTTTGCAGGATCAAAGACTAATACTTTCGAATTGTGTTCTGTCATACACTGGAATATGAAGACACTGAACTTCAAACACCCTGCGCTCATGAAAATTATAATAGTAGAAATTACGTTTTCAACTGAGCCAAAAATAACAGAGTCGAACATGGATTAACCATTTAGCATTACAATTTACACTGGTTACAACATGAAATTGAAAGAGGAGAGATTGTTAACTAGCTCTTTGAAACAGGGTAATTCATGCAACTTGTATGAAATCACACAGCACACACCACCATGCACAACAAAATGGGCCAAAGGCATTGAATTCAGACGTCGATAGATCACGAACTACTACATGGTTACATTTATGTATTGAAACATATGTTCACAGCTTCCTTTGCTGAAAAGCATCAATGCAATAAATTTAGTTCTGTTCAAACAGTTTTTAAAGAGGATGTTCATGCAGAATTTCCTCCTAATGTGAATTTTCAATCGGCAAACAGATCACATTATAATATTAGCAATCTGTGTTCTGGGAACAGTCATCTGAGAGCAGATAGATTGTTCCAAGACAGTGCCTATTTCATTTCCCATACAACATGATTTTAACATGCTTTCACTGTCCTTTTTTTTTTTTTTTTCATGCTTCACTGTCCTTTTTTTTTTTTTTTTTTTTTTCTCATGGATAAACAAAAACATATTTGAGTTATAGTAAGGGCAGAAACAAAAGAACTTACCTCCCAAGAGCTTTATGGTGCAAAGTAAGTCCCAAGCCAACACCATCGATCCCTTTATGCATCAATGCCAAAAGAAAAATTCAAAATTTTAAAAGCCTAAAAGATTACACGGCTAAAAGTTGAATCCACGAAAAACTGATCAAGCACCAAATGTTCTCTCTCTATAGAACTTGTAGCACAGTCAAATCTCAACTTAGAGTCTCCACGAGGGGGCAACGATTACCTGGTAAAAACAGAAGAATTGGAGAATTTTTTAGAGGTTTCCCGCATTCAACAGGGCAAAACCAACGAGGTGGCGAGGTGGCCCTCCATCAGGCCTAATCATATCCTTGGCGACATCTAGATAATCCTTTACTGTGTTAGTTCCATATCCATCATCCCACAACACTTTCAAACCTTGTGAAACATCTTTCACCCACTTTTTCTCAACTCTAGACTTCGATCTACCATCTCCTTCATCAATTAAAGGCCCAGTTTCCCCTTTCTCCCTAACGCATCCATCAATAAGAGCTCCATTCTTCTCTTTCTGTCCAATGAAAGAAGTTCCATTCGCTGAAACTGAATCAGATGACAGCGCTGTCGAATCATGACTACCCAAACACTTAACCCTCACTTGAAACTGAGGCTTCATTTCTGAATTTTTCAAAATATAAGGTGATGGTGACTGGCTGGAAATTAAAAATATGCCATGGCTTTGAACAAGGAAATGGGCAGACAGCTTTTAATCTTTATAAGTTTCAAAGGAACAAACTTAGAACTCCTCTCAATTAATCCAGCAACTCAACAAAATATTGGAGAACTTCTCAAGTGCTTGCACGTGAAAAGGGGCTTCAAATTAAACGCAGATGCTTGGAGAAACCACATGCCTCTTATTATAACTTGATAACCATTTCCATGATTTAACACTCTGAACAACCTTGGGAATTTCTTCAAGAAACAGTAAGCAAGGCCTCTTATTATAATTGATAACCATTTTCCATGATTTAACACTGAACAACTTGGGAATTTCTTCAAGAACAAGTAAGCAGTAAAGTTAGACACTTAGGCTTTTCAAGTTCTGCTAGCAACACTCTAACTTGAACAATCACAGCGTCCTGTTATCTGTGTTTTATAGACCCTTTTCCAGATTCGCCTACCAAAAGAATATGAGCTGCTTTCACGTGCCAAATTAGCGAATTCAACTTGAAGTAGCAGCAAATGAACCAAGCATGCTTAGAATGTCTGCCTAAATTACTCTAACTGAAACACTCATACGTTTCATGCCCTTCTTGCTAATGTTAAAAAACTAAAAAAGAACCAAAAACAGGGAAAAAAACTTGAAGGGGAACCAGAAAACAAAATGAAGTGGACAACTTCCAGAACAGGTATTTGAAGTTCTTATGTGTGACATATCTCAAGTGAAGTGAGCCAACGGATAAAAGAAAAAAAAAAAAGAGCCAAGAAACTTGAAAACATTTTTTCCTGTATTTATTCTTTTGAGCCGGTAATGGATGGTCCTTTTTTACGTGACTGAATGCAGGCAATTTCTACAATTTCAGCTTTTCTCTCTCGACGGTTAGTAGTTAGCACATACTGGAAAGTTGCGTTGGTCTTATTGCAGAATTGCCACTTGGCTGTACTCTCATTGCTTTAAAGAGTTTTACACAGCAATAATGATGGAACTCCTCGCCGCAACTACGAACTGCTGACGGGTACGTCTTCATTATATTCAAGTGACCCATCCTTTAAAATTAAAGTGAAAAGTGAAATTTTTTTTATTAAAGAGTAAAATAATTAAATTTCTGGAAAATAACTCAAATTGTTTTCTTGTAATTTTTAAAAATATTAAAATACTTAATTTTATAGGACAAATAAATACTTATAATTATGAAAATTTTATATTTTAGAAAAATTTGTTGTTATATATGAAAACAATGTAAAAATTTGATAAATTATGATAGTTGCTACCTCGTTGGTGACCGATGACTAGTTGCAGTAGTAAATCAGTAACAGATAGGAGTAGCCATAAGTAATTAACAAATTACAAAATATATATTTATAAAGTTATCTAGACTTAAATAACCTAGTTTTAAATTTCTAGTTTTAGATAATACTATCTTATATTTTATAATAATATAATTTTCATTTAAATAATTATTTTATCTTTTCATCATATTTCCTTTAATGGATATAAATTTTTTTTATTGGATACAAAGATTTTTTTATGTGAAATAAATATAAAATTTTTTATATTTTTTATTTTATAAAGTAAAACTAAGAAAATTTCTATTATTAATTTTTCTCATAAAATCACCAACTAAGTGAAATAAAAATTAAGTAAAACACTTTAAACATGAAAATGATATAAAATTTCAACGTCATATTTCATTAAAAAAATTACTTCGTTCATTGGATAGAAGATTTTATACCTAGTGAATAAAAAATAATATTTAATCAAATACTGGTATTTTTTTCTATGAAGAAGGGAACAAAATAAAAATAAATAAATTGTGATAAATATTGAGAACAAGACTTTAGAATTCCATTTGTAATCCGTTTCTACTCTATTGCGACAATCAGCAGGAACAATTTGAATGAACGCGTAGCAATGGATAAAAATTCCGTTTCTAAAAGAAGTTTCTAATCATTTTACACGTTACGCATCCCATTTACCGCCAACTTTAGCAACGAATATTCCATTTCTAAAATATCAGTTTCTAATTCGCTTCTGTTCCGTTTCCAATCCGTCTCTAATCCAGGAAAAAGTTTCTAATCTCTAATTCTGTCTTTAATCGGCGCAGGTTGGAAACTATTTCCGTTTCTAAAAATCCGTTGCTAATTCGCAATTTCTTCGGGTATTGTAATTGATTTGTAAATGCCCAAAAAATGTTTTCTTTTTTAAAGAATAGGAAGTCGTTTTCTTTTAAAATAGCTTAATTTTTCTTTTAATCAGAAAAATATTTCCCATTACACTGATTTTTCTAACCACCCCAAACATAAAAGAAACAAGTTATTTTTCAAAAATAAATGGAGCCTATAGTTGCAAACAGCAGCAGCATATGCCAAGCAGGGGAGTTTCAAGTAATCTTTAAAGAAAAGTGCAAGTGCTCATCATTTTAGTGATGCTCTCTCCCTGCATAGAAAAGTTAATTCTGTCTTCTAACATCACAAACAGTTCCCTGACAAACAACCAATCACTAAAGCAAACTACAATGTTTTCTCATATGTTTACCACTGTTCCAAGTTACCATCTTTCATGCCTGCAAAAAATGTTTAAAGTGCTTGTTAAAAGCTCGAAAACTTCTTTTCATATATAGCTGATTCCAGAGGCACCACGGTTTTCATTACATGTGCTTTCTCTGGTACACTGACTTTCAGTGAATCAATAACTGTATAGAAGTTTTAAAATTAACTACTGCATTGTCTATACATCTTTTAGGGATCAAATGCCGGTACTTTATCCAAAGGAGAGTATACTGCACGATGTAGAGTTCTATCAATGATATTTCTATAAGGATCTTCCTCTCGCTTCTTCAATAGGTAGTCTATATTGCGTCTAACTTCGGATTTTACCTGCAAGTACATCTCATTTGCATAACTTTTGTTTTTCAACTGCTCTTCCTTTCCCTTTGTTTCAATGGGCTTGCCGAAAAGAAAATAAAAGCGACCAGGTAGTTTAGGCAAAAGCCCCGGAAGAAATAGTTCTTGGTTGGCAACCTCTCCTTGAATCTCATCCCTGTAATCAGAAACATAATATTAGTCAAAACAAGATTCTATATTAAGTTAGCTGCTATCGTAACCTGATGGTTTTCCATTTATAGGAAGCAAGCAAATGCCATTTGATGGATCACCTGATTCTTGGAGCAGTTCGGGTAATCTCTCTAATGTAGTCATTTACCACAGGGATTTTCATTAGATCACGGTAATCAAGGACCAACTGCCACATCAGACAATACCATAACATTGTTATAATAAGCATAAGAATAACAGCAAACAAAATTTGGTAGAAAAAATAAATTTTTTTTTTTTTTCAAACTGCCTTTTTCTTTAAACTGCAAAACACATACAGAATTCTTCTGAGCAGGAGGGAAGATGGTAAGTTAACAGAATAAAGGGATGTCATATCTAAATGCATTTTGGGTCTATATACTGCACAATTTACCTAATATGACATAAGAAAGTAGTAATCAATAACTCACTTCTGCTATGTCATCTTCTCCAACAGAACCAAATGGTACAATTGTAGCCCCAAACCTTGCAGCCATTCTCACAAATTCTTGCTGAACAGGCCAAAATAACTGATACTCTTCACCCTGCAAATCACAACTGTTATGGAGGAATTACAATCTTGAAAAGTAAATAACTTATTTAGAGAAAAAAGTAGCAGCAGAGTGGTAACAGCCAATCGAGATTGTGGTATAACATACAAGCAATTCTGCACATATGGAGACACTGCACTGCTAATATGGTATCACCTATGGATAGATAATGAAGCTGTGAATGCGAGCAACTTCAAAAATTTTAATCCTCCATCTTTTTGCAAACATTTTCATTAGATGAAATCAGATAGATATTTGATGATACCATTATGAAAAATTGACAGAACAAAAACTTGGATTCCAAATAAAACTTGTTGAATTGGGTTCAAGAAAGTTAGTCTACTTTGTAGTGCAGAGCCTCCCGCGCACCTCCTGGATAAAGAAGCACATGCGATTGTGCTGAAAGCAATTTGAAAAGATTGCTTGCTGTGACAGGTACTGCACCCATTACTCTCATCCAATCAGATAAAGAAAATTCATTAGATGAATTCTCAAGCCCCCCGTTAAAAAGTGTTGGATGTGCTAGACCACGCACTAAAATATTCTTCTCTCTCAAAAATTCTTCAGCAAGGGAATAAAGTTCAAATCCCATCAGCATGTGGTAACCAACTAATAAGACAGGACCTTTATCCGGAACTCCAGAAAGACCTCTCACTATCCTTCCGTCATCCAGAGTTGAGAACATAGCAGAACCAGTAGCAAAGCGCAAATTCCTGAAATGCATGTGATTTTATTGTTAGTTTAATACTGAGATAGACGAATTTATGTAGTGGGATGCAACTTAAACAAGCTGATCATCCTGGCACAAAGACAGACGAACTTAAGCTGGTTTACACAAAGGTGCTTAGGACCTAAACCATAATTGATCAATAATGACTAATCATGGATATGCATGCTAGCAACCCTTTGTTCCTTGTCCAGTTTAATGACTTTGTTTACTCATAAGGAAAAATATGATAAACAGAAAAGAATAAAGAAAAAAAGATTCTTATAGTTGATCCTAAGATTGAAATTGAAGTTGGCTTGAGTTTAGTCCTTATACAGGAGGATGAATCAGCTTTATAAAATCAAAATTTTAATCTTGAGGTAAACCCAAGATTTTAACTTTCTTTCTATCTGAAGTGTTTCTAATAAGATGAGACTATATATAAAATTCAGTTCCCATGAACAAATTCTAACACAAATGACAAATCTATGGTCAATTACAGTTTCAGTTTGCTAGATAAAATTAAGTCCCAGACTGTTTAAGAGACTATATATAAAAAATCTGGGGAATTACCCAACTACTTCATCAAAGCCAGATTTGAATTCTGACATGCTAGGTGGTAGAAAGTCGGAGACAAAATCAAGCCTCCTTGAACGACGGTATTTGCCAGTGCCTTTAATAATAGTAAGCAAACTAATCCCATCTTCCTGTGCCATCAAACAGAAGGTTCTATTAGAGAGAATAACAAAGACTAAAGCAGCCAATTCAGCTTGTCTTCCCACAGCGAAACAGTGGTAAAGAATGGAAGCTAGTAAGGAGTAAAAATGAAGCTTCTGCAGAGAATTACCATACAATTTATGGGTACAATTAATGCAACTGGCCTAACAATACCTTATTAGCAAGAAAGACAGGTGCATATTGCATTTTTCATAAGCAAAATATTGGTCAATGAAAATCATTAGATATTTTGCACTTACAAATGACAATGTACTTGTGCGAAACAAAACAATCACAAAAGGCGCTACATAAGTAACTATTGCATAAACATGTAATAATATCTATCTTACTCGTGTTAATGTGTAATCAATGTCAAATTTTAAATTTTTGATTCTGAACTTAGCCCTTATCAGAATTAGATCATCACAAAAATGACCAAAAGCAACCATTATCAGTCAGAGGATATGCATTGCCATGCTTCTATGCAAGAGAACCCAATGCCTCAAATTCTTAAAGAACACAAATACTGGGAGGAAATGTGTGAAATTTGAGACCTTGATCCTTTAGCTTGCTTCAGCAGTCTCAATTACTTCAGTTTTAGGCTTATAGCCTTGAAATGACTGTGGCACCAGTTATCCTGATCAAGTGAGGCATCGTAAAAAAATTGCCACAGAAGTTAATCGTGTTTCTGGCTCTACAATTGCTTCATAAAAGTGAACCACCCCCTATTTTTAGAGAGCCTGAAGTTTAAGGAGAAGGGAATGGAATTCCATTCCCAGAACCATCTCCTCAAGAAAAAGAATGAATACATGACAGATGGTTGACATAGAACTGCCTCTGCTAAGTTGAAAAGGTCGCTTATTTATTCAATTACCATGCTGTAAGGTGTTGATTCAAACTTGAAAAATAGCTCTGATTATTCAAGAATGCTTAAAAAGAGCCTACAAAAACTTCAATGTGTCATGTAAGGCACATGCTCACATGCATATACAGCACTTATTTCAGATGCAGACATGAATATGATGATTCCTCTCACATACCAGTAGAAGTGTATGCCCATTGTCTTTGAAGTGACGAACTGTGCAATTCTGTAATGAACTCTTAAGACGCTTAGCTTCATCACCACTGGGTAGCATATAATCCTTGCCACTAAAGTGATACACGAGTATCAAACTTTAACATTTCATAGATTTTTACCAATTAAAAGGTGAGTTGCGTACATTATCAAAAGGGAAATCAAGCATGTATACACTATTTTCCTCCAAAGAATAAATAATCGATCCTCATTTAGTAACCACAGACTACATTGCTATCTGCTGTATACAGATGTGTCATAGCAATAACAATTAGAAAGATAAGTACATTTTTCTTGCAGCTAAATCTCAGAATGTGTACAGCTCCCTGTTTACTTAAAAAGACAATATGAAACAAACATGCTGTATCTCTTTTTTAAGTAACCAAAGGCATGCATCAGTTTTAGTTCGCAAAAATAGATGAGAAGAATCTCTTTGACTCATTAAGGCAAGGGAAAGGAAGTTTCTCTTGAGCACAGTTACTTTGATCATTCTTCACTGGAAAGAAAACTGAGAGATGGATATGACACTTTGAGTATTTCAATTAGAAAGGAATCTGCATTCTAGTCTCTGGGCATGTACAATACTTTCTTGTAACAGTTTTGATTGTCTCCTAAAATTTTTGTGAAGCCTGATAAAGCTCACTAGTGGATTCTCTATAAATTGTGAGAAGTCATGAACTTTTTACAATTTATTAGATTTCTTTCAGCATCAGAGATCACAAATCATGTTCTTCGCAATTATAATTACAGATGCAAGAACAAGCTGCCAATTTCCACATAACTTTTAGGAAACACTAGATATGCAAACCAAAATAGAAGCAATAAATTATGCAGAGAGAATTAAGAAAGAACCACAAAGTCAAGGGAGAACAAAGACCTAGAAAGCACTAGTACTTCAGCTTTTACAGCATGAAGACGTGAATTGGCATAAGAAGAAGCTGATTTGAGCAGTTTCAACTTCCAAAGAAGAGTATCTTTCGGGATGATGTCAGCCAAACCCTGAAAAAGAACAGACTAATACTTGTGCAGAGCCCAAAGGATAATATTAAACAGATAAAAAGAATTATAATTATCTGAATGCACATTGAAAACCAATTTATTTTACATCAGACACAAAGAAGTCAGTCAATGAATAACAGGACCTGGAAATTATTGTCGTATTAATGCAGTGCATGTTTCCACTCGATTTAATGATTGTAAAGATAACATGGTATTGGAATTAACAGAACTAACTACGTGATATCAATCCTTTGCAGGTTTAATAAGGATTTTTCAGTAAAGAATTTTGGCATTTTTGAGTATGCAAACAGCCACATGGGATATGTTGCAGCACCCAGACCAGGATTGACGATTTGACTTGTGCTTGAGTAAAAGTCATTTCATATAGTCTAATCTTGAACCATAAGAATAAAGTTTCTTGCACCCCCCAAAAAAAATGCAACGAAAATAAAATAAATGTTTATTAGTTCAGACAAACTATGCCTAAAATTACAAGAAAGCATACAAAAATTAAAACTTCTTCTTTTTTTTTTTTTTTTTTATCTTGGAACCATAAGAATAAAAGTTCTTGCACCCCCCAAACAAAAAATGCAACGAAAAATAAAATAAATGTTTATTAGTTCAAACAACTATGCCTAAAAATTACAAGGAAACATTTACAAAAATTAAAACTTCTTCTTTTTTTTTTTTTTTTTTTGGCTTACAAAAATTACTAAATGAGAGACTCATTAATGATTTTCACATGAAAATTTTTTGGGATTTCACAACAAAGCTTAGTATTTACAACTGCTTAGTACAAGCACAATCAATATGTAGTGTTATGAGTTTTTTTTTTTTTTTTTTTTGGCTTACAAAAATTACTAAATGAGAGCTCATAATGATTTCACATGAAAATTTTTGGGTTTCACAACAAAGCTTAGTATTTTACAACTGCTTAGGTACAAGCACAATCAATATGTAGTGCTTATGTAGTGAAACATAGCAGAGTATCTAGTTATTGGCAATTAAGAAGTTTACAAAGAGACCAAAAACATCAAAAACAAAACAGAAAAGGAAGTACAAAGGATAGGCGGTGCAATCTTAATTTCTTACAGAAAGAAGTGGCAGCAAAGCAGTAAGATTGCCAGATAGTCGTTCAATTTTTGATCTGGCAGGAAGTTTATATTCAACATCAACCATCGCCATCTTCATTGGATCACCTGGTGTCATGAAAAGAAATAATAACAACACTATAGCATTTCTTTTCTTAATAGGGTGACACAACCTTTAGCTTTCTTTCCCTTTTTATCTCTTGGTGACCGAAGTAATTAAAACCTTAGTAAGTAAAAAGTTGAACTTAATAGTGACTGTTAAGCTTGATAGGATAAACAGCTAAATTAGGATGTTCTAAATGTTGACAAAGCTTACTAGGAATCAAATGCCAATTCAAACATATTTATCTGATGTATCAAAACTGTATTGAATCACATAGGAAGATGATGAAAGTTAGAAATGTAAACTTGCACCAAAATAGATCATATGTACAAGTTTCAAAGTGTCCAAGTTCAAGATTTTAGGCATACTATGAGCAATGCAATGGACCAGAAAAAAAAAAAAAAATCTCTTTTATGTTTATTTCTTACCAAGAAATCATGGTGCAGAACTAGGAAATGGTAATCCTAAAATCAAGAGGTCAAGGAAGGCTTCAAAAAGTTTCACTTTATTTACTTCCCTGATTTTTGTTGTGATCAATTACACCAGTAACATAATGAATTCATGTTTCAAAAGTAAATCAACAAGACGTATCAGTTCCAGGTATCAAATAGCCAGATTCAGGATTTCAGTTATGGTACATTTACTGGAAATATGTTAAAAGTAGTATAAAAAGATAGAATTTAAAAGGAAAAAAGAAACTGGGTAATGTTACAGAGCAACAGATCAAGTACCCATAACCACGCTAAGAAGATAGGGGACTACATCATGTAATCCATCAGGCAAAGCCTCCAAGAGGGGAAACAACGGTTGTAGCTGTGACCGGCCAAATGATGTAGCTAAAACAAAAGGCTACAAATATCAGACTAACTTGAGGAATTATTAGCCTGGAAATCATCAAATATATGGTGAAGAAAATTGCTGGTTAGCTGGGAAGTGGGAACTAACCTGGATTGGAAAGTATCAACACAAGGTCAATTTTAGGATTACGGGCAGCAAGAGCAAGTGCTAGACATCCACCAAAAGAATCCCCCACTAGATAAATTGGCTTTGTTGGTGATGAAGTATGCTCAATCCTCACAGTTTCTTCAACAAATTTCACCAATCCTTCAAGAAATAAATTCCATCAAGTTATAGATAAATAGCAATTTTCTCGTTAAAAAGAAAATGCAAACACTTAAAGTCACATGAGCACATTTCTGAGGGGACTAGAAGCTCCAATCAAGAAACTCACGTACAATAATCTCAAAGACCAAAGGCAAAACATAATGGTATTTACTTTGTAGCCAAAGTATTAGCACTAATTATAGCAGAAAAGCAAGCCAATTCAATTTAGCATCAACAAGCTCGCAAAGTGTGCAGAAGTTAAGAGACAGCATATCTAATTTGCCAACTATCTCATCTCATGCCTCATTCTCTCTGACAAATAACTAATGAGAAACTTCAGAAGATAAAATACAATTTTTGTTTTGCTACTTTTGCTTAATCAATTATTTTATTCTACAATAGGTTTTGCTCAGTTGTCAATGTTTTTATTTTTACCACTTCTATTTGAAGGAAATGATTTCAGATCACATGAATTTTGGAGGACGAATAGCAAAAAGTGTTGCAACTAGAATGGCTTTAAATGGTTTCTTGAAATCAGCATATGCGAACTAGAACATGCACGATCCAGCATGCCTTTTGCATTACAGTAGAGGTAAACCGTTCTTATTTCACTAGCTAGCTGCTAATATACATACGATGGATTATCATATAATCATGATCAATTTCATCTTAGTGAATTACCAATGCAGTGGATTACTAAATAATTCAAGTAAGTAAATTCCAATAAGTTTGCAGGCTTTCAAGCTGTGATACCTTCAAATGGTGTTCTGTCATATACTGGAATATGAAGGCATCTAACCTCGAACGCCCTGTGTTGTGAAAATTATATTATTATAAAATCAGAAACCATTTTTTCAGCTGAGCCAAAAATAACAGAATCAAACATGGATATCAATATCAGTCATTACAATTGCACACAGTGCAACATGAAATTGAAAGAACGCAAATTATTAACTATTTTTTGAACATGAGGAAATTCATGCAAATAGTATCTAAAGTATGACCTGTGTTGCAACATTACACACCATCGTCAACAAAAGCCAAAATGAGGGCAAAAAAAAAAATGCAAACGTAATTGAATTGAATATGGGAAGAGGTCATGCACCCTTGCTAATACATGGTTATATTTATGAATTTAAGCATACGCTTATAACTTTGTTTGCCATAAATCAAACAGATTTATAGGAGGATGGTCATTCAGAATTGCCTTTTAATCTGAATTTTAAATTGGTAAACAGATTATACTAACAAATTAACAATCAAAGGGTGTTTTGCAAGCAGAACAGAGCCAAAGGTACCACCAGACAATCCACTTATTCAGTTTCTCATACAGCATGATTTTGACATACTTTTGCTGTCACCTTTCGAGATAGACAATCCAGAACTAGATTGTACAAAACTGAAAATAAGTCCTTCTAGTTATAATTAAGATGAAAATACAAGAACTTACTTCCCAAGAGCTTTATGGTGCAAAGTAAGTCCCAAGCCAACACCATCCATCCCTGCATGCACCAATACCGAAGGAAAATTTCAACATTCTAAAATCCTATGAAGTTACACAAGTAAAAGTTTCGGTCCAGCGAAAACTAATCAAACATTAAATATCCAAATGAAGCCAAAATCTCATGAATCAGAAATTCTGTTCTTTTATGAATATGTTCCTTTTCTGTAGAACTTGTAGGTTCTCCACAAAGAGACAACCAGTACCTGGTAAAAACAGAAGAGTTGGAGAATCTTCTAAAGGTTGCCCACATTCAACAGGGCAAAACCAACGAGGTGGCCCTCCATCAGGCCTAATCATCTCCTTGGCTACACCAAGATAATCCTTCACTGTGTTGGTCCCATATCCATCATCCCACAACACTTCCAAATCTTTTGTAACATCTTTGACCCATTTTTTCTCAACTCTAGTCTTCAGTCTCCCATTTCCTCCATCAATCAAAGCCCTACCTTCCTCTTTCTCTGTGCCTCCGCCAATAAGAGATCCATTCTTCTCTTTCTGTTCAATAAAAGAACTTCCATTCACTACCACTGAATCAGATGACAGCATTGTTGAATCACTACTATCCAAACTCTGAACTCTCACTCGAACCTGGGGCTTAATATCTGAATTTATCAGAAAATAAGGTGATGTCCGGAAAGAAAAAACTGATGCCATGGTTTGCATAATGGCAGGCAGTTATCACCGTTTATAAGTTCCTAAACGAACAGCTTAGAACTACTTTCAAGGATAAAGCGATTATTAAGTACTTGCACTTGAAACGGCTTCAGATTAACCAAAACGCAAAGAGAACACAAGCACCTAACTGATAACCATTTTCCTAGATTCAGTATTGAACAAATGAGGACTTTTTTCAAGCACCAGGCAAGCTGCAAGTCAGAAACTCAGGACCTTTCCAAGTTCTATTAGCACTTGAAAGAGTTGTATGGCCTAATACACCAGGCAACTCACTGCATTCTTAAACACTATAACTTGAACATTCCCACCACCCTTTTATCTGTAACTTTTGGACCCTTCTTGAACATTCACCAACTAAACAAATTAGAACCTCTTCCAAGTACCAAACAACAGTAGAAAACACTTAGAATGACTCAATGATCCAAGACCCTTTTTATCCTCTTGCTTATATTTTAAGAAGGAGTAACAACCAAAAAAAGCAAAACTTGAAACAGACCCAGAAAGCAGAACGAAGAGAATTCCTTCTAGAACAGTTATTTCTAGTCCTTATGCGTCACAATGAAATAGAAGCTAATTATGATTATGATAGTGATAAATAGCAGAAAAGTTTAAGAAACTTGAATTTTGGATTCTTGTAATTAAAGGTCTGATTTTTACCTGTTCTTTTGAGCACTGAGTGGTTCTTTTTGTGCTTGTACATGGGCCATTTTCACTTTTCACTGGTCCTTGTGTAGCCACACATCCAGCATATTCTCTCTCTGCATCTGTCCATCCTCAGCAGTTATGTTTTTATCACACGCTAGGAGAGCACGTTGGGCGTTCGATTTTGCTGCTTTGTCATTGCTTTAAAAGATTATTTTACAGAGCAATAGTGGAATGGAACTCCGTTGGCACTTCGACAGCAACTAACAGTAGCTTTTTTTTTTTTTTAATCAAAAAATTAATTTGTAAGATTCTTTTATTAATTAAATTAATCATCTTAAAGCTAATCTGATACGTAAGTAATCAATCATCGGAATTATAAATTCTTAACAATAAGACCATTGTCGTTGTTTACCGTTAATACTGAGAATGAAAAAGACGGTTAATAGTTGTAACTGTGCACTGTGAGCAAATAATTGTACAAATCGCGAACTCTCCATCCAACGATGGAACTAGAATTATTATTATTTTTTTTTCAAGAAAGACCAAAATAAATTTCTCTCAAGAGAAATACGCAGTTTTTTTTATTATTTTTAAATAGACGTTTTAGAAAGTGATTGAACAAATATCTATAACAATGACATAGGTGATTTTGACAATATTATTATTGGCAATAAGATCTGTTGATTCGAAAACTTAAAAAAAATGCTGGCCAATGAATAATAAATCATTTTAATTTAATTTTTTTTTAAAAAAATTAGTTTTAGACTCATAAAATATTAAATTGCAAAACTTTATATACTGTACTACCAATAATAACAAATGAACTCTATATATAAAAGAGTAGTTTTTTTATTCAATTCAATCAAATATAATTGATTATTATATAATTTTAAAAAATTAATATATATTTTTCAAAATACAAATAAAATTTTTTATAAAATGGGTTTTGTTTGAACCAATTGCTGGTACCTACCTACCAACCAAATTGCCATTATTGGGGTGGCCTTTCTAAGTGACAATGATTTGTCAGGGTATACTGTACTACACTGTACTATACTATACTATAGAGGCAGACCAAAGATAACCCCATCAAAACGACTGGACGACGTAGCATTTGCCACGGAAAGCCAAACCCGGCCGAGGAAAATAAAAAGGAAAAAATCTATTTTCTTCATTGAGCTTTTCCACTTTTGTCTACTTAAAATTTTTTTTTTTTTCTTTTAATTTTCTGCTATTAATTTAATATATTTTGAGGATTACTGATGTAGCTCCAAAACAAAGTTAAGTAATAATTAATTAATGCACTATGAATTAAGTATTTAGATGACATGTAGGCCTACTTATTGGGTTTTAGATTATACTGTACCATGAAAAAAAGAAAACATTATAGGAAATCATTGGCTGAACATAATTAAAACGGCATCATATGATCCATTTGTAACTAAGTACTCACTAATATTTTAATATTTTTCTCCATGTAATTACAAGTTCACATCTTCCTCCATCTATTGCTCGTTTAATACCCTCCACCATCACTCTATCACACTTCCAACCTCCAGCTAGAGCACATTATCGAAATAAAATTTTTTATTTCAAACAAATATAAATTCGAAATCCCTATTTTTTCAATTATTTTCCAATACCCTTAAATCAAAAGGAAAAAAAATATGTTTCATAAAAAAAATAATAGTATAATAGTGCCTAGCTGAACGTAATTTCTGTTCCACCAGCATAAACATGTTTATGTTAAAAACAAATTTGATAAGAAGCCTTAAGAAAAGGATGCCACAGAAAGTATAACTACCATTCAAAGGAGAATCATGAACCAAGTGATTGCTTCAAAAATGGGCCACAAGTAGTCACTTACTGATCATATTCTAACTTTGAAAATAAAAGAAAAAAAGATTGAAAAATAAATTATTTCACTGATAATCCAATAGGAATGACATAACAAGACTCATTTGGAGTTGTATACAGCAACCTGAGAATCTTTAAACTAGTCTCATTGAATGATTATGCAGTTTGAGCGCAAGGAAACAAAATTGTAGGCAGAAAAATATAATGACTAGATCAAAATGAATGGGGAATAGTATTATTTCCACAAAAAGAAAACGAACAAATTAAAAAAAGAAGAAGAAAAAGAAAACCTTAGTAACAGTTTCTATGGCTATGTATTGTAATTGGTACCCAACAATACAAATCTACAAAGCTTTCGGCATCATAACTCTAATTTGGAACCCCTCCTAGGAACACTTGCCATACTTCTTCAGCAGTCACAAACCCTTGTACTGCCGCATTGTATGCCCTAGGGCTGTGCAATGTCCATCAAAAAAAGTCTAGATGATGTCTAGACAAAGTTATATACCATCTGTCCAACAAGGAAAAGGCTAACCAGGATCTTCTCAGCTAGTTCAGATATCGATTGGTTTTCCAAATATACAAGGATCCTTATGATAAGACTGATCGCACCGAGCATCCATGAAGAATCAATGTATTCCTCAATATTTTACACAAGCACCAGATTTCCATCATCACAAGTGAAATCCACCTGTGCCCAATACAAGTCTGAAAACTGAGCAACTGTTTGTTCTACAAACAACCAAATGAGCACAACTTAGCATGTTCAACAATAAGGCCACTCTCAGTAAATCAAATATCATCATTGTCTAGACAAATTGTAAACAAATTCCCCCTATACTTCAGTATATTTTCAACTAACCTAATGCTTTTATATTCCCCCTATACTCAGTATATTTTCACATAACCTATAAATGCTTTTATATATATACCTAATATATACGTATAATATATATATAGAAGAGATATAGAGAGAGAGAGAGAGAGAGAGCACATACATTTTGATTGAAGGAGAAAAGGTCCAATCAAATATTAAGATGCTCATTGAATAAAATCAGGAGAAGATAATGTCAATTTAATACTCACCTTCTCCCAAAAGTCACATGAAATCACCTTCCCTGAACTACCCTGTAGTTAAGTACTAGATCCTCAGATTTCTTCCATATGTAAGCTTTCACAGTGGCTAAGCTCATGTCCGGAGATAAGACCTGGAAAATGCAGAATAATATCATTAAGCACAAGTACCAAGTATCTACAAGAATGAACGGTTCAACTCCACAGGACGAATAAAACAACTTTAGTATAATTCACATGAATGAAATAAATTATAGTTGACATGTCCAGTTATGATCTATATTGTAATTTCTCATTAGCAGTTTATTTGACAAAATGGAAAGCACAAACAAGAGAGAACAGTTTTGAAAGAAGGACGGATGCCAGATAGGCAGAAGTGCTAACATACTTGCCAAAATAAATAACATTTTCAAAGGCACTTACATGAAAAAAAAAAAAAAAATGCATTCCCATTACCTGATTGTTGCACAAAATCTCTATGGAAGGCCTAAGCTTTTGCCAAGGCTTCAATCCAGTTCTATAGGATCCATCTCCAACTGCTGAATGCTGCAACGGTCCACCAATTCCAGGAGCAAATGCTCCATCAGGATTAACGTTATCCAGCGGTTTGTCAAGGAGCATCTTTTCTACAACGTAATTGACAACCTACATAAACACAGCACCAGAGCATGGTAGGCCATAAACCACTCAAACAGGCAGCAAGAATAGAACCTAACAAAAACTTTAATGTCTATGACATCTTATGTTCAATGTCTTTCAAATGCATGGCTGATGCTATTTTCGTAACCACCAGTGACAATTTCTCTCATCAAAGGTAAAAAATCTTCTCATGTACATCAACTTCCCCTCGTTCTAATTCCAATGACAATTTGGTACAATTTTGTAAGTCAGCTAGTGAATGATAGTCACACCAAAAGCACAACCATGCACATAAAATGGAGATGCGACCCTATCAGTGATCAAATGCTTTGTGACTTGAGATATATTACATGGCTAAGTTGTACTGACCACCCAATACATAAATTGAATAATTTAACACAGTTATTTTAGTTATGTGGGTGCTTCTGCGGCTGATTATTTATTTCAACTTGCATTAATGTTTTATGGTTAAATTTTCCATTTTATCATTAGAAGTTACTTCTATTACAGTACACGAATTATCAGTGAGGCATTATTGGTAAAGGAATTATAATAATCATTTCAGTGAGGTATTAATTGTAAACCCTCAAGATCCCAGTTCTACAATCAACGAATAGTGATCACAGAAAGTAATTTCTATAGTTAAAGGGAGAAATTCTCTTTAGTTTGACACCAATATTTTGACTCTATAGTTCTAGAAGGAAATTAAGTGTCATTGTCTCCTTATATACCAACCCAAACAAACTTGTCAACAGACTACAAAAACATCGTCTTTTTAGATCATTAGTTCTTACATTATAATACATGATAAAATTTTAAAATCATTAACTTAATTATTTCAACAAAGCTAAAACATTAAGATGTTATAATACTAAAAACTTACAAGTTGCTTATTTTAGTCGCATAAGGATATTAGAAGACGAGACTAGTCCATAGTGCACCATCATTTCCCACAATGAAGCAATGTGGGATTTTATCATGATGGAGAGTATTGATGCTGTCTCCTCAAACTGATTTTTAAATAACATTATGTTCTGGAACTATACGATTGTCACAGCAGCTTGCCACTTAACATATACTACGAGGATAATACTATCAAGTTATGTTTAAATTATAAAGGCATATATATCATCACAATTGCCCTTATTTGAAATGAATTAGCGATAATAAGTGTGCAGTCACAGGTTAAGCCAAGAGATATATAACTTGGGCATACACTCAAGTTCAACTCCCCCTCCCACATTCCCAATACTCAAAAAAAAAAAAAAAAAAAAAAAAAACAAGAATAAATTTGATTTGTCACTCTGGGTTCTTTCTTTAAATTAAATTTCTTGTAGTGTACTAAGTGGTACTTAAATTGATTATCCAGAAATTATACAATGCAGATGCGTTAATCCATGGATGATAGTTGGAAAACATATGTATTAAAAGGACTCGATAGTTTCCTTTGTATGACCTTCAACCCAAACACAAATGTATTTCCTTATATCTTTATGAGTCTATAATTTCTAATATTTTACTTGTAGCAGCAGATATTTAAAAAAATAATTAAAAACATGTCTTAAATTTTTTAAAATTAAATCAGTCAAAATTACTTTCAAACTTGCCAACTAGTTTCAGTGCATCACAAACATCAAAAAGCAAATAGGCGTTTAATCAAAATACTGTTTTAAGCTCCCAAGGTAACTAGTGGAGGCATCCAAATTTGTTTGGTCAAGATTGTCCTGCTGCTGTTTATAGTGAGTTGAGTATTAGCCCTTTTTTTTTTGCGGGTTGTGTGTGTGTGTTATATCTTTTTTTGCGGGTGTGTGTGTGTGTGTGAAATGTGGAGGGGGGGCGGGGGGGGTGGGGTGGGGTGGGGGTGTGCTAGCGATTGGGGGGTTGTGGAGTGGCAATCACAAATGGTGGTGTGAGATAATGGGTTTATATATTGGAATAGGGGTGGGGTGTGCTGGTTGGGGGTTGGGTGAGCATAAATGGGTGTGTGAGATATGGGTTTAAATATATATGGATATCCATATAAATGCTAATGGGTTATTACAAACCCAAACCAAACCTGCTCATTTTGCCAACCCATTCATATCATAAATTTTCTTTTATGACTGAACTAAACTCACTCACTTTATGTATCCTCAGTATGCGGGGTGCACTCAATTTGCCTTGGGTGAGGATCTGGACGCCTGAACCTTCACATGGATGCAGATAAAAGCTGCACCTGCAGAAATTCAATAATTTAATTATTTTACCCGGCAAAGAAACATACTCAATCAACTTGGAACATAAACAAGAATGTATTCATTGTTAAAAGCAAATATAAGTCCAAAAGGAAGTATATTCACATAAACATTCCAAGTCATGCAAAATAAATTCAAAGAACAAGAACTCTAATGGCGTACAACAGATACATAGTTTCACACAAACATGCTTCACTATGACTCACAAGAAAAATGTTAATTCAGTGAAACAGACACATTCTAACACACATAGAAGAAGAAAGCAATAAGGTGAAAACATTACTTGGTATTTTCCCTTGGAGGGAGGCGATTATGCAATACACATTCTAGGCACCACCAAGGGAAGTCCTTTTCATCCTCTGTTCCATCTAAATCAGTAACTTTCTTTCTCCAAGGACCTCCTTGAGAACCTTCGGTGATAATCGAAGGAGGGGAAACTGTTGAAAATTCAAATGGAGGATACACCATGGAGTCATTTTCAGCACTACCATCTACCTCAATTCTGGAATGCCCAAGACTTCTCGGAGTAATATCTTTCCCAGATAAAACATCCCCATTAGCTGAAGCTTGAGATCCAAGTCTATGCCTTCTTTTGGCCAACCAATGAGCCAATAGGCCTTTTAGGGTTTCACGAGCCAGATTAACCTGCAATCATGAGTAAATGTAATTATAAATCTGACAACATTAACAAGCCTAATGGTAAGCAATTGGTTCCAGAAATAAATATAAAACTTAGAAGATCATTTACAACATTAGAAGGCCTTCCACCATAACAGAATCACCAATTTGACATTCAGTTATCATTTACCTTATCATCCTCAGGTTTTCCAGCTATGTTAAGGTCTGCAGAATACATCTCTGCAGAAAAGCATTGCGGTGTGTCCAAATGGACAGACAAGCTTCCAAGCCTCGTATCCACAGTGAACCATGCCGGAATGCTTACCTAGATAAGTAAACGAAACACCAGTAAGATCCAGCAAAAGTCCCACTCTATAACTTCAATGCATTCAGGAAAAATTCATCTTAGATACCATTTCAAATAATTGTTCCTTTTTCTCCTCAAAAGACACCTGGAAAAAAAAAATTAATACATTGCACCAAACATGAGCGCACTTATATATGAACAAATAATGATGAAGCATATCCCTGCAGCACCGTAATTACCACTGCTAGAAATTAAGAAAACCATAATGCCAAAAATAAAAACACATATTCACATATTTGTGGAAAGAAAGAGATTTAACCTTTCCATAGTCCTCAACTACAATACCCCTTGTGATCTCCCATAGCTTCACTGAACCAGCAGTATCCTATCAACCAGTTATGATCAATAAGTTTCACAAACTCAAGTTCCACAAAAATTAACACATTTATGTCAAAGCAGGTTTTACCTTAGTCAGGACATGCCTTCTATTATTTAAAATCTCATGTTGCACTATTGCTGGAGTTCCAGGAATGCTCAATGTTGGTTCTTTGTAGACTGGAACCTACAAAATGTCAAGTATTTTACAAAAAAGGTGAAAAAAGTCTGTGTCCAACATCTAGAGAAAGAAAGATTCTATTCAAACAGATCACATATACTCAAGTCAAAACAAAACATCAATATAAGATAAATGTTGGAAAAAGTCGGTACTTTTTTTTTTTTTTTGGGGGGGGGGATATACTCAAGAGTCAAAAACAAACATACAATTAAGATAAATGTGAGAAAAAGTCGGTACTATTTTTTTTTTGGGGGGGGGGGGATAGGGAAAATAGAACCCGACATGCACTACAGAATTGATATTTTTTTTTTTTTTGGGGGGGGGGGGGATAGGGGAACATAGACCGACATGCACTACAAAGAAATTGATACAATCATTGCATGCATGTATTCTTTGGACGGCAAGGCAATTAATAAATATAAGAAACCAAGCATAAGAAACACAAAGAACTATACAAAAATTTAATTGCCCAAAAGATTACTCTATCCAACTTAGGTGTTAGGATTTTTAAGTGAAATTTATGCATTAAGGACACTTACTGGGGTAGATCCTTCTAAAGAAACCCTTGCCCTTGAAAAAGACAAGTTTCCAGCTAAAAATGAACCTCCCCTTTGAAAGACCTTTTGAGGATTGCATCCTTCAGCAGGCCATCTATCAACTGATGAATCTGTTGTTGCAACCCATATGCTATCGTCATGCAATGCCAATTGCAAAATGGGATGCTCCTTGGTGCAAAGCAAAAGGCTCTCTCTTGTTGCCAGGTCCGTCAAGTACAACTAAAGGTATAAACAGAATTGGGCATCAAAAATTTGAGTGTCAAAACTAAAAAATAAAGGGAAATACATGAGAAAATGGGTAGATTTCATCAGTTTGGCTTGCAAGAAAATCTACTTACAGAAAGATCCCTCCCACCGCTGTAAACATGACTAAATGTTGGGGTGCTGGCAAGTGCCCAAACAGAATCTGTATGCACAGCATATGAATGCAAACAACGCTGCTGACCAAGGTCCCATAACCTATAAGACAATCCATAAATAATAAAAGACAAGTTTTAAACATTTAAATGTTCAAGTGGAGCATATAAAATAAAGAGAAGTAAGAAGGCAGGAAGTTTGCAAAATCTACCTGATCATAGAATCAGAAGATCCCGATAAGCAATACCTGAAAGAATGATATTTGGAAACTGTCACTAAATTAACTAAAAAATATAATTACATGAATGAAATATCAATAAGCCATCCAATTGAACCAGCTAAAATGAAGAGCAATTGGTCAAGAAAAGATCAAGCAAACCCAATTGAAAGTCAAAAGCTGTCTAAGCACAATATGATTGACATAAATTTTCAGCTAAAAGATCTAGCTGCAGATCCATTCAACAAACCTGCCAGTAGAATCCAGAAGCAGAGCCCTGATATTATCAGTGTGCCCTCTTAGCTTCATAGTCTTTGAACCAGTTCTTGGATCCCAAACACGCACAACCTATAGGAATAAAGTCAATCCACAAATGATTGTTGCTTGTAATACTCTAGAAAACTTTTCAAACTATTAAATGATTAAATATAAATGTTCCTCAGAAGCTTCATAAATATATATTATTCATATTGCATGCATAAAGTGCATTGGAATAACAAAACAACACATTAATTACCATAATGAAAGAGTATACCTTTTCAGTTCCACCAGAGACAAGAATAGTTCCACTATCATTCATTGCCAATGCGTAAACTGACTCCTTATGGCCTTTGGCAGCAATTGGCACATATCCATGAGGCTGAGTTGTATGCATAGTTATGTTGCTGTTTGAGCTAATAGTGCGCAAACTTGTCATGGGCAATGAATTACCAGAGCCACTGACTCCATTAGAACAATCATCTTCCATTGCGTCATTTGACTTTGAGACTGGAGCAAGTGCAGCTTCAAGATCCCATACGAAAACCTCCCCGCCAAGGCCACCAGAGGCAACAATATTGCCCTAAAATGCATGACACTAGAAGAGGATCAGAAGACGACTTTGATAACAAACATGATTCAAGCATGAAAATAAAATAGCAAGTTGTTGTTCCTTTGATCCAAGCACATAACAAGATCCACAAAAAGGGAAAAAGCTGGCACAGAAATTACATTTTTTTCTGCTCCAGCGAGACAAGTAACATAGTCAGAGTGCTGACGGAGAGTCCTGGTACAATTTCCATCAGACAAGCAATTCCATGTCTGGTATATCACAAAAACAAATAACAAACCAAGTCAACCAACAAGAAAACAACCAATCACTAACCTAAAACTAAATATGGAGATTGACAGACCTTGAGGGTGGTGTCTGAGGAGCAGGAGACAAGTGTACTATCACCAACAAGGACAGCATCATTTACCTACATAATCAGAAATATGCCATTAAACACCCATTTTTATAGTTGCACCTTATGTGTGTAATAAGAATAAATGTAGCACTAATCTTCTGCAAAAAGATAAGGAGCAGTAAAGCATCATATTAGATACTTGTTCAATTAAAGACAAATGGGAGAGAGCAGGTTTTCACATACAACTCTTCTACAAAAAGACCCACGGCTACATAATAATGAAGACATTGCCATAGGGCAAAAGAAGGTACCCAATCGACATGGGACTCAAATGTAGCTAAGCATGTAGCTGAATCTTCATCCACTGCCCATCTCTTCAATGTGCCATCACGACTCCCAGTGAAGAGGTAATCACCCTTATCAGATACAGATGACTTTAACACAGCCAAGCAATTTATGCCAGCACAATGCTGCAAAATAGATATCCAAAAAGAGCAACATTAGTGTTTGTAACTCCATTAACAGTCAAAAATGCTACCTAAACACACAAGTTCTTTAGAAAAAACATTAGTATCTATAATCATTCAAAATTTGCTTCCCAAACACACAAGTTCTTGAGAAAACAAGAAGGATGAAATTGGAGAGAGGAGGTTGCCCTCATTATACATTTGAAATGTCAGTTGCAAATCAAATGGAAGAATATCAGCCTTTGCAAATACATCAAGTTTATGTTGCAGCAAGTATTGATTTAAATTCCTATAAATTTGCAACAGAAGGGAGCACAGTTCCCATCCCTAAATTGATTACAGAAAGATAAAATGGCAAACAACGATGGAGGCCTCAGCATAATTTATTGCTATTATTTAGTAATCAGAACAAATTTACCATAATGAACTTAAAAACATGAGCATACAAGATTTTATATCTAATGTCGGCAGCATAATAGGCAATATTATTATGCTACTGAATATTTTATAGAACACACAGGAGAAGGTATGTAAGGAATATATGTTTAGCAGTATTAACGAGCTAGCAAGAGAAGCACTGAACTATAAATAAATTTTAGATAAGAAATTCAAACTGGAGAGAAGACACAGGCATGGATTTGACACTGCATATACCAATTAGTAAGTGAAACATTTTTGTACCACATCACCAAGAAAAGTGCCGACCACAAAATACACTCCAGCTCCCCTCATTTCCACTCATAACAAATTAATTAATTAATTAACATAAAGCGCACTTACAGTAATAAAAGCAACTTCCTAAATTCAAAAGCTTTGCAGTTCACCAAAATGGACAACATATATAAAAACAAGTACAAGATTGCTTCACCTTTGTATCATCAGCATCACTCAGAACATAAGTAAGCCTCTTCTCTTTACGCGGGCGAACAGAATTGGAATTGTTCCCTGCACTACCCACGCGGTGCATTGCAACAACCCCTAATTTAATACAAATTTGCAATCAGTTAACATAAAACTAAGTAGCAACCATATTTCAATTCCTTCGATATGGTGCTAACAAAATGCACCAATCAAAACTATTTACATCTATTTTCTTGAAGAACTGATCACCTACTCCTTAACAATCAGTACCAATGCTATAATCTGTTCAGAGCTATCCCAATAGGGAGGAAACTACTGGTGTTTAATATTTTCATTTAAAGTGAATAATAACAGAAGCTCTAAAACAAATTCTAAGTGCTTCGCTATGTAAAAATGCTTCTAAAGCTAGATTCCTTGTACAAAGTAACTCTGTACAAATATCACTAACTAAAACTAGAAAATGTAAATCCCAAATAAAAACATATGCAAAATGGGTAGAAGAACATGAAAAGGTGACAATCAAGATCAACCAGGACCAACAATAGCATCACTACCTTACAAAGACAGGAGCAAAACAAAGAGTGAAACTGGTCAATACAAATTTGAATTCATCAGAATGGAACAGTGAAGCCAGTATCATAAAGCATATTATTCCTGATACAGCTTCCATTTCTATTTTATAGCAATAGAGTTGCCATGCTACAATTGTAAGATCATCTATACCAAAATTGCAAGTTACCCCACTTCACGTACCCATATATATCTACGCGTTTTCAGCACAAATGTCAGCTCAATACATACTAAAGCCACAACGCCATAACCAGGGCAGAAGAATATTCTCCAAAACCAAACATTAAAAAAACATAAATATGAAATATGCATATGAAATCGCAAATAAAAATATATAATCACTCGTTAGATAATTTTGAACAAGGTCGTAATCACCTTCTTAATATCCCAGCTGGTCTGTATTGCTTAATTTAAAAACCACTTAAACAAATAATTCATCGAGAAATAAATTTAGGACTCAAGACTAATATTTAGTATTATAAAATCGCCGATAAAAAATAGGATCCAAACCCTAAAAAGGAAAAGATTAAGTGAATGGATAGTTGATTCCGCACACCAATAAGTCAAAACAGAACAAGAGAAGACTGATAATGCAAATAAATTAAAAGGGAGCAATCAGAGTTTCAATGATCGTACAGAGGAAACAAAAATAAGGGGGAGAATTGTGCAGTAACTTACGGGAAAGAGATGGAATTCAAGAGAGAGTAGGAATCTTAATAGTGTTTGATTCAATAGATTCGAGAGTTTAAAACCCTAGAAATTGTTGTGATTTTGTCTGTGCTTTGTTTTTATTATCTTCGTCAAATTTCACATAGCGAAGGAAGAGGGAGAAGAAGAGGAGAGATTTGGGAACAGAAAATCATAAACAGACTTTTCTCTCATAAACTGAACGGGAAAGTGTAAGTCAAAGGTAAGCCTAAGCCTGTGAAATCCTTATCTGTCAATTTTTTCGCTCGACGACGTCGTGCATTTCTATGTTTGAGATCTAAACATTCACCGTAGCATTTGATAATTTTTTAAGATTTTAGGTGTTGTTCCTGTCCATAAATATTTTTTTTCAGCAATAAAATTTAAGGGTGTCTTGTCCTTAAACTATTATTATTATAATTAATTATTTTAATTCATGATACTGACCTTAATATCGTTTTTTTAAATATATATGATATAATTCTATTGCATTATTATTTTTAATATAAATTACTCGCCAATCAAATGCAATCACTTATAGTTCGAGCCTTCTGCACTATAAAAATCTTATAATCTCATTTCGGTTCATTGGGTCTCCCATATATATTAAAATTATTATTTTTATCTTTCTATGTATGTTATAATATTTATAAGATCATATGTTATGTAATATATACCCCAAATCACAAAATAATTGGTTATAAAAAGACACAAACTGTTCAAAAAAAAAAAGGAAGAAGAAGACACACATTCCAAAATAATTTTCCTAAATTTCTCTCATTTTCATTGGGTTTGATAATTATAATTTGTATATCACTGTCACGATAAAACAAAATGACAATTACAAGCAATGATGACATATGCATGCTTGATACTTCATTTTCTGTCTGCTCTTTTTTTCTATGGAGATCATTTGCGAATTGGATGAATTACTATCAATTTTTATAATATAGACAACAGACAAATGCGTTAATCAAAATTTTTTATTTTTCAAAAATTAATTAAATAGTTCTTACATTTTTAATTTTTTACTAATTTTCTATTAGTCATCTACATAAAAAAAATCAATCAAAATAATGAAAAGAGTAATTTATTCCTAACTTGCTCTTAATTTTAATCACAGTAAAATTAATGCGATGGTGATAAAATGTCAGAAGTTACCATAGTTACTAGAAGTAAATAGTGAACCCTATAAATTATTACTGCAACAACAACTTTAATAAAAAAGGGGGGGAGGGGGTAAAACTAAAATGCCATGCCAAATGGCAGGTGGCACGTGGAAGCAGTCAGTCGAAGAGGCAGTGTGCCGGCTAGTTTGAGTAACTCAGACCACCATCAAATGGGTGCAGAGCCCGCACCCATTTAGCTGCAAAAACCAGTAGATGTGGGCTTTGGATTGTCTGTGTGTAGGATGGTGAGAGATGGAAATTACATAATTTGTAATTCGGTTTTTAAATTCATACTATATTCAAGGGGTTGGTAAGGAAATTTTGATATCTAAAAAGTAATATTGTAATGGCCAATAGGATTTGACTAATTGCCACATAGCGATGTCTACGTGTTGAAGCACATTGAGTGTTGGGTTCACGTAGTTTTTGCACTGTCTATTAAATTTTATTTATTGGGTCTTTGACTTTGCTTTACAAACTAGGAATTTTTCTTTGCACCTCTAATTTGAGATATGCACAGTACCCTTCTTCTGACATTCTCCTGTTTTGACAGAGAAAAAAGAATGGATGGGCAATACTGTAATAACATAATCAATCGGAGAGTTAGATCTACCCAGAAAATTAATTAATTACTACTAATAAATATGAAAATAAATAAAGGAAAGGGTTTGCTTTAAGAAGATTCTAAGTTCCAAGTCCCAACAAGTAGTTATCCAGTGAGAAGGAAACCCATGACTTCAAATAAACGAACAACTTCCAATTTTAAAATCCAACGGCCCAAAACGTACTCTGACCCCCTCAATATTACAGCTTTACCGTTAACGCCAAGTCTCAGTCTGTAAAACAAAATCCTCAGAATCACGAGTATCCCAACGCCAAAGCTCCGACAAATCTAATCCTGCCGCGTCAGCAAATGTATGTGGAAATCCCCACTTTTTTTAATCAAAATTAGTAAATCAACGCCCCCACGCCAGTTCAGCAACCTTAAATTTCTTCCATTTTAGGCAGGTTTAAGTTGTTCTCAAGATATATTAATCCAGTTAATATTACTTTCTTTTTAATTAGCAGCCAAGATATATTAATCCATTGCCTATGAATATTACTTTCTTTTTCCATAATTCTTTTTCTACCATATTATTTTTCAAAAATATATATTTATATAGGTTCAAAACTTAAATTCAGTGGTTATTAAGAGAGTTTTTTTTAAATATCACTGTTAGTTTTTTTTGTATAATCAAGAGATTTAATTCCGTTTGATTTAAAGATTTTTTATCCTTGTTAATATCAGAAATTGAATTCGGATTCTCACCTTTGAGGTCGTTTACTATCTTAATAAACACTTCTTAAACCAAGACGATAACATCCAGCTTTTTTAAAATAGTAGCTTTTGTATATCACTCTATTTGGAAACAACAGCTTTTTAAAATGTCATTTTACATAGAATTTGATATTATAATGTTTGAATTAATTACTAAAATAACTAATAATTTTTAAAATAATTAATTTTGCATAACAGAATTAATTAATGAATCAGTCCTTTTATATGCTAAAACTCCTACCAAGTTTTGGGTGGTGACCACCGGCGTTAAGTACTATATTGTCTACAAATACAATCACATCAATTAGGACTTTGAAACAAGTTCCTCAATTTCAACGTTAGGTTCTATAATAAAGCTTAAAAAGCTTCACATTTCCACATTGATTCCCCTCTTGCCCCTACCCTCCATACGCTCCTCCATGAAAAATCAATACTCTACAGTTCATTTTTTTTATATATAGATCTGAATGAAGTGAACTGGACCAACCATAGAATAATATATCTCACTGCATTTTCACTTTTTTATTGGCCAATTCATTTTGGACTTGAATAAAGACTGTACAAAAAACACTTTCACGCCTCTTAATCAGACTCCAAATATTGTTCAATCATTGCAAATAAGTTCTTGGGCTTCTCAAATTTCTGGGGTTTTTGAGAAATTTATGCTCAGCTTTTGACTTCTTTTTGTTTTTCTTGCTTCAAGTCCTAGGGTTTCCTTATTTCTTGGGGTTCTTTTGAAAATTAAGTTCACTGTCTTTCTGTCTTTATGATAAATGGGATTTTATTAAATTTCAGGTTTTTTATTGTTTTTGAGCTCAGTTCTTGTATAAAGGGTTGAGTGTATTTGATTCAGCTCCATTTATGCTTCTTCAATCTTGATTTGTTAGATATTCTTGAAGTTGCTTTTGGTGTTCTGTCAATGTTGAAGTTTCTTCAAATAGATTAGTTGTTTTAAATGAAAAACAATTCCTCTTATATCAGTTGTTGTAAGTTCTAGTCGTGTGACTTGTGTCTAACTTCCCCTCTTCATTTTCAACTTTGTTTCTGCTGGGGTGTTTTCTAAGGAAAAGGAGTGTACTTGTTCTATGAATATTGTTGCTTCTGTAAAAGGGTCTGCTTTTTCCAGTTTCGTTAGTTGAGAAATGTTCATTTCCACTGAGGAGGAGAAGCAGATCTCATTGCCTCTGGACAATGAGAAAGGGTCAATAAAATCATCCCCAATGGGATCAAACCTGGATTATCTTGATGGAATGCCACTGGAAACTGACTTGCTGGATTTACCACCACCACTTACAATATACACTGATGTTAATGTTGTTCCTGAGCAGGAAAAGAATGAGCTTGAGCAATCTATATCAAATCTAGAAGGTATATTTTTCTTAATTTCTCTGGATATTTATTTAAGCCAAGTAACAGCAGATTGCTGTTTCAGCCTTCAGTTTGTAGGCAAATAACAATGATTTTCTTAATTCGAGTACTCGAAGGTCTTTTACATTTAAAAGTTTCCTTTGTTTAATTGATTTTGCATGACAAAATGCAGAATTGAGACAAAAGGAAAGTTCATTGGACAAGAAGCGAAAAGAAGCATTAAATAAGATATTAGATATCAAAGGTAGTTATTTATTGTTTGCTTCAAACTTTTTTTTTTTTTTTAAATCATCTTTTTGCTTACTGAGAAATTTTCAGGCTGTATTAGAGTATTTTGTCGGATTAGACCATTTCTGCAAACAGAGATAAGAAGAATTCATGAACCAGTGACAATTGGGTTACAGAAGGTTGTGGTTAAATCTGTTGGAAGTAGGAAGGAATTCAGATTTGACAAGGTTTTCCATCAATCAACCACTCAAGGTTAGTGACTAGTATTCAATTTCACATTTTCTTTTGGGTTCCATTTTTTTTTTTTTTTTTTTTTTTTTTTTTGGGTTCATTTTTTTTTTTTTTTTTTTTTTTTGTTTAGAATGGTATAAGTCTTAATGCTTGCTCCGAAAACATTAAGAGGAATGTTTTTGCTGAACGGTGAACCAATCTAAGATCTGCACTTGACGGGCACAACGTTTGCAATATTGGCTTATGGTCTTTTTTTTTTTTTTTTTTTTTTTTGTTTAGAATTGTAGTAAGTCTTTATGCTGCTCGAAAACTATTAGAGGATGTTTTTGCTGAGGTTGAACCAATTCTAAGATCTGCACTTGACGGGCACAACGTTTGCATATTGGCTTATGGTCAAACTGGGACTGGCAAGACATTTACAATGGTCAGTGACAGATTTGAAACCTGTTACCCTTGCATTGATGATGTTGATCTTTTTTGTTGAACCATTGAGTGTTAAAATATTTCACTAGGATGGTACAAAAGACCAGCCTGGGATCATTCCTCGGGTACTGGAGGAGCTGTATTGTCAAGCTTCTATGGACAATTCATCTTCTACAACATTTTCCATGAGCATGTTGGAAGTTTACATGGGAAATCTGAGAGATTTACTGGCTCCAAAAACAACACATAGAACATATGACACTGCAGCAAGATGGTAACTATTAAGTCTCTCGGTGTCTTTGACGAATCGTTTACTTATGTATCATATTAAAGGCTTTTTTATAATTTGTTGCTTCGTTGGTTTGGCTAACATCACCGCAGCAATCTCAACATCCAAACAGACAAAAAAGGATTAGTTGAAATTGAGGGTTTGACAGAGGTCAAAATCCCAGATTTAGCAAAAGCAAAATGGTGGTACGCCAAGGGGAGACGGTCTAGATCTACTTCATGGACTAATGTGAATGAGGCATCAAGCAGATCACACTGGTGGGTTGGGAGCCTTTTCAAATTTCTGAACTTATTGGTTTAATTAATCTGGTTTGATAATTACATTATCTGTTTAGTTCTATATGTCTAGCTTAACCAGAATCAACATTTCTCATCACGGAGATGATTGGAAAGCCAAAGCAGAAATAAGCAAATTCTGGATGGTGGATCTTGGAGGTAGTGAAAGATTGCTGAAAACAGGGGCCACAGGACAGACACTTGATGAGGGAAGGGCCATAAATCTCTCTCTTTCTGCTTTAGGTGATGTTATTGCTGCTCTTAGAAGAAAGAGAGGCCATGTGCCCTACAGGCAAGTCCTCAGTTGGTTTTACCGTTCATTTTTAATTATCTCTTCCTTTTTCTTTGATAAGCTGGTAGTGGGTCCCTAGTTACTTTTGTTGTGATACACAGGCTGTAAGTTTTTACTTGCAGCTAAGATACCAGTTTTGGGATTTCTCTTTCATACTTCCATCAGGCAATTTGTAAATTTCACATCTTTTGTTGCAGAAATAGCAAGCTAACTCAGATCCTCAAAGATTCATTAGGTAAGCCACTACGCTCATCTAATATAGTTGCGATGCATTTCCTTGTTTTAACGGCCATGGGAATAACAAAATTGCTGTAGTTCATTGACTTTTCTTTTTTACAGTAACTAACTACCTTAAATGAATAGCCTCACTTATTGGAGGTTTGGGACCCAGTGAATACAGGCAATGACATAATCAAACTTGAGGTGCATTAGTCATGCATCCTGTAAAAGCCTGCAATAAAAAGGAGCTATTTCTTTGTGACTAAAATGTGCCTAATATTTCCTGTTTAAGTAGCTTTTTCACATAGCTTAGAAAATTCTTGACATTTCCAAGTTCCAATCACTTTAGGTGACAGTTCAAAAGTTCTAATGCTAGTGCACGTGAGCCCTTGCCAAGAAGATGTTGGAGAGACAATCTGTTCTTTAAGCTTTGCAAATAGAGCAAGAGCAATCGAAACTAATGGAGAACTGCCAGAGGTGCCTTCTCAAAAATATAATTCTAAAATATCGGTTTTCTTGAAAAACAATGTTTATAACTATCATTTGTATATGTGCCTATAATTAGGATATACTCAACCTAAGGCAAAAAAAGATCTTGGAACTTGAAGAGGAAATGAGAGAAGCTGAAGAGGAATGTCAGGTTATCAGAAATCAAATACAGAAGGCTGAGTTCCTATTAAGTGAAAACAAAAATCTTATCTTAAGCACTTATCAAGTTCCTGAAGAGAAGGAAAAGACACCTAGAAATCTGAAAGAAGATAATGTGGTTGTCAATGAAACTCCTGCAGTTACCGACAATAGAGTAAGAAGAACCATGCGGTGTTCTCTCCCTAGATTCATGAATCCTACTGTGGCTAGTCGTCAAAGGCAAAGTGCTTCTGAAAAGGAGATTGTCAGAAGAGCCAGAAGTTTCATCTCAGGGACAAGAACTTCAGTGCAATTTTCTGGTTCTCAGTCCCTCAGTTATTCAGACATTCCTATCAAATCAATTTTACAGGATTCAAACAGAAAGTCACGGTTTGGTGAAGCGAAAACCATCCTTAAAGAGAGTCTAAAATGCAATGGCTCAGATTTGAAGACAGCTTCTTTACCTAGAAGCAACATGGTTACTGCATCAGATCCAAACTTGAGAATTACACTTTGTCGTCATAGAAGAAGAATGTCTGATCTGATCTGATCTGAGGGGAAAGAAAACTGTTATTTTTTTTTTCCTTTTCTGGTGTGCTAACTTGTGTAGGTCTATTGTAAGGTTTCATAATTTGATCAGAGAAAAGTTTTTTAGGGTGACTTGTGTGTCAAATATGTGTTGTATTTTAGTGCTGGTTTTCTTAGGCTTGTTGGGATCTGTTAATTTTATATACATGATCCCTGTCATCACATGGTTTGGGGTGTTTTAGGCTTGATGGGAATTGTTAATTACTCATTAACGTGATCATTGTAGCTTGATGGGAACTGTTAATTACTCATTAATGTGATCATTGTAGCACTGTTATGATTTATTTAGAATATGTTTGCTGCAAGTTTTACTGTCTCATTGTGGGGTCAGCATTTGCTGATCTAGATGTGAGCTGTTCCATACTTCTTTGTTGGCCAGATTTTGTATTGCAAAATACAATGCATCTACCGAGTGCATTTTCTTGCAGCTAAATCTCAAAATGTCTACAGCTGTTCCTGTTTATTTAAAAAGAGAATATGAAACAGCATGCTGTATCTCTTATTTAAGTAACCAAGGCATGCATGTAAATGTTTAGTTCGCAAGAATAGATGTGAAGAATCTTTAGGACTCATTAAGGCAAAGGAAATGATGTTTCTCTTGACATAGTTACTCTAATCGTTCTTTATTGGAAAGGATACTGACAGATGGATGTGACACTTTGACCCTTTAAATTAGAAAGGAATATGCATTCTAGCCTCTGGGCACGTACGCACTGATGCCCAAAATTGAGTTAGAGAAAGCTGTCAAGGTATTTACCAAGGTTTCCCCTAAAAATTTTATGGAATCTGATAAAGCTCTCTAATGGATTCTCTATAAATTATAAGAAGTCATGAACTTTTTACAATCTACTAAATTTCCTTCTGCAGATGAAATCACAAATCATGTACTCGAGCACAGTAATTAAAGAGGCAAGAACAAGCTGCCAATTTCCAAGTAACTTTCATGAAACACCAGATAGGCAAACTAAAATAGAAGCAATAAAATTATGCAGATAGAATTAAGAAAGAAGTACATAAAATAAAGGGAGAATAAGGACCTAGCAAGTACTACCACTTCAGCTTTTATAGTATAAAGACGGGAATTTGAATAAGAAGCTGCTGATTTGAGCAGTTTCAACTTCCAAAGGAGACTAGCCTTTGAAATGATGTTAGCCAAACCTGAAAATAAACATACTAAGACTCGTGCAGAGCCCTAAGGATGATACTAAACAGAATAAAAGAGCAATAATTATCTGAATGCACATTAACAACCTATTTATTTTACATCAGACCCAAAAAAGTCATCAATGAATAACAGAGCCTGCTAATTACGATCTATCTGTGCAGTGCATATTTCCACCTTGTTTTAATGTTGTAAAGATAATGCAGTACTGAAATTAACTTAAATCCCCGAACTAACTGCATGACATCAATCATTTGCTGGTTTGGGTTTTCTCTATAAAGGATTCTGGGGGCATTTTTTAGTATAAAACTCTGCTGCGTCTTGAAATGCAAGACTGATAATCAGATCATCCCTTCATTCTTTGTCTTTCTCTTTCTCTTTTTATTCTCGACTATTGGGGGAGGAGGACTTGAAGTCTTGAACCTGGATTCATGCACCAATCATAGATGCACTAATGGCTAGGCGCGCCTACAAGTGCAAATTACATGGGAAATCCTCTCCACTTTGCTTGTAACGTACAGCAACATTTAGAATAACAATATAGGTTAGTTCTAAACAAGCTGACCAAATTACTTACCATACCCAGATTTTAAAGAGGAAACACAACGTCAGCACATTGTTCAGTGAATAAGAGAAATTCAGGCTTGTGAAGTACAGGAAGACATTTGCATTTCACATCACAATTTCAAGCAATGACAAGATAAAAAAATTTCTTATAAAAAGAATTTTTATGTTCCATTGATATGTTTTAAATTACTAATACATAATTGGGCGAAAGAATCCCTCAACTCTATCATCAGTGCATCCTAAAATCAACGTTGTATACAAATTTCATCCCTGGAGGATACAAGGTCTCAAATTCTGTCCACAGACAGATAACCTGACCGGATAAAAATCTGCAAGATCATTGACTCTCCATTGTACTTTCAACTATCAACAGCATAAAGATGAGCAAACCTCTGAAAAATGTTGAGGTAAGTAATCAGAAACAGCAAATCATGCATAAAACAGCCAGGGCGGCTTCAATCTTGCATCATCATTACCCAAAGACAAGACCAAGAAATCTATATTATGCCCTTCTTAAGCTTTGAACCTTTTAAATTCAAACCAAATCTCATAGTGATTAAAAAGCAAGCTATCATGGGTATGCTTCCCCAGATATTCAAGCCCCAAACTTGTCAGCCTCTTAGTACATTCCTCACCTCCTAATCTTGAACAGAACTTTATATTATGTGACACGAAGATTCGCCCATCATAAGGTTTCAACTTGCTCGCTAAACGTTCTAATCCAGCCCAGACAAGATTATCGGGCATGTGAAGAAACACAGCACTAGCATATATCAAATCATATTCAATTCCAGAACCAAAATTTGAGAAATTCATATCTTCTCCTCGCACAATCAGAGGTCGCTTGTGTAAAAGACCCTGAGAAGGAAGCTCATACCTAAACGCAGCCATTAGAGAAAGCTCATCCCTTTCAAGACAATGGTAGTGTTCAGGGCTAAGATACCGAATAAAATGCAAGCCAACGCGTAGTGTCCCGCACCCAATCTCAAGCACTTTTGAGTTGGGAGAAAGGCGGGCGGATTCAGCTAAGAATTCGAACACATCTCGCCCACCTGCCCAGGGCTCTCCGTAGTTGCTATGGTGCTCCTCCACAAGGAGCTCACCAGGGCAAGGAAGTGCAGTATGATTACCGGATTCTGGCTCCTCATAATGCGATATCCCCTTGTATCTGAAAAATATCAGTCAATCAGTTAAAAAAAAAAAAAAATTGCTGAAATTATGGAGCACATATGGATATAAACCTGCTCTTAAGTTCTTTCTAGAGCACATCAAACATGCGCAGAACAAATATCATAAATCACTATTTTAATCACTGACAAAATGATGAAAAATATAAAGGCTAATCCTAAAAATACATAAAAAAAAGCAGAAATACACGGATTACCTCGACTGAACATAAAAATACAATTCTTTATAGTCAACATTAATCAATAAAAATCCCATCTTTTTTCACACCCAAACGAAACCCAATAACCTAAAACATCAAATACATAAAAAGAGCTCTTACTGAATAAGATCTTGTAGTTGTTGAGCCCTAGTGCGCGGGTTAATGCCCTTACGAAGAACATTATCTTGCATATGCAATCCATTCTCACGGATCTGATCCTTAACCCACTCAATATCTTCCTTTGTCGGCGATATTCTCTCTTTAACCACTCCAAATTCTCCACCGTCAGAACCGACGCCACTAACGCGTTGCAAAGTAGGAGCAGAAGCCGGACAGTCACAGTATGATAGAGAAGACAAAAGAAAGAACAACATAATAGTTGCCACCGAAACCGAAAGAACCAGAACTGGCACTGTTATCACTATCCCCTTTTGTGTCGGTGCTGTAGATGCAAAGATAGCCATCAGTTTTTCACTTCTTCTTCTTGTTCTTTATCTCCCTCTTTCACTGGCTCCGTTTTTGCGGGACTGTCGTTTTTATTCTGTTTATTCTTTGTTTCCCAATTATCTAAGCTCCATTGGTGTAGTAAATGCGGTTCATTTGCTTAGATTTGATTGGTATGGGTGCCTTTTTGTTTATTATTGTTATTGCCAACATTGGTCTTGAATTGTTCAACTTGCAATTATTAAAAAATTGCAAATGTCTATTAATAATTACACCTTAACCAAAATATATGGATAAATTTTATTTAACACCATAATTTTTGATTTATTGCAAATTAGACCACTTATTAGCCTAATTTTTAAATCTAAAATCACATGAAAAAGTTAGTAATTTTCTTATAAATTGAAGTTTAATGATGGCATTGAAAATGGCAATGTAGTTTCTTTCTTAAGGAGGAGAACTATATACTGCAAAATATCTAAATTAAATATATTTAGCAACATATATTTAACTTATATATGAAAAAGTTTAGTAATTTTTCTTATTAAATTGAAGGTTTAAATGATGGCATTGAAAATGGCAATGTGTTTTCTTTTCTTAAGGAGGAGAACTATATACTGCAATATCTAAATTAAAATATATTAGCAACATATATTTATTATATATATATATAATATATATAATATATATTTCATCTTTTTTTAAGGGCAAAAATTTCTATTTTATATTTTTAATTACTTAACTGAAAAATAAGTTTTTTGGTAATACATCATGAGCTAGCCAAGCAGAGCATATTACATTTACGAGCGAGGCTGTTGTAAGACATGGAAAATAAGTAAATTATTTAAATAAGAAATAAAAAATAAATTTAATTCTAAGTCCTAACTCATAAATTTCACTAAATTATAGTAGATGCTAAATTATCCTAAAACCCTAACGTCGACGATAACCAACAGTGCAACTACCAGCTTCTTATTCTGAATCGCTATGCATTGTCCAAGGTTTCTGACCACCATTTCCAAGCAAAGCCCTAAATCCCTCTTCTTCTTCTCCTCCACCGGCTACTGTCAGCGTGAAACTTACGTATCTCCGTCACAGTACCGGTTGATTTCCTCCACCACATCTGTGGGCTCATGGATGGACTCTATCAAAGGAGTCTTCACTGGCAAAAAGGCGGATTCTAAAGAGTCTGTGGAATCATTCACTCTTCTCTGTAAGTATTACTATTGGGTCCAAAGTTTTATTCTTTTTCATTGTAATTACTGATTTTATTTGTTAGCGTCCCAAATCTGATTTTTGTTTTAGATTTCGCTGATTCGTTGAAGAATGCAAGAAGAGTCGGGTCATTCAAGCAATTTATAGTGGGTCGAAGCAGTGAAGCTACCTTTTCTGATGCTTTTGAAAAAATGGAGGGGATTATTAGATATCTTAATGCTTTTGATCCTACCGGAGAGGTTGGTTTCTCTCAAATCTCATTGCTTTATCGGTCTTTATTTGCCTATTTGTTTTGAAAATTTTTGTAAGTTTCTTGTTGGTAGTTTTCCTGATAATGTTTTTAGGTTTCTTGATTTGTAGAACCTTCAAACTAGTCAAAAGCAAGAAGCAGCAAAGCACTGTAATTGCACAATAGCTGATGTTGAGAAGGCACTTGCACAGTTTACATGGGCCAAAGAAGCACAAAAGAAACTTCTGAAGTTAAAGGAAGAAGGAAAACCTGTACCAAATAGCATTGCTGAGGTACTAAAATATCAACTTTATTTTGGTTGTTATACTGCTTTAATAGGTCTGCTTCATGCTTATGAGCGATCAAGATATATGGATGATTGAACTAGGATTGCTAATTCGTCAATCTTCAGTGATAGAGTATTGTGGGTTAGAGTTACTGAAACTGCAGTGTTGTCCTCTATTGTTATCTGGTGAAACAAATGCATAATTTGGTTTAAATTATTTTTTGCCTAAAAATTTCATGCAAACCTTTTTCGCTATCATACTAGACTCTCTGGCTCGAGCAATTTTATACTTTTCACTGTAATATATTTTTTTATGAATTTGCAGCCTGTAGGGTTTCTTTAACCTATTTCTGTATTTGCCTGATATAATGATATATCTACAATTCATTAGGTTGTCTCATGGTGATCACTTCTTCTATGCATAGTTGTTGATCTTGGCCTCTAATTGTTCATGTAACAAGCCCAAAGCTAAACCCACCTTCCCCAGTAGAAGGAAGGTGCTGTTATCTGAAATTAGTTTGGCTCAGTCAGTCTTTCATAGATTCAAGTATTAGGAATTGGTTAGCTTGCTAGGATCTTCATCTATTTTGTATTCACTCGGGTTGAACCTGTTTGAAGCAGAAATATTGTGTTAACATGCATGCTCAGGCAATTAAGCTGAAATTATTTTTTATGTATCTTAGCCTTTTATTCTGGAAAAAAAAAGAAAAATTTTGACATCACAATTAGATACGTGATAGATTGGTTGATGGGTAGTTATTGTTTTCAAGCTAAATGGTCCGATTCCAGTTGCCAACTTTATATATTCAAGTTTCTTTAATGTGAAGTGGTCAATTTTCTGATGGTGAATTTTTGCACTCGTTTTTTAATTCAAATGAATTATCAATTGTGATTTATGTCTTGTAGATGCAAAAGATGATGGGGTCAACTCCTTTAGACCTTGCTAAGTCTAATTTGGCTAAGAGTGGGCAGTTAAGCAGAAATGCCCCCTGCCCATGTGGTTCCAAGAAGAGATACAAATGGTAACTTGATGCTCCCAATTCTTTGCAATGTGACTGTATTTGCTAGATTTTCTTTTTTCTGAAATATTTTTTGTGCCTGTTGTGTAGAAGATAGAGTAACGTTGATGGTGTGCACTCTGAAATATTAATCCTGGCACAATTACTTGCATCTGCATATGTTTGATGGCTCCACTTTCTTTTTAGCTTGACTACATTTCTGGGTTTCTTTTTCAGAGCTTTTAAACAAAAAAAAAAATATATATTTTTTCTGAAAAATAATGTCTTTCTACTGATGAGTTCTTCCAGACATACAAACAGAACTAGCCTATTTGTAGATGTAAATATTCGTCCTAAGAAAAGCTTTATTTAAAGATGTCTATACTTTTAAAAATCAAAGTACTCCCATAGTGTTGACTTCTAAGCATATGGAATCTTTATTTGCTTGAAAGCTACTTGCCCATTACGGGCAATAGTTGCAAGGTCTTACCAAAATTCTATGCGCATGTGGTATACATTACTCAGCTTGGAATTCTTTATGTCTTTTCCCACCAGAAACAGGTTGAAAACTGTGAAAATATCATTTCTTTCTCATTCAATAGTGTTGGTGTATGAAGATAGTTTAGCATGCACATGTTTAGATGCTCTTGTTTTGTCATTTAAATTGATTAGCTGATTTGTGCTCATGTACCTTATGATGAAGGTGCTGTGGAAAGGATTCGAAAGTTTAAAAGATGAAATGGAAGAAGCGAACTCAGGACTGTGTATTAGATATAATGAAGATCCTTGAAGGTGGGAGAAAATGTCTGCAGTTTCAATAGCACCCGTTTTTTTGATTAATTTTGCATAAATGAGTTTTCCTAGGAATTCCCAAGAACTTTCTCTACCCTCCCTCCCCGCATACCATGAGTCTCAAGTGCATTTTACTCGACTGTTCCAACATTTATTTTCACGTTCATGGTATGCTACCACTAGAGAATGTAAAACAGTGGCATTTACAGAATTTTGAACCTTATTGGGGGTTTTATTTTTCTTCGACATTAAACTGAAGTTTTAATAGACAGTCTACGAATTTTATGACTGCTTGTTAATTCATAAGAAGATACTGCTGCTTCGTAGATATCCTCTGGAAGTGCTAAGCCATGGATGGGGGCATATTCAATTTTTTTTCCATCACCATTTTTTTGAAATTTGAAGTAGTCATCTTATTCTAAGTGCTTCACACGGTGCCTGATGAATCAGACAGAATTTGGCAAGTGGAAACAAAGTTCAAGTGTCGTCTTAAATCTCTTCTAAGATTCCATGATATGGAATCCCACATGAAGCACAATCCAACCTGTGATCAGACCCACCCACTCTGAAATTTTTGTGTGAAGCACAAGGTTGGTTATTTTATTGGCAACTGTAGGAGCACAATGCTTCTAAGCTGCCTTTGTTCTTTAATGCTACATGTGGAAATTTATTCATCAAGTATCCCAACTTTCTGCCTTTTGGTCAGTGTTAAAAGGGTAATAAATTTCATGCCATTTAATCTATTTACTTGGGTGATATCCCTTCTTATATTGTTTCCTAAAATTGTACGAACAGTACTCTAGTTGTTTTGAATGTTTTATAATTAGAAAATGTAAAATACCTTAAAACAATTATCAAATAAGTTCTAATCTATATTTGTAATACAATATATTTCTTAACGGTAGATTAAACAATAATGTCAACAGTACCGTTAAGCGATTGTATTTCAATATTTTGATAACCAAAATTAAACTACTTGTAACTAAATGTGAGTTGGTCGGAGTGGAAGGGTTCTGGTCACTTTAAATAAGTGATCCTGAGTTTGAGTACCTTGGAGGAAATTAGTCTTCATGGTCACGGAGATACCCATAATGTACACAAAAAATAATTGAATTCAATTGCCTTTCTCTCCCATTACAATTCCACTATGAAAAGCAAATGTTAGCATTAATCACTACCCACTATTCTTACTCATCTGATGCAATGATGCTTGCCTAAGCATGTTGTAACCCAAATTTTAAGTGTGTTACAATTTGTTTATACTAAACTAAAATATAGTATTGACTAAAAATAAGATTAATGAAGATTAAATACATGGATTTCACTGTCTTGGAATAAAATTTAGTTAGGTGCATGTCATAATAATGCTTACTTTTGGATAATTTACTACTATAAAACTGGCCATAAATTCAACAGTTTGGAAAATTCACCATTCTCTTTTCTAAAAGATGCTGAAGTGGTTTGTCACTTTAATGATTCTAACTTAATTCTTGTTCTCTAACATTCTGATTCTTGAGAAATAGCATTATAAAATTACAGATTCATCATTCCACTATCGCTTGATCTTTGCATCCTTATCCATAATGAAACTGGAGCTTATAAATAGCACCCTCAGTTTTCCGAAATTAAGCCTTACTAAGAGAACATAAAAGAAACTCAAAATTCACTCTTAAGATGGTGAAGCTTTTTCCCTTCTACTTCTTGCTCGTCCTCCTCATCTTTGCCTATGGTAAAAATTCATGTTCAATTAAGGCAGTAATTTTTTTTTTTTTTTTTTTAAGTTTCAGCACATGTAGAACTCGTTTGAAACTGGCGAGTCTGACTTTCAAGTTAGTGAACTTGTAAATAAGTCACAACTTTTTTCAAAAACTATAAAATTGCATACTAGTTGTATTCAAGCTTAATTCTTTAAGTTTGAGCTAAACTAGAATATATTTAAATGAGCGAAATTCAAGTATAACAAAATTCAGATTGGTTGGACTCTTTTACAATCTTATATTCTCTATTTTTATGATGTTTGATAAAGTAATGTGAATTTGCAGATGGGAAAGTGGAGGTGAAGCTCAAGGCAGAAGCAAAGGACTGCCACAAAGTTTGGAACTGCAAAGGAGGCAATAGTTGCTGGGCAGACTGCAAAAACAAATACAATGGGATGGGTCTCTGTGATTTGTACACTGCACCCTCTGTTCCTAAGCAGTGCTTTTGTGCATACAAGTGCTGATTCTCGTCAATCAACCTCCAAATTTCAAACTATAACTTTAGTTTCTTCTTGTTATGTGGAAGCTAAGATGTAACTACATGTTAATGTTATCATGTACCTATATTGCCATCGTTTTGTGTACTCTGCGTCCATCACGTTTCTTGTTCAACTAATATAAATATAGTAGTAGTACTTTCTCTGTTCTGTTCTGTTAAATTTGATATATTTCCATTTAGATGATATGTTAGAAAATCAAATTAGCATTAACAGTTTCTTTTAAGCTGCCTATCAGGGAAAATTATTATTTCGTCCCTGAGGTTTTACATAATTATTTAAGTAGTTCTCGACATTTATACATATATTTATAACATCCCTGAGGTTTGCTACCGTCATATTAATTGGTCATTCCGTAAAAAAAATAGTCATATTAATTGGTCATTCCGTAAAAAAAATATACTTTTTCCGTTAATTTTGAGAAGAAAAGACGAAATTATCCTTTGGAAAAATAATTATTTCGTCCCTGAGACTTGCCATCGTTATTAGGTAGTCTCCTACATTTATATAAATATTTATAATGTCCTTGAGGTTTAATTTCGTCATATTAATTGGTCCTTCCATAAAAAAAAATTTTTTTTTCCATTAATTTTGCGTGGAAAAGACGAAATTATCCTTTATAAGTTTTCATTGACATTATTATTAATCACTTTCCTCTAAAATACCTAAAACTCACATTTTTACCATCTTTCTCAACCCAACGCGTTTCTCAACCCAACCGGTCTTTATTGCCAAGAAAAACCCCCCACACCGTGTCAATGAAAACTATCATCTCCATACCAGATCACCACCAAAACTAAAACACCCACATCCAAACTCAAATCAAGCCATCATCACCCTTCATTACCATTTATCTCTCTCCTCCCTTGATTAGAGGATTTAGGTTAGTTTTGTAAACATTCCTATTGAGTCGAAGTCTTTTCATAGAGTCGAGTTGAGTCGACCAAACCAAACCAAAGTTGGGGTAGAATGGGCTTATAATGGACTTACTAAACAAAAAGATTAAAGTATAAGGAGTAAGACTTACTTGCACTAAAATATAAAGTTTAGGTATTAAAATGTAACATATGGAAAATATAGGTACTATTTGATAATTTTAACATACAATCAAAGAGATATTTGGAGAGTACACGACCTTAATTTCATTTTCCCTTTCTTCATCTTCGTCTTCATCTTCCTCTTCATCTCCTTCATCTTTCTCTTCGTCTCCTTCCTTTCTCCATCAATTTTCATGTGATTCAAACACTAAATTCAACCTAGAACTCTATCCAAGTAAGTAGCTTTTCTTGAATTTCATAATTTAGTGATATTTTCTTTTACCATGGACTTTTATCAGAGGTTGAATTATGTTTAGGAGACGGGAAGCTCAAGTAGGAGAACAAGGAAAGCTAAGAGAGAAGTTAAAACTCTTTTTTGGTTGAAGGTTGATTATCTCTTTTATTTATCTTTTTTCTTTGCATGAGAATTTTGCTGTGGTGTGTGCTGTAATGATGGCAACATTTGCTTATGTTGAGTGGGAGGACTGGTTAATGGTGAGAAAACAGGGGAGGGAAGTGAAATAAAATGAAGTAAATAGTGAGTTTATGTTGAAACAGGTTTTTGCTGGAAATTTTACCAGTAACTTCATCTTGATTTTGACCCCATTTAATGATGGAATTAGGAAGTGTCATACAAGAGTTATTTGTTCTTCATTGTGTTAGCTTTACGTGGGTTTTTGAATCATCCAAATCGGAGTTGTATATTGAGAGATATAATCAAAAGAGTACAGACTGTGCAGGCTGGAAGACGCGACACGCGCGCGCGAATTGCATGACAAGTTCGCGATGCACTTCTCGCGCTCGCGAATTTGAACTACGCGCTGGCGACTTCCACCTGAAACTCTCTGTCTCTCATTTGACACATCTCGTGCTCGCGACTTTCAAGTGCACGCTCGCGACTTGTGCTCGCAACCTCTCTGACTCTCATTTGGCATTTCTCGCCTCGCGCTCGCGAATTGCCAAGTGCGCGCCTCGGCGTACTTGGCCCCTTGCCTGCAAGCCGCTCCGACCTCATCGCGCGCTCGCGTATTTGGCCTGGGAACTCACTGGTCTCTCATTTGCTCATTTTGCACACTACGCGCTCGCGACTTTCAAAGTACGCGCTCGCGACTTGTGTTTTCATGCACTTTGGACTTCTTTTTCAATGCAATTGTATTCCTTTGCTTCACTTACATGCCTCCAATCATCTTAATACAAAAATATAACATTAAATCATGCATCAAAACAACATTTAAGCATACAAATGATGTGATATCAAATGAACATTATGGATTATGAAATTATGAACTATGAATATGCTATTGTGTTATCTTATTGACATACCAACACTTTGCTCCATTGAGGTTAGGTAGAAACCATGTAGATAAGGCTATGTTGCGACATAGGATAGCAGATCGTTAGTAATAAGTGTCATATGGTTGCAGGACAATTGGTGTTTCATAGAAGAGATCTATTGTCAACCCAAGTGAAACTGTGTTGGTACTCCGGTATAGGCCTTGAGTTGGCATATGATTATACAGGGCCATAGCAGCCAAGCATTACAGTATTCATCGCTAGTTTCATATACCAAGTTTTCTGTATCACTTCGGTTTCACTATAACCTTTATGGGAGCCAATTTACACGAATATATCTATGTACATTAATATTCATGAATTATACAGTATTATAGAAACAGTACACATTAATCAAGGTATCATGAAAAGTATCATGATGTGTGTGCTTATATGTGCGCATTAGTGTTTAACATCGGTTTTTTCTATACATCGTATGTGTTAATTGTTTCTTATTTTGTTGAGATAGTCCATCTAGACTTTTAGTTGAGTCTCAAGACGATTAACCTGTATTATAACTCGCCAGGTTTTGAGATTTAGGATCATAATTAAGAGTCTAGTCAGCTATATCAACTGTGCTGTCATTTTCCATTCTGTAGAAAGACTTGGAGTGCTTTCTCATGAGTAGGCTTTACTCTTGTTTGTTCGCTTATTACTTTTACTTAATGCCAATACCTATTCTATCGGCATGTTACAGGGACACAGTTGGTGCCCATTTCATTTGCAAACTAGTATCATGTTTTAAACATTAAGTAATTATTTTTTTTGTAAACAACATCTCGGGTATTGAGTATCCTATATTTCAGTATTATTACATATGATAGGACAATTCAACTTGGAATCAGGACTCATACATATAATTAACCAGTTGGTAACTGAAATAGTGACAGATAACTTCTGAACACATAATTATACTAGCAGTTGCATAGAGGTTAAGACAGAGCATCATTGGGACCTACGGACCGAAGGGGTGTTACTAGATTATTTAGAATTGCATGTCTGTGAGTTCACATATGTCATGAGTCTCGAGCCCTTTGAAAGATATAGTCCGCTTGATGCGCTCCTCTCCTACTGGAGGATCAAACTCCTCATCGAGCGTTTTTGTCCCATTTATGGGCCGATTGGAAATACCTCCGCTCTGCCAACCCAAAAGTGCGCTCTTACCTGATATCTGAGACCACCCCTCTTTATGTATAGGACTCTCTCAACCATAGTGTCGTAAACCGATTGTGGGTATATCTTCGCACCTATAGTTCTGCTTTGAGTCTCTCTCCCCAAACCCTTGGAATATATTCAACTAACACTCTCAACACTCCGCGTTAGTAGACTCAGACGTATCTCTCTGATCTAAGTGATTTCAATAAAGCACCCACCACCGCCAGAGGGAACAAGCTTTGGCTCTTAATACCAAATGTTTCATTTCCAGCCCAGTATGATAATTAGTACCGGCTTTTGGCTCCTTTCCGTACGTATGGTCACTCCTCTACAGGGAAGTGACCTTTATCTAGGCCAGGTAAACTCGTCGTACACCCAACTTATATATCGTTAAATAAAAACATCTCTCTTACACAGACTAGCTTTTTCTATACTTCTTCTTTTATTAGGATACTTCTACACTAGTAGCTGTGTAGCTCCACGACTGCGGATCGTAAGGCTCTCATCAGTGTCTGTGATCGACCTCCAATCCCAATGATGGGCTGCCTATTTCCTTTCGATCATCTCATAAATTTGTGTGCATAAATCTATTAGATAACCTATACAGCATGAAGCGCGGATTAGTGTGTTTTTTAATTCGTTGGATATGGAAAAATCCTCAATCCAATATTTCCAGCCAATCAAGATTTGATTAAAATATTGAGTATACCCAATAGTTATATTCTCATAGAACCATCAGTATCTTTATTATAAATATTTTCCCTTTAGTTTTGTTGCGTTTGATTCTTGGTTATGGAAATTTGATACTTTGACAAAGGATTACGGTGTGCAATTGGAAGACCGCCTAGGTTTTGAGGAAGATGGAAAATGGAATGAACGCTTAATTGTTTAAAAAAACAACAATTTTCATATTTTAAAAAGTTGATATCGAAGTGTTACAGATATAGTGCATAAGAGAATAGTATAATTAAATTTCTAATTAAAAACTTTAAATTATTTAATTCCCTTTATTTATAATAAGGATAATTCGTCTTTTCACTTTCAAATATATTAATACTGAAGAGAAGGAGGTATTAGTATTTAATTAATTTATGTGGAAGTTGACCAATTAATATAGAACTGAAGTAAACCTCATGAGTAAAACGTTATCTTAAATATAGCTGTTATAAATGATTCGAGGGAGGACACTTTAGAATAGTTGTAAAATACAGCGACGATAATAAATTATTTTTCCAGATTTATTTCATATTTACTCTTCAAAAATTAATGTGCGAAAAAAAATGCGTAAATTATTTTTGACAGAGAGAGCGTACCAATTAATAATTACATCATAGGTGCCAAACTTAAGACGTTTTACCATAATATAAGAAATAGTGTCAAATGTCAGGAAATATAAAATAATTACGTAGTAAAACTTCCAGAGACTCAAATATAAAATTTTTCCTGCCTATTCCGCTATTCCCTATGCATGAAATATATGAACCGTTCTCGTTTGAAATGTGAGTGTGACTAAATAATAGGTGACTTTTTAAAGCACATCACTTTTTTATCTCTCTACGTCTACGTAAGCTGAGTTCGTTTCACATACCGGTTAGGAGATGGTATCGAATTACGTGATTATAAATATTTGTATAAATGTCGGGGACTACTTAATAATTATGGAAAATCTCAGGGACGAAATAATTATTTTTCCAAAGGATAATTTCGTCTTTTACTCTCAAAATTAATGGAAAAAATGTATTTTTTTGACGGAAGGACCAATTAATATGACGGTGGCAAACCTTAAAGACGTTATAAATATATGTATAAATGTCGAGGACTACTTAAATAATTACGTAAAACTTCAGGGACAAAATAATAATTTTCCCCTGCCTATCCGCATTCCCTAGCATGAAAATTGAACCGTTGTCGTTTTGAATGTGTAAATTAATAGGTGCCTTTTAAAGCTATCCTTTTTTTTATTCTCTCTCGCCACGTAAGCTGGTCGGTCAACATACGGTGGGGCCATCAATACGAAGAAGAGAAAAATACAGCACAACTTTGTGACTACGTTTATGTGCAGTTTTTGGCGTGCACAAGCAGCATAACTTCGTTGTGAAGTTGTTCGTTTAACATTAGCATTTCATTTCATGCACTTGAACAGTTGAACTCTCCTGCCAATAGAAAAGCAAAAGCCTTTCGCATGATTTGTGCATTTAATACAAGAAAAATAGGAACCAGTGAAGTGCACTGAAGAGTCTGCTTTTCATTTTATTTCATTTCTCAAGGAGATTAGAACAGGGAGGCATCTGGGTTCTGCTTCTTTTCCATTAAAGAGTCCAAATTTTGAATACCCGTTTCCCTTTTTTAGTTGTTCTGATCAAAGATTGGTACTCATCACCTCTTTTAAGTTTTGGATTATCAGATTTCTATTGTTTTTTATTTTGTTTAATCTTCTCTTATGTTGCCATTTTGACATGCATTTGCTGAAAGTTTTTTTTTTTTGAATATTTTGCTTAGTTCATATTTATCGTTATTTTTGGGGGACTTTTGCTCCATTTCTTAATAGCTAGAACTTGGAATGCAATCATGGATTATACCTATTGCAATAGAAATGTGTCCTTTATAATCAGCAGTCAGTTTTGAGTGAGTGAGTTTTCCAATTGGGTTATATATTTGATTGTGATCAGAATGCTTATAAACTAATCACTCTCTCAAGGAGAAAAAAAATAGTTAGGCAATGTGTTTTTTTTTTCAATGGCTGCATGTTAAACATTTGTTAAAGCAATAACTTCTGAATTTTCTGGTTTCTTATGAATTTGGTTGTTTGATGATATTGGATTACTTCCTGGCCAGTAAATTCATTTTTGTTATGTGTTTTATCTCTAATTCATGCAGCTTTGTTTAGAATTTTCAAAATATGTTGTTTGATTTTCTGTAATGGCATCAATTCACTGCTCTACACTCATTTGTTTGCAATATGGAATTTATCTTTTTTTTTTTTTTTTAATGAGCTCCTTGTATTTGTATAATTACCCCTTCAGCATCTAGTTTCCGAAATAGACTTTCTTCTTATGCCATGCATGACTTTTTACACATTTGATCAGAATCTCAGGTAGAGTGATATTGCTGTTGATATTGAGCTGATGATGGATACAGTTAAAAAGGATGATTGGGCTGATGAATACTCTGTGATTGGGGAGAAGGGTGAGATTGGGTTCATTGATTTTGAGGACGATAAATCTGTCTGTAACTATGATTCAGATGAGGGGGGGACAGTTGTTATATCTGTCCCATTTCCTTTTGTAAGAGGGAAGCCTCAATCTATTCTTGTTGCTGAAACTTCGAAATGCTCAATTACCATATCAAACACCATTAATGAACCTGTGGAGCTTTGGGGAGTTAGGATATTCTGCTCAAATCCTGCAGATTCATTCACTTTATCTCTTATAGAGCCTCCATCAGTCAATTCAAAGGTGGAAAACGTCTCTGGATTCTTAGAATCATATTCTCTTGAGGACAGAGTACTTCAGGCACACCAAACACTGACTATTTGGTTATCCTGCAAACCAAAAGAAATGGGGTTGCACACATCTGTACTGCATTTTGACGTGGGTGATGATAGGATTGAACGTGTTGTTTTTCTGTTGGCTGAAGATAAGGTCTCTCAGTCTCTGAGGCCTAACATGCCTTTTTCAAGAACTCCAAGAAGAAAACAGTCTGTCATGGACGAACATGCATTTTCCTCAAGCACTGTCAAGTCTCTTCCTTCCAAGGCAATGCCCCAAGGAAAGAAATTTAAGCTTCCTGAATTTCCAATCCCAAAGGAAACAAGGGAGTTATTGGAGAATAAGCAGGTCCCTGATGTTCTTGTGGAAGGTTTAAAGATGAAGAACTATGCTACTTTCTTCAGCACATTGCTCATAATGGAAGAGCTACATTTGGAGGTAACCATTCGTGTTTGATTAGTTAAAATATTTACCATGCTTTTGTTCAGAACTAGTTATTTTTGTTTCAGAAAGAGATGCGGTGTCATGACATGGAGTTTGTCAACTTGAGACAGAAAGGGCCTCAACTTCTGGCTCTTGAGGTCCCTGGGCTTGCTGAGAGAAGGCCTTCACTTGTACAAGGCGATTATGTTTTTGTGAAGCTTGCCTCTGACCAGACACCTGACAGGGATGTATATAAGGTTTGTTCATATTTTTGATGAAAAATGTCATCTTGGATAAGTGTTTGTACGTTACAAAATATATCAAACTCTAGAAACATTACTGTCTGATGTGTATTGTGAAAGGTGCTACTTGAACGAGCATTTGTGAGAAAATTAATATTTGTTGGGGGTCAGCATAAGTAACAGATGAGAGTATACATGAATTTAAGATAGGGAAAGATGCCTGGTTATGGTCCTTTTTTTCCTTTTCTATTTTCTAAAGAGTAGTATGAGTAAGAGGACTCTCTTTTAGGCTTTTTGCATGTCCATTTCAAAAATATAGCTGCTTTGTTATCACTCTGTTAAAAATAGTATAATCATTGTCTTTCAGGGTTATATTTATCGTGTTCAAGCTGATGAAGTGCTTCTGAAATTTGCGAAGGATCTTCATATGCATTACAGTAATAGGAATTTATTCAATGTCCGATTTACATATAATAGGGTGAATTTTAGGAGATTATATCAAGCAGTTGAAGCAGCTGAGAACTTGGAGGCTGATATTCTCTTTCCATCTCAATCAACCAAAAGGACATTGTTAGAGAAAGCAATATTCATGCCTTTCACGACCGGTCTCAATGCAGAGCAGATGCATTCTGTGGAAATGATCCTGAGTTGCAAAGGTGCTCCACCCTATGTAATTTATGGGCCTCCAGGGACTGGTAAAACAATGACACTAGTAGAAGCCATATTACAAATACATGCAACAAGAAAGGATGGAAGAATTCTGATATGCGCGGCTTCAAATAGTGCAGCAGACCACATATTGGAAAAACTCATTAGCCATGAGGTTGCTAAAGTTAAAGAGAATGATATTTTTAGGCTAAATGGCTCAAGTCGTCCATATGAGGATCTTCAACATGATCATATTCGCTTTTGCTATTTTGAAGAGTCAATTTTCAGATGCCCTCCACTTAAGGCCTTAATGAATTTTAGGATAATCATTTGTACATATACAAGTTCATCACTACTTTATGCAGAAGGTATAGGCCGTGGTCATTTCTCTCATATTTTCTTGGATGAGTCTGGCCAAGCTTCAGAGCCTGAAAGCATGGTTCCTATATCTAATCTATGCAAGAAGGAAACTGTTATTGTTCTGGCAGGTGATCCTAAGCAACTTGGTCCTGTTGTATATTCGAAAAATGCTGAGGCATCCGGATTAGGAAAGTCATATCTCCAGAGGCTTTTTGAATGTGAATTCTATCATAATGAAGAAAAAGGATTTGTCACAAAACTAGTAAGGAATTATAGATGCCACCCTGCAATTCTACACCTCCCTTCTAAGCTTTTCTACAAAGGAGAGTTGCTCGCATGTAAAGAAGATACTTGTCCCTCGATAGGTTTTGACGTGGATTTTCTCCCTAGAAAAGAATTTCCTGTTCTATTCATTGGTATTCAAGGCTGTGATGAGAGAGAAGGCAATAACCCTTCATGGTTTAACCGAATTGAGGCGAGCAAGGTTGTTGAGATTGTAAACAAGTTAATAGACAATACAGATCTAAATGAGACAGATATTGGGGTAATAACACCTTATAGGCAGCAGGTCCTCAAGATCAAAAAAGCACTTGAAAGTTGGGAAATGTCAGATGTTAAAGTTGGGAGTGTAGAACAATTTCAGGGACAAGAAAGAGAGGTCATTATTATATCTTCTGTGAGATCAACTGTTAAACACAATGACTTTGACAGAACCTACTCTCTGGGTTTCCTGAGCAACCCAAAGAGATTTAACGTTGCAATTACCCGTGCCAGATCCTTGCTTATCATTGTTGGGAATCCACACATTATCAGTAAGGTACTCGCATAATCTTCCTCAGTTATTACAAAATTAAATGTACGTGATTTTTTCCAAACAAGGCCTCAATTTCTTGTGTAATTCAGAGCTTGATAAATAATGAATGTGGTTTAGTTATTACTGAATTCCAGAAAAAGTTCTAGAAAAGTTTATTCAACTTATTTATACCAAACGGTAATGGTAATTGGATTCTTGGTTTTGCAGGATCCTTGCTGGGAGAAGCTTTTGTGGTATTGTGTAGATAATAATACCTATCAAGGCTGCTCTCTTCCTGAAAGGCAAAACCGAGAATGCACAGGGCATAATTAGAATTTGATTGCAATCTCCTCAAATGCAGATGAAAGAGAAGTAGCAGATGAATTTGAATAGGATATTTTGATAAGTAATATTAGCAATGATACTTTGTACTGGAGTAGCATTTGTAACTGTTGAAGCAAGTTGTTGAAATTAATTAGAATGTGACGGTTGAATTGCACTGATAAATTCCATTAGATGCATAAAAAATCATATCACACAAGTGAACTTAGAAGAAGGTGATGTTTGTTTCCGGGTAAGTGCATTTGAGAATTGTGACGAAAAGAGAATGAATGGATTTGATAGGAAGATGGAGAAGGTTAGGCGCTTGGCAGCAGATAAGTTGTTTTGCCTTTTAAGAATTGCTTTGTTTGTATCCCACATCGAAAAACATATGATGTCGGATGTACGGCTGAAGACGGGGTCGATGGGTGATCAAGAAGGCCCATGGCCTAGATCAGTGACCTCCATTGCACTTTGGAGGGGTGCTGGTCTAAGGTCTCCCCAAGAGGGAGAGCCTACGTCATAATTTGTGGCAGCGGGGGCCTGCGTACGCGCGGCCCCTTCCTAATTGATGTTTAAAGAGTTTTAGCGGCCTTAATATGAATTCATGGCCTTGCATTCTTGATCGGAAGTTAAAATATGTTCTGCTCAAATGTTATTTTCCTTTATGGTTCTAAGGCTTTATACACGAGACCACAAGTCTTTGTAAATAATTTTTAAGCTCGGTAAATGCATACAAATTATTGGTCGCTGATTCTAAATTAATGTAAATGATTATTTTTTTCATAATATTTATAATTGTTTGAAGGATTTTTATTAATGACTAGCGAAGGATAAAAAATGGTAAAATAATTTTTATTGACTAAATTTTCAAATAAAATAGGACAGAAAGAGTATATAAAATGATTTCTATAGTTAATTTAAATATGAAAATTTACTTTTCAATAAAATTTTATGTAGAAGTAGAATAAAAGTATTTTCTATTTTGTGTAGAAATAAAATAAAATCTGTATTATATTCCAAAAAACATTAAGTTGTTTTTTTAGAGAGATTTTTCTTTCTACCGGAAATTACTAAATTAGCATTATACAAAAGTACAGCGTGATTGATTAGAATATTCCACCCACAAAAACATTCATTATCTATCTAAGCTTTGCTTTTAGGATTATATCACCGTCTCAAGCCTTTGCGAGACATTATCATTATTAATGGAAAGTTAAATAGCAGTATAACAGAAAGAGATCCGTTAGCTTGTCCCACATCGGACAGAGGTAAAAGATATAGCAAGCGTAAATGCAGATAGCAAGTGCGAGTTAAGCTTGCACAGAGTTGGAAGAGCCTGTATTTTACTATCTTCGTTCCATAATATTTGTCATTTGAAATATTTCATAATATTTGTTACATTTAAAAATTTAAAATATTTCGTAATATTTGTCACATTTGAAATTTAACGTTCCTTAAAAAAATTATTAAAATTTGTTTAAATTATAATAAATTATTAAATAAATTGACTATATTACACTTAATTTAATACTAATTCTCTAAAAAAATCATTAAATTGAAATAATAATTATTGGTCATATATAAAGAGTAAATATTGAAAAAAACATTTATTACTCCTTAAAACCATAAATGTAACAAATATTTTGAAACAAGTTATTTTCTCGAATGTGACAAGTATTATGAAACGAAAGTAGTAATATTTAGTAATGGGAACATTAAAGGACTCTTATCCATTCAATACAGACATATTTTAGTACCTACTAATGCTCTTTGAACCATAACATTCCTGAAAAAGAAATGTAATATAAGAGTGAGTGTAGAGAATGTCACAACACAAATATACCTCTATAGACTGACATTTTTCCCTCCCTTCAGAAGGTGCTGCATATACACGTATATTACAGTTTCAAATCCCCTTTGACACCCAGCTATACAAAAAAGGAAAAAAAGAAAAAAAAAAAAGCTGCTATGGTCTTTGGGTTGCAGCAGCATGCATCCCTTACATACACAAACCTGCACCTATATGCTTTTGTTTTTTTCCTATTCTTTTCTCGTTTCCTTCTTAAAATTTCATACACTAGCCTTGACCCGAGGCAAAATTAACAAGAATGTCTCCTTATTCACAGTTGAGTCATTGAGACATTTCAAGGTGTAGAATTTACTGATATCTCCTGTTGCAGAGGTGAGCTTGGTTGATCCAGATGTGACGGGATGGCAAGCCGCTGCAAGGGTTTGAGAGCTACTGCGAGCTGTGCAAAGGAAGGCCGCAAGTTTGGATCACTGAGCGATAATATCCCAGTAACGCAATCAGTAACACGAATTCATACATTATGTATATTAGTAACAGAAGAGTATTATGAGTTTGTCTAAAATTTGCTTTTTAACTTACGTCTGCCAACATTCCCAAATTATCCTTGCAACCAAGGGATCAACATCCTTAGGGATTTCAAGGCGACGGTTCTGGAAACCAACAGCTCCAACAACTTGCATTGGGTTCATCCCACTCCATGGCAATCGTAGTGTTGCAAGCTCCCAGAGAATGACTCCAAAACTATATACATCACACCTGTTCATTCAAAAAAGCATGTTCAATTTGGTATAGTGATCCACAATGCTTATGAAATCAATCAAGGTTTCTCCTAGGCAATAGCCACAGAAAAACACATTTCGAATGCATCACTTTTAAACTCACAAGTCACTGTAATGCTAATTTCATTATGATTTTCATAAGCTTCTAAGAACATTAACATCAAAGGACCACTTAAATCCCTTGTCTCCATGAATTTGAAGAATAGAATTCATTTACAAAGGATTGAATTCAATTTAGTCGTAGTTTTTTAGAAGTGAAATAAAAATTTTCATTCATACTAAACATGAAGCATGAAATTTTATAAGATTTGTATAAAATTTTGTGGAATTCATTTATATACCAGTAAATGTTTTAGAGGCACTGTACACATTAAATTCTGGAACATTGGGCCTTACTGCTCAGCCAAGAATAGATTCTAAATAATTTGGTTTTGTGTAACCGACTCCTATAGAATAAACACATAAGATTCATACTCCATCTGGCTGCTTGCCAGGTAGAATTTCAAAGTGATTTGTACTTTTAACCCTGATCAAATATGCTTAAAGGAGTAATAAAAAATGTCAGTTTCAACTTCAAGAAGCTTGTGCAAGTGCAACAGCATAATAACTGAAAAGCAAAAATGTAACATCAGCAGCTCACTTCTCATTTGAGGGTTCATTGCGAAGAACTTCCGGTGCCATCCACTCAGGCTTAACCCAGCAAAGACAATTCAATCAGGGAAAAAGCATGACGGTAAGATCAAGACATGAACTGCAATCCAATTATAATTAAAGATAGGGCGAATTACTATTTATTCCTATAGTTTAGTAAAATCCACAAGTCAGGACCTTTTTTATTCCAAAAATCAATTAAATAGTCCCTCTCTTTTGTTGATATTCAACTACATATATTCTGTTAATTTTTCCATTAAACTGTGATGAAATATCAATTTTCCATAAAAAATGGTTTCTTTCTCTCATGGGCAACGTTGGAAAAAAATATTTTATTTGACTTCTTTGATTTGACCAACCAAAAAAACAACAAAATTTCAAACAAAGAACTATTTAGTTGAATAACAACAAAATAGAGGACTATTTAATTGATTTTTGGAAGCAGAGGTCCCAATTGTAAATTATACCCAACTACAGGGACTAAATAGTAATTTACCCTTCACAATATATGTAAAAGATAATAATGGATTCTCACTGTTCCTGCAGTTGATTTGGATGACAAAAAGGTGTTATGCTTCAAGCGCGACAACCCAAAATCACAAACCTGCAAAGTAAAACATTATAATCTGTTAAAAGAGGCCCATAACACAAACATCCCTGCTGGTGCTATTTCTCCGGTTCCAAACCAAACAAGCCAAGCCAGTGTCTCAGCTTGATTAACAAAAATTAGTAGGTCTAATACAGTTACAATAAACATCATAAAATTTGAAATAAAGAGCTTTGTACAGAATGTTGTCTGTTGCATTAAAGTGCAGACCATCCTTCAAACAAGTTTGGCATAACAAATGCAAAGATCTTACAGTTGCCATCTTAAAACATTATAATATCTAATCTAAAAGTCACAAGGACCTGGAACAAGCACTAGTTGTAAGCCTGAGACAAACAGTTCATATTGTTTCAGACATCAGTGAATCTCTCTCCAGATTAACATACACACACACACATACAATTTCTGCAACACCAATTTTGTGAGGATGCCTGAAAGCAACATAATTGAATAAAAAAAGATGATAATTTAGATTCCAATTAATTAACAAAGCAACAGCAACATGTACCTTGACAGTCCAGTTTTTATCAACCAAAAGATTTGGTGACTTCAAATCCCGGTGAACAATTGTTGGTATACTGGTATGCAAGCAGTTCATACCTCTTGCCTGCAACATGAAGAAAGATCTGTATCCAACTCAAAGGTATTGAATGCAGACAAGAAATAGGAAAAGAGTTTGAATATCTCATACCACGTCAAGAGCCATCTTTATCCTTCGCTTCTCATCAATTTGACAATGAGAACGATGAAGAATCCGGTATAAACTCCCTCTAGCAAGCCAAATATCATTCACACTTAATAGGATGAATAAATAAGTAACTATGGTATAAGCATGAAACACATGCTACCAAAACCATAAAGCTAATAGCAATTTCTGTTGATTTGGCATAAGATGTAACTTATTCGAAAGGCATGGTGACAAAATGAAAGCACAAAAAATTGTACCTTGGAAGAAACTCTGTAATGATAGAGAGGTTTGGAGGTCGTGTAACAGCACCCATGAAGAGCACAACATTTGGATGGCGCAATCTCCGCATTATTCGCACCTTACACCAAATGGTAAATATCAAAATTCCAGAGTCAGTAATTTTGAACTCGAAAAAAATTAAGAACCATGATATCTGAGACACATCCATTAAGCTATGTACACATGATGGAGGAAAACAATTACCCAGATCAAAGAACAGTTTGTTTATGAAATATAAAGGGAAAGGACATTCAGAAGTTCGACTCAACAAGCTTCTGCGTTTCAAATGTCATGCCCATGTTCTAGTCTAGTGTACTTATCCAACAAGAGTAGCATAAAGTAGATGAAGAGTTGAAGTAACCATTTGGTTTTGGATTAACATCATGGAAGGAAATTACGGGAAATGGTGGTGATATTACGTAAAACTTAGTGCACTTATCCAACAAAAGTAGCATGCAGTAGATGAAGAGTGCCTATGTTCTAGTCTAGTGTACTTATCCAACAAGAGTGGCAGAAAGTAGATGAAGAGTTGAAGTAATCATTTGGTTTTGGATTAACATCATGGAAATGATGGTGATATTACGTAAAACTTAGTGCATTTATCCAACAAAGTAGCATGCAGTAGATGAAGAGTTGAAGGAAAGGAACCATTTCTTTTGGATTAGCGTCATGAAAGGAAGGTATGGGAAATGAAGGTGATATTAAGTAAAACTAATATTTATATATTAAAAGATTATAAATGATAGAAATACCAAAAAAAAAAAAAAAAAAAAATGTCTACAGACATACATAAAACTACACAACTCCCTTACTCATGTCTGAATTTGCACATTATATGTGAGAGAATTCAGAGATAAGACAAATTCAATCTAACTGATTATTGACTAGATAGAATACCATCCTCTCATTCATTAGTGTGGACAGATAGTCCATATGATCTATTCCTCAACCTCTATTATCGTGCGATTTTTATGAGTCTATAATTTAAATGTCTCTATAAATTCATCAAGAGATTATTAACATTGTATATAATCTACATCGTCATCATCTCTCACACAATATTCACCATATAACTATTTTAATATAAGGTCAATATAGTTTTCGCATGATTGTCAATAATAGATTGTAATACTTATGTCGAAAGGCTTGTTGTAACATAATGATAGCTCTCATATAATATAAAAATATTTTATCAACCATTTGTATTATAACTCTGTTAATTGATAGAAGGTTTGGGAGGTCGTGTAACAGCACCATGAGAGCAACAACATTTGGGATGGCCGCAATCTCCGCATATTCGCACCTTACACCAAAATGCAAATATCAAAATTCCAGAGTCAGTAATTTTGAACTCGAAAAAATTTAAGAACCATGATATCTGTAGACATATCATTAAGCTATGCATACAACATGATGGAGAAAACAATTACCCTAGATCAAAAAGAACAGTTTGTTTATGAAAATATTAAAGGGAAAGGACATTCAGAAGTTCGATCAACAAGCTTCTGCGTTTTTCAAATGTCATGCCCAATGTTCTAGTCTAGTGACTATCCAACAGAGTAGCATAAAGTTAGATGGAAGAGTTGAAGTAAACCATTTGTTTTGGATTAACAATCCATGGAAGGTAAATTACGGGAAATTGGTAGTGATATTACGTAAACTTAGTGCACTATCAACAAAAGTAGCATTTGCAGCGTAGGACTGTAAGAGTGCCTATGTTCTAGTCTAGTGTTATACTTATCCAAACAAGAGTGGCAGAAAGTAGATGAAGAGTTGAAGTAATTCATTTGGTTTTGGAATTAAACATCATGGTAAAAGTGATGGTGATATACGTAAAACTGTTAGTGCAATATCACAATAGTAGCATGATAGATGAATGGAGGGTAAGGAAAGGAAACCATTTTCTTTTGGATTAGCGTCCATGAAAGTGAAGGTATGGGAAATTGAGGTTATTAAGTAAAAAAACTAATATTTATATATAAAAGATTATTAAATGATAGAAATACCAAAAAAAAAAAAAAAAAAAAAAAAAAAAAAAAAAAAAAAAAAAAAAAAAAAAAAATCCTTATGAGCCAAGTTTACTTCAGCTCAATTACCCAGCAATGTGAGGATTTTGGGGCTTCCATAGTACTTTAAGGCAATGAAAACTACCATCAACGTTTCCCACACTCCATTCACTCGTTGCCTAAACAAATCTTACGATCTTCATAACTTTTCATACCTTTCCTTATCTAAAATGAGTGCAAACCAAGTCCATATGTTGTATGTGCAGTATTCTTACGATAAGAAACAGGAAATGAAACAAAAATTAAGAATCATTTTCTTATGTTCCCTTTCATATCCTTTTGGTTTTGCAGTAGATTAAATTTAACCATCTAATATTTGTTTTCTGCTACAGTGAACCAAAAGAGAATTATTATGCACATTAGAAAGCTTAGTTATTGCTTACTTCTCTTTTGAATTCAGCTAAAGCCGCTCCAGAGAAATCCTGGTCTAAGAACTTCTTAACAGCAACCTCCTGTAAGTTCAACAACAATTGAATGGCCAGAAATCAGAAACCTGAAAATTTAGTTTTCCCCCACCAACAAAAAAAAAAGATCAATATAATGTGAAGCAAGAAATTTGAAGTGTGAAGCCTTTGTCCAACAATTCAATAAAAGAGTATCGCGTCCAGACAGAAAAGTAGCTATAATAGAAAAATGACGACAAAGAGTGCTTCCCAGGCCAATATAGGTTTCAGATTCAAATAAATGAGGTTTTTTCAAAATCAAAAGAACATTTCAGCTGCAAATTCACCAGTTATCCATTACTGTAAACTTGCATGTAGAAATCAAGTCAAGAAGAACAAGGAGAACTTAGAAAAAGTGAACAAACAAATCAGCGTGAAAAGATTAAGATAAAGCTAGAATGCCAAGATAAGAATAATTAGATAGGAGGGGCTTTCAAGGTCTCATTAACTAATTTGTGCTATACATATATTTCGCGGAAAGAAACAACTGAAATAAATGCAGGAAAATTCAAGCTTACTGTGCCATTCCAATCAGCATGGTAGACCTCTCCATATGAACCTGCTCACAAGAAAACATGAGATAGATTAATATTAGGGATGGGGACTAAAGAAACAAAACATGCTGAGACGCAATTCAAGGATTGAAATAATATCAATATTCCTCTTGCTATAACCATATGAAGTAAGTATCGCAGATAAGGTGGCGTTAGCATCATAAGATAAACAAGCCAATTATTGCCAACAGAACTACTATTTTACCATGCAAGTCTTGAGAACTACCATTTTACCATGCAATTCTACACCTAGCAAGAAATAAGAACCTATTTTTCTTTTTAAATCTCAAAAGATGTTCTCCAGGGAAGTGGGGAAACACATTTGTCATGGAAATAAGTGAAAAAAAAAATCTAGAAAACTTACTTCAAAACACATTTTTGCAGCATGAGAACTAAAAATTAAAACAAGAGGCAAACTGTAGATTCTCTCTATGGATGATCATGTTAAGAGAATACTTTGTTTAATATGCATAATTGAATTTAAATTAGTTAAAAAAAAATTTTTTTTATCGGAATCAAAGGAAAAAAAGAAAGGATTTTTTGTGTATCTACATGCATATACATACATTCACTCTAAAATTGAATTGGCCATTATGAGGCCGTGATTGGTATTGGTATGCATAAATGTCTCGTCCCAGAAAAATGCATTACCTAGTCCAATCCTATCACCAAGGACCAGATCTTCCCAAGGAATTTCACATTCACCCACATCTACATCATCAAATATTTGATCAGCCCTGGTCCAACTGGAATCAATTGAAGAACTAGGACTCTCCGGTTCCTTCAATTTCAGATTGGCACCCATAAATCTGTCGTGTGTGCACTTTCTACGAGCCTGGACACCAATTTCATTATTTTCATTATGTTGAACATTGACTTCCACATCATATGGGAAATTATGTGCATCCTTAAGATTTTCTTCTTTAAAACTTGAGTTTACTTCCTCAACTGAAGGTGGTTTATAGCATTGATTCATGCTAGATTCTGAAGCTGAAGAAGTACCGCTTGATGAATTCCTAGGATCACCGTCTCTACTGGATGAATTCAAATTACTGGATGATTTGAAGCCTTGAGAACAAATCTTCTTAGACATAGTAGAGCTGGTTGAAGCCAAGGATGGCTGATTATAATTATTGGGTTCACGATTGATTCTTGGAAGGAATCCTTCCATATAATCATATTCTTTTTTTCGAGGGACTTCATTGCATGCATATCGGTTCTTCCACATCAATGGTACAGGCGGACGACCAGGGAGGGGATTATTTTTTTGCCCTTGAAATTCTTCAACTTTATTCTCAACAGGTTTACTGTGTATGAAGCTTTTGCCAGTTCCTTTAATTTGAAATGGATTAAGATCTGAAAAGAGGTTCTTTGAATCCTCTGAGCTATTTTGGTTATATGGAATAACATTGACATTCTTCCGCACAGAATCAACTGCATGGGCTCCATGACTCCCCTTATACAAAGAAGACCCAATAGCCAAGGAGGAAATATTACCATGTTGATTAGAAGGAGCTGCTCTACTACATATCCCAGAAGAACCAACACCAGCATCACTACTAGCACCAGAGAATGTAGCTGATGACTCCAATCCTTCAGTGCTTAATCTTTTTTCTAAAGGCAAACGACCATCCATGGAAGAGTTCTGACTACTGCCTTCACCAGATAATGGCTTTGGTTTAGAATAGACAATGTCATTAGAAGAATGAAGACCAGGGAATTTACTGATGTTTGGATTACATGATATAAAATTAGTATCCTTTGCACTTAGAACATCAGCAGGTATGAGTGTCCCAGGATCTGCCATGAGATCAACCAAAAACTCCCTGAAAGGTAGAAATTCACATGTGAGAAGTGACAACAACTGGAAATATTTTCTTCTGCTAATCAAATTAACACACGTGTACAAACATACACAAACTCAAATTTGGTTCATTTGTATAAACTCTTGAACGACACGAGGCTTAATCAAATGGCCTAATGACGGATTTATGTTCCAAAAAGAGGGATCAATTGACCCCTCCTATAAATCCCTTTATATACATATAGATTCCTCTAAATTGACCCCTTCTAAAATTAATATTACACCTTGTTTATAATATTTTATTATATATTTAACCCTTGAAATTTTCTAGATCTGCCACCGAAACGGCCCCACAAAATCTTTCAGTAAGAGGTGCTACCTGGTTGTGAACAGTTTTAGGATCTTAATTCTTAAGTCACTTGAGACTATAAGCCAATCAAGCTATCAATGTCTAGCATGTGACCTAGTAAAATAATGAGATAAGTTTCACTGTCTTCCAAGCTTAATTTTCCTTTCCATGAGACCCGCAACTCAACTCTCTTTTCATAGATCTCCTCCATTGCATATCTATACAGACCTATTGCAGTTTTGCTAATGACTTTAGCAAGTCAGGAAAAGCTACAAGGAGGGAAGTGCAAATACATAAATGAGAGAAACATCCTTAATTTAAAACTTATAATCAGTTGGACAAACCAAATGATAAAGAAAATAATAAGTAAATAAAAACCTTCAACAATAACAAGCCATAACCTTTCATCTTCCAGCTTTATAATGTTGATAGCATCATCCTCAATGCCAGTGTAATGACTGCCCTTCACTAATCGACAAGGTAATCTTATATTGTCGGCCAATACCTACATTCAAGTTACAGAAGATGATGTACACAAAGTTTTTAGGTAGCCGACTAAGATAATAATTAGAGTTTGGCCAGGATAAACCTGCAGGAATTGGTCACTAATGGAAATATAGTGCTGACCTTAAAAAGTAAAGCTCGATGTCGAGACAAACCAATGTTTATGGACCCAATAGGCAACACACTTGTGTGAAGGGATGTCCTCAATTCTGTACTTCTTTCCATCCATCTTGCCAACATTATGTTAGCATCCTTTACTGGCCCACCCATATGTCCTGTAACAAGTTCAGCTAGCCGCTGTACCAGAACACCAACATCCGTAGCAGGGCAATCTAGAGAAACACAATGTGCAACTTGCAACAACTCTTCTAATGCAGGATCAATTACTCGTTTGACTATTACTGCTTCAAAACTAGAACTCCCAGGGTTTGTTTCCAGATCTGTGAGAGATGGCATTTTTCCTTGTACTGCTGGACTTGTGGAGAACACATCATAAAAACCATCAACCACTTTCTCCTCATAATCGAGTACATTATATTCCTGGTGAGTCAATCCAAGACGTCAAGCAAATAGAAGATATCATTACACAAAAGAATCATATGTAAGCAACAGAAGCTTGAGTACTATCAGCATTTAGAGGTGCCTTAAGTGACAATGAGGTAAATCACAGGCACATCACACATTTGTGAGATTGCCACATACACTCAGGAAACCATTCATATTTTCTCCTAACACAATACATTAAATTTCTGGTGAAACAATTTTAGACAAGGAAAGGTAAACAAACTGGAGCAAAATGTCATTATGCAATAACATAATATGAAAGCATCACAAAGTCCAGTCATATTGGCAGTTAGATGTGACTCCAACAAATTTGGGGTAAATTAGAGGTGTACATTTTTGTAATTACCAAACATGCTTCATGAACTGTACAATGTATAATGAGATAACAGTGCCACTACTTAATCTATGAAACTATAAGAACTTATTTCAAAATTTCTACCAATTGCAGACCTTTAAAGTTCATTAATCTTGTGGAAGTTTTTGTAAGATGTTATTTCCAATGTCTAACATAGAGTGAGTTCAAGAAGCATTAATAAACACACCACAAACAAAATAAGATCCCACAAGAAAGCTTTTAAACAATACAAAAATGCGCAGGTGGAACTCAATTGTACCTAAACTGAACAGGGTTTCCTTGAAATAACAGGGGGGAGAAAAAGAAAAATTCAAGAATTTAACCTCCAATTATAAAGTTTTTCAATTGAAATTCCATACAGGATTAGAACCATGCTCAGCAGCAGCTAAAACAAACCAAGCAAAGACTAAGACCCAAATTCCAGTTCATTCCTAATAATTCACCCCGCATGAGAATGAATATTACTTGAATCCTATCTCAAATAATTTAAGGAAATACCAATTAGTACCAAACATAATCAACAATGACGAAATACAGCTCTAGCCAAATTCAAGCTCATTAATAGCCACTGACATATCCAATATTCAAGAATAGTTAATCTACCATATCACGACAATGCACACTGTTCGCAGTCCTAATTGATAACAATCCTCGATCTAAAACCAGTTCAACATATACTTTGCATGGATTTGTTAAGCACCGCCGGAAACAGTGAAAAGAAAACCTTAGTTCCAAGCTCATTCACTACAATTCATTGCATTGAAAACCCAATTAATTGACCTCATTTGTACAATCAAGCAGCAAAAAGTCCCCTTCAAAAACATCTTGAGATCCTTTTTATAACTCGCTGCATTCAGAACTGAATAACAGTTGAATTGCTTTATTCCCTCCCAACTCAACAGTAAATTAAACAAATTTCAATTGGAAAAAAAATAATAACAGGGTATTGAGCATTGACTAACAAAAGACAAACTAAAGAACCCTAATTCCTGTTCATTCACTAAAATTCCATACAAATGGTAGTAAAAATTTCAAAATTGAACTTCAATAAGAGTCGATAATGCTCACCCAATACTGCCTCGACAAGGCCTCCGCGGCAGCCTCTTCTTTTTCCCTCCCCACATCGATCCGATGATGATGATTTCCACCTAAACTCAACAAAGTTGCCGCTCGGATCTGATCCTTTTCAGGGTCGTCTCTAAACTCTGAATTGGACGCGCTGATCGCCAACGCTAACTGCACTTGGAACTCCTCCTCTGACGAGAAGTAATCAGCACGATTATTAGAATTATTCGGCGCCGACGAAACAGTCGTGGCAGTCACGGTGGTCGTCGGTGGCGAAGAAGTCGACGGAGGACTAGGAGGACCATTTCCGGAGGCAGTACGGTGATCGGAATTGGACGATGGTGAGGGAGGAGTCTCGTTTGATCGGTGTGGCTCGTGGTTACTCCCTATGTGCAACTTCTTGAAAATGTGCTTCATTTCCTCTCTCTCTTATCTCTCCAATTTACCTCGCTTTGCCTTTCTTATAATCTACTCCTTTCACTGTCTAATTTCCTATGTATGTACGTTTGATCGTCTCTGAGTTTCTTTCACTTTCCCTCACTTTCTTTCCCTTTGAGGGTCAAGAGCCTCCAGAAAGGAAAGGGTGCTGTAATGGGAGGGAAAACTTAATGGGGTGGTATATATGGTGGCCGGTAGTAAAAGGGGCTTTACCTTCAACGAAATTACTAAAATTACCACTGAGGGTTGAATACTCTACGCTGCAGGGGCCCAATTTTAACGAGCCAATAAGAAGGCGACGTACTTGCTTGCGTTGTAGAGAGGCCCACATGATGGTTGCTCACTTGCCACTGTTTAAGGGCATGTTTGGGTTAATGTTTTACATTTGGCGACGTTAAAAGTTTGTGTGCTACTTGTGGTTTTTGCATAATGAAGTTGAACACGTGTAGTAAAAAAAAATTCAACCAAGACAAATGAGTTTCTACCAAGTGGTAAATTTAAACTTCATTAGAGTTTAATTACCGAGATAACAATCCAATTTTGTTGTTCAACTTTAATCGAGTAAGTTTTTATATTTATTCTTTAATATTAAAAAATTTCAAATAATAAATTATTCTTAAAATATAAAACTGTGAGTTGAATGGAATCCCAGTTGGTGATTATGATTGAAGATTCTAATTTTAAGCTAAAGAAATTAATTTTCCTAGACAGGAACTTGAAGGAAAATTAAGATTCCATCGAATTAAATGTGAAAGATTTTAAGATAAATGGAATTCTGATCACAAGACCAATGACGCGTTCCAATAACCTTTCCCATTCCTGTCGATCTCACACAACGAAGACCAAGGACGCGTTCCAATAACCTTTCCCATTCCTGTCGATCTCACACAACGAATCGATCTCACACAACGAAGACCAAGGACGCGTTCCAATAACCTTTCCCATTCCTGTCGATCTCACACAACGAACGAACCATATAACAAGTGAATTTTAAATTTGGGCCGAACCGGGCTTGAAGTTGGACCCAAAGTGGGTTTAGATAGGCCTAAACCCGCTCAAATAAGGATAATGATGTGATTGATTCAGTCTGTGGTCCCAAGTCAACAAGAGGGTGCTCCTAGCCATTCACATGGTCAAGTTATCAGAAAATGGTCAAACCTTGTTGTGAAAATATAAAAGAGGAATTGCTTGCTGCCATTCTCGGAGTAAATTAATTCCATAACGTTCTAATCTGATTATGGAGACCAAAGTTAAAGAATATAAGAAGAGATGACATGTTAAAATGAATTCAAAAATAAAATAAAACTGAAATGTAATAAATTTTTCTTTCCAAATTACCTCACACAGTAAATTTTTGGATTTCAGAATTTACTATTATTAAGCAATTGCAGGACAGTATTTCTATCGCCTTCAATGCGACAAATTAGCTCAAATAACATCATAATTTTGTTTCCAAGTAAAGTAGGATTGTTTTTCCTCATGCAAGCCAAATAGAAGACCTTTTGAACTAGAGTAGAACACAGCATTTGAGTAAACCACGACTTTGTTCAAACAAAAGCAAAATGCAACGATGAGGATTAAATAATAAGCGCGGCAAAAATGCCATAGGAATACATTACATTGAATGAATAAGAAGAAGAATAAGTGCCAAAAAGAAAAAGATGGTAAATTACAAAAATGATATGAGACTGTCGAACCTAATTCCTTTTACCTCGATTTTTCCTAGAAGAAACAACTGTCCATCCATCTTCTCCTTGAGCCTGCTGACTATTTGGCTCATCAACCTGCATGTTCAATTGATTCGACTTTGACTGCAATTTTGGTGCATCAACCATCATGTTTGATTTATCATCCATGCTGTCATCATCGTCACTGTCCTCATCTTCATCGTCATCCACAGCCTAGCAAAGAATAGAAAAAGCAAAATAAGAAGTGATATTCCAAACCATTGAAATAATTTGACTTCTAAATTCTAGCATACTCTTATACAAAAAGAATTTTATTCAAGGCAATGTAAACAGATGATAAAAATTCCTACCCTACGGATGCCAGCAATATCTAAACTATTGAATAAACAAACTTCCCAGTCAGGATATTCCTCTCATGCAGACGACAGAAACATGCTAATATTAGATCTTGAATTTTCTATTCAGTTAAGCCCAAAAGGCAGGGACCAAAATAGAGTGCATTCTTCTCTAAAGATGCAAAGGAAATGAAATTCCAAATTTATTGCTAGTATGGGGGCAAATTTTATAAAGTGCACAATCAAGACACGTGCACAAGGGCTGAAAAATTATGGAAGGCAGGACAATCCTAAAAAAGAAATCCATAATGAGTATAGCAATTATCCATCTCCTGCTGAATCCGAAGGGAGATTTCATAATAAATTATCAGTATAGCAATTATCCACATGACAATAGCACTATCAATTATGGGTTAACGTCAACTTATATCAAGCTCCGGAAATTTTAGCATCATAACAGCACTGCACAAAAGGTAAGTAAGATGCATTCATAAGCAGAAAAGACACGTTACATAATTTCTATGCAAAGAAATTAGAGTACCTGTCTAACATGTTGATGAGCTCCTGTCACAGGACCTGCTTGCCTTAAATTTTCAATAGAGTTGTAATTACCTTCCAAACACTCTTCGTGCATAATCATTAGTTTTTCTGCAACCTGCGTGGAGCCATATGAAATGCAGAACCATATAAGGTAGAAGTGAAAATTGCATCCACAATGTCCAAAACTAGCTCCACTAGGACTGGCATAATGGAACAATAAAATAAGCCATGGCAACAGGGCATGGTTGCAAATAATATAAGTAAACTTCCACAGTTTCGATCAAGCAACATGATGATACTCTAATTACAATGACATACTTTACAATTATACAAGTTGATAGTAACAATAACTCATTGTTACAATTACACAAGTAGAAAACAACTCTTTGACACAATATTGCAAAAAAGTTATACCTCCTCAACGCTTCCATCCTCAATCATTGTGTTTAGAGAAAGCAATCCTTCATCCAAGATATTCTCTAAATCATCGATATAAAGTGGCTCTGGCAGAGGGATGAAGAAGATACACTCAAAAATAGAACAAGGAATAAGAAACAATTAAAATTCACTCTTCAAAATAAAGAAATAGAATTAGATACTAGCAATCAGAATATAATTTGTAGTTAAAAACTTAAAATTATGTATTCTAAAACCAAAAACCCATCAATATGAAAAGAATCAAGCATAATCAATATTTTTTATCAGTTCAAAAACAACCCTTGAATATGGTGATTAGCTAGTTCTAGCAAAAAAACTCAATTAATTAGCAATTAAACAGACATTTCAACACAGAAATCACGGAAACTAAAACCAAATTATTCTACTTTCTCCAACTAAATAAAGATCCAGAAGGGAACTGCAAACGAGTGACCAATTAACAATCAAAAATTCTAAATTTGCGACATAGCAAATCGAATAAGGTAAAAAAGATCCCATCTTCGCCCAAAAATTTGATAAAAAGAAGGAACTTGTAATGCTTGAGTTGAGATTGGATGAATTGCACCGACTTGGGTTCAGTTACCTTTTGACTGAGTAAACCAGGACAAGACATCGGCGCCGAGCTGGTTAGCTAATTGGCCAGATCCGCGCCCGCCCCACTCATTCTGAACGGCAAGTTGCAGAGCCGACCATCTGGAGAGAACGAGAAATATGCCTTCTTCAAATATTGGCAATGACTCTGACAATAGCTGCTTTTTCGGCTGGCCGCTGCCGCTTCCGTCCATAGTGCTGCTTTCGATTCAACTACACTCTCCGCTTTTGAGTTTGTAAAACCCTATGTACTGTTTAGAGGAAGAGATCTGTTTGGTTTCAAGGATAGTGCAATTCTTTTCCTCGTTGAATTCTATTGTTATTGTTTTCTTTAGATTTTAATTTTAATTTTTTTTAAGTTCTATTTATGGCAGCGTTACTCTCATGTATCTACACTTTTTTTTTTTCCTTTTTAGTTTATATTTTTTGTCAATTAATATTAAAATTAATCGAGACTAACGCTGTTTTTTCCTCTCTTTTTTTTCCCATCTTGCCCCTTGAAACATATTTATTATTCATTTAATCAATTTTTATGCTAATCTTTGTTTCTTACCAATAAATCTTAATTATGCTTTTATTTTTTCACATCGTAATTCTTAAATCAAATTATTTTGAGAACAATATATGTAAAAAAATCAAATTAGAAAAAAAAAACCTCGCAAATTAAAAAAGAGTCATGTTTAATTGAAAGGGTTTGTCCATTTTTATTGAATATATCTATATATCTCCTTAATTTAGAAATTCTAGCTTGTCTGTCCTGTATTTTAACATCTAAAAATTAATTAATAAAATAAAAAAAAATCCAACCAACCAAATTAATTCTTCGAGTTATATTAACATTGAAAAACAAAATTGCACTATATATATATATTGGGAAAAGAGAAAGTTGAGTTAGGTCCATAAATAGTAAGGCAAAATAGTACCAATAAAGACCGAGTCAACAAAATCCATATTTATAGATTTATCTAAAAATCTGATGGAAACTAGCAATTCACCTCAAAATCAGCCGAGTGTGGCGCATAATACACAAATGTCTCTGCATTTTCCTCCCCACGTCTCATTGCTTAACTACACGTGTCCAAATCTTGCATGTCCCCATGCACGTATAAGAACATCACCGTCTTCTAAAGAAACCCTAAATCAGATTTACTGAAAACAAACAAAGAAATCAAATTAGAAAAGACAAATAAGGATGAGCCAACTAAAGCCTGAAAGGCCTCAAGAAGAGGAGGTAGCAGAGATTAAAACTAATAATAATAGCGTTGAACAGACTATAGCTGAGGATAAGCCAGAAAAGCGTTTGATCAAAGAATCAATTGCTGGACAGGTTCTTTAATCTATTTTTCACGTTCTCTCTTGGAAATTCATTGATTCAATCATTTATGTGTGTGTGTATATATATATATATATATATGCCCTGAATACAACAATTGAACTTTTTTAATTTCAGTTTATAACTTAATTTAAAGAGAGCAATTTTAATAATAATAGAACATTTATTTGATGAAGAACAGATGCAGATAGCAGAACAATATTCCAACAGAGCTCAAATTCAGTCATTGCCTACAACAATAACATTTCCACAAGGTGGTGTTAGTGGCTGTGGTGGAATCACAATTGGTGAAGCACTTGAAGCTACAGCACTAACAGCCGGCCAGAAGCCTGTTGAATGGAGTGATGCCGCCGCGATTCAGGCTGCTGAAGTAAGAGCCACTGGTCGCACCACCATTAGCCCTGGCGGTGTTGCCGCTGCTGCACAGTCTGCCGCAACCCTAAATGCTAGGGCTACGAGAGATGAGGATAAGACGAAACTCGCTGATATTCTTGCGGTACTTCCTTACATTAACACATTCTTTATTATTATTGACTCTTTTTTATCCAACACATTTTCCAATATGGAGCTTGTGAATATGTTCTTATAGGATGCGACTTCAAAGTTACCGGCAGATAGGCCGGCGACGAGGAAAGATGCAGAAGGGGTGACGGGTGCAGAAATGAGAAATGATCCGTACCTGACTACACATCCAGCAGGAGTGGCTGCTTCTATAGCGGCGGCAGCGAGGCTTAACCAGCAGAACTCTTTCAAATAATTGAAAGCACTTTAAATTAGGGTTTTTTTCTGTAATATTAACGCTTTGAAATTGAAATAAACTGGACGACTCGGAGTTTGTTACATATGTCTTGGGCGAAAGAAAGAACATAAATGAATTTCTTCTCTCACCCATTTTGTATTTAAAACTGAAGATCATGTTAAATACATAATTTAATTTTTTTTTTTTTTTTACTTTCTAATTTTGATGTGATGTTATGGGTTTTATTTGGATTACATCTTGTAGATTAGAGATTCTTGAATGGGATCGGAATAATGCCCTATCAATTAGGGAAATGTTGTCAAAGATGATCATCTACTGCACATAAGGCAATAGAAATTTGAATTGGTGCGTCAATGAGCTTCAATAGAATGTTTAACTTCGTGGCTAGTTGGAAAATAATGTCACTTATTATGTAGTTTTTGTGACAAATATATGGGGGGGGGAAATAATTGCCCTATCAATTAGGAAATGTTGTCAAAGTGATCAGTCTACTTGCACATAAAGGGCAATAGAAAATTGAATTGGTGCGTCAATGAGCTTCCAATTAGAATGTTTAACTTCGTGGCTAGTTATGGGAAAATAAATGCTCACTTCATTATGTAGTTTTTGTGACAAAATCCCTATATATATATTATATATATATATATATATATATATATATAATATATATATATATATAATATAACAAAAAAGAACTTGATTTCTCAGTATGGATGTTTCGAATGACAATATATATTTACAATATGCTTGGAATATGGAATTTTTCCTTTTAAAAAAAAAGTCAGTTTCGGATTTTAAAATATAAATATATATATATATATATCGTTATATAGATTGTATTTGTTATCTCATGAAATTGTCATTGTTTTCTGGTCTAAATTTGCTATTTTGATATAATTAAAATGTCGAGTAGGAGTCTTAAACGTATTTTGAAAATAATAGTGAAATTTTGAATTATGCTGTAAACCTGTAATAAAACCTAAGGTAAAATTAATTACTTGTAGCTTTTAGTGATAATGTCAAGCGAATACAGATTTGTAAAAAAAAATCTGCATATAGATATATATATATATATATATATATGTTATATAGATTGTATTTGTAATTCTCAATGAAATTGTCATTGTTTTTGGTTAAATTTGCTATTTGATATAATAATAATGTCGAGTAGATCTTAAAAGTATTTTGAAAATAATAGTGAAATTTGAATTATGTGATAAACCTGTAATAAACCTAAGGTAAAATAATTACTTGTACTTTTAGTGTAATGTAAGGAATACAGATTGTAAAAAAATCTGCATATAGGATAAGATTTGCCTGCACCTGCACTTGAGCATGAGGTCTCCCATATGAATGCTTTCATTTGATAAAAAAATATTTTTCTACTAATTTTGGCGCAATGAGTGTAGATAAATCATTCCCGTATAGAAGTTTTCTTCCTATTTAGACCGGTGAAGTCAGTGTGCCCCATTTGCATCCCCTTGTAATCTCGTTCGGCCAGATTGCCTAGATTTTATTTGGCTTGGATACATCGTCTCCTGCTACTTCTATTTAGTGCATTGGCGTAGCCATTTTTTTCCAGATTGTATTAACTATTTAACCTGGCTGGTTTACTTTAGCGCACCCAAATCTATCTTTTTCAAAATTAATTACTACAAACAGAATTAGATAAATTAGATTGAGGTCAGAGACGAAGTTTAACAATATCGTGCCTTTAGGACCATAAGGAAACTGTAAAATGTCGGGTCACATAAAACAGAATAACAATTACCATGGAGAAAAACTGTTGGAGATCTGGAAAAGAGCATCAATTACTACAGCCAAACTCTCGCCCTTCACTGCAGTAACGGAATATATTCCTCTCGTGTTTGTAAAAACATGACTTACTATGTCTGCATAATCTAAACTCAGATTTGATAATAACGGGTGAAATTTTTTGAGAGGTAAATTTGAATTTTCACCAAGCATAGACAATAAAATCCGAATGCATGATAACATCAGAAAATTTAATGTTCAGGTGATTCCAAATCCACCTCAAAAATCATATATGTAGTTCTATCCAAAGGAGCTGCCAATGAATGATCTCTATGCTACTGATGAGTTACGAATACAACTGTATACATTATTCCAACACCATTGATAGAGCGCAAGACAAACTAAAAACTGGCTCTATCATTCTGATCCATCTTGAGATGAAAGCAGTGATTTAAATACAACAAAACCCTATCATGTACAAATCTACAAAATGCAACATTACAAAATGGAGGACAAAAAATATTCCTTCCCTAAATCATATCTATAAACATGGAATTCCATGAGAATTACTCACCCTTGAAGATTGCAATTTTCCGTGTATCAACTGCCAAAACTAACCTTTTCAAGCGCCAGTTCTCTGGTGATGAGTGTTAGCAAGACTTGCACCAACTCTCTCACCCTTGCTTCCCTGCCAACAAATTTTTCGATACATGATATAAATGTGTAATCTATATTTTAGGCTAGTTTGGCCTTGCTTGGGCCAAAAGTTGCAAAATGTACTTTTGTGCAAATGGATGATAGATTCTTTTAAGGCTGGGTTCGACTCAAATACGTTTTGAAAGACCCAAACCACAGTAGGCCAGTTTCCGGTTAAAGTGGTCCAGCACCTAGTGCCGGTTCAAGTCTCATGACATGATAATTTAATTAAAAAATGTGAACCCTACAACTACACAATGTTTTGTAGCCATGACCCACATGCATTGGAGCTTTCCACTTCAAGTAGTACACAGGACTAAGCCATCAATCTAAATATGGTCTTATTGCTTATAAATGGCTACTTCCAATGTTCCATGGATATTGCAAAACAGAACATCAGTTTATTTTTGTATTATTGGTATCCTGAAAATTTTACAGCTAAGGTTGTCTCAAAATGTTAATACATTACTCCGTCCATCATTTATTGCGAGTTATTGCCAGAATCACAGCAATGATCTCCCCTATGCCTTTTTTTTTTTTTAAACAATACTAGATATCTGTCAACGTTACAAGTCTAGTGAACAAATTATGCTTAAAAAATAATTTCTCACCTGGTTGTTACAAGATCACAAAAACTGGGAAATAGCACGAGTAGATGGGGATGCTTGTTTTCATCCTCCTTGTCTTCCAGGATACTTCTCAAATTAGAATGCAAAGGAAGAACAGGCACTGTATCTGGATGTATTCTCAGATGAGCTAGTTCTTTAAGGACGTAGAAAATTTCTTCAAGCCTCACTGCTGGTAATGGATGTTCACCTGCTGGAGCAGTTGTGAAGTTCAACAAGCATAACCAAGAAGATGAGATTGATGCTTTCACCAATTGATAAGTTGCATGATAGAAGCTATGTACCTAGATCCTTCTCGTCCATCAGAAATCTGTTAAAGATGTCTTCGCATCTAACTATAAGAACCATGAGTGAGATTTTGCTCACTTCCAATCTTGTTGAGTTCCAATCACTCACTTCATTGTTAAAACTGAAAACACATTAATGGTTCATTAAAAATAATATTCCACAAAAGAAAAAAAAAAAGATAGTGCAGCCAAGGGATTTGGTTATTATAATATAATTTATCTATCCATAACCTCAATTCTTCAAATGTTTTTATACGGGAGAGAGATTGCTGAATGGAGGAGCTTCCAATGATTAACAAATGTAGCAGCAGCATAATAAATTTGACATTACCAACTGATTGCTCAATATGTTTACTTGTTCTAAGAACAACAATGGTATTGGATTAGAAGAGTCCACACATACAAGTTGTTGACAGAAGCAACAGCTTGAACCTTCAGGTTCCTACAAGCACATAATCAAAGAGAAGGAAAAATATCTGGGACAATGCATATTTTATGTATTTCATGGAAGGACAAGATCCTGGGGTTGCTTATTATATACCATGTCATTCAAGAGAAAACAAAAAAATCCAAAAAGATAGAAAGAAAATTAGATTGGCCTACTGAACAGTGATTTTTACCTGCTCAAGAAAAACAATTTCTGCAAGCAAGCCAGGGAAAATCTGCTACAATGGGATGGCATAAGCTCCACGGTCTCAACAGGCAAAGAGCATGTACGTGATGCACAACGATCCATGGTGGAAACTAGTCGCCCCAGAATCTGAATGAAAAATGGAATTAGCAAAGCAAGAGTAATCAGGCATCAAAGCCTCAAACCATGAAGAAAACTTTGCAACAGTGTTAAAAAGGCACATGAACTATTAATGTGCAATATATAATCCAACTGGAACTATCCAGGTTCCACTAACGATAATTATCACATATATTATATGATTTGGGTCATCAAAGTAAAATGCTAGAAAATCAAAGCAAAGTTTGACCTATGGCTACGAGATATAATAGCTTTGGAAGACTCAAAATTTTGCAGATATCTAATCTAACAACCTGGACAAACTTTATAAAGTGGGGTAATGCATGAAAAGCGTCTAGGGTTGATTAATCCTTTAAACAATTGGCATATTCTAGTTTGGATATCAAACCCAAATCTGCTACAGAAATTAATATGTTGAGTAGCAGAGTGATCCCACCCAGTTCCCATGCCTCGCCCCAACTTTTTCAGTTTTGCATCCATCACTTCCCTAGTGGGAGAATAAGCGTAATAGTTGAAGATGATCAGTCGAACTACGTCTATAAAGATATTATCTATATGTGTCTAGCCAAGGCCCCCATGTCACACAGGTAACACAAGGTATGCTATAGTAAGAAAATTACATCAACAGGTGCATCAATTGGCGATTTAAGAATCTTATCACCCAAAACGTGCAAAATGTCCATCTCCAGTGCCTCATCAGCCTTAAGTGCTGCAGCTGAGAATGAGTTGGAAGGGATGGCACGACCACAATAACCGACAAGGAATATTTCGTAAACATCTGCTATTTCTTTCCATACACGCATTCTTGCAAGTCTACTAATTTTCGAATCTGGTCCAGAGTTCATATGAAATTTGCAAAAATCATCAACAAGAATACGATTGAAGCCTTCAACAGCGACTCGCCAAAGTGACCCATCTGGATTGTCTCTTCTCGTTGTCATACACCTACAAAATAAGCTCAGTTTTTTTATTTACATTTCCAAAAGTTTCTTCTGACAAGCAAGGAAAGCACAAGGGGCACAGTTCCCTAATTTGTTCCGGCTTTTCTGACATTAAAGCAAATTGGTTACCTAACACTATATACAGCATTGCATATGATTCTATAATATCAGGTATACTGGCTCCAATCCACCACAATCCATTCTGAAATTACGTATCCATGGATAATATACAGAACTCATTTGTGACTATTACATATCTGTTACAAATCAAGATACTGAATTTGCACGTGTATTTCACATTCCATGTTATAATACATTGATCCTCATTTTTACTGCATGCGGAATCACAGATAATTAGCTAATTAATGTGTTGAGATTACTTCTCATTTTCAATGAACGGAATTATAGCTCATGACAATTGATAGCATAAATGCAGGACCAGATAATAAAGTGAATAACCATTACCTTCCAAGACTTTGAATAATTTCTGGAAATATAATATATTTTTCAACTACTGGAGCCTGTAGCAAAAGATCTATTATCACAGGAACAAGCTTTTCAGCAAACACACAACTTGGGATCCCACTGAACAAAGTTGTTGATTCTGATCCCTGATGTGGAGTTTCAACTTCTTTTGGCAAAATGGAAGCTGTACCATTAGGTGTTTCTTTCTTTCCTTTACCCATGCAAACAATTTGAGAATTTCAACATTATTATCACCTTAATGGAGATTCTGGATAATTGATACCAAGCCAGTTACGTACCTGAAACATTATTACTAATGGCCGTGTGCTTAACCTCAACATCCTCATTTGTTAAAGAAGAATCTGATCTTGGCAGGTATTGCAAAAGCTCCCTAAGAAGTACAAGCCACATTGACGAGATATGCTCAGCTGGTTGTAATAGCGGTAAGATTTCTAATATAGTACGCAGCACAGGTGGAACATGTCCCTAGGGGAAAGTCACCTTTTCATTAGATAATTTCATATGTAGAGGAGTCAATTGCACATAATCTGTGAAGGACCATGTTTGAAACAAAAAAGTTTACTTACAAATTCACTTTCGAAGTTATCATTAGTAGCTATGATTTGCTTAACGGCCAAATTTATGATTGCAATCAACTGAGAGAACATCTGATCATCAAACATCCTTTGTGCTTGCACATACATTTCACCTGCCAAAAATTTGAGGTCATCCAAAGTCCAAGCAGCCAAATAAAGGTTCCAAATCCAGAGGCACAACTTTAATAAAGACAACATTAATCACTTCATTAAGGGCAGGACAAATGTCATCTTCAGACATCAGAACAACACATGGGCAGGATATGGATTAGTAACTGAATATTAATATAATAATCTTTTCATGTGATTGTTATCTATGCTCAATGACATCCTGGTCTTGCAAAAAATTCTCAGGCTGAAGTAACAAATTACCAAGATCATGTAAAATCTCCTGCTTCACCTTGCTAGCTGCATTATCACTGTAGTCTGGGGATTTTCGAAGTACATGCTCATATACATCAAATATGGAGTTAAGATAAGGCATTGGCAAATTACCCTGAAACAGGAAATCATTTAAGTTGTAAACAATTATACACAGTTGATATTAGAAGAGTGTGACTATAAGAGTCTGTCACTGCTATATTTACACATGCAATTTAAAAAGACATCATGTCAACTATTTTAACTTAAAAAGAGGAAATAGTAGCTCTAGTTTTGACCGTGTAATTATTACCTTGAGACTATGAGAAACAACAGTTGTCTGCAAACAATTTATAGCAGCAATAGCAACCTCTTTACTACCATTTAAAATACTGTTCTTTACAAAGAGAAGCAAAGATTCCCATCCTGCCCAAATGAACATCATGTAATATTCATAGGGGTTTTCTCAGTAACAATGCGAGACATGCGGAAGCTACAATGTTTATACCTGACCAGAAATTGCTTAAGCTACTGAGAAATGGAAAGAAAGAACGTAATAGACGTGCTATTCCACCAAGGACCAGCACAAGTGTTTCATCCCATTGTTTCTGTACTGTGTTACGACTGCAAATTCGAGGGAGAAGGATGCACAAATAACACTATCAAGACAGATGAAACTCCATATAAATTCACAAGAAGAAAATATATAACATTTATACCTGTGATGTATCAGCATATGAACAGCCTTTCCTCCTCGAGTTCCTAGTTCCTTCCCTTGTGATTCATCTTTTGATGACGTTGCAGCCTACATAAACACATACATCCTATTAATACAGGCAACAAAAGCTCTTAAATAAAATTTGTGCTTTTTTTCTCTACAGAAAAGGGCAATTGTTATTATTACCATGTGCGAAGCTTGATCTAAAGCAGGAAAAACATAATTCCAAAGACAATCTTCCCACATGCTTTTTGAAAGTTTTTGCCCGTTACTTCCGAGACTCTGAAAGAGTGTCCTGACAGCAGCATTTCTGACCTGAAAATACAGCTCAAGTTCAAGTTCCAGTTCCAAGAAAAGAAAAAGAATGAAATACAAATGGATTTAACTAAAAACGTTATTTTACTGCCTATAGCTACATGAATCCATATCCTCTTATGGGTCTTGCTTGAAATTCTGTATATGCCTGGATGCGTATGAGCATGCGGAGGTATAACTTCCACCCATGAGACTTCTTTCCTAACAAATAAAAACTAAATACATGTATAGATGGATGGCTAGTGTGGGAATGCTCAGAGATGTAACCACTCAATAGACAATTTCAAACAAACATTGAATTAACTCCCGAAAGATAGTGCATTATTAAAACCTCCACCTGATGTAAAACAAAACTTTTGTTGAACTCCACAGGTCACAGCTCCGCAAAACCATCTTAACTGGAGGAGCATGTGCAAGTAAACATTATGACCTTCACACATTTTTATCACTCAAATTATTTGTTCTAAACCATGTACTACCACCAAACTATGCCAAATCTTAGTTATAATGAGGCCAAAACCATCATACCTCTGGTCTCTCATCAGCTCCAAGCCGTTGAAGTAATGAAAATACAGAGAACAACAATTTGTCACGATCCGTTATATTTATTGGGGACGCTTGGTCATTAGGTTTATCAGTTACTTCCAGAGTTTGTTCTTCCTTTGATTCACCATCTGTTTGCCTCAAAATAAAATGCTCATCGAGGACACCTATAGTTTTTTAACAAAGCAAAACACTAATCCATAAAAGTTTAATGTAAAGATAGCTGATGAAGTAATGTGGCTGCTAAAAGTAACAGTTTGCAAAGGAATCTCAACTGGTTTCCTTTTCTTCTGGAGGTCCATTTAGAAGCGTCTTTGCAATAAAATCAGTTGTGGTCCATAAGAGGCCTATTGCTGTTAGACTTATATTCAACTCAGTCTTCTGAGAACTGTATGCTCCAGTGACATCTACACATCTGCAATATAAACATCAGCATTTACTGGTATGATTCGAACAGGTGTGGTAACTATTATCTTGAACAGTATATTGATATCATAAATTGCAAGCTATCCACTATCACTTTCATAAAAAGATGTGCAAATTGTTCTGACTGATAAATTTATGTAGTTTTATTAAGTATTCAAAATTTATGTAGTTAATTGTGTTCTCTCTACCGTCATGTTTCTAAATCTTCTCCTAACTCAGAAAATTCTGAAAAAAGTTGTTTCTATTTATTATTTCATAGCGAAAGGGATTTGACAAAGAGAAAGCTATTCAAAGTATACCGGATTATGTTTCCGCAAACTTTGAATATCCCACTAGGAACAAAACTGAACAAATCGTATTCTATCACAGAATCACTGTAGCACTTATGACTAACCATATATTTAGAACCTTTATTTTACAATGCAGAATAAATGAAAATGTCATTATACCATTTGCTTAAAATATTAGGGAATTACTTTTTTCAGTATAGTAAAATATATATTTTATATTTCAACACTTCATGAAAATTCTATTCGAATGCGTGAGCACACAGATACACAAGCATGCATGTAGAAATCTATAATATGCACACGAAATGTTTATTTAAGTAAAACAAGTTGTAGCAGAGAAGATATGTAACGGAATAGATTAAGGAGAACATTATTAAAACAGCTAAATTTGAAATCTTACACGTGGAGATACTCAGTGGGTATAGATGTGAGTCCATCATTCATAATGACTCGTAGGCTCTGTAGGAAAACAGATTCATCAGATCTTTTTCATAGAAAAGACCAAGCCATTGTTCTTATTCAGTATTCCACAATGTAAATATATTATTGTAAGAGAATTGCAGAGCACATTACGGCTTAGGATTTCAATGACCAAATGTATCATACAGATCATAGTGCAAATAAAAACATCAGAACGCATTTTTTTTTAGTTCCCATTATGATATGTATATAAAGCATGTTTGTCCCAGGGTATGCCACATATGTGTAGCCAAAGGAAGAATGTAATTAGAAAGAAGATTTCGAAATCCACAGACTCAGGCATAATGTTTAGGACCTGGAAGCCCAAGGTGACAAGATCTTTCTCTGGCGCATCTGCAACAGACCTGAAGAGGCACAGGAGTAAAAGGGATCAACCAAAGACAGAAAATTCTTAAATGGAAATGGGCGATTGAGAGCAAATAATTCTTCAAATACTGAACCTTAACATTTCAAGAATATTTGGCCAACTGTAATATAATTTTTCTCCATGCCTCTGAAAGAGAAAAATAAACAAATAAAAAAGGGTTGTAAGAAAACATTATAAGAATAATTAATAATCAAAGATAAGATAAGTTAAATTAAATTATAATCTATTTTAGTAAAGCCATGTCACCTCCAAAATATGGAGAAGAATTTTCAAGGAGCCAGCATGAACATCTGCATTTTGAGTGGAAAAATAAAGAGCCCTAAGTGGAGATACGACAGAACACTCGAGCGATCTCAACTTTGCATGCTTAGTTTCCATCTGGAGAGAGTGCAACAACAATAAGCAGCATAAACTCCCAAAGTCAATAGACTACTTGTCAGCCATGAAGAGTTAAAATTTACTCACATCATAAGTTACCCCATGGAGTCTGGATTGCATGTAATCCTGGAACTGTTCAGAACCTAAAACAGCAGATATTGATCGATCTAATGCATCGAAGGCCATATTTCGCAAATGCTGATTAGAATTATCAGCAAGCTGCAATAAATACATGCGATGTCAATGACGTAGCAGCACTAGAATTATACCATACAAGAAAAATAAACATAAAAATTACCTCCATGAAGTGCCCCACTACATGATCCCACAGTGGCTCTACTCCTGCAATATAGTATAAGAATGAGCGGTAAACATAAAATTATCCAGTTTGCTTGACTTTGCATGAACTTTTAGCAGAGATGGGCATATACAGATCTATGAATCTAAAACAGGTACAAGTTACAACTTATTACAGACAAGAACATTTTTAAGTGAAAAAAAAATGGAGCACAGTTTGGAATATGATAAAAAATTTAAAATGAAAATGTCAAAACTCTTAGAGACACTAGCAGTATTAAGAAGTATCAATGAACACTCAAATTCACCGGTGTTAGTCTAGTGTAAAAATCCACATCAATAAGAAACCATAAAAAGGTTCTCCAGTACATAGAATGATAAAATCTATAGAGATTAGAAAACCTAGGAACTTTAAGTACAACTAAGAGAGACTTTTTAAACAGTAATACTCGATAACACTGAGTCATTAGCAAAAGGCACTTGGGGAAGGGGAATTCTTGTTTCAAAGGCCTTTAGGAATACAGCACAAACATGTGACTATAAAAAGAGAATGTATTAGTGATAGGTAGCAAATTCATAGCATATCAACATGAATCCAGAGATTACGCTGTGTAAATGCTCAAATATGCAAAAGCAGAAAGGAATACAATTTTATTACACCAATTACTGCAAATTCCACATTACATACTGTGAAGATTATTGACAAGAATGGATATCATCCTTTCCACTGAAAAACTGATGCTTCCAATCTTTTGATTCACTGCTGGGCCAAAACCACCTGACGCATCACACATGCATTGGTGTGACAATTGACGCAGTGCAGAAAGAAGTGATTTAACTGCAGATATGCGCATCAATGCTGAACTCTCAAATAGCTTCACACATCAAGAAAAGATTAGTTAGAATATGCAGTCCAGTACTTTAATGTTTTGACAAAAAGACAATGCAGATCCATTATATATTTGTTTTTACATTTCATTGAAAATGGTAATATTATATGACACCATATTCAAGAACTCAAGATGAATAAAAAGTTGGAGAAGCAGCAAGCCACTTCAAGAAATAGGGGAAAATGTTGGTTTTCTTATTTAAGATGGCACCACAGCAGGGAGGGAATGGGACGGGAGGGGGTGTTGATGTTTATTTCTCAAAAAAGGGAATCATATAACAGGAAAGAGGACCAAAAAAAAAACACAGAATTCCAGAAATGTCTCAGTTCATTCCAAAAAGAGTTCTGAGAGATACAGTTCTGACATCTGCTACCAAATGGCACAGAAGTTCCACTACTTGCCTGGGAATTTAAAGAAGACAGAACACTGAAGTCACTGTATTGGCCAGAAGATTCTCTAGGAAGCTTTGAGACAGCCGTGGAGACTTCCTGAGGAACAAAAAGGATGTACTAAGCTTTAATTTAAAGCATCAAAATTGTCCTCCTCAGAGAACCATCCTTACAAGAGATGAAGAGCCTAGAGCCGCAAAAAAAAAGTTTATTCAGATTATCAAAAAGCAATACATGTCAATTTAATACATAGCTGACCATTGAGCAGAAGATCTATCAAAGCCACAATGCCATTTTCATCATATGTAATATTGTTCATTTAGTATTTCCCAAGAATTGTAACAAGTACAAGGAAACATAGCAGGCCTCATCTACTGCAGTAACAGAATTATGGTTTTCTAAGTTAAACTTTTCGGATGAAGTGAATAAAATAGGAGAGCCACGTTCAACCTCACATTTAACACAAATAATCCAGACTGGGCGTTATTCCACATCATTTTTGTGCTGTGACTGTAATTTTAGATTGGAACCTATATGGTATATAACATACATTACTCAACTCTTTGATGTATTACATCAAAGCATATTCAAATCAGATCCAACCCACTTTATAAGTGGTTCTACGAAAAGTTCTAATCAACCTATATTCAAATTTTAACAAAGATGGGTATGTCTGTGCAAAAGACATGCATTATTTAACATATTACAATTACCAGTAATTTCCAGACCATGCCCCATAAATATAACCACAATTCAATATTAACCTGAGATAATTTCTAACGTTACCTGCGTGGTGGCATGTGGTGAGTGGATTGCCCGATCTAAAGCTGCCAAAGTTTCCAAAACCTGAATTTATTATTAAAGTCAGTACAGATTATAAACATCAGCTCATAACAGATACAAAAAAGCAAAGTAGGAAACCAACTCACTAAAACCCATGATGGCCCCAAAACATTGTGCAACCGATGAGCAACGTTGAAGAGAGTCCTCAGGGCCTGAGTTACCAGAGCAATTGCAAAAAAATGAAGAAGCAGCTAACAGAGTAGGAATGAATAAATATTCTAAACAAATAAACCGCAGGAACAAAGGCTTCATGAATGTAAATATTAAGGCAAAATAGCAAAATTATAAAAATACCTGCACATTTTTGGGAGTAAGGACAACACTGTCCCTCTGTTCAACTAGTGACTCAGGACGTTTTGACCCAGGGGACAGCACTGCACTGCAGAAATCTCAATTTAATCCAGAATTTCAACTCATCAGGCGGATTGAAATTGTAAAAAAATAACACAAATCCAACATGTTACAATAAAGACCTAAACTAAAGTTTTAAAATGTCATTAGAAACTTATACTGCAGGTATTGTAGAGTCACCCAACAGAAATAAACCAGATAGTTTTATCATTTTTTTACCACTTGTCAAAATGTGCATCTTACATGAGCATATATAAAACTAAAGTTTTAACAATGTCATTAGAAACTTATCACTGCATGTATTGGTAGGAGTCACCCACACAGAAATAACCAGATAGTTTTATCATTTTTTTACCAACTTGTCGCAAAATGTGCATTCTTCATAGAGATTAGTATATTATAATATATATATTTAATATATATATATTAGCAAAGCAAGATATATATATAGCAAACAAGAATAATTGACGCTTCAACCTGAACACCTTACATATACAACAGTCATGAACAACTATTAACTGTTCTTGCTAAATGACTTCCAAGTATTCATTTTAATTTACAAACCATGTTTAGCTTACTGTGAAATGATTGGAGACTATCTGGAAATTTCCGGGAAAGGAAATTTTAAAAGAAATGCAAAAAGAGTAATGGTCAAGAATCTTTTTCCAACGTTTATCAAGTAACAACATCCTTAAGTTCAAATCTTTAGCCCTGAAAGAGGGAAGGAACATCAATTGGACATCTCTCAGCATTATCAACTTAAGAACTCAAGAAGGGTAATACATGTTACTCTCTTCCTTGATCAGAAGGGAGCGGAACTTTTTGGCTCACTTTCTAAGAAGATACTGCAAACTACAAGCTCAAAAAGCTTTGCAAAGAAAATAACTTTTGGCACGACCATCTAGAAATAAATTGAGGGATTACAAATCTATTGTTTGAAATGAGGCAATTCTAACTATCAGGGATATTTTTGCAAGCACGAGTTTCTCCTATTCTTAATTGTAAAAGGAAAATTCTATAAATTGGCACTTGTGACCTTTTCCTTTGTAGTGAAAAATCACGGGTGGCTCTTCACAGGTGCAGGTGTATTGCAAAACCAAATCAAAATCCCTGTGTTTTCCTATCTGCTTTTTTCTGATCTGTGTGAAGATTTTGCATGCTTATTTTTCAACAAGGATTAGGAAAGGTATCTCTCATAGTTTTCTGAATCACTAATCAGTAGGACTCCTTTTGTAGGAAGTTCTGAAGGTAAAAATGATTCAGATTTTTTACATGACCCCTTGAGAATTTCTACACCATCTCTAGATCAAAAAGCTTTCTAGGCCAATAGAGCTGAACACAATATTTTCTCTATGCTTACTATATTGTGAATATTTTGCACAAGTGCTGTGTTGTTTACTACTTGTTTTGCTCCCTAAGGAATGCAAGAGACATTTTTCACCCAGATATGAAAATTACCTCTTCTTTTCTGCTTCAATTGGAAAATTAATAGTGAATTTGCAAAGAGATGCTAGAAAAGAGTTCAAAGGTTCTACAGCAAGAAGAACCCCACAAGCCTGCAGAATAGAACCCCATAGGTAAACAAATTGAATCTTTTGAACATAATTAGATTTGTAGTCATGTGTAATATCAGGAACGGAAAAAACCGGAATTAAAACTCAAAGAAAACTAGAATTGACTTTGTGAGGGAAAAGAAAAGAAATGAATAAGAGCAAAGATCCAACATTTGAATACATCAGATACCTGAGTGAATGCTTGATATCCCTTCAATATTTCCAACACAATAGCCTCTCCTTGTGACCTTCACACATAACTCACATGTCAGATACACATTGTTTTTATCTAATTCTTTAAGTACATCATCTTCCAAAAGAATAATTCAACGAACCTCGACAAGATAAGGGACAAAGCATCAAGAATGGTCAACCACAATGAATCAACCATTGCAATACAAAGAACAGCAGTTTTCCCAGTAAATTTTGCTGCAGTATCATACTCATATCTGGGAGATTCAAGCTGGTAGTACCAAGAGAGAATAAAATCTCTTTTTATATTCTTCTTCTAGGAAGGGGGGAGAGGGTAATATAACAAAAGAAAATGTTACCTCGCCAGCATCAACTGCTTCATCTGTTAATGTAGCTACAGTAAATACGACACCCAACAGTCCTTCAACTGCCAAAGTTATTGCATGGGCTTCACTAGCAACCACGACGGCAGCGTTGGATGCATCATTATCCAGACTCCATTCAATTCCTGCAGGGTAAGAACTGTAATCTTCCTGAGAAACAAGAACTGCAATAAACAATAACTGAATTTTGTGACTCAAAGAAAAGCCAAATGAACCATTTTCATTGTGTATGCCTACTCATATTGAGTCCAAAATAATAAAATATATTGGAATTTTTATAAACCACAGCTCTTGAATCACCAAAATGGGGGTAAGGATAAAAATGCCACCAGTAGAAACAACTAAAATGATCCCTTCCAAGCATCCCTAAAATGTTAAAATTCAGTGAACTATGTTAAATACATAATTAAAGGTAAAGTTTTTCAAGATCATTTCTACAATTCATAATATATATATATATATATATATACTATATATATATTTATATATATCATTTATACCAATTGGTACTTTTTTTTTGTTTAATGAGTACCCATCATGCATCTATATCACATGTTATATATTTATACCCAATTTTTGGTACTTTTTTTTTTGTTTAATGGTGAGTACCATCATGCATCTATATCACATTTAAAAAAAAATAGACAAAAAATAAATATTGAATGCATCAAACAAATGAAAGCTTTCTTTACGCCATTTAAAGATTACACCTTGACCATGCAGGGGAGTTGTCTAAATCTATGAGCAACCTAGTTTACTTAAAATTTCTGCTTCTATATTTCAAAAAGAACCAAACAATACATCATTTCTTTATTTGTTTAATTCATTAAGCACTAAATTTTCAGGCTCTTCCTAGAAGAATATAATTCTGCATGTACAACAGATAATCAAATTAAGAGCAGGTTGAACGTTTATGTTTTACTTTGAATGTCAAATGATCTTTTGCTATCTATAATACTGGAATTACAATGCAGCTCCGTGAAACTACATAATGTTGCAACAAGATTGGAAAGTTGCTACAACTTCTATGAATTCAGATAACTTTTACCTTTAGCCTTGCTGCTAAACATCCCTGCAACAGCTGCCAAGCTCTCCTCACTTGTTTCCTGAACCTAACATGTTAAAATCCTATGTTAACAATAAATTCAAGTTATGCACAGGATATCCAATATATATCACAAACTTTCAATATCATCTAATGAAATATACTACTTACAAACGTTCAACCACAATGAACAAAAACTGAAAACATAATATATGGTGAAGGAAAATGCAGCAGGAGTTAGAAATAGAGGGCTCAAAACTGCATCAAAACACCTAAAAAGGACACCAAAAAGAAGCCTGGATGATATAATTAAAGTAGTAGCTCAATCTTTAATATAATTCAACAAAGCCTTAGTCTCAAATTAGATGGTAATCAATTAAAAGATATCTAAGAAAAACTAAGTATTTTACCCACAACATTCAAACATGAGACTTCTTAGCACACGACCTCTTCCTCGCGCCTCTTTCAATTACACTATGTTGGGAAAAGTGGAAAAATAAATATTTTTGTAAAGGAAAGAAACTAAGGAGACAGAGGCATACTCTAGCTTTTGAAAGAGAGCAAAAATGAAAACAAGGGAAATAAAAACAAAATTTTCCACCATTTCTCGATTTCTTCAATTAGGAGAAAAGAGATTGAAAATGGTTATACTCCACAAAAGTTACTCATTTGCCAAGGAAAATACAATATTAGGATAAATTTCACAACAATTATTTGGTACCCTTCCATCCTCTTCACTTTCCTCCCATCCGAACAATAGAAGAGAATATTTTCTTGTCTACAAATGACAACTTTCTTTTATCTACCTTGATTCCTGAAACAAGCAAGAGAGGCAAGAAGTCCTATATCTGGAAACTTAATTTTTGGCAATCGACATGAAACATCAGACATGCCCCAAACCATAAACTAACATCAAAGCAGAGAAAATAAACACTTGAGAGTTGAGCCTCGAACCCATGAAAAGCCAGCAAACAGCCAACTAGTTAAAAAGAAGCCAAATGCAACATTAGAGAGGGAAGCAATGAATACATTGTTGGATAAAAGGTAAATACTAAAACAACCTAGTTCACAGCCAAAGTTTCATAAGATCAGGGGAAATTTGTTAATTTTTTTAGGGCCCACATGCAGCTGCTGATAGCAGAAGCGGTCATGATGAACTTTGCAACTGCAGCAATCAAAAATCCCAGTAGATGAAAGTCCAATACTGGAGAGTTCAACTTACAGAATTACAAAGCACAAAGACCATGAACCATCACTTAAGACAAAGCATATAGAAAAAAAACAACCTCCACAACAAATCACACCAATCTCCCCCAAGATACAAACAGTTCAGCATGAAACAGAAAATAAAAGCATTTAACTGACATTAGGCCCTTAACTACAAATTAGCGATATAGTTGAGGCGAACTAATAGGAGATGATCATAAGCCAGAAACAGTTGAAACATTTCACCTGTAAATTTGAAACAACACGAGCAAGAGCTTTAACCATACCCTCCACAACATTTGTGTTCTTAGGATGCCTACAAGAGCAAGCAAATCCAATTGTTACACATGAAAATAGAACTAAAAAATAGATTTCTCTCAATGGAAGAATGGCCATGGGGTAAGAAAATGAAAGAACAGAGTTATCAGAAAAGACAAAAGAAAAAACGGACTTTCTTCATACATATGGGATTTGACATGACATATAAAATAAGAGAGATAAATTTATTCCTTTTTGGCATACAAGGATTTCTGAAAGCAATATTTTTTGTACTTTTCCTAAGATTGTTCTTAGGGCCTCCATCTTTTTTTTTTTTTTTTTTTTTCCTAAGATTGTTCTTAGGGCCTCCATCTTTTTTTTTTTTTTTTGGCTCTCGGCGTTTTTTTTTTTTTTTTTTTGGGCTCTCGGAAGATACATGCACAAGCGCACAGAGACAACATCTCATAAGTAGTTATTTTGCTATAATGGTGATCTTCAATGCTCTCTGGATGTGCATGTACAAGTGCGCACAACATCACATAAGTAGTTGTTTGCCATAATGGTCATTTAAATAGGTGAATCTTCAACAGCAGCCCGAAGTTTTTCCACACTGACCATTGTGCTTGTACTCAACATGGTAATTCTGCAATAATTTCATCAAACTCAATGTGTGTGCGTGTAGAAGGGCACAAAGTCCTCTTCCAACCCAAGCACACACAACAGAACACTTAATTCAAATAAATAATTTATTTTGCTATGTTAGTTATTTAAATAAACCATTCTTCAACAGCAACCTAGCTCATTTCTCTCTAACACATATATGCTTGTAATGTATTTTCACTTTTATAATGACTTCATGTCTTCATCAAACACTTGTAGTTCATACAAAAGCTCAGTCTTTGGTAGTAATCACATCAAATGTGTCTATTACTGCACTGTCTTCTTATTTTATGTTATTTCTTATTAGCCCCTTCGGAACATGAATATGACATCCACATATATGAGAAGTGAGACAGAGGGTGCTAGAAAGAGAGAGACGAAGTGGGGAATATATTTGATAAAGTATTCACAACATGGAGAACAAAATGAAAGATGCAGAATAATAAAGCTAGTGCTTACATATCAAAGTTCTGGAAGAGAATGCGTAAAGTCCGAGCCTCCACACAAAAACCCTGTCAAATTGAACATCTAGAATCTCAATAAATTTCATAAGAAGTGTAGATAAAAAAAAAAAAAAAAATAAAAAAAAAAAAAAAAATAGTAATGCCCACAACTGCATGCTGGGAGAGATTACCCTTAAGATTCAAGCCACCCAGAATACGATTGCCATAATGGCAGATCAAGAAAAGGAACCTCAACAAAGCATGACCTAAGGAAACACACTGCCGTCATGGGTTTAGAATATCTTATTGGGATTATTAAGACTTTACTTTAAAAAAAAAAAAAAAAAAATAGTAATGCCACAACTGATGCTGGAGAGATTACCCTTAAGATCTCAAGCACCAGAATACGATGCCATAATGGCAGATCAAGAAAAGTAACCTTCACAAGCATGCTAAGGAACACCTGCGTCCAGGGGTAGAATATCTTATTGGGTATACAGACTTTACTTTCATATCGTGCAAAAACTTAATGAAAACAATATAAATACACATGGCTAGACTTATAAAAGCAGTTTGAGAGATATAACTTGATCCCAACCATTTTACACAGTTGTGAGAAAAAAAATGAGTGCAAGTATGAAATAACAAAGTGAAGCTGTCCATGAAGTAAAAGGGACCAGGACAGACCATGATGTTGAAAAACTGTGTTGGAAAAAATTCATAAATTCGGCCAAACTGAATGTAGATCTGTTAAAGAGATTAAAACTTTGACAAAAGCATTACATTAAAAATGCTAGCCACATGTCATTAGCATTTGCTTTTAAGTTGAATCATATATTCTAGTCATAAAAACTTCAAAACTGTTAAGCAACATTCCCACACTGCTTTCACCAAGAGTGTCTAAAATGGTGCTTTTCTAGGAACGCAGTTTCAACCTCAAAAATCAAAATAATCCATGAAACTTTCAAAACCCCACTAACCATTCTACCTTTACACCACTCTCAATACTCTGAGTATTCCTCTTCCTCCCTTAATTTCCATGGGAGAGTCCTTTAATCACCTCTTCTTTCTTTTAAAGCTTTGGTTATTTGTTTCTCACTATCAATGATAATGCCTAGGTAAAAAAAAAAAGAAGCACTACTTGAGTCAAAAATTGGCTCTATCACACAATACAGTTCCCATTAGGTAATAAATGGCTAGAAAGGAGAAATCCATGCTCTCTATCAAATCCTGAAAAAGTACAAGTAAAGAGAAAGAGCATAAGATAGTTCCATTCTCACCTCATGGTTTTTTTCATTTAAGGTTATTAATGATTCATAATACCAAATCATGCAATTGGTAATGCAAGTAAATACGGGTGCAACATTTTATGGTAACTTCAATGAATTATTTATTTATGGACCATATTAGGATATATGATGAAACAACTTTGATTACTTGAGATTAGAATGCAGATCCAATTTAATACAGTTTTCCATGCAGCAAATTTAATAAAAACTACAAGAAGAAAGATGCATTAGAATAATAATAATCAGAAATCAGTTTGGCTTCTAAAAATTTTCATAAATATAACATTTCAAGGATAGGGTTATTATAACAGTTGAACAAACCTCACACTCAGTAATAAGGGATGAACTGTATAGCCTGATAATATGTGCAACTGATCGCAAGACCAACCGGCGAAAAGACGGTTCTCCAGCTTCTCCTTCAATCTGTATCAAAATTGTAAGGTAAAAAATGTGTGCTATAGAAGTCATCATGGCACAATACTACAAGCACTACACAGATAAAAGATGCACTCCAATCATTTCAAAAAGAGAAGCTACCTCAGCATTGATACGAAGTGAAGTCATCAAAAGTGAACATATCTGGTGACGCATAACCTGTCAAGTTTCCATGCAAACTTTACAACTAAAAAAGTTCTGATAGCATACTCAAACAAAAAACTTAGAAATATTCTTAGAGAAGATATTCTTAGTATTACCTGTTCGTAAGGACTCAAGGTCTTGAAAATAACAACATAATTTGACAGGATGAACCTGCAAATGGAAACTTTCAGCAAAACAAATGACAAATTTATTTATATTGCCGAACATCATAGTTCTCGTTGAACAGAAAAATCTTCAAAACTTGTTATCTTTATACTTATAGTCATAAGAGCACAAGACTCATTCCAGAAAAATAGCCTTCAGTAAAGACCCAATAGAGGTCAAATGAAATAATCATGATCCCATGACTATCAATAAGTTCCAAACAGACTATCCTAACATTATACCTGAAAACATGACGGAAAACTACTTTCTATTAGTTCTACATATGTTTTTAATCAACAGCACAAGCTTTAATATCAAAATCTTACAGATGACTATTACTATTCATGAGGTGCTTTTTGCTATCAGGTAATCCTCTGGACCACTTTAACAAGGATGCTATATGTAAATAATTCAGCCCAAACTACTAGAACAATTTGCAAAATATAATCTATATTCTCTCAATGCCATGAAAACTTGATGGCAAGAACTCTTGTTTGTAATTGGAACTCCTCGCAAGATATCATCTCATTAAGCACAGCATCAATAATTTCCAAGCACTCGTATCACCTCAATGACTTCACAAGACAAACCATGAGAATCTCACTACTTGAGAAGAGCAGTTTTTAAGTTACCTTGGAGGATCTCATTTTATATAAAAAAACATATAGAAAAATAATATAATACTTTGTGCTGCGTTCCAAAGCCAAGGTTTTAAACATTAAAATAATATATTCAACTTCAAATATTAGAAACCAAGATAGATTTTACTCAAACATTTCAAACCAAGATAGAATATAGTCATTGAAATAAATGTTGTCATGCCAACCACTTCGAAAACCTAATAGTCATTAAGAATGATGTAGGAGAGGTGGTCAAATTTTCAAATGCTAGGTATAGGTGATTACATCTTTTTTTTTTAAAATATTCAAGGAGCTACATTTGAGCAATAAATCAACATGACTGCAGATAACAATAAAATATAAAATTGCATGCACATTTGAAACAAAGACAAACAAATACAAAATAGTGGGGGCCAAGGGCATCTATCTTACTCAAGTATATCAAGGACAAATATCCGTTGAAGGGAACTGACACGTAACCAAATTGCCTGTGAGATGAGGAAAATTTTTGTTAAAAACAAATGATATAATTTGACACTCTCAAGCAATTCCTAAGACATACACTAATAAAGAACAGACAAATAAGCTGGTTCCACAAGATATCTAATAGTTTCAAATAGCACATACAGATCCACCTGCAGCGAGAGCTGTCAGGTCTTCGAGTAAACGAAGCGCAAGCTTTCCAGCATTTGTTAGGATCTCCCTCATCAATGATTTCTCTCCAGAAGCAGGTTCATGCCCCAACGACCTGTTCATTCTTGCGTTAGATGTATGGATATGCCACGTAGGTTACATGTTGAAAGCTAATTCAAATGAAAAGACTAGTCTCCTTGGGATGCATGACCCACTCCATCCTAAAAAATTTGTGGAGCAGTCTGCAGATTCAAATTCACAAACTGGTTGAAAAGATATACCCACCAGCAGACGCATTCACATACGTATATCTATAGAATGTGTAGGGATCCATGTACATATATTGCATTTGCAATGTATAAACTAGAATCTAACAGAACACACGAATTAGAATGCTTGATTCACATATGGTTTCCATGATGGTTCACATACGCTGAATAATTGATGCTGCGACTAACATCACCAGTAACTGAGCTGGATCGAGAAATATGACCTCCAGAACCAAATTTTTTTGCAGGAAGAGACTCTGCATGAACCACATGATCAAAAATCAAAGCTACTGCCTGTCTGAAGGTAGCTGCAGCAGTGCTAGAAATGGCAACAGAAAAGAGCACGTAAGCAGAAGGTCAATAAACGTTTAATTCTGTTTTGGTAAAATTTGAACTTATTAACTTACTTCCGCACACTGTCAGAGGATCTGTTGTTTTCAAGAAGCTGAAGACATATATGAAGGGCTTGAGCCATATTTTCCTGAGAAAAAGAGCAATTCAGGGACATACACTTCTAACACCCGCTAATACCAACCACAACCAAGGCAATAAAAATAAAAAATTAAAAGAAACACACACTATTTGGTTACATCAAGTCTATGTTTAGCGATCTGTAATCTTTTCTTTGCAAATCCTCTGTGTAAACAACGGACAAGATAAACATGTCCACCATTAAATTGAAGATATGTGCTTAGCATTAAGATATTTTCAGCCAAATCGATGAACTTTGTTGACTCGGGAAAATGCAAACCTAGTACGATTTTAGCAAAAATAAATTTGTCACAAAATTGTCTAACAACCCATATATATTTTATCAGATGAAAGCTTGTAACCAGATTTAAAATACTATATAGCATTTCCTTTCTTAAACTGGATATCAATTTCCATTCAATGACAAAGCATCAGATCATAATATGCAACTACAATTTCGCCATATCCCCTTTTTGTTTTGAGATTAAGATTTTATTACTATACCATTCTCATTTATATTCTACTGGAACTGTTGAAGTCATCAGGTATTATCTCACATCTGATACACCTGAGTCCAAAAGCTTCCAAAATTGTTTCCTATCTGACTCCTAGTTATCACAAAACAGAGAAGGATATGCACCTATAATCATACATTTACAGAATGCTAATAAATATATGATAACCAAAAAACAAAAAAAAATATATCAGCTTATAAACAGCCTCTATACGTAGCAGGCACAAAACAAGAGGGTAAGGCAAGTTCAATTCATCCTTCTTCTGTTTTGTCCAATAAAGTTGAAAGTCTTATGTCGATAATGGCTGACACGGCAGCAGTTATTTATGTTCATTTAGAGTATTTCAACCTAACATGTAACAAAAACACAGATCAGTTTAACAACTTATATTTTCCACTTTAAAATCTATAGTTTTTGACAGAGTTTCAAAATATAGCACATCCATCAATGTGTTTCCTAAATAGTATTATCAAATCTCCTATAATCCATAGCTCATTGATTCTCAGTTCAATATCTAACAAAAATATATAAACACAGCAGAATCATAATATTTTGAAACATATTTTACATACATCATTCACAACATTTTTTTAAATAATTCACTACAGTTGAAATCCAGCTATACATCTCATTCTGGGAATAACACATTCTGCACACCCACCGAGGAGACAAAACCAAATAACTGATGTTACCTCATTCTCCGGATGTAATCGTGACTGAAATATTATTAATATGGTCTGTAAGGTCTTCAGTTGAACACTCTCATCTCCCATTTCAGCATGCTGCATGGAAGGGAAAATGACACAAAAGATTCTGTAAATTATCTAATTGCTTAATAAGAGAATAAAATGATCTTACATAATTGAATTCAAATGTTTCTGCCCAAAAATGAGAAGAAAATAATCTAACTACATCACCAAAAATGTCTACATAGAGAACATATCCTAACCTATACTTACTTGAAATGAATGTGTGCTTACAATAACTATTCAAATGCAGTAGGAATTATGTAAATTTATCTTTTTCATATTGTTGGGAGATGTAAGCAATAATTTTGTCCCACTAACCAATTGGAAACAATGGAAAACCATTTAAAAGAAAAGATTTCAAATCATAGATAGCCCTTCATGAGGAAGATTAGTGAAACAAAAGTGTGGTAACAAACCAAAAACCAATTAGAGACCAGAATAAAAGTCATCCGATTCATTCCATGGTTTGCAAAAAAACAGAATGTCCGACAGAACAGTTCATATGAACTGAAAGAGATCCCCAAGTCGTGTGGGGAACTGCAAGAGGAAAAGTTGAATTAAAAACAGAAAATAAGTTCTGCCTCTTCATAATACTGGTTTTCTTTCTTCCATGGAAAAAAAAAAAAAAAAAAAAAAAAAAAAAAAAAAAAAATCCCAAAGTCGTGGATGTGGGGACTGCAAGAGCCGAAAAGGTGAATTAAAAACAGAAAATAAGTTCTGCCTCTTTCATAATACTGGTTTTCTTTCTTCCATGGAAAAAAAAAAAAAAAAAAAAAAAAAAAAAAAAAAAAAGTTCTGCCCTCAAAAAAAAAAAAAAAAAAAAAAAAAAAAAAAAAAAAAAAGTTCTGCCCTCTTCTTTTTCACAATGATTTTTTTTTTTAGTTTATCCATACTATGAATATAACAAATTCATTTTAATCATCAAGCAATAAAGAAACATCAAGCTTTTGGCACCCCACAGAACAAGCAATAAAAGCCATAAAGTTAAGTATTTGCTAAATTCAATTTGAAGTAGAAATCACCACATCTGAGAAGTCAAATACAAATTCAGACACAAACTTACATCTTTCAAAGTAGAAAGGATCTCCTTTAGAGCTGATGGAGCAACTGTATCATGGGATATAAGCTTTTGTAAGCATGAAAGTCCAATTACACTCAGCTTGATATTTCTGACCTCACAAGCCATCAAAAAGATCCGTAGAATGTCCTCATTATGTGCAATCTCACTAGGACTTGATAGTGAACGAAGCTGCAAAGGCCATGACAATAAATTCATAATCTCAAATTTTAGCTGCCGTATCAATGGCCATATAGATTAAAAGGAATTGCAAAAAAATGATTGGAGAATAAAATTTCAGTTTTTGCATATTTTTGGTCAGTCACAATGCTGAAGCCAATAGCACGTTAAATAATTCCAGCAACTCGAACTCCAGTTCATTTTGCAGAATTTTTCAAATTCTACAGTTAATTGGAATACCTACTAAAGCTAAATTTCCATACAACACAGTCTGAAAACCTATTTAAATTAATTAAATCCACTTCTGAAAATAAAATTGATAATAGCATTCAGAATTCGCTACTCTTCTATCTCCCGTATTTTTCAGTACAAAGGTTTAGTTCTACGTGTTACGCACTCAACTGATTAAGCGGCAGTTAAGCTGCGTGTAGCTAATCCATTAAGCCCCTTCCTGATTCTCCATCTTCCTTACTCCTCAGTAACCAAATGCACAAGCAATAACAACTTTCCTATTCAACAAAGTCAGCCTGATCCACCAAACACTTCGAAAGTAGCTACACTAGACACCAATAGATAAATATATACAACTATCAAGCGGCATTTATCAAACAAAAGAAAAGCACAATTAGCACCTCATATTATAAATATGCACATTTGGAGAGTGCACGTGTACACACTATAATTACAAATAAGTGAGATTAAAGGCGCGCGAATTTGGACTCTAACCTTTAAAATGGCATGCTCTGCGCCGTCTTTGACTGCTGGATACCGCCGGCGCGCTTCAGCAGACAAGGCGCGAAGATCGGATTCTAAGACCGCCATGAAAGCCATGGCTGAGGCTCCGTTAGCTTGAGTTCAACAAATGCAACGAGGAATTTCTGGGGTTCCTGTACAGATAAAATGCTACTAGTAGAAATCGAGAGAGAGAAGGAGGGAAAGGAAATTGAGATCGATCAGCCTGACCAACGGGAAATGAAACAAGCTACTAACAGATCTTGAAGATCCATTTTTCTTTTTTTTTTTTTTTCTTTTTTGTTCGTTTTTTATTTGCCATTTTATATGTGTAAAGAAACCGCTTAGCTCGACTTAGCTAAGTGGGCTGATTAAGGGTCCACAAGGCCTAGGCCCATTAAACTAAAGAACAAAGATACTCGCGCTTCGTCCGTGAAGTTTGAAAGATTTTGCCTCCCCCGGTAAACGACAGGCCGGCTTTATTTCTGTCGTCTACATAACAATTTACTGAGGTAAATGTCGTGTAAATGTCTGTGGCTGTGCACTGATGGAGAAAGTCATTTGTCCATTAATTTTAAAGGATTGGTCGTTCCTCTAAAAACGTCTGTCGTCTACGTCTAATACAGGTGTATGGCGCAAAAATCAGACATTCTTCCACAAGAATCGGAGGTTTTCCAAAAAAAGAAATCACTTTCTTCGATATATATAATAATCAATTCAAAAGCAAATAAGAATTTAACTCAAAAGAATCTATACTGTGAGGGTCTTAATGATATTGTTTCCAATATACAATATTAGTTTGTTCTTTTAAAGATAGAATTAGAACATTAGATGTACATATAAAGAGGGAAAATTTTTTGATAGAAAATTAATTAAAATGACAAAAAAAAGAATCATGAAATGGTTAATTTTATGCTTTTTGATATTGCAGATGGTTCAAATAGCAAAAGCTTCAACTTGTCTTCATCGATGCCAAGATGACTGCGACCACGGGAATTACCCATTTTTTTGCAAGATCCTTTGCCCTCCATATTGTGCAACTCACCTTGAACATGGTAATATTAATATGATGATTAAGGATTATTAACGATTTAAACATGTATTAATATACGTAAATATGTGTTTTTATTTTCTTACTTTCTGCAACACCTTCCTTAATATGCAGTTAGAGACACCAACGAAACCAAAGTGTAATGGCAGCATTTATGCATGGACTTCTTCGTAGGAAATAATGGGGATCGCCATGTTTAGGCTCATCCTCTCCTTTTCTTTTTGTTTTTCTTTTCTTTCCTTTTTTTTTTTTAAATAGCAATTGGTTTTTGTTTTGATAGATGTAAGAATATTGTAGAACAAGATATTTTTCTGTTATTGTTCCTTCTTGTTTTGTTTAGACTTTTCCACAAAGAAGAAAAAAGGCTAGTTACAAGCACCATACCCCTCATATTCTCTCATAATTTTCTGAAGAAGCCAAATAATAAATTTTGACTTTTTCTTATTATAAAATAACAAACCAACAAGCAAGCAGAATAATAAGAAAAAGGCAATTTGGAGCGATATTTCTTTTATAATCCCATAATCAATTATCAAATGTCATGTTTTCCATTTCATGCCTGATGGAATCAAAAAGCTTGGAAGACAGATAACGTTCTACTGAACTGGGAAATATTACCTGCACAATTAGCAAGCAAATGAAATTAATAGCATATATATATATATATATATATACATACAGTATTTAGGCTAAGCAGATTCTTCTATGCTGCTTCGATAAATGGAACTTACAGCAAAGAGTTTCCCAGCATTTTCCGGTCTCTTTGCCAATTTTATTGCAGCAGCAGCTGCAGCACCAGAAGATATTCCAACCTGTGCAGAGGAAATTAGGGAAGAGAAAATTCAATAAATTTTTTTCACAAGTTGGGAAGGTTAAGGGCTCATCGCAATAGCAATGAACATACCAGCAGACCTTCCTTTGAAGCAAGCAGCTTAGCAGTTTCAATAGCTTCCTCACTTGATATCTGTAGAAAGTAACACCAGCATCATCGCTAAAAACTAAGTAAATGATAATCTTTATATATATATATATCAAATAATTGAAGACTTACTTGAACAACTTCATCCATGATATCAATATCCATAACACTAGCGACGATATCAGAGCCAATTCCAACGATCAGATGTGGGCCTTTTGTATTTGCAGCAGCAAATTGTCAAAGAAAAAAATAGTCATAATGAGAAATCTGAAGTAGAGTATATTTATAATTACGAAGTAGGTAAAATGGGAGCTCATTACTAATTTCTTATAGCATTATCAAGTTTTATCAATAAGAATCTTTTTATTGTGCTTATCCGATCCACGATCAAACTTCATTGATCCTAGATCAATTGAGAATTCTTTTGCAAGAACTCAAATGCAAAATAGAGAAGACAGGAAAAAGAATTCATCACTAACCGCGTGTTACTCCACTTATCATTGCATTCTCAGATGGCTCAACACCATAAACCTAGGAATCAATAAATGAAAGCTAATTACATTTAAAACCTAATATTATCCCCCCCCCCCCCCCCCCGCGTGTTATGCCACTTATCATTGCATTCTCCAGATGGCTCAACCACCATAAACCTAGGAATCAATAAATGAAAGCTAATTAACATTTAATACCCTAATATTATCCCACCGCCCCGCCCCAAAAAAAAAAAAAAAAAAAAAAAATCCATTCTAAAAGCACACACAAACTGGAACAAAAATACATCTTTGGGTTTTAAAAAAAAAAAAAAAAAAAAAAAAAAAATCCATTCTAAACACACAAAACGGACAAAATACATCTTTGGGTTTTTCTCCTTAAGAAATCTTCCAGCTCCACCTATGGTACCACCAGTCCCAACTCCTGCAACTAAGGCATCAACTTTTCCTTCAGAGTCTCTCCATATTTCTGGACCAGTGGTTTCATAATGAATCTACACAAGGAACACCAAAATTACTCGCAAAATCCTCTTGATTTTCAATCCACGGCAACTAAGAAATACCTGTGGATTGGCAGGATTATCGAATTGGTTAAGAATGTACCCATTAGGTGTTTTACTAAGTATTTCCTCTGCCTTATGAACTGCCCCTTTAAACCCTTTTGGTTGGATCAGTAAGGCAAACCTCAGCTCCAAGAGCTCTCAACACAATTTTTTTTTCAAGAGTCATTGAAGTAGGCATTACTATTGTAGCTTTGTAACCCTTTCTTGCAGCAACTGCTGCTATTCCAATGCTAGTATAACCACCAGTAGCTTCGATGAGGATTGTCTTTAGCCAATGGTGCAATTGTTTAGAACTTTGAATGTTTCACTCATTTAGTCGAAATTTTAACTAGGATTGTAAAAGAAGAATTCAAGAGCAAAGACTGACCTTTCCTGGTGTAATCAAGCCCTTGTCTTCTGCATCTCTGATCATACTATATCCAATTCTGCTCACCAAAAATCAGTTCAATGTATTAAATACAAAACAAAAACATAAATTCATAAAGAAACTGAATAAAATGATAAACGAAGTATGCCTGTCTTTAACACTAAAAGCAGATGTCACCATTTCAAGCTTGGCAGCTATTCGAGCCGCACAACCATCCACAATATTTTTGAGGTACACCATTGGAGTATTGCCTATTAACTGCCCTCAATCAAACAGGAAAAAGAAAAGGAAGAAAGAAAGGAACAAGATTGCAGAAATGAGTATGTTAAGATGGATATCTGTTCACAATATTAGACACTATTAGAAATTATTACAGTCGATAAAAAGGTGCAAGTATCACAAGTTAGGGACAAAATAAGTGAAGGACATCTGAGATATTTTGGTCATATCCTACGTAGACTCCATCTGCTCCAGTTCGTAAGTGTGATATATTGATGGTAGAGGTTACTACAAGGGGAAGACATAGACCTAAAACTACAAGGAATAAGGTTATATCAAAAGATCTAATATTTCTGACATTAGTACTAACTTAGTTATGAACAAAGTGAAATGAAAACAAAAGATTCATGCAGCCAAACTCAACTAGTTTGGGACTAAAGTAGTTGTTGTTGTAGTCTGCAATGAAGAAGGTATAAACTAAAAATTACTTTAGCCCATTTTTCTTGAAAATAGAATGATTCAATATCAACAAAAACTTTTCAGTACCTCAGAGCAACTAATCGATTTACTTGTATGTGCTTCTGTTTATGCATAAAGAGAGAAGAGGCATATCCACGCCAGGTAATATCTATATCAGATTACTGTTATTTTAGCCCATTTTGGCTTCAACTTCAAGATTATGGCTTCAACTTCTTACCTTACTTTACTATTTGAGTGACTGCAATAACAGTAATCTCATTCCCATTCCCATTTACCATATTTGACTGCACATTGAGCTATGATAAGCTGGATTATGTTGCCATTATATATGTTTTATCTTATAATAATAATTATTTATATCTTCATTATCCTGTCTGAAGAATCTTTTTATATTATATAATAGAGGCCATTCTTATCCTGCACTATAATGTCTCAAATATTCAATTATAATAATTTATTTTTGGAACTTCCAATATACTACCCAATAAATGGCCGCATAACCAATGGTTTCACAGCAATTCTGGTTATTTTCTTTTTATCAACAAATTTTATTTCTTAGAATATAAGTATAGGTGCACAGTATTTGAGAATTCTTGGTATGCATCGCAAATTTTAAATATATTATATTTTGCCCCTCCAATCGTTCAAGTCTATTTTTTCACCTCCAGAAACATATGCCTGCCTACCAAAACAACCTTTGTACCTACCAATATAAGGTGTCTGGTGTTTTCTCTTTTCATTTATTTTTATCCCTGAGTAGTACAAACCATGAATCATTTCCATTTGAGAAGAAAAAAAAAAAAAAAAAGAAAGATTAGGATCCTGTTAACATAAAGAAAGCAAATATAGTTTAACCCATGTTTCTGGATGCTGATTTTGGTTTTAACCAATCCTATCACAGTTCCTGATATGTATATATATTAAAAAAAAAAAAAAAAAAAAAAAAAAAAAAAAAAAAAAAAATTATGTTATATATATTTAAAAAAAAAAAAAAAAAAAAAAAAAAAAAAAAAAAAAAAAAAACGCAGAAGTATAAAATATTAATCCAAAACTGAACCTTACCGTTCCCTCGCCCACCGTTGAACTTAAAATTTAGCAAGGCAAATTTCTTTTTATTATTCAGTTTTCTGCTTCATCGCTTCCAGAGAGAAGTCAAATAGCAAATCTGTTTAGTTTTAGAGGCTTGGAGAAAAAGACAGTTTTGCTCTGCGCTTGCCTATGTAACAGTTTCAAGTTAAAGCCTTTACATAAAAAAATAAAAAAAAAAAAAAAAAAAAACCTGATATTGAAGTACAATGGAGTAGTACATGAGTTACAATCTTTGGAAAAAAAAAAAAAAAAAAAAAAAAAAAAAACCTGATATTGAAGTACATGGGAGTAGTACATGAGTTACAATCTTTAGGAAATGGAACATGAAGAACAAAAAGAAAAAATTGAAACTTTGTGAATTATTTCCCAATTGAAGCAAATAAGTAATATCTCAAACAAAAGTCAAGTTTTCCACTTCATGCCTAACTGAATCGAAAAGCTTTGTAGATAGGTAACGCTCCCCCAAACTAGGTAATATCACCTGGATGGCAAGCAAAAAGAAAAAGCACATAATTTAATGGAGTGATAATGATATTAGGCATTGAGCCAGCAGGTTTTAGCATTTTATGCATGTATTGGAAATTGCTGAGATGGTCCAAATTATGCAGTGAAACTTACAACAAAGAGTTTCCCAGTGCTTTCAGGCCGCTTTGCCAACTTAATTGCAGCTGCTGCTGCAGCTCCAGAAGATATACCAACCTGTGAAAGGAAAAAAAAGAGGTTTTAGGGGGCTTCTAATGGAGGCCTTGAAACTACCTAATAACAATAATACTAGAGTGACCTTCTCATACCAGTAAACCTTCTTTCAACGCAAGAAGCTTAGCAGTTTCAATAGCTTCTTCACTTGATACCTAAAAATCAATAAGACCAGCAAAAGAATTGAAAATAATGATATCTCCGCTACAATTTTTACCAGTGCTGTATGTTTGGCGTGTGCACTTTTCAGTTCGAAATTCTAACAGAGTCACAATGCAAGCAAATAGTAATTACTTGTCAAGTCAAAGATAATCAATTAATGCATATGAAAATGGTTTTAGACTTACTTGAAGAACTTCATCTAGCAAGTCAACATCCAAAACACTAGGGATTATACCAGCACCAATACCCTGGATCAGATGTGGACCTTTGTGCAATTTTTCAAGAGAGAAAAATGCATTAATGGAAATATTACCCATCTTAAGAGAAATTAGATGAAAAACACTTCAGAGAACATGAGAAAATCATTAAGTCTGCATAATAATATTCAACAATGCTACTGAACTGAGAAAGAAAATAGAGACAGAGCTTGAAAAAGCTAAATAACTCACCAGGATTTCCTCCATTTAAGACTGCACTTTCAGCCGGTTCTACACCATACACCTATGCATAAACAAAAGGAAGCACATAATTAACATAAATGGCTATAATTATGTCTTTCTCTCTTCTTCCTGCCCCCCAAAAATACAAACCTTGATCTCTGTGTTTTTCTCCTTGAGGAATTTCCCAGCTCCAGTCACGGTTCCACCGGTTCCAATCCCTGCAACCAGGGCATCAACTTTCCCTCTTGAGTCTCTCCATATTTCTGGTCCAGTGGTTTCATAATGAATCTACACAAAAACAACAAGAACTGATCCATATATTATTTTTTTTTTTAACCATGAATCCACACTCTAATATATTAGACTTGACTGACAAAAATGATCAATACCTGTGGATTCGCAGGATTATCAAATTGCCTAAGCATATACCCATTAGGTGTCTTACTTAGTATCTCCTCACACTTCTCGACTACTCCAGCAAAGCCCTTGGTTGGATCAGTAAGGCAAACCTCAGCTCCAAGAGCACGCAACACGATTCTTCTTTCAAGACTATATGAAGCAGGCATTATGAGTATAATTTTGTAACCCTTCACTGCAGCAATCGCAGCCAATCCAATGCCTGTGTTACCACTGGTAGGTTCAATGAGGATGGTCTTTGGCCAGTTTTTGTGAAAAAGATCATGGAAAATGTAAAATTGTTAGGCTTAACATCTTTCCTGCACTTAATCGAACTTTTTTTTATTGAATGAAAAATAACTGATGATATGGAGAATGTCTATATGACTAACCTTCCTTGGAGTAATCAATCCCTTATCTTCTGCATCTTTGATCATGCTGTACGCAATTCTGCGGCAAACAAAAAAGAAAATCCAACATATTAATTCCAAAACAAAGGTTTAATTATTGGTAATTTCAATAAGAAAAATATATGAACAGATGGAAAAAGTACTGTACCTGTCTTTAACACTAGAAGTGGGTTCCATCATTTCAAGCTTGGCAGCAATGGTAGCCACACAACCATCCACGATCTTATTGAGATATACCATAGGAGTGTTACCGATTAACTCCATCAAGTCCCAATGAAAAGGAAGAAGAAGATGACTCACAAGTTATAAGCAGAGGTACATTATTTAAGATAACAACAGGAACCATGAAAATAAGAAGGAAAGTATACCTGGGTGATGTCTTTCTTGATACCACAATACTCCTCCATATCTTTCTAGATACTCTGCAAGTAGGTAAGCATTGGGAGGAGAGAGAGAGAGAGAGAGAGAGAGAGAAAGAGTGCAATTCTATGCAAAAAAATAATAAAACGAGCTTTCTGGGTTTCCTATGGCATAGATTACAAATCTCCGATTCATGCATGGAGTCATCAAAGCAGATTAAATATAATCTAATGTATTTGTTGGCAAAAATAGCAGAACAGGGCAATAGCATAAGAAGTAATAATAATAAAATAAAAAATAAATATTAATCAGTTTCCCAGAACGTCAAAAACCCAGTAAAAAATTCATTATCAAGAATGAAAAAAAGGCAAAAATATACAGTATTAGTACAGTTATCATTGCAGAAATAGCAGTAGCGGCAGTCCAACTGTGTAGATACTTAAAAAAGGGCAGCAAGAATTTATGTATCAGAGAAATCTCTGCCTACAAAGCAGACAGACAGACAGATATATATACATATAGAGAGAGAGAGGAGAGAGAGAGACAGAGATTATGAACCACAAACCTGATGAGATAATATTAACTATCTCCTGTACCTCAAATTAATCCATCCCTTCATTTCAACAGGTGTTGTTTTATATAGGAGGTCTGCGTCTATCCATTAATTCATTCGATAGTAACAATTAATAAGAAAAAGACAATTGTTTAGGTCATCGTTTTATATTTTTCTAGTAACTCAATAATTTTTTGTTGGCTGTGGATGTTCTTTGACTTCAGCTCTCTTGAATTTGGGATACTAGTCATGGTGGTGATTACTCTCTAAACATATAAAAATAAAATAATTTCATTTTCTCCATTTTTTGTTATCTATCTTCAAAAGTGTCTTTCCTCTAAAGCAAGTCTTCAGATTTGTTCAGTTAGCCATAACATTTTAAGTTATGTGAGTTACGGCTACACAAGCGGTTAATTACAAAAAATATTTTTCAAATTTGAATTTGTTCATTCAAAATCTGGGATTTCTATTTTTATTTTCATTTTTTGTCTGTTGTTACTATTTGCAAGAACAACAGAGTTAAAACATATACAAAAATCCTTATTAGAATCAATAATTCCATGCTTATATACAAAATCACAATGTTTCAGCTACAAATAGAGCCAATTTCGGGCTTCTGCTACTAAACAAGCAACTAGTTCCAGGCACAGTCCAGCTCCTCTTCAGATGTTCATGCTTGATTATTTCCAGGAGTCAAAAGATATCAATCAAAGGTCATATTTTGTGCCTCATGCCTAAGGGACTCAAACAACTTAGAGGACAGATATCGCTCCCTGGCACTGGCAAAAACTACCTGCAGAGCAAGCAAGATACAAAATGTTATTAGAATCATTAGCATATTGGTGTATCCTCTAGCTTAAGCTTCTAATTAAATTAAGTGTCCTCCTTGGATGAGTCTGAGGGCAGACTCCCATGCTCGGCCTGCCCATTAGCAGAATGTACTGCATTAGAAGTGAAAGAACCAATTTAAGGTAAGTGCACTTGCTACAATAAGTTTGCCTGCATTTTCTGGTCTTTTGGCCAACTTTATAGCAGCGGCAGTTACAGCACCAGATGATATTCCAACCTGCATGGGGAAAAAGATGTCTAACATTTTTTCATCTCAAATGGAAGATGCTGAAATTCGCATCAATCTAGTAATACTAAGCATACCAGCAACCTTCTCTTGAAGCACGCAGCTTCGCTGGTTCAATAGCTTCTTCACCTGGAACCTAAATTGTAACAGCAACACCATAAAAGTCTGAGTAAAATATTCTAAAACAAAACCATAAGTTAGTTGACCCTTTCACATTACAAAGAAATGAAAAGTATGGAAGCACAGGCAAATCATTTCAGTCAATTAAAATGCCAATGGTGAGATGGTTTTGAATTTAGCGGAACAACTTCATCAAGCATGCCAACATCCAAAACATCAGGTATAACACCAGCACCTAGTCCATCAATCAGATTTTTACCTTTGACATGCACAGAAAATAATTTATCCATTTCAGAGATAATATCTAATGCCCTTGCTCTTTATTAACGTGTCATAAGCTAATAACTGAAGACATGAAAGCCTACAAGATCTGTAATGGCACAATGCTCTCTATATTTTGACTGACTTGGTAACCAAAAAAAAAAAAAAAATTTATCCATTTCAGAGATAATAATCTAATGCCTTCGCTCTTTATTAACGTGTCATAAGCTTAATAAACTGAGAGACATGAAAGCCTCAAGATCTGTCAATGGCACATGTCTCTATATTGACTGACTTGGTACCAAAAAAAAAAAAAAAAAAAATAAAAAAAAAAAAAAAAAATGGTGTCTTATGGTTGTATATACCAGGAAGAGGCTACCACTCTGTGGTTCTGAACAATGTCAAGAAAGAAAAAAGAATGCAAGCAAACTGTGATTCAGTACTTACCCGGTTTTCCTCCATTTAAGACTCCACTTTCTGCCGGTTCTACACCATAAACCCAAACTTCAATAAGAGAAAAACATATAATAATTGGAAATAGAGAACAACAGGTTGTTTATGCATGGCAAGTAAAGGACAAAGAGCATCTTAATCTCTGGGTTTTTCTCCTTAAGGAATTTCCCAGCACCAGTTACTCTGCCACCAGTCCCTATTCCCATAACCGAGGCATCAACTTTACCTCCCGAGTTTTTCCAAATCTCTGGTCCAGTGGTTTCATTGAATCTACAAATGACAACAAACCCTAAATATAATCCCTTTTGACTACAAAACAAGCATTACAAATATTGACGAAATAATACCTTAGGATTGGTCGGATTTACAAATTGATCAAGCATGTAACCATTAGGTGTATTTTTCAGTATTTCCTCAGGCTTCCTAAGAACCTCGTTGAAGCCCTTGTTTGGATCTGTGAGGTATAACTCAGCTCCAAGAGCTCTCATCACAACCCTTCTCTCAAGACTCTTTGAAGCTGGCATGATAGCAATAACTTTATACCCGTTTCCTGCAGCAATGGATGCAAATGAAATTCCAGTGTTACCACTGGTAACCTCAGTAAGGACAGTCTTCAGACAAGTTTAGACCAGCAGAACCAGAAAAAAATAGCAATTTCAATTTTCATTAGAAAAGGCACAAAGTAGAAGCTATAAATTAGCTATTACCTTGCCATGACCAAAATGCTTTGGATTATTCACTTTCTTATAATCTTGTTCATCGGATGAAGAATGATTGATAAACAGTACAAGGAACTAATTTGGAACTTGTGTTACCAACCTTCCCTGGTGTGATCAAGCCCTTCTCTTCTGCATCTTTAATCATACTATTGGCTATCCTATATGTCATAAATGAAAATTAGCAAATTCACAAAAAGAACAAGAAACAACATACAAATTTTGAAGTTATATACCTATCTTTAATACTGAAGGAAGGTTCGATACTTTCAAGTTTGGCAGCAATTCGAGTTCCACAACCTTCCAAGATATTGTTGACATATACCATAGGTGTATTGTCTATTAACTGCAGAAGGCCAACAGAGAGGAAGATACTCACTATAAGCAAGAAGCAGGATTGTCGTTAGTCAAGACCATAGTTATTAATAAAAAAATTAGAGGCAATTATGAAGAGGATTAAAAAAAAAAAATTCAGTAATATCTTTCTTGATTGCACACTTGTCCTCCATTCTTTTCTAGAGATTCTGCAGAAAAATAAATTTGTGAAAAAAAAGTACAAATTTTTTAAAAGAATATGTCTCTATTCATGGATAAGATACTACTAAATTTAGCTAAATGAGATAAATCTGAGACAAATGGTGTAAAGATATTTAAAGGTAATAGAAATTCTTGAAAAACAGAAGAATTCAATCAGCCTACAAGAAGAGCACAAAGTTCACAACAAAAACCAGAGAAGGACCAAATAATTTAACAATCCACTAACACCCACAATAAATAACAATCAGTTAAACCTTCATGAACCATAATTTTAAAAATTTATCAACAAGGTAGAAAATATTTTGAACTTAACAAATATCATCATCCCGATAGTAAGTTTTTCTTTATCCATAAAATTCTGAAGTATCCAACATGGATTATTAAACTATAAAATGCAGAATCTTGAAAAGAAACACCGACATCCACCTCAAAAAAGAGTAAGGATCGAGAAATGTTGTTTTCCCAGCAGTGTAAACAGTGATTAAACAAAATCAAAACAAGAACAGACTCTGCAACAATCCTTACCAGAGAGGTCTTCGCAGTTTCGTGATGTAATATTACAAATTATCGACAATATCATTTCTTTGGTCTACACTCTACGGTAGTGAGTTGACCTCTGATCTGCCTCTGCTTTTGAGACGGTGACAAGTGGCAGAATATTATACTCTTCAAACAGTATATACCAAATTTCCTAAGATTTTTTTGTAGCGACGCTAACTCACTTTAGCAGATTACAAAAAATAACAATTCCGGTTCTTAATATTTTGTAATTCTTCTAATAATAATTTGCAAGAATAATAGTTTTGTACTATGGTAGTTGTCCAATTACAAAATAATAGTTTCGATTCTCGACATTGCATAATTCAAATATTTTATAAAAAGTTACTTTTTTTTTTTTGTACTATGGTAGTTTATGAAATAATAGCTCTGATTAAAAATATTATGATATATTTTCTAAAATGCGAAGCTGTTAATATTTCTTAAAATTAATTAATAGATGACGTTGTTAAGAAAGATTATGTAGAAATAAAAATAAATTTACATTGTTTCAATTCATACAATACTAATTTTTCCACTTGAAATTACTAATAATAAGTTCAAAGTAGCGTTTTTATGAAATTACAGTGTTATTAAATGGAAAATTTCACCTACAAAAACATATTTGGGGTTATACCATTGTAGCAGTTTATTAGGATAAGTTATGAATTATAATAGATGAAGCTAAATCAGCAGCAGCTGCGAAATAGACCAAGGAGCTTGGTTCGCTAATAAGTGAAAGAAGTCTTTTTGTCCCACATCGAATAGAGGGCAAAGATATAACGGACACGAGACTATAAAAGAGAAGCATATGAAACTGCAAAACATACTTACCTGGACGGGGTCAATGGGTGATCAACAAGGCCCATGGCCTAGGTCAGTGACCTCCATTGCACTTTGGAGGGGTGCTGGCCTAAGGTCTCCCCAAGTTGGGAGAGCCTACGTCATAATTTGTGGCAGTGGGGGCCTGCGTTCGCGCGGCCCCTACCCAATATAGTTTAAATTGCGTTATTTTGTACTTTTCATCGTTATGTACAATCATTTTTATTTAAATATATTAAAATAAAAACATCAATCAGTACCTTAAAATATCAATTGGTAGGATGAAATTATTCGGGATTATAATTATTTTATTTCTTGTGTGGATATTTATAAACAAGTTTAAAGTATCATGAGGGAGGCTAACGTTAATTTTTAGATTAGAAGTCTTGCCGTCGATAGCAATGAGATTGTCACATTTAAGCCCGTAGAAAAGGAACTAGAATCCAAACAAAAATCAGTACTAACTTCTTCTCTGTCTGATTGTATAAAATTTAATGCTAAGACAGCAAGACGTGAAGCTGAAGGTGTTAGTTTAAGGATAGCCCCTTGTTTCTCTGAAACAACCCTTGAAAATTTATTGCTCTCACAAGACACAACATAAACAGTTATTTAGTCACCTTACAAGCTTTCTTTCCAAAAAATACAAAGAACACAAATATCCCCCGCGTTATTTGCATCACATGCGATCAGGAAACCGTGAAGAAGTAAAATCATTGAAACCCCAGTTGGAATTGTTAATTGTACCCCATGGTTTGTCTACCTCAAGGCTCAAAAACCATACTCTCTGCTTCACGCTTCACAGATTCGAAAAGCACGGAGGATAAATAGCGCTCTCCGAAGCTGGGGAAGACCACCTGTTTTAACATTTACAAGGGACATAAGATGCAGCCACATGTTACATCGACAACAGAAGGTTGCTGCTTTGAAAATCACACGTACTTGACTTTTTTACTTTCAGTTTCAGTTTTTAATTGTTCAAGAATGTTTAAGATTAGGATTGCATGTTCATTAAATAAAAAAAACCAGAAAGATGCTAACGTAACTATAGCCAAACTAGAGTAATATTTTTGAACAAAATATTTTTCTTGTGCATCATAAGTTTTATAGGGATACCACTTAAATTTTAGCCTGTTATATGATGATATATCTACGCCAAAATAAATAATAAAATCAAACTTACAACAATGAGTTTTCCAGCATTTTCGGGCCTCTTTGCAATCCTAATTGCGGCGGCTGCAGCAGCACCAGAAGATATCCCTACCTGTAACACACAACGTCCCATCAAAAAGATCTCAGGCCAGTTGCATGCTCCAATATGTTGAGACTGAGGATAACTAAAGAAGAGAGTGCTACACAGATAATGAATCACCGTCAGAACATATAGTAATTAATTAACCACAATCTTACCAGCAAACCTTCTTTCAAGGCAAGAAGTTTAGCAGTTTCAATTGCTTCTTCACTCGATACCTGCCAAGTCATGCAAATGCTCAGTAGATTGTTGCATCTGAATAAAAATATTAGCTAGTAGCTCTTGCAAATGAATGGAGTGTGGACTAAATGCATGATTACAACCAAAATATTCTATTTGCTTTTACAAAAAATACAAAATACATGGTTCGAAAAGATGTGAAGAATCACAGCCTTTCACTTCTTTACAATTTCTAAGCGCAGGTTGTCTGGAAGTGCATAAGTATCACCAAAAAAGAATTGGGATAATACATGCACAACACTAGAAAATTCAAGGTCTCTTTTGTTTACATGTCCAGTATCATGTTTTCTCATTACATACTCCCATGCATAAATAGAATGAAAGATGGCAAAATTGTCATCTAAACAAACCACCTCCGAAAACCACATAATGACAGAAATAAAATCCCAATTAAAAGGATCGAGACTTACTTGAACAACTTCATCAAGTAGACTGACGTCCAAAACTCCAGGAATAAAGCCAGCACCAATTCCTTGGATCTTATGTGGGCCTTACATTAACATGATTTGATCAAGTTAGCAAATAAACAATATATGTGAATAACCTTTTAGTTCAACCAGAGAAGAATTTCACAAATGGCTAATCTGTATATGACAAATGTTACGCACAGTTTGAACACTAATCCCAAAGGAAAACAGAAATAAACAGTTTAGAAATTTCATTAACAAGTTCCTAAAGTTCAGATGTCATATAGGACATTGTAGAAATTCTATTGTTCTAATATTTAGTGTTGCCTGTTTCACTCACTGAGTAAAAAAAAAATGGTGTTTGATTTCAACAGTCTGGTCAGTTCATCCATCTTTTAATAAAATATCCAAACACTCTACCTTCTCAGTCCTCAACTACATTGAGGAGAGTTATATGCTTCCAAACAATTACTTTCTACATTATCTTTGTCAAAAAAATTATAGACTCACCTGGTTTCCCTCCAGACAACACAGCACTTTCAACTGGTTCTATACCATAGATCTGCATACAAAAAGAACAACAGCAAGATTTACAACCATTCCAATATTAGAACTTTCACAGTAAAAAAATACAAAGAAGCCAACCTTTATATCAGGGTTTTGCTCCTTGAGATATCTCCCTGCACCTGTAACTGTACCCCCAGTCCCAATCCCGGAAACAAGAGCATCAACTTTCCCACCTGAGCCTTTCCAGATCTCTGGTCCGGTGGTCTCATAGTGAATCTGTCAAGAAAACAAGAATCTGATTGTTGTCCTCTACAATCAGCAAGCCAATAATACACAAAATGTTAACAAAATGACACCTTTGGGTTGGCAGGATTCTCAAATTGCTGTAGGATATAAGCATTTGGTGTCTTTGCTAATATCTCTTCTGCCTTCTGAACAGCTCCTTTCATGCCCCTGGCTGGATCAGTCAGAACCAGCTCAGCTCCAAAAGCACGGAGAACCATTCTTCTTTCTAGACTCATTGAAGCAGGCATCGTAATTATGAGCTTGTAGCCCTTAGCAGCTGCCATGAATGCCAGCCCTATACCAGTATTGCCACTTGTGGGCTCGATGAGGACACTCTTCAGTGTTAAGAGAGAAAAGCGTGTAAATATCTAAGTTTCCTCTTCCATCTTATTTCTTCAGAATCAACAAAAACATTGTTTGTGATAAACAGAGAAAGAATATGCACTTTTTATGAGTTCAACTGATGACTGATGTTGACCAGTGATGCTGGAATTAAAAGGCTTAGCAACTATTATTTCCACAGGCGTGCAGTCTAGATTATCTTAGATATGGAAAATTAAATTACTAACCTCACCCGGCTTGATGAGGCCTTTCTCCTCAGCATCTGCAATCATACTGTATCCAATCCTACAAACAAGAGATGAATCAAAGACAAAACCCCATTAATAGCAATGTTTCAAAGAAAGGTCCCTTTTTTTTAATCCAAATCCAACAATGAAGATGATTAAAATCATATAAATCCAACAAACAGCACAAATTTCCATCTGAGATTAATTTTCAGATTTATGGAGAACAATAATTTAACCAATCTAACCAAGTACTGTTAAAAAGTTATGAAATTCAATAGGAAAGCAATAAATTCTGAAATTTCCAATCAAGAACAAGGGCAATGTAACAAATACCTATCTTTAACACTTGAGCAAGGTTCCATCATCTCCAGCTTGGCAGCGATACGAGCAACACAGCCATCCACAACATGGTTCAGATACACTAATGGCGTTTTACCAATGAGCTATTCAAGTCAACGTAAATGGACGCATAAGCTCTAGCTTAGATTTCTTATCACAACCCAGAAAGAAAAGAAATGAAAGTGGCAGTAAAGATAACTTACTTCAGTAACATCTTTGGCAATCGCACCCTTCTCCATAGCCATTTTTAAAATCAGATCACTGCACAAGCATTAAAAACACCGAGCGATCAACAAAAGCAAAGTTCCAATGGTGAATAAAAAATCTAATGAGACATAAGCAGATATTGCAAGCACTGAAAGTATTAAACAAAACCCAGTTGATTAAATTTGGAAATGATTTCCAGAAACTCAATTTTTCAATTGAGTAACTCGATTTTCAAAAATAGCCAAAAAAGAACTCGATAGTCAGCAAAATGGTGCAATAACCCGAGAAAGACAAAACAAAAAAAGGGGGGAAAAATAGACTGATTACTTAAGATTTTTAAACTATCCCATTAACACCACGAACTGATTAATTAACAAAAATTTCCAAAAAAAATAATTAACCCAATGAGAAAATGGGAAAAAAAAGAGTCAACCAACTGAGAAATTCTGGAAAAATGCAAAAGAATGAGGAAGATAACAATACTTGCAAAACATTGACAAGAACAAACCTTTATCTACGAAGAATAAACAACGAGGGCTGCTTCAGGCAAGAAAGAGAGATAATAGTGGAAATCCAAATAAATATGTCTTGGGGATTTCATTTTATATTATATTGTGATGATGCTGAGGAAGGTTTATCATTTCTTTCTCCGTCCACCTCACTTAATTATTTAATTGTTTTGTTTTATTTAACCATTAAATAAGGTACTAAAATTTAATTCAATAGTAAATATTGGAAACTTTTTTTTTTTTTGAAAGGTAAATATAGGAAACTAATTAGTAATTTTATATTAAACATGAAATATTAAATAGTTAAATAGTATAAAAAATTAATTCTAAAATGAAACTTTATAGATAAAATGACTAAATAATTTAATACGTTAATATATTTACTAAAAATAAGAGGATGAAATTATAAATATTATCAAATTTAAAAAATTAATAGTAATTTAGTAATTACACGTTTAAGATTACAAACCGATACTATATTAGAATTGAAATTCTCCTTTTTCGATATTAAAAAAAAAAAAAATGGTAATTATTGTTTCCACATTTTTCTATGCTTTTTGTTCGTGTTGGATTGTTCTACTGGTTTCCGGGTCAAATGTGACCCTCGGTGTGTGGGAGAGTCAAATATTGGAGAATGGCGCAAGTGGATGGGCCAACATGGGCTCTTTGACATCCATAATTAGGAGTTCAAATCGAAAAATCGATATAATTCAGCTGTTCGGTTTGGTTCTTTAAATATTTATCAATATTATTAGCTTTAGTTTTAAGTTTTAGGTATTTTTGATTTTAAATTTTTATTTTTCTAAATGAAATCAAATAAGAAATTTCATTAACCTTATGGTAATTATAAGTATTATAGTTATTGTTATTGATTTAATTGATTTTAAAACCAAAAATTTATAAATTTAAAAATAAAATTAGGCACGAGAATATATACTCATAAATCAAATCACTAATTTTAATCCATTGGTAGATTGGGAGCCTTCGCTCCCCATAATTAAAAAAATAATTATAGAGAAATTATATTAACTGCACAAATTATAAATAATTATAGCTGGCCTTTCAAAATTTAAAAAAATTTAATTTTTTCTGAACCTTATTTTCTAATTTCTCCTTCATAAGTAAGAGTAAAAAATTTAAATAGATTGTCATGTTAGAAAAATCAAACTTTATGTATGATTTGTGCTTTCAAATTATATTTGAAAGAGTTTAACTTCTTCTAATAAAACTGATGATAAACACTTTTTTTTTTTTATTAAAAGAAATACAAGTACTTATATTTTTAACTTTTAATTAACAAATATAAATGGAGATGATCTGATTTTGATATTTTAGTAAATAAGAAAAATATATTTAAACAAGATTATGCATTTTATCAATTTTTAAGTACATAAAGATATCATACAATTTATGAAAATAACAAATTAAGTTATTTTAAAAAAATAGTGATGCAATTGATTTTAATATAACGAAATAATTCTCTTCATAAGAAAAAATATATATAAAAAGGAATAATTAATTAATTATTACGATAAATTCAGATAGAGCACTAATACATTTTTCAACCCGTTCCTTCACGGTTTCACCAACCGAAAGGGCATTCTCGTCCATATAATTTTTCCACGTGCCAACGCCGCCTAACGCAGATCTCGAATTCTGTCTCGCTCGCTTCCTCTCCCATCTCCTTGACTTGACGAGATCGTTCCCCATCGAACCAGACTATACCAGACCAAACCAGGACCAGTCATGGGCGTGCCGGCGTTTTACAGGTGGCTCGCAGACCGGTATCCACTAGCCATTGTCGATGTAGTTGAAGAAGAACCTAAAGAAGATGCCAATGGCGTCTCTATCCCTATTGATGTCTCAAGACCTAACCCTAACGGCGTTGAGTTCGATAACTTGTATTTGGATATGAATGGTATAATTCATCCTTGTTTCCATCCAGAAGGGAAGGTAAGTTTGGAGATTAAAGCTTTGTTTACAGTTCTATTCTTACGTTGATTATATCTGTTTAAGTGGGATTTCTGAATTTAATTTGTAGTTTACTTGTTTTTTTTGGAAATTAGAGGAGGTTTAATTAGTATGTGCGTTTAGTTATTATAAATTCAATTGGATTTGCAGTTTACTTGGTGTTGCTTGTCATTTATGTGTGGCAAGAAGATGGTATAATGATGGAATGCATTTGCCAGAACTCTTTTTTTATCTTTCTGCTCCTCATAGGATGTTAAATAAATTGAGAGATGCATTTTTTAAATTGAACTAAATCTTTACAATGTTGTCACAAATGACAAAGATGATGATATGTTGCTCTCTATTCTTACAGCCTGCGCCTCCAACTTATGATGTTGTCTTCAAATCAATATTTGATTATATTGACCATATTTTCTCATTGGTTCGCCCGAGGAAGCTTCTATACTTAGCAATTGGTAAATTTCATTATGAATTTGTTTCATTTTTATTTTCATTGCATTGGACGGAAAATGACCTTTGATTTTTGTAGATGGGGTTGCACCTAGAGCTAAAATGAATCAGCAACGGTCTCGACGCTTTAGAGCGGCAAAAGATGCTGCTGAAGCAGTAAGATCTCTCTCATGGTAGTTTAAGCGGCTAATTTTGAAGTTGGAACTTACTGTACTGCCTCTCATTTCTGATGTCATAGGAAGCTGAGGAAGAAAGATTGAGAAAAGAATTTGAGGCGGAGGGGAAGCTCTTATCTGCTAAAGAAAAACCTGAAACATCTGACTCTAATGTCATCACTCCTGGCACTCAATTTATGGCAGTGCTATCAGCTGCACTTCAATATTATATTCAGATGAGATTAAACCACAACCCAGGCTGGCGGTATACGAAGGTTTGATTGTGTTACCCTTTCCCTCAATTAGTCCCTTCTAAGATCGGATCATTCCTTGCCTGTGGAGTAATCCCTTCTGTATTTTTTTCATACACGTCTGGCTTTCAGGATACTTTCTGTCTCTAAATTTATTTACGGGGCTGCATTGGGTGATTATTTGAAGGTTATTCTTTCTGATGCGAATGTTCCTGGTGAGGGAGAGCACAAAATCATGACATATATAAGATTACAACGTAATATTCCCGGTTTCAATCCAAACACACGGCATTGTCTATATGGTCTGGTGAGTTTTTTTTATTAAATAATTATTTTTGATTTTTATTGTTCGTGCTTTTTTTTGGTGTTGTTTAAAATTGTTCTTAATTAAAACATTTTCTTTATAATCATCAGGATGCAGATTTGATTATGCTGTCTTTAGCAACACATGAAATTCATTTTTCAATATTGAGAGAGGTCAGTGCTCATGTCTCTATAAACAAATATAATTCATGGTTCTACCTTACTTATTCTGCATGGTTGACATTAAAATATTTGTTTTCTTCACTGCACAGATGGTCACGTTTCCTGGGCAACAAGAGAAGTGTTTTAGCTGTGGTCAAACTGGCCATCTTGCAGCTGAGTGTCATGCTAAGCAAGGAGATAATGCTTTGGATTGGAATGTAGTGGATGATAGCCCAATTCACAAGAAGAAATATCAGGTTGGTAAAGAGATACCTAATTTCAAATGTTTTTCCGACCTTTTACTTCTCCTAGTATGATGAAATTGATTCACTTTTTTGACAGTTCCTTAACATCTGGGTGTTGCGAGAGTATTTGCAATATGAGTTGGCAATTCCAAGTCCTCCATTTGAGATAAACTTTGAACGGATAGTGGATGACTTTGTGTTTATGTGTTTCTTTGTTGGCAATGACTTTCTTCCCCACATGCCAACGTTGGAAATCAGGGAGGTGTGTTAGCAGTTAAGAGTTGTTACTCTATGAATTTCAATGAATTTTGGCTTCAAAGCTGCAATTGAAACTTTATTTTATTTTATGATACTATAGTATTGTTTTACATATGATTGTTATGGAATTTGTTCCTTCTGCAAACTGTTCCTTTTATTTTATATTTAAAATGCTTATTATGGAGTTCTTTGCTTCAGGGTGCTATAAATTTGTTGATGCATGTATACAGAAAAGAGTTCTCTGCGATGGGTGGTTATCTTACTGATGCGGGTGAGGTAATTTATTTATATCTTTTAGAATGTTATCTATGAAACTTGTATATGCTTCATATGCATTTTTGTTGATAAGCAATCTGTGGTTCCCCCCTTTTGAAAATTGTTAAAAATAGGTATGATTTTTTAATGGCATTTTCATAGTTTTTTTTCCCCTCATCATTTTACAAGATCAGACTCACACAAAATGAATTACTGAAGATGTTCATGCTACACTGTTAGTGCAGCTGCTTGAAATTCATTCCTTTTTTGATTTGCATAAATGCCTGCATATGACAATGATGAGTATCATTTTTCCTACATACTACTGAACCAGTTGGAGCTTGACTTGGTTCAGTCTGCAACTTTTATTTTATGTGGCCTTGACAACAATCCCTCAGTTTTCTAAAGGTGAGCTGAAAATAGCGTTTATTGAGGGCTCTTCTACTTTGGTGCTAAGCTTTCTAATACATAGTGGCTTGTCCGTTTCATTGGTACTCATGAAAACTTGTACTAAGAAATATTTCTGCCTTCTTAATTGTAAGACAGTTGAGATTTCTGATTTCTGATGCTGTTATGCTGCTCCAATTCTGTGGTTGATACTTTCGGTGCTATAACTTTGAGCATATGGTTTTAGGTTGGGACTATTAATCTGTTTAAATCAATAAGATAATGTCAATTAGTCTATATGCACAGGTTAATCTAGATAAGGTAGAACATTTTATCCAGTCAGTTGCGATTTATGAAGAACAAATCTTTCAGAAAAGGACTCGTATACAGCAGGTGAGTTCCTTTTAATATGTTTTGATTTCATTTACTTTTAAGAAACTCTTATGTACTTGGCCAAAAAAAAGAAGACACTTTGTTAAATTTTCATACTTCAATCAAAATTTGAACTCTGTTTTCTTATTTGTTATATATGTATTTTATTCCTTTCTGGCTCTTTTCTCTCCTCATTCTAAATAAATCTTTGTTTACTATATTTGTGCTGACTGTTTATTTTCAGGCATTGGAAAATTATGAGGAGATGAAAATCAAAGCAAGAAAGGAGTCCTCTGAAGAGATACCAGCACCAGTTGCAGATAAGGTCTGTGAAAATGATAAATTTTGCATTAAATAACAGAGGATTGAAATGGAATGAACTATTAATTCTGATTTTTAAGCAGATGTAATTATTCAGGGTTCTAGATCAAACAGGAAGCTTGATCAAATCTATTGCTTGCTGTTTTTCCATTTCTTTTCGTTTATACAAGTCACAACCCAAGCATATTTGTTTCTCATAATATAATTCTTATTGTTAATGTTCTAACTGTTAAATCTGAATAAATATGGAGTCCCTTGTTTAATGTGATGAAGACTGTTTAATATTTTGGTAGATAACTATTTCAAGTGATCCAAATGAATAGCTCCTTCCATAGCAGGAGTTCCTTCATTAGAAATACTCAGTAGTAAGTAGCATTTTCAAACTCTTGCAGTTCTTAAGAGCCTCTTCAACTATTGTTTTGAAAATGAGTGAGGCCAATGTATATCGTTGTAATTCCACTTTGCACAGTTATAAATTAACTGGGTGGTTGACAGAATCTCATTCAAGTCCCCTAGATTTGCTGTCTTCAAATAACTTGGAAATGCTGGTTTTCTTCTTAAGCCCATCAATTGCTTTGAAAGCTTTTACTCCTTTGTTTACAGCAGTTTCTAGCATTTCCTGCAATAGACTTGCATTTTATTTATATTCAACTTTGTTAATGATGTTATCTTGATGGTGAATATGCTATTCTGTTTATTCTTCACCATCCATCCAAGTGATGTTTCTGAATGTGTTAATGTAGTTTGATTCATTAATTTTGAGTGTTTTGTATTAATTAGCGTTTTGATATATGTTTCATGAGATTAAGTGATCCTAAATCAGGTGGGCCAGCTAAGGACTAGGTCAGCCCATCTGAAGGCCAATCTTTTTTCAGTTAGGTGTCATGTAGCTGTCTTGCATTTATATTATTTTGAATTTGTTTCAAATTTCTTGTTTCAGGTTAAATTAGGGGAACCTGGTTACAAAGAAAGATATTATGCTGAGAAATTTGAGTTATCAAAGCCAGATGAAATTGATAGAGTTAGAGAAGATGTTGTAAGTTACATCTCTTCTCTGACATGAAATGATTGCCTTTGGTAGTTATCTGCTGCTTCTGTTGGACTTGAGTAATTGTCCCTATCCAGTTGATTTGACAAATCTCTGCCTTCCCTGGACCCCCCAACAAAAAAGAAGAAAAATTGCACTTCATTACATGCGGCTGATGTTTGTGTGAATAATGTTATTATCTGGAATAATCATGTATACATGTAGACCATCTTGAAAAACTGACTAATTGTAAACTACCTGGTGGTGGCAAAGATGCATTTTATGTTGGCATATGATGGGGAGCCAACTTAACGGAAGAAAAAGCTTGGAGAACTTTCCCTCAAGCTGCCCTCAGGGTGTCGTTAATGTTACTGTATTATCTACCAGCGTTCCTTCTACATGTTCACAATCTTATCTTTGCATTTCTTTTTGAAACATTTTGTTTTCATATACTACTATTCAACAATTTTTAACTCTACACTTCATTTGGAATGTGCTAAATTGTTCGTTCCTCTGCATGTTAGCTTTTGAAGTATGAATCCTTTTTTGGATTTTTCAAAATTAATAATAGTAGTAAACTGAATAAAGTGAGATTACAGTTCCGGTATCAGTATAAAACCACTAGCTGGTTTTTGGGCCTAAAGAAAGTCTGTTTCACTTCTATCTGTTCCTGTTATTGCCTCCCGTAATCATGGCAGTTGAAAATTTATTACATGATTGTCATTTATGTTTTTTGAATTCAAATAGATTAGAAATTCTGATTCTACACCTTATTTGACGGACAATACTTTCAGGATCAAGTATTGCATAATCAGTTTCTATTCATTTCTGGTTATGCTTTGCTGTTCCAATTGATTCTTATGGATCTTACATCTTAGCGAATCCAAACACAATTGTGTTTTTGGTGGATGTGACCACATATATGAATGTCTCGTTAACGAGATAGGTAATTGACTAATTGGTAGAAAAACAAAAAATTTTGGGCAGAGAGCTGTGTGATTGTTGGTTTGTGGAATGCCAAATGTTTAGTTATGTGAATAATGTTGACTTCTAGTTCTTCTCTACTTTAATTGGTTTTTGCTATGGCCAATTAAGCACTGGTGCAATATGAGAAACAACATTAACTGTTTGGTGCAGATTTTGAACTACGTGGAGGGTTTGTGTTGGGTCTGCCACTATTACTACCAGGGTGTTCGCTCTTGGCGATGGTCAGTTTTAGTTGAGACTTCATACTTCTTTTTTTCCTGCTATTTCACGTGCTGTTAAAATAATCTCACTAAGTCTAGGTAAGTACATGCACGAAGACATGCATATATGCATGTGTAAATTCTCTCAATCCATATGGTTGGTTTTTGGAGCATCATAAACAAAAGAGAAGGTTTAAATCTACATTTTTCTTTGAGAAACATTGTCCTTTCTTTATGTGACCTACTCAACTTGTGGATTTGCATTTATGTGCCCATTGCATGAGGTGCCCAAATTAAATTTCAGCCACTTTGTTAGCTCATGTGGCATTGTTCTTGGTCAGTTAACATCATATTTTTGTTTCAGGTTTTATCCGTACCATTATGCTCCATTTGCCTCTGATCTCAAGGGCCTTACTGACCTGGAAATAACTTTCTTTCCGGGAGAGCCGTTTAAACCCTTTGATCAGCTAATGGGAACCCTACCAGCTGCCAGGTCTTCTTTTTCCGCTTGAATTATTATTGCTATTTTTTTCCTGAAACAAAACAGAATATTCTGCTTTTTTCCCCCTTTTGTACTGACTGGCATTGTTTGGCATGTTACAGTTCTAATGCTTTGCCGGAAGAATACAGGAAATTGATGACTGATCCATCATCACCAATATATAAATTTTTCCCCTCAGGTAAAGTTGATTGATGATATCAACAATAACGTTATAGAAATCTTCATTATGTTTGTGAGATGACTTGGTCTCTTTATGTGGCCAGATTTTGAGATTGACATGAATGGCAAACGCTTTTCTTGGCAGGTTTATTCTTATCTACTATGCATTGTTATGAATATGTTATTTTTTATCTTCTCTCAACTGACAAAAGTTGTATTGTATTTGTTTCTTGGAAGCCAGGGTGTTGCCAAATTGCCATTCATTGATGAGCGGAAATTACTTTCCCAGACCAAGAAACTAGAAAGCTCTTTAACGGTCTGAATTTTGTTATTCTAAAGTATTATTCATTGGTTTAATTTATGCCTCCTTATTTGCCCGGCAATATTTTTTGAAGCTTCACGTACTTTATCTTTCTTGCCTTTAAGCAGAGACTTTTACTTGATATATTCAAAAAAGCTAAGTTTTTGAAAAAGAAGATTAGCAAAAATCTGCAATGATGTCCAAGGGGCCAAGTTTTGGTGTTAGAGAAAAATTTAAATGCTCCATTTAAATTGGTGGACAAAACCTATGGGTAGCACAGGTTTTATTGATATAGATTCTTGGATGTAACAAATGAACTTGGATGTTTGAGTTGAAAAGAAATTGTAGTGAATACTCCTGGCTCAAAGATATTGCTAAATTTCAGTCTTCTAAGTTGCAGGAAGAAGAGAGAGTCCGAAATAGCAAGATGCATGATTTGCTATATGTCCATCTTGCTCATCCTCTGGCGGCAAAAATCACAGCATACTATCAGGCTAACATTTTGTTACGCCCTTTTGAAAGATTTTGTTGGGAAATAGACACAAATGCCAGGTTAGGGGATGCCCATAATAACTAGTCTTTGAGTTAATACATTTAGAGATCACTTTGATAGTAAATTTTTACTTCTAGTAATCTCATCAGTTGCCGACATGTTGCAGTTCTGGGATGAATGGATATCTTTGGTTAGACGAGAGGAATGTCTGGAGAAGTGTGGTCCCTTCCCCTGTCAATGGGCTGCCAGACATAGTGCATAACCAAGTTTTGTAAGTTCCCCTTCACCATGTTTTGTGAAGCTAATGAAACTTTTTTGTCATGCTGACCAATGTTTCTTTGCAGAAACATCACATATCTTGCTCCTAAAGATCATATACACATCCCTGAACTTCCCAGTGGCGTGGTCATGCCTGAAAAGGTGCGTGAAATGTTTTATTTAGGGGCAGGAGAAGTCAAGGATAAGATAGTTCTTTCAACTGAATTTGTAGTGCTTAGCCAGAAATTGTCTTTTAATGCCAGAATTGTTGGAACATTAAACTGGAGACAATCCTTATGTGCATCCCTAAAAGATGATAAAAATAGTGTTTCATGTTAAAACTATCCTTTCATTGAACCTTAATTGCATGTTTATAACATAATAGTTCGGCATTAAACTGGAGGCATTTGTCATGCCCCAAGTTACTGAAGCTGTTGTTGCTCCCTGCATATGGGAGCAAGTACCATATGAAATTGTAAGGATGCATACAGTACTTCCATAACGGGCATTGTTAGCATCAACATCATTTGGTGATTCATTTGACAAATGTTTGTTTTTGGTCTCTGATGAGTTGTTAATATTGCAGATCTTGAAACCTTTAGATGTTAAGCCATTCCCCACATTATGGCATGAAGATAATAGTGGTCGGCGCTACCAAGGTCGAGACAGGTAAAAAATGTATTGCCATAATTTGAAATGATAGATTTTACATGAGCATTCACTGCCTGGGTATTTTAGAACAAAATCAGCTAAAATCCCTCATTGGATGCGTGGACGGGTGGGTGGAAGGTGATTGACTGGAATTATGTTGTGTAGTTCATTATCTGAACTGAACTTGACTCAAAACCTAACTCAAACTTTATCAAAGCCGTGTTTTTCAAATTTGACCTTGATTCAACTGAATGTGCAAGGTATTTGAGATTGACTTGATAATTTTTAAGAAGAACTTGAGTAAAACTTCTTACTAGTTTAGAATTAGAAATTAAATAAAGTGAGTGAAGTAAGTTCTAATTGAACTTTCTTTTGATATAGGTAAGAATAAGGTGGTAATATCACATTTTAGTTTTTAAATATTGTAAATAGTGTAACAACTGAGAACTAAGCCTCAATCCCAAACTAGCTGGAGTGTGCAAATAGTATATATGTAAAAATTAGGGCGGACTATAAATAGCATATAGTGTGTGTATATATAGTGGTGTGTTTATATATATATTTATATATATATAATATATATTTATATATATTGAACTACGCTTTTTGACATTAGTGCCGATTTAGCCTTTTAACAGGAGCCAGATATATATTAGAAACTACCGTTTCTTGACATTAGTGCGGATTTAGCTTTGAACAGAGCAGAATGGAGACAAGTGGATTAATATAGCTGACTCCAATTAGTTTGGGTTAAGGCTTAGTTGTTTTTATTGTAATATATACATAAAATCATATGAAAGGTTAAATATTTGATAGGCTTATGAGTTCTTTGGATCAAGTAAGTTTTGTTGTTACTTGACTTTAGTTAAAGCTGAGTTGAATTTGTATGTGTTGCAAGTCGATTGTCTAATGAATCAGTTAATGATGGGGATGCTTAGTTATTGTATCTTCTTAAGTATGTGTCTGTTTCACAGGCCGCAAGTACCTGGAGCAATAGCAGGTCCTTTATTGGGAGAGGCAGCTCACCGTCTTGTAAAGACCACGCTTAATATCAGATCAGGTGGTTCATCTTCTAGATTTTCTGAGCAAGTGCCATATCGTAATATCCCTGGAAATCATACGTTCAACAGAACTAGGCCAGCTGGACATTATTCTGGTCAAGAAAAGGGCTACATTGATGACCCGAACTTTTATTATGGGCATCACAATAACCAGCAAGGCCTAATAAGTAATACTAGATTTCCTCCATTGTCAAATGGTGTGACAGGGAATCGGAACAACTTTAGGAATCAGGAGAGAGCACAATACCCTGAACAGTACCGAGACTTGAGGACTGGAATATCTGCATTGACTGTAGAAGAAAATAATAGAAGGCCACCTGTAGTTGTGATGCAGCGCATGCCAACATCAGGATATGGATCAAATTTGCCCAACCAGTTCGAGCAGAACTTGGGTCCACTTCCATCACCACCCACTAATTGGATTGGTAAGGGAGCAGGAGACGCTGATATGTACTTTCGACAAGAAGCAGTGCAAAGGAGTGCTAATGAGAAGCAAGTGAAGCAGGTTTATCAGATTAAGACACGGGCAGCACAAGAAACATCACATCTAGTCACTCGAGAAGCATCTGATCTAAACCAGCAATAACATTATGGAGATTGAACTTCGGATCATTTCTGCCAAAAAGGTGTTCCCATAGAGCAGTAATGATATCTCCATCTAATGGCAAGGTTACCAATTGCAGGGCACTGAGTAGGAAGCTATCCTGCTATGAATGTGGCAGTGCCCTTCATTGTCATTGTCCTTTTATTTTGGCACAAAATTGTGAATATCTGGTGCAGGAATCTCTTGAAAATTATTTTCGATTTGGAAGGGGGGACAGCATACAGCTTTCCAATTGCGAGGACTAATTGCAGGTCATCTTTCTGATTTTCTTGCCGGGTTTTTCGGGGAAACTGTATAATCAACATATTTGGCTGTAATCCAGTATAGTGAGGACATAGGAGACTACCACCCGTGATGGAGAAGAATCATTAGTGATGTTGATTTGTTGTATGTTATGTCATAGAGATGTAATTATATGAGATCACATATTTGTACTCAGCTTATTTTTCAGTGATGAATTTCATTTCCCTGTTTCAGTAATTATAAAGGAAGATACTCTATTACGATGGCCTTAATGATGCTGTGTTTTGTATTTTGACAATTTTCTTCTCTACTATATTTTATAATAACTAAAATAAAGTGATACAAACTGAACTGAAAATACTTGGAAATTTCTATTAGGAGTTTTCAGGTTCAAATCGTATATGAGATGGTAAAGATTTATATGAGAAGAGAAGACTTACAGTCCATTGTGAGTTTTTAAATTCTGATGCAAAGGTGCATCATCCTCCAGTTTTCCTAATATGCCCAATTCCGAATCAAGAATTATATACGAATGCTGGGACTTCGAAGTTTGAAGGAACTTTGCGATGTCGAAAATCCACAAGTATTCGTCCAGCTAAAGTTGCAAAATAGAATAGTACTGGAACAATTCGTAACTCAATTGCCCATTGAATTGAAGAGTTTTATTAACAAACTAGTATTCTATAACACGATATAACTCTATTTTCAAGTATCACAAAAAAACTACACATCATGATACGATAAGCACAAAAATTGATATAAAAAAGGGCAAAGCTACAAAAAACCATTTTTGAAAATACCTTCTACTATTGCAGAAAATACCCTGACAAGAACAGAGCAAAGAACAACAACAAACTCCCATATATCAAAGCAGCTTTTTGACCAGAAGTGAGTGAATTTCCTCCAAGCCCAAATTGTTGGTTCTGTGCAAAACCAGCTATCTCCACACTCTTACTCTCAAAGAAACTCTTTGCAGCCCCACAAGTAGGACATCTCCAATCCTCAGGTAACTTATCAAATTGCAAGCCTGGTGGAATTGGATATGATGGGTCACCAACTGCTTCATCATACTTATAACCACATGACCTGCATTCGTAAATTCCAGTATTCAAAACTGCAAATTTCTCCTCCAGTCTCCTTTTATCAAATTTGGGTTCCTCTTCTTGAGGTGGTGATTCCAATGGCGTTGGAATACTCTGTTGATTTGAAGTGGGTCGTTTGTCTTCTTTAGAGACATCAATTGAGCGAATAGTGAAATGCGTTTGCGTTTTTGGGGTTTTATAAAGAGAGAGAAATGATGATTTGGAGAAATGGGTATTGGGTCTTGGATGAGAAAGGTGAAAAGAGAAGGTGGGTCTTGTAGTTGCAGAAGCCATTACTCGATGAATTTTTTTCAGGATTTAACGGCTTCTTCTGTTTTTAACTTCTTTTGCTGTATTAGTGATACGCTAAGAACATAAAATTCAAATGAGAAGTGCTTTTAAGCTGTGTTTGTGGTGATGATGAGTTTCTGGGTGGAGGAGAAATGAAGAGAATCCATTGAAGAGCATATACTGTTTGTGAAAGGGTGGGGGTGGATAAGGTAAGGAAATGCCAAAGATTGCATATCTATTTTGATTATGGGCTGGTTTTTTATTTTGGGCTTGGGTTTTTTAAGCCCAATAATGAACCTAATGAATTCATTTTTTTAATTAATTAATAATTATAGTATTAACTACTTAAGTTATATAAACACGCGCCAGAGTAAGAGCGTGGGTCTGAGCAGTTTCCCAACAAAACTCTTGGCCACCAAAAACCAGGCAGGCGGGCAAACCCACCCTTCGCCAAGTCCAACACAACACGCAAGGAAAAGGAGACCAACGAATCCTCGTGAACCCCTAACCCACCCGTCCTAACCTTAGCCCTTTAGCCCTCTCCCACCCAAAATTAACCGCCTTCTCTCTCCCTCTCTCTCTCTCTCTCTCTCTCTCTGACTTTTTTTTTTCCTTTCTTCCTCGTGTTATGGCATCCGGCCAGGACGACACCGTTTTTGACCACGACCTCGACGACGACGACGAATCCTCTCAGTCTCAAGATGACGACGACGATCTTGAAAACGACATGGTCGAAAACGATGATGTTCTAGCCGACGAGGAGGACGAAGAAGACCTCAACTCTGTTTCTCCTTCCACTTCTTCTCCTGCCGCCGTTCCTGTCGCCGTCCCCTCCGCCTCTGTCGTCACCATCGCTGTCCCTAACGGCTCTGACCCTCCCACTGGGTCGATGGATTCTGCACCTGATCCTAAGCGTCAACGCGTTGAAACGACGCTGGTTATTCAGCGGCCTGAAGAGAAAAAGCCGCAACCGCAGCAAATAGATGAATCAAGACGGCTTTTTCAACGGTTATGGACGGACGAAGATGAAATCGAGCTTCTCCAAGGGTTCCTTGATTATACGACGCAACGAGGAACCAATCACCACGACACCGCTTTGTTCTACGACCAAATCAAGTCAAAGCTCCAGCTTGATTTCAACAAGAACCAACTGGTTGAGAAATTACGCCGTTTGAAGAAGAAGTACCGTAACGTTCTCACCAAAATCAGCTCAGGTAAAGACTTCTCTTTCAAGAGCCCTCATGATCAGGCAACTTTTGAGATTTCGCGTAAGATCTGGAGCGCTACTGGTAAAATCGGTGTTGAAGATGGAAATTTAGATGATGAAGATGGAAACCCTAACCCTAACCTCCCTAATTTCAACGATGGTGAAATTAAAATTGAGGATCAAAAGTCCACGCCTAGGTCACGGAAAAGATCGCGTCCGCGGCCATCTACTGCTGCTGCAGCTGCTGCTGCCAGTGTTAAAGTTGAAGATAAACGCTTGCCAAACGAGGCATTTGTGACTAATGTTGACAATAACAATACCAATAACATCATTCATAATACTAATAATGTGAATGTTTCGAGTTTAATTGAAGAGACCATGAGGAGTTGCTTGTCCCCCTTGTTTAAGGAGTTAATGAGCAACTTAATGGTTGCAGGGCCATGTAGTGGGAGGGGAATTGGAGGATTGGCAATGAATGCCATGCCATTGAGTTTTGGAGGAGGAGAAATGATGATGGATGAGAAGTGGAGGAAGCAGCAGATATTGGAGTTGGAGGTCTACTCCAAACGATTGGAGTTGGTTCAGGACCAAATTAGATCACAATTAGAGGAGTTGCGGTCCATGGGTCGATAGTCATGACAGAATTTTGGAGTAAGTTTTTATCTCACAAAAATGTTTCCTTTGGTCATTCTGGGTAGGGGTTAACTGCAAATTTTTTTTTTTTTTTTTTTAATTTTTCTTTTTCTTTGAGGGTGGGTCCGGATGGGATCTTGTTGTTATCTTTGGTCCTTTTTCTTTTCTTTTTTTTTTTTTTTGGTTATTTGATATAACAGTTGTTGAATAATTGTTTTACTAATTTATTTATCAGTGAATAGTTTGTTCTACTTGTAGATTTGGCTTGATGCATAGATTGAAGTGACTCTTAGAATAAAGAAACAGCTTTTATCTTAATACAAGCTTTTTATTTTTTTATTTTGAAGCATTTATTTCATCTCAATATCATGTTTTTCTTTTTTGTTTTTGGGATCGCTTTCCTGTACTTGATTAAGAAAAAGTTTCCATCTTTAATTTAAATTTTATTGGTTTAAAGTTTCACGAGTTCATTAGTAGCAACGTGAATGGCATCAGTTCACTTATCATGGACGTATGGAACTTGTTGGTGATTAACCTGAGAAGAGTGGATGTTATTTATTTATTTATTTTATTATACCGGCTTAATGTGGTTGTAAACAGACAACCTGAGCCTGCAATAAGAAATTGGAAAGGGAGTTAATTGGGCGGCATGAGTTAGCGGGTCATATAGAAAAGCACCTTTTGGCTTCTTTTCTGGCTGCACTCTCCTTCATTGTCTGTGTTTTTTAGGTCCTTGTGATCTTGTTAAAATAGCAAGTGGAGGTTCTGGGTTAGGTGAGTTGGGTTATTGAACTGCAAATTCCAAATTTGCTGGGCTGTGTTCTTCAGTGCATATTCTCGCTGATCATTTGTAAGATTTGGACAGAAGCATGTGCTTGTTATTTATCATATGCAAATTCTTTACTGATAAATCTCTTGGGTCATGGCTAGGTTTTGAATCTAAATCATCTCTCATCTCTCCTTTTGACCCTTTATGTAGCTTAGTCTGGCACATAATTTGGATTTTGCTAGACTAGAACTTGTATTTTTCATGTTGGCCTGCTACGTCTTATGCTTTGTAATATCTCATGTTATTTTTGTTGCTTCTACCTTCGGCTCTTTGGCCCTATCTTTGATATGCAGAACTTACCTTGCGTAAGATAAATTTGTGATTTTTTTGGGAATGGAATTAGACACATGATGTGGGAGTTAAATTCAAAAGTCTGACTGTTTTGAAGATAGAAACAGAACCTATGTATGTGTTATCAGTGCTGGCTTTTGTAAGCTGAGTTCTGAGCATGGTCTCTAACTCGCTCGCGGAATCGTACAGGAAGTTATTTTCAGGCATTTGGGTAAAAAATATGATAAAGTTACTGTCTCGCATGGATCCCAGAATCAGTGCTATCAATCAAAGGATACTATGAAATTTTGCTCATTGTTTATAAGCTACCAAATGGAAACTGGGGTGTGTGAACTTCAAGTTCAAGTCCCAAGATAAGCAGACTCTTGGAATGAAACAAATGACCTTCGGAATTCGGACCAGAAAGGTGAAATCTGAACTGAGCTATGTATGATTCATGATGTTGAAGTAGATGAAAGAAGGGTGCAGTAAATCACTTTTGATATTTGTGAATAAGATTGAGGTACTCTCCTGATGGAACTTGGAGGAATGCATGAATTCATTTTCTTACGACTCGTTGAATACTCTTACAAGATTACATTTGTTAAACATTTTAATTAAAAAATTATTTTATTAAATATTTGAATTTCTAGACAGTTAAAAGAAATGTAAAATTCACAAATTATTTTAATTATAAATCAAAATAATATTTTGCGTCTCTTAAAATTGTTGCGTGGAAAGAGGTAACAAAAAATTATAATATTAGAGATATGAGCCAATCAATTGGAAATCATTATATCCACATAGTTGGGAATGGGATGATTTCTAGATAAATTTAGTTTTTAAACTTGAAAATTCTTCAAATATTTGGATGATAATTAAGTAGCCACCATATGAAATTCAAAATTGAGAGATCTTATCAATAAAAATCACCACATGGAATCTAATGTTTGATGATATCTTTTTTTTTTTTTTTTTTTTTTTTTTTTTTTTTTGTTAACATTTTAATTAAAAAAAATTATTTTATTAACTATTTGAATTTTAGACAGTTTAAACAGAAATGCTAAATTCACAATTATTCTTACATTTCAAATCAAAATGAATATTTTGCGTCTGCTTAAAATTGATTGCGTGGAAAGACGTAACAAATTTATACATATTAGAGATATGAGAATCATGGCAATCCATTATACTCCAATAGTTGGGAATGGCATGATTCGTAGATAAATTTAGGTTTTTTAAACTTGAAAATTCCTTCAAATATTTGGCATTGATACTTAAGCTGCCACCATATTGAATTCCAAAATTTTGAGCAGTCTTATACAATAAACAATCCACCAACATGGAATCTAATGTTTGCAGGTATTTTTTTTTTTTGTTTTTTTTTTTTTCTTTTGTATGTTACGAATATGATTAATTAAAATGTTTTAAAGAGATTCACCCCAAAGAATCGTTTTTTTTTTTTTTTTTTTTTTTTTTTTTTTTTTGTGTTACGAATATGATTAATAAAAATGTTTAAAAGAGATTCACCCCAAAGAATCTTATTAGGGGCTATTGTAGTTGCAGCATTTAATTCCATGGTTGAAAAGAATGCTGTCTTAACAAACACCAGAAGTCAACTATAGTTAACATCTAAATTGCTGTCTTTAAGTATATAAATATTAATTAAATTATAATTTAATCTAATTAAAGTTAAGTCTATATATCACTTAGTTAAAAATTCAAGTTAAATATATAATTCGCCAGTAGTTATTGTATTTTTTTAATAATTCGTAATTTCTATAAAGCTTTAGTTCTAATTTTTACCATCATAAAACTGTTTATGTATATTGGTGAATTTTTAATAATTAAACTGAATTATTTATATCAATATTTTATTTGTTATAAAAATTAGATATCCTTTATTCTAAAAAAAATATAATGCGTTGATATAAAAAAATAAAACTATTTATAGGTGAACCAATATCACAATGTTATGTAATAAAAATAATTAAATGATTAATTAACAGTGGGTCAATCATCTATTTCCCTATTCAATAATAGAAATTTCGTAAATTCTTAAATTTTTTATAGAAAAGACTGACCCGGATGTGGAGAGTAGATGCTGAAATGGCATAATCTCAATGGATTATACAACACGTCCTCTCTGAAATAGTGACGTGGCCATTTTTTACGACGTCCGACATGTATGTATATATGAATTATTATTATAAATTAATAGCACTAATTAACAGATAAAACTAGTCTGTCACCAATTCCAAACTTAAACTTGGACGAAAATCCATTGTTAGATTCATTTTTCCGTTCTCACACATCAAATTTTGTTCGAAAAAGAACTCGACAGAACTCACTCTCTCCCTCTTTTCTCTGTTAAAACGTCAAAAGACCCGCCTTTCTCATAATCTCTATTTCTTTGTCGTCGAGACCAACCTTGGATCTTCCTCTGATCCCCAAAACCCTGATTTGTAGTTCGTTTTAAATCTGTCCAAAACCCTAATCACAGTTCTACCAGATCCAATTACCCATTCATTGATCGATCCAATCCGCTCTGATCCTGGTACTGCTGCTTGTTTATTTATTTGTTTTTTTCAGATTTGTGATTGATGGATTCAGCTACTTCGCAATTTAATTTGGCTATATTCATATCTTGAATATGTGAATTTTGGTTGAATTGCTTTTGATTTACAGTTATGTATTTTTTTTTTCTTTTGATGTCTACATTTACAGTTGATCCTGTTCAATGGATAGTTTTGAATGAACAATTTTTCTTCCTATAATTGTTGAGATAAAAAGTTGAGAGATTTTACGTTGGTTTGGATAATTGAACATGGCAGCTTCTGTGCCTCCAGGGGCACCTAGGCAACAAACACCCCCGCCTAATTATAACCCTAATTATCAGCAGAATCCCAATGCATTATCTGATAATTTGCAGAATCTGAACCTCAACCGGCCTCCCTCGATGCCCAATTCAGCTCCTAGGCCGTTACCATTTGGTCAACCACCATCATTTCCTTCCTCCGCCCCTGCGCCATCATTCTCCCGCCCAGGCCCACCACCTCCTGGTGCAGCTCCTAGACCCTCGGTGCCTCCCTCAGGGTCCCCACCACCTACATTACCCTCAAACGTAGGTCTAGGTAGACCCACTGTGCCACCTTTTAGCCAGCCTTCACCTTTTGGTTCCAGACCACCTCCTGGGTCATTTGGCCTTTCTTCTGGGGTACCATCTCAAGCATCACTGGCACCATCTCTGGGTGCTCGTCCAAGTCCTACTGCATCTTCTGCTGCACCATTGTCTGTGCCCCTCTCAAGTCCATCAGGTGGTTTAGTCAGTAACGGGCCAGCTGCACCACCTTTCAATGCCGGACCAAGGTTTCCTCTAGCCAGCAGTTCACCACAGCAACCACCAATGGGCCCTCCACCAACCATGGGGGTAGCTCGGGCACCTTCCCTGGTGCCAAGCCTGCGCCCCTTGACGGGAAGTTCTGGGATCGGTGCTCAACAGGTACCTCCATTTTCAGCACCACCTCAAGGGACGCCATTATCTTCAGCACCACTTCAAGGGACTCCATTTTCAGCACCACTTCAAGGGACTCCATTTTCAGCACCACCTCAAGTTGCTCCATTCTCTGCACCACCTCAAGGGGTAGCACCGCCAATGGGTTTTCCTTATGGACAACAGACTCAAGCACAGTCAGTAAGTCTTAAAAAATTATACTATGCATTGTTTGAAACTATGCTACATGCTGTAGTTATTGCACCTCTTTAGGAATTCCCACTTGCTCAAAGTTTGAATGGGAGAGTTATTTTGGCACTTTCCATAAGATGAACTCATTACATCGAAGTGGGATCTAGTCTTTATTTGACTTGGAATTTTCTGATGCAAACACAACAAGGGAACCTTTTCCTTTGCTTCAGTGTAGAAATTTGTTAACCTTGTAAAGAAGTTCTAAAGAGTCTTGCATGAGAATTCATATACATTTCTTCAATATTCAATTGAAGTTTCTGGAGTCTGAATTTTGTGGATTCTTTCAGGTGGCTCCGCCTCCACAAATTCCTGGTTCACAACCTCCTAGAATGTATGGAATGCCACCGCCACTACCAAATCAAATGACTGCTATATCGCCAGTTGTTGGACAAACGGGAGGTTCTTTGGCAGGATCATCAAAAATCGATCCCAATCAAATTCCACGGCCCATTCCAGGTTCTGCTGTGCTTCTGCATGACACTCGTCAAGGCAATCAAGCTAACCCGCCTCCGGTATTTAGTCCTGCATGAATTTTCATTCTTTTATCATCTTCCACACTCACTTTCAGTTTTTCATATCTCAACAAATTTTTATTGTTTCCTCTTATTATTATTATTATTATTTGTGTATTGTAAAGCCTGCTACTAGTGATTACATTGTTAGAGACACAGGGAATTGCAGTCCGCGCTACATGAGGTGCACAATCAATCAGGTTACAGTAAACATTTAAAATACCTCAGTTTCTGTAGTTAATTTTGTTATAAACTGTTAGATCTCTCATATAGGCAGTTAGTTGTTTTTCTTTATTATTAATATCATTATTGATCAGTTTCTTCATCAAATTTTCAGATTCCATGCACTGTTGATCTTTTGACAACATCCGGCATGCAGCTGGCTTTGTTGGTTCAACCTTTGGCTCTTCCTCACCCATCTGAGGAGCCCATCCAGGTCTTGATGATTTATTTTCTCTATCTCTCCTCGTATTTATTTACTTTATTGACTCTCATAAAGCTCTAAACTTTTTCTTTCAGAAAAGCCTTAGCAGTTATTCATTACAGTTTCTGTTGATTGCTTATCCAATGAAAAAATTTCTGATTTTATTTTTCATAAAACTTTTGTGGCTGTAGCTGGTGGATTTTGGAGAAAGTGGTCCTGTCCGTTGTTCGCGTTGCAAGGGTTATATAAATCCTTTCATGAAATTCATTGATCAAGGAAGGCGGTTTATCTGTAACTTGTGTGGTCAGTGTACTTTGTCATTTATTATTACGTTGTTTATTTGGAATTTTTTGCAGTGTTAACCATTGTGAATTGGATGGGTAAGGGGCACTATGCTTATTAGGATTGAATGTAATCTTCACCTTTGTGGATCTCTGCCTGATCACAGTGGTTAGGATTACCAAAAAATTGCTTTTTCATATTTATGATTTATATGCAGGATTCATTATTGCTGGAAATTATGAGTGATGCTTGCTTCATTTGTGAGAAACTTTTTTTGTCCATGACTTTCACATCAGAGTGATTTTAGATGAGCTACCTTTGAGTTAAATTTATGGTCTTGTATGAGCTTTGTTGATTATATTTATTCATGGTTCTATATATTTTCTGATGGTTTATGTTGCTTCTTCAAACATATGCCATTGAGCATTATGTTGATTTCAATGGCTTGCCAGTTTCTTGTCTTATGTTCACTAAATATGTTGGAAAGACAATGAATGTACAGTTTTTGGCATATCTGGTAGGATTTACGGATGAGACACCCCGTGATTACCACTGCAATCTGGGACCAGATGGTAGGCGCAGAGATGCTGATGAAAGGCCTGAGCTATGCAGGGGAACAGTTGAATTTGTTGCCACAAAAGAATATATGGTTTGCTACGTTATAGGATCTGCTATGTTTATTGAAAAACCATTGTTCTCCATACCTTTCTTTATCTTTCTGTTGGATTCTTGATGAAAAAATTCGGTGTATTCTACCTATTCGTCTTGTAAGTTGTTTATGGTACAGTAGAGATAATGACTGTTTGCTTTATTTACCACATTCCAGGTGCGTGATCCCATGCCAGCTGTGTATTTCTTCCTTATTGATGTTTCCATGAATGCCATACAAACTGGTGCAACTGCTGCAGCTTGTAGTTCAATCAATCAAGTTATTGCTGATCTTCCAGTGAGTTTTATGTATATTTCTTTCAGGACTTTGTAGCATGTAACGGTGTGTATTAGACTGTTATGAACTGCATCCTTTCTTGGAATCTTGATGGACTCACTGGTACTATTATCATGTGGAGTGTTACTATTTTTAATTGCTATCTCCAACTCACTAACCTGCCATTCACTTGTCCATGCTCTGTTGCTTTTTATTTAAGTGTGGAGAATTTACTTCTACTTCTATTTCTGGGCCATATAAATTTGCGAAGGAGATTGCTATTGTATATATTGATTATTAATGAATTTGTCATTGCAGGAAGGACCTAGGACAATGGTGGGAGTTGCAACATTCGATTCTACAATCCATTTTTACAATTTGAAACGCGCATTACAGCAGGTATCTTCCTTTGCAGAATTTAATTCCAGTTGGTTGAAAACTATCATCCATATAGAGTAATGATCAAAGAGAACAATGGAAGTAAATGTTTTCTTTTCGTCCGAATAGTGAATTTCTGTTATTGGGGTTTCGCATCACTTTTGGTGCTTACAAGTATAACAGTCTACTTAGTGCTTTGGTCGAAAATTATTTTTTCAAAAAGCACCATTTTAGATGCTGTCGTGAACCACATATTCAAGCTGCTGCTCAGTTGTTTTAAAGTTTTTATGACTTAAATGTTCCAAATTTACCTTTAAAACAGTTTTTAATATCCTCTAATGGCATATTCAATGCAATGCTTCTTAGCAACACCTCCTACACAATTCTAATATACCTGACATTTTGAGATGCATTTGCTTGTTTCGAATGAGCTATGATATTTCTATTTTACCTTTTTGCTTCGTAGTATTTGATTCTGATGTGTAAGTTCTAGTTCTATTATATACTCTTTTGGCATGATGTCTCAAAAAGAAAAAATTAAGGATGAGCATTATCATAATATTCAGCTAACCATCTAGGCTACATGACAATTTACACAAAGAATGAAGATCATAATTGCCATTAATTCAAAAAATGGAGGTGTATTTTCATAATTATGCCATCATCTTTCTATATATTAAATGTGAGTTTAGAAACTAATTTGACTTTGGCTCATGTTTACAGCCATTGATGCTTATCGTTCCTGATATACAAGATGTTTACACTCCTCTGCAAACTGATGTTATTGTTCCACTTTCTGAGGTTAGATATCTAATTCTTGTGCATTTTATTATTATGGCTAACCTCTTGATGTTGGTGAGACATTATTTGTACAACTACTCATTGCTTACAGGTTAAATTGTTTTGAGGAGTTCACAGTTTTCTTTAATAATTTATGTTTATATGTGAATTTAGTGCCGACAACATTTAGAGCTATTACTGGAAAGCATTCCGAGCATGTTTCAGAATAGTAGAACAGCTGAATCAGCCTTTGGTGCTGCAATCAAGGTATGCTGTCCTTATGAGGCAACTGCACTTCTAAGTAGCTCTTTATGCATTATATTATAGTTAAAAGCCCAAGGCATGTGTGCCATGTGACCATGGTGAGCCTGTACCTTGCTTTGGATTGTAATAATACATGTGTCTATTACACTTAACAGAATGCAACCCTATCCCATCTGCTACAAGTCTCAAACATCATGTCCATGCATGCTGTCACATGATGGTGTGGAGGACATCTAATAATACTTTTCTGGTATGTTATGCATTTGGCTGGATAAGCAGGAAAATAGAAGAAAAGGAAAAGGAAAAGGAAATTGTCAATGTCAATAACATTGGTGAAGGAAGCTATATTAGTAACTTGAAAATAGTTGTCCAATCCAATAAATTCAATTCTTCTTTCAATAAATTTAGAGAAGGCAACTGAACAATTGTTTAAGAACTTGAATGGTTAGAGTGCATGTTTCTCAACAACTTGCATCTGATGGAAGATACTTGTGATCTGAGAACACGTGGTGTTACTGGGTTAGCATGATCTGTTCAGAATAGATTGAGCATCGGTATACATGTATGTCCCCATTCATAGAGCAGAGTCATAAAAGATTATCGGGAATCATTTGGTGTTCTTGCCATGCTTGCTTTTGTGCACACATGACCACACTCATTTACTAAATGTGCTGATACATATTTTGCTAAGTAAATTGTATTCCAATGTAACATTTCATGTTCTTGTTTTTTAAGATCTGATTTTTATTATGTTTTTTTCTATTGGGGCAAAACCTAACTGATTCAAAGTGATAAATAAATTGGATGCGTGCTACTTAGTATATTTGGTGCTTTCAAATAAAGGTCCAGTATATAGATGCATTTCTTCTGTGCTTTTTGACTGGGGCTTTGGTGTGTAGATTTCAGCATGGATTCAAATTCTTAAAATGTTATAAAATGTTCTTACTCTTTCCAGGCAGTTTTCTTGGCAATGAAGAGCATTGGAGGAAAACTTTTGGTATTTCAATCAGGCAAAGCTCAAAACCTCATTTCTTTCTTTGGTTTTTACCTATTTAAATGAATGATTTCTTTCTACATATTTTCTTTCGTGTTGGAGTGTGCAATCAGTTATATTAATCCTCTTTATTTTTCTTCATTTATGCACTTATGATGCTTTGAGGTTCAGATCTTATTATTGTAGTTTTGGTTAGATGTGCGAAATAAGTAATGCAGTGTTACAATAAACATCAAAACTGAATTTGTTTGTGTCTACAATCTCAAGGAATTGTTGGTTTGTTCCTGTATGCAATTTGATTATCCTTACAGCCATAAAGAACGGTGAATAGTATTATGCCAAAGAAAATGTGAAGCAAAAAAGTGAGAGAAAAAAAAAATCAATTTCAATTGAATCCAAGAGTTCTAGGATTCGGACTGAATTTGAACTTAATCAAAGCATAGCCTAACTATTGGCCTCCCCATATACAATTAGCTACAGCTTGTGAAATTGGGTGCACATTTTCTGTGTGAATTTTGTGTATAAATGTGCGCACCCGTGTCTATATTTGGCATCTTTGGACCTGTATGAATTGTGCGCGCGCGCGTGCATGTGTATATATATATATATATATATATATAATCAAAGGCATAGCCTAAACTATTGCTCCCCATATACAATTAGCTACAGCTTTGGTGAAATTGGGTGCACATTTTTCTGTGTGTTTGTGTTTATGAAATGCGCCACCCGTGTCTATATTTGGCATCTTTGGACCTGTAGATTGTAGGCGCGCGCGCGTGGCATGTGTTATTATAATATATATATATATTATATATATATACATATTGTTGTTTTCTTATATATATATATATATATATACATATGTTGTTTTCTGGATATTGCTTTTTGTTTTTAACGTGGTTTTATAAAATCTGAAATTTTGCTTGATATTATGGGTTTGCGGCTTTTTTGTTATCCTTGGAACCTATGCAAATATTGAATGGAATTAATCAATTAATCTAGTAGAGAATTCTGATTATTTTACTTTGGTTTCAGTGTTGCCGTCGGTTGGCATCAGTGCTCTTTCTGCCAGAGAGGCTGAGGGAAGGAGTAACGTGTCTGCTGGGGAGAAGGTAAAAAAACTCTTAAATATATTCTGCAACCTGCTCTTGGAGTTCTGCTTTTGTTCTTGGTTATGTGCAGTATAAATTTGCCTATTTGACAATGGTGTTTGGTATCAAATATTTTCTTCTGTAGGAGGCCCACAAATTACTTCAACCAGCAGACAAAACGTTGAAAGAAATGGCAATTGAATTTGCCGAGTATCAGGTAGTCTATTTAATCATTTTTTCCATTTTGTTTAAATGGTCATAATCAAGATGTGGATAAGTTATGGCAGGTATTATTGCCTGTTTGCTTGATTATACTAGTCTTATATTCTATTTGTTTCTGGTACATATTTCAGGTCTGCGTTGATGTATTTATCACTACCCAGACATACGTGGACATTGCATCTATCTCTGTCATCCCAAAAACTACTGGAGGACAGGTATTAATTAATATAGATTGTTGTCTGCAGAGGTACATTTATACAGGAATATCAACTCCTAGCCCTGGAAGTGCGAATCCTGTGTTTTTAGTCATAACTGCTACAATGAAGATGACATAGAAATTAGTGTATATATTTTTGCACCTAAGTTATAGGTAGTAAGCCTTGGGACACAAGTGCAACAGTGCTGAACTGCTCCTGGATGTGCACAAATTTAAATTAACTTTTAAGATATTGAAAGGACATGATGACCAATAAATCATGGTCATTTATTCAATTTTGGCCACTCCTGTACAGGTTATCAGTGGTGGCTATGAACGTCAAAGTAATTCTACTATTAGTAACCATTGAGCAGTTTCTCTCTCTCTCTCTCTCTCTCTCTCTCTCTCTAAAGAATTAGAATTTTCACACTTCCTCTCTGCTATAAGCCAATAACAATGAGCAAAGAGATATCTTAACATACAGAGAGAAATTGACTAGAAACTAGTCCTTGAGAAAAATTGGTTGGTGGTCACAGTTCGTTCATTTATTGGAAGTTAGGGTATTTTAATAATATTAAATAAGTGCCAAAAATAATAACACCTATGTGATCTTATCGGTCAGTAGCCGTATTAAACAAATCTTAGCATTTTTCTTTTTAGTTTCATTATGTTATGGTAATTCGCCTGTGAACGCAAGCATTTTAGTATATATGAAATTCTGGATAAATCTAATCTGTTATGATTAATGTCTTCTATTGTTCCCATTGGTGGTCAAGGACTCATGGCACCGTTTCTGAATGATTTTCTTAGACACTCACTTTCGTCTGAGTTACTGAACACATTTACTCTTGCTAGTTCCTCATTGTGATACTTCGTTCTATGTTGTATAACTATGAAGAATATTACCAGTTTATCCTCATTATTAATGTATCTTTGCTTGGACATATGTTTTCAACCTTTACAATGTTCTTGCATTTGCAATTAACACGGCACTACCATCTAAATGTTAAATAGAATAAATTTGGACCACTGGTTGTATCTTGTCTATGAAACTCTATCCTTATGCGATATGGGTTCTAAGCTTCTTCTTTGGAAGTTGGCTTATTCCAAGTTTGACTTTAAATCTATTGCACTATCTTCCAGGTTTATTATTATTATCCTTTCTCAGCGCTTTCTGATCCTGCAAAGCTTTACAATGATCTTAGATGGAATGTCACAAGGCCTCAAGGATTTGAGGCAGTGATGCGTGTGAGATGCAGCCAGGTAATCCTTGTTCGGGTACTGGATATATTGTTCTTTTTTATAAATTGACTGCTTCACATATTTTTAAAAGCTTGCAGAATTCTTGTTATTTGACAAGGCTCATTGCTTTGTAGGGTATTCAAGTTCAACAATACTATGGAAACTTTTGTAAGCGGATTCCAACTGATGTTGATCTACCTGGGGTCTGTATTCTTTTCACAAAATAAATGAGTTTATTTTGTTGCTTGCTGATGGTTAAACTTGAGTTTCATTGTGGAGATAGTTGTTGAAGTCTATTAGTGAGGCTGAGAGTATTCAATTGCAGCTGATAGTGCTGGTTTGTGAGGCTCCCATAGTTATCTTCTGTTGTGATTTCATAATTTCTTTGTTCTTTTGGATTTTCGAATCAAAGAAAAAATAATTATAATTATATTCATAATACATCGTGCTTGAACCTGAAAAGCAGCCAGAAATTTCTCTCCCTTACATGCTATTAGGTGGGTAGAAGTATCTTTTGGAAATTTCTTTTTTTATTTTGATCTCTTTGAAAGCTGATTGATCACTTATATGCTATTTTACTATGGTTCTAGTTGTTCTGGTTTCTTTTCCTAATTGGTTTTGGTTTCTTTTAATTTAGTTATTTAGCAAATGTGTTATGTTATTACTTCTAATTTGCCTTCCCTGTTAAATCATCCTTTGCAGATTGATTGTGATAAAACTATAATGGTGACATTGAAACATGATGACAAGTTGCAGGATGGCTCAGAGTGTGCCTTTCAGGTTTATCATATTTCTTGCATCTGTTATTGTTTCAATCCTTGTGCCTCTCATTTGCTAATAAACTGCTCTCTGTTTTCAAATTGGAGCACTGATTCTCTAATTGTAGCAATTGCAATTATGTGCTCTTCAAATGATTTCCTTTCCTACTTAATCAAGCAGCAATTTACAACAATGGAAGTCTGGTTTTAATCGCTGCAATTAGAAAATTGAGATTCTGTTGTTACAATGGTTAATTTGAAGGGTCCATTATAATTTTATCATAGAGACCATCATTCTCTCATCTTTCTGTTTGTACTGTTTGCTTCATTGTTCAGTGTGCCCTTCTCTACACTACGGTGTATGGCCAAAGAAGAATTCGTGTTACAACTTTATCACTACCATGCACAAATAATTTAAGTAATTTGTTCCGCATGGCTGACTTGGACACTCAATTTGTATGCTTCTTAAAGCAAGGTATGTATCAGGCCTTGT